>OX387717.1:68275164-69501285 GCA_947577245.1 Andrena bucephala
GCAAGTCAGTCTACTTTCCCCAGGCGAGGTATATACAACCATGCCACTTCCGCTTTTCCACCGCGTCGTCAGTAAATCACCCGCAGCGATCAAATTTTTATATTCGACGTAGCTAATTCTTTCCACGCTGACAGACAAGTGTCGGCGCGATATGTCGAACCGGTACCGATACCGTCATCTCTGCGATTTCGAAGATCCTCGAACGTCAACGTGGCCGGAGAGGCAGTACGTAAATAATTCAATCATTAAATATCGAATTCGACAGGCACGCGGTTTAATGTTTTCCAACGCTGCACAAATTCACGTCCCTTTAAATGAAAAGACAATTTCACTCTAGGGATGCGCCCTGGTAAGTGGAAAACTCCATCAGCGCAGAAACTTGCGGCCGTTTTTTTCAGAATCGCTTCTCTACGCGCGCAATTATTAATGCGCACGTTAACAGCGCGCAACGGAAACGCTGCTCTGCAGGGGGGGAAAAAGCGTTTCGCGGGCGTGATGGAAGAAAAATTATATATTTATGAGACAGGGAGCGGTCGTTTCCGTTTCATGCAAACGAGAAACATGACGAGGGGTGAGGAGTGTTTTTGAGAACGCGAGCCTAGCACGGCCTTTCGAGGAGTAATAACAGTCACGCTGAGAGAAGTGGGTCGTTTAGAGACGCCGAAAGGCCATAACATTTTATTCGCCGGCTGCTGTGACGGCTATATGACTAACGGGGGGAGTGCACTGCGTTCGAGTCATCGATTTCGTCAAAATTGTGCATGCAGTTAGTCCGCGACGTGTATAGTAGCTAGTTGGACGTATGGAGCTTTCTACTCAGAACTTTATGAGAGAGAGAGAGAGTAAGTTATGGTAAGCTGAAATGGGTTTTGGCGAATTTCTGTGGTGGCGAGCTAGAAGGAACTTGACTGATTTTAGTGTTTCCTGCTCTTCTTATTTTAATCGATTCGTATTTGAAATTAGTCAGAGCAAGGTCTTATATTGCCAGGGATCGGCGGGCTCCAGCTACCGCTGATGGAGGGGGAAACACCTACAGGAGCGGTGGTAATGTTGCGTGACTGATGCAGGCGCAGTTCACGCAGCCATAACCACCGCTCCTGTAGCTGTTTCCCCCTCCATCAGCGGTAGCTGGAGCCCGCCGATCCCTGTATATTGCAGACACTTTAGGTAAATTAAGTCTCAATATTGAAATAACAAGGGGATTGCGCGAGATTCTCTCTAGTTCGCTTGAATACAATTTTACATATAATTTGTTATTTTAGCAACTGGCCGGGTGGGTTAGTCTTTTTATAATAATTTAATAAAAAAATTAAGGGGTGATTCTAGACATCATACTAAGACGAAAATCAAGAATCACGATATTGCGGTCGAGGCTTCGTTTGTTAGTTATAACTGTCAGGCGAGGAGTCCAGCAGTGGTCGTCAAAGCCACTGTCGCACGGAGTCACTTACCTCGGAGAAGCTACGACGGAATTTACCAACAATCGACATGGCCACACGATTTTGCGATATTAATAAAAAATTAAAGGATACTCAATTACTCGCTAAAATCCATTATATCCACTGTTGTAGTCCTTTGTGTTATCGAGATACATACGCGCAGAAATCACACCACCCCAAAAAATAAAAAAATGTCAGATCTCTTGCTCTAAAACGTAAAAAAAAAAATAAAAAGAACACCAATTCAGATTGGTTCAGAAGCCAATCAATGTAAGTCCATTAGCATTAAAACCGAGCTGAATAAGGTATTTACAAATTAGTTGTAAAAAAATGACAATGCTAGCAAAGATGCAAAAAACGATTTTTATTATAAGATAACATGCGAATGAACTTAACTGCAAGAAAAAGAAAAGTAAATCGCCGTAGTTTTTTAAAAGAAATCAGATTGAATAAAAAAAATCTGACATATATCAAATGTCCACTGAAAAAATTCTCTGTGATTGCTCTCCAATTATGTCGATGACTTACTCCATACACTCGAATACGTGTTGAGAAGAAATAACGAACGAGTATTTCAAATAGTAGTGCCAAATTTGGCCACTAAAAATTGTGGCGTACAGTATGCTTATGGCGTCGATCAATTAACTCAAATTATCAAAGTTTGCACTTACACCACTATGATTCTCAGCCTTCTATATATCGAGGGTCTGGAAAAGGAAAACTTTGAACTCGATTTTCTTGCGAAGTTTTGAGTGGTGTGTTCTGTGCTTTTAACACATTATATTATTATACATGTTATGCACTAACTGGAAAAATTTGAGCCAAATCGGTGACCTGCCTCTCTGTCCTTGTAAGACGTCTGTCCAGTGCCTGTGCATTCTCATTGGACTTGTATTCCCAACGCCTTCAAGAACTGGGTCAACCGCCATTGTTCGATATTATTTATCGCGTTCGTTAACTCTTCTTCCTCTCCACTATTTCTCCCTCTCTCTCCCGAGCCAGTTCCTCTGGACTGACCTGCAGCTTTTCACGGAATCTCGATCAATTAAGTTGAAGAGAACGTCGTGTAAGCAGCGAGCGCCATTCACGCCAAACTTCTCACCGAGGACTGCTCCCGAAGATGAACTTTCGTTGCTTCCCCGACGGTTCTTTGTCTGTTTGATTAATCCCATGCAGCAGTTTGTCTGGGTATTCTTAGCGCGACCTGCGGGCCGTGAAAAACGAAGGTTGCAAAAATAATTTGAGAAGTCGTTGCTTAAGGCTGGTACTAGTTTGCTTCGACACATTAAAATTCTCTCTGCTTGGGAGTATTGGGGAAATCCACTGGGCTTAAACTTCTTCTGTTCTCGTTTCTTATGGTTCCACTTTCTACTCGTCGCTCCCTTTGTACTTTTCTTGTTTCTTAAATCTGATTTGCTTGCGTCTGTTGTCTGGTGCACTTTGTCGCACAGTTTCGAGTTGAATTTAATATTCTGTGTTAATTGCAGTCGAGTTAGACTCGTAAACCTCGTTGGAAGTATCGAGGACAATTGTGTGAAGGATTTAGTACGATCTTCCACGTCTGCATTAGCGTCTGCAGCGTCAATATTCATACCACTAAATAATTAGTGATTGGACCGATACCGATACTATTGATGATGTTCTATCAATTCGATACTAAAGTACTCAATAGGAAATATCGATTCACGTCGAAATTTTAGGTATTTGGTATCATTTATGGATACCGATTCTTCTTCAGTCAATTCAATACCAATATGGTAAAGGGTCCAAATTTTGTCCCCCATTTGTATTTGATCCTGTAGAGGGTGTATAAAATGGTAGAATGAGCTGGCACTTGGCATGAATTTTCTTTGAGCGTTTCTCTATGTATCCACGAATCGCAAAATGTAGTTATGTCGTGTCAATACGAGATAATAAACAAAATGTGAAAACGTGCAAAATGTGAGATCTGAAAAAAAGTGTTCCTAATTTCGTCCTCCAAAAAAATGTTTGTAAAACAGGAAATAAATTGAAAAAATTATATTTTTTATTGAAACAAGCGATCTTACAGTTTATGTGTGCAATCAATCACGGCAAATAAACGTCTTCATTTCGCATGGACTCCTTATTCCACTGTTTTTGTTTCGGCATCTACAAAATATTAAACATTTCTACTAAAATTGCTTGAAAACCGATAAAAGATAATTTACTCCTGTAATTGTTCATGTTTCAGCCTTTTTTATTTCAAACAACAAATTTTTAGAAAATCGATCTCAATTTCCTTTAGAGTTCCGGAGATGAAATTTGAAATTCGCGTAGTTTCAATATGGTGATCGCTCTAACAGACCACGCGAGCGATGTCCATTCAAGTTATTGCGTATAAGAAACTACAAGATATGTCCGAAAAAGTGCTACAACTTCAAATTCGAAATAATATTCACTTCTACGAGTAACGTGCTAGCATACTGAAATCTGTAAAAACATGTCAAATCTACTATGTCCTTGATATGACATATCACAGTTTGCCATCCGACCACAGAGTTAATTGATAATATCTAGACATCTTTAAATGTCTGTAAACGTCTTTAGACTCCTCAGAAATCACCATAACAAGCCAAACACTTCCGATAAAAATCCACGTTCAACGTGCGTCCAACGTCCATCTGTCTCACTTTTAAAATTCCATAGTCTGGACCTCGAATTCTCATAAAAATTTCCCATCTGAAAATACCTCATTCCTCCCACTCGGCCGTCAAAAACGTACGAAAAAAACGTCTTCATCCCTCCACGGAGTCAGGGCCCCGGAGAGCGTGCAAACAAATCTCACCGGTTGCTTTCATAAAGAACAAAGCTGGGCGCTGGTCAGCGCGCAGGAATCCCCGTCGACATTTTTATTCCTGCTGGTGATACGCTCCCGCGCGTATCTCCGTAGGGGTGGACGGCGGGGCTTCAGTGATCGGAAGTGGCCGCGCAAAAAGCTAAGGGAAAGGGGGTGGAAATGTATGGAGGCGCAGGAAGCGGGGTCGAATCGTCGAATGTCCCCCGTCGAAAATGGACGTGAATTTATTGCCGGGGGCGGAGGTGTAGGAGGTTTGGGGGTCAGGAAAGCAATCGGGGACGGAAGTCGAACGAAGGGTGGCTGGAGGCGTGATAGTGTGTCGCTTATTATACTTTCTTATTATTTATCGACCCCATAAATACCGACTCCGATAGAGGCTGCGCGAGCTCTCGCACGATTTATGGGGGTCCAGAATTAGTGTCATCCACCGTGGTATTTTTCACCGGCATATTAATCCGGATGACGCTTATATGCACTGTTGCAACCCCGTGGCGCATCCTCCGGGGGGGGGGGGGGGGCGGTGGCGATGGTGGGCGGTGAAGCTCCGGGAATCCATTAGCGGCGATCGCTTCCCTGAATTCGATTCTGCTCGTGTTGCCGGGGTAAAACGCTGAAATACCGTGAAAGGAAGCCTTGCCCGATGATCACCCTGCGGCCTTTATCCGATGCTCTCCGGGGAGGATAACTATCCTGGTGGCTGGGATTATGATGATGTTATTCGAGGAGGTGGGCAACCTCCGAAGGATCGAGATCCTTGCGCTGTGAAATTTTCAGCGATCTCGCCGCTCGGTTTCTAATCATTATTTTCGGCTATCGCTAACTTCGCGTCTCCGTTTCTGCCGCGCAGTAACGATTCGAGATAAGGGACGCTTTACAGGAGTCGCTTCTGGCACTCGCAACTGGCATCTCAGGTATATTCATCTTTTTTAAACTTGCGATATCCCTGACAAGTGGATTCATTTGAAATATTTGGCGTGGGACGTGGAAGTATCTCATGTGAAAAGGTTATTCATTCTATGCTAAATCGATTGCTTGCCGCACTCCTTCTTTAATAACTTGCTGGCTTCGAGTTTCTTTAAAAATACCTGAATTTGTCAAAATGTCCTGCAAAGTGACCTAGAAACGAACTTAAGGAGGTGGTGGACTATTGGATACGTAAAATCGTTAGTTTCTTTGACGCTAAATTACTCTGATACCAAATAATCGTTATAGTCGTGCTTTTCACTATCTGTTGTGGGCGCATTTGCGAGTAATAACAATAAAAAAAAATCGTCGGAATGTACAAAATTGTCGAAGTTATTAATCGTTGAAGATAGTCCTGTACGGCGCGCCGCTGCAGGTGGTGTACATCGATTCAGGTGAGCCAATCATGTGAAAGCAAAATGCTATGGGGTGCGTACTTTATACGCCAAAATCTACGGAGTGGAACATTGCCACTGAATTTGAACATAAATTGTGCAAGTAACACACGAATCAATTTTTTCCCCACATTTTTACGGAAAATATCGTCTTTAATCTTTATGTTTTACAACCATCCAATGTTGACGAGGGAATTTCACTCTGTAGAAAAAGGGATTCTACGCGTACAGTCAAAATTTAAAGTGAAAATATACATTGGTTCAAGAGTTATGATGTAGGTACACTGTGTCTGAAATGGTGTTTCAAGAAAGACACTCAATTACGTTCGCTGCTATAACTTCTACAATTATTTGAATTCCTTCGTGAAATTTGGATTAAAATGTTCACAAAGGATAAGACTTTCAAAATCAGTAAAAAATCGATTTTCTGAAGTTGAAATAGGCCACTATCCCCTTAAGGGGAGGTTCCGGTCTAGAGCCCCAAAAAATAGGTGATCTTTAGGAATTAATTAAAGAAAAACTACTATGTATAATTTAATGGGACTTATTGCATTGTATTAAGGATGTCTTAAATTATAGAAATATATTTTTTGTTTTATAATTAATCATTGTAGACGGCACTGGGGAGTCGTTAAAGTCAAGGCGTCAAAAAATTCATCCAAATCGGTGGGACCTGTATCTCCAAAAGTTATTATCCGATTCGACTGAACCTTTTTTTATTTTGAAGTATATACTTCTGGCTAGGGGGGAAACCAGACAAAATTACAAAAAATGACATTTTTTGAGAAAATAACGACATTTGAAGTTTGAAGTCACTTTTTCCCTATACCGTTCGTCCTTTCCACGCCTTTAAAAATTATAAATTTTCACTATTTTGTAATTTTGTCTGGTCCCCCCCCCCCCCTTGGCCAGAAGTATATTCTTCAAAATAAAAAAAGGTTCAGTCGAATCGGATAACAACTTTTGAAGATACAGGTCCCACCGTTTTGAGAACACTGTTTCGAGAAAAACGCGTTTAAAGTTTTACCTGAGCGCCGAGTGGCCGGTGTTGCGCCCATGCATTTGCCGCTACTCAAATGCCTATAACTTCGGGAATTTTACGAATTTCAACAAATCCTTTTAAACACGTATTCCTGAAAGGTTGAACAATAGAAAAATGTAATAAAAAAAAATCGACTTTTAGACCGGAACCTCCCCTTAAGTGACCCAACTCGAGGGATACATAATTGATTTCACACGAGTCTCCGAGTTATTAAAGGAGCTCTGAGTGCTCTTGTTTCGGGCTTTTCCCGCATTCAGATTGGAAATACCGAAGATTCAAACTTTTCATCGACCAATCTATTCACCGTCAAAATGGAGCTCATGGAACTAGGGTGCCTTCGATAGATTGATGCGCCGCGCAGTTGTCCCGGTTCTTTGCAATTTGTTTTTCAAGATTCAATCGCCCCGCGCGAATTGCCCGGCGATTCTTTTTGAGCCCTCATACATCACTAATGACGGCCATTTAGATCGCGAAGCCAGCCCCTGACCCGCCCCGCGGCTCATACCGAGAAACTTCGGTCATTCCGCGAGGCTGGAATAAATGGTGCCTTCGGCATTGATTTAATACTGTCTGGCCATTATGCGCGCAGACCGTGGGCGAGAGGAAACGGGGAGTAAATCTATCAGCGGGAATTATCCTCGGCCGAATTTGAATTCGCTGTTATTTTCGCGCGATGAAATACTGCTGTCCCGGGGCGTTTTACATCACATTCGACGGTGGCCCCTAACGATTGCGCGACCGTGCAAGCTCAGCCAAGCGTTAAAATGTCGAAGACACGATCCCGCGTGAAGCCGACTTCGCTGCGCTCCGGCCGTTACCGAAATTAAACGGAACGGCAAATTCAGTATGAATTAGCGTTTTTCCAAACATTACCCTGGCGCGTATGAAATGCCCGTTTCGCTGAGAGAAACTTGAATAAAAATATTTCATGCCTTTCAACGATTCTGCTTTTTTGAGTTTGCGTGATATTTCTCGAGTCGTGAGCCAGTGTTAGCAATTGTTATTGTACCCCCACCATAAAGAAAATAATTTTTATGCTATCCTCGATCGGCAATTTCATATATTTTCAGTTTTCACTGCCTAAATGCATAAGTTTTCGTTTCTTTGTCAAAAAGAAATTCGTAGTGCAAAAGGGCCCCTGCCACTTGGCTTGTTGGGAACACGTGGCAGATCTTACATTGCTTTCGAGATGGAGATAACAGATATGTAGGGAAATACTTATACGAAGCGACCACAAAAATAAGTGGTAAAAAACGTTCTCCTGATGAGAATAAATGGAAGGATAACGGAAGAAAAATATTAAAAAATAGTGGTGAAATTAATTTCTCAGCTAAAATTTGATAATAGTTGTTATTTGTCATCTAATTCAAGCACCGTTTAAAATAATTACAGCTTCGTGCCGCATTTCCTGTGAAAATAATTTTTCCTCCAACTCGCTTTCCTCTACAATCACAAAACGATGGTATGTGCTTATTTCCCACTTTGTCCCTCAATTATAGACGTTAAATTGACTCTTTGAATTCGCACGTAATACATTTACATTTTGCTGCAATGTAGCTTCAAAAATTCCCCAAATTTGCTACGGGGATTTTGAATACCCTCTGAGCGTGTTTCATGAAAGTTTCATACGTTGTGTTTCGCGTAGCTCGTTCAGGTCAAAAGCCGTCGGAAGCGTGGAGGATAATAAAGCAGAATGAATGGCAACGCGCGTGCAGTAACGAGGGGCATGGTAGGAAAAGGCAACACAGACCGAGCAACGGGAAGTGATGTTTGTCTGATAATTTCCTTTCGATTCCCCCTGCAGTTTAATCTCGCGATGAAAACATCCCGCGGGTGGCGCGGCAAGAAATGAAATTGCGTTTGTTCGGTACGTAAACGTTTCAGTAACTCAAAGAAGTGCCCAGGGGTGGGCAGGGTCGGGCGAGGAGGAGAGGATACAAAGGAAAGTTCGCGGGGGGAACTGGCTGGGAAGCTATAAAAATGTCCTCTCATTGCGCAGCCCTTTCCAAGCGTCACGTATTCCAGACCGCGACGGAGGTCTGACTGAGGAGTGCTTCCCTCGCTAACTGCGCGTCGTAAATGCAAACCGCCCCGCATATAGGTTCCTCCGCGAAGATTAACCGTGTTTAATGGCGAGAGGAAAGGTATCTTCAAGATGAAGCGTCCTTTTATAACGTTTCGCGGAAGACTTTTCCATGCACGTTTGTAGATTCGGGGTGGTACCGGGTTGTTTTCAAGTTTCATCGCGAATTTGCTCTGGAAAGTACAGACAGTCCGTTAGATACTCGTCAGAGTTGGGCTTTATTCAAATAATCTTCGAATCAAAATTTCGAATGAAATGAAGTTATTCGAGAATAACGAATAATGCATTTTTATTCGAATGATCTCGAAAAAGAATTGCGAATGAAATGAAGTTATTTGAGGATGACAAATAAATTTTTATTCGAATGATCTGAGATGGAGTTATTCCAGAATTATACGTTAGCATTGTAGTGTATTATTTACATTTCTTCAAGTATGTTTTGTCAGAAATAGTTAAGGGATGCAAGGAGTATACAGTGTCTTGATCAGAAGCAATGTGAGAAATGGGGAATAAAGTTTTATGATGTAGGTACGACTCCTACTGCGTTTTTGACAGAGATGAGCACAAATTTTATTTAAATAGAAATTTCCATTAACGAATAAAAGTTAAAAAAATTATTGTCGAATGAAGAAAATGACTTTATTCGTTAAATAACCTAAAGTTAAAGTAACTTTTATTTGATCCGTTATTTGAATAATTTGTTATTTTGTTATTGCCCAACTCTAGTTTTTGAGGCAAACTAATTTTGGCAGTTATTCGTGACGATTTACGCCTGAATCGATGGAAATTGAGAAAAAGTATATGTCGTGAGACTAATCTTCGCACTAAAGCTCAAAGTAAAAGATTCCTTTTTATTTCTATGCGCTTTAGTGAAGGAGATGAATAAGAAGTTCAAAGGGGTCGTATACAAACGAATCACCTCCTCTTAAGAGCTCTTTTATCGAGCAGAGGACAAGCAGAAATAAAAGTTTAAGTTCACAGCGAATTTTACAGCAGACGTCCCCAACAGATTTCCTCCGATCACATCTTTTATACCCGTGCAGTCGCAAGGACACTCGTATTTTCATTACAAATAAGAAAAGGTCTTAATTTTGTAATGAGGCGAAGTTTGGGGGGGGGGGTGCAAGTCAATAAAAGCAGGCACAAAATGGGCAGGAGTTGCGCAAAAAAAGGAAGCTTGGAATTTATTAAAGGTACTAGACAGTCGTTTTTGTCGAAAGTGAAGCATTCCTGTTTCAATTAATTACAAAGAAGTAAATTGAAGCTGAGACTTATTCTTTGACACAATCTTTAGTAACATCACAAGCTTTAAAAAATCATGTTTGTTTCGCCAAAAATATGGCTTAGAGATGACGCTGCAGATGATTATTAAAGAGATGTTTTGAACAAGTTTATTTTGTTTTGCAGCGATTTTGACGAAACGTAATGAAATTCAGCGAGATACTTGTAAAGTCTTCTTTAGAATACCTCGGTACTGAACCTGTAAAAGAAGCAAAATTATGAAAATGACATGTAAAAAATAGCGATTTTTCAAAAAGTGTAAGTTTCTTTTCATAAAGAATAAGAGATTGTATTTACTTCAATTTAGGTTCAGGCCGAAACTACACATTTTGTAAACATGTTCGAATTTGATTTGAATCGATTAGAACCCCGGTTTTTTAGTTACCCCTGCAAAACAAAAGAAACTTTTGTAAAAAGTCTCTTTAATAATCCGTCTGTAGCATCACCTATAATGCATATTTTTGACTAAACAAATATATTTTTTTAAAGTTTATGATGTTAATAATTTGTGTCAAAGACCACGTTTCAGCCTCAATTTATTTCTTTGTACTTAATTAAATAAGAAATGCTTCAGTTTCGACAAAAACGACTGCCTAAGTGTATTATCCTTAAACTATTTATTAAACTACTTCCTCGAAGATGACTCCACATTCTTGAAATCCCCACAATCATACCACAAAATAATAGTTAATTTGCACCACAGTTTCCATGAAAAATAAAAAAACAAAGCACCAATCTTTGCTAAGTCCCTTTATCTCCGAAGAACACATTCTCACAAACTCACTTTCGTCTGCACTGGAGAGCACCCAGTCAACTGAAATTCTCTAGTCATGCAGTGCCCATATAATATGAAGTCCACAGTGGTATCGTGCAGACTGATTTACACCGGCAAGCACGGGGCGTCCGGGAAAGCTGGATCGAGCAGATTTTCTACCCGTCGTGGACACTCGCCGCGGCCACAGACTGCCTGAAAGACGGCGCGATAAAACGGGAACGAGCTTTGTATTGGAAATCGCGTAAATTCCCTCGTAAAGTTGCGGAAGAGCGGCGCGAAACGTGGCCAGGGTCGAGGTAACGACGAATCCCGGGGACACAAACGGCTGGCAAAAGAGCGTGGAGGACAGTTTTTACAAGAACAAACGTCGACACGCTATAAATTGCCCGGCGTATCTGGCTATCGAGTATCCACGTGGTGTAACGCTCACACTCCCCTTCCTTCTGGGGGGGGAGCAATATTCTTTTTCATCGTCGCCGCTCGCGTAAAAAGGAGCATGAATTTCATGTTCTGCTAAGCAGACGAATTTGACGAGTGAACGCAGGCTTGATACATATAGGTTCCCCTGTACGATTAATTTTCATGTTCTTTGGGGATCTGGTTGCCTTGGAATGTCTTTGATGCGTTGGTAGATGGATAGGAGGAATGCACGAAGAAACTGATTTACATTTTTATGACCCCGCGCTTTTGTTAGACTCTCGGTTCTTTCGCTGGCAGTTTTCCTAAATAGTTTAGGGTCTGTATGTAAATGAATGATGATCATTTTGGATCGTGTTGAGTTCAAGGGAATGAAGAGGGGGTGGATATTTAAGTAGAATTCTTTGGGATATGGGGCATGAGTGTTGTGGAATTTATTTGATGTTGAATATAGTTCAAGATAATTAGAATATATGATAACAGGAAAATTTAAAAAGAACTGAAACTATTAATAATATATCAACGCAAACACAAATCAATGCGACATGACGCGAGACGACTTGACTATCACTTTCGTTTGTCGCAAGCACTCTCCATATGCCGCTCGTCCACCTGGAAAAATTCGCTTCCAAAAGGACGAATTTTAAACGTGGCTGGAAGATGTTTGAGCCAAAGCGACTGTCGTGCGATTGTTGAATGTTTAGGCTAGTGCGAAAGAAGAGTGCATTGGACAGAGTACTTGAGATTACGGTGTGGACGGAGGGTGCGAATTGCGAGGCCACTCAAGGAGCTTGGGTGGACGTCACTGACTATCCTTGAGAAATGTCTCTAGCGTGTGACTTTAATGAGTGAAGGAAATAAGAGAATAGAGTGAATAGATAAGAATAAGTGTATTAAGTGAAAGATGCGTGCAAGAGGCAGTTGCTGTTTGAGAGTTGCTCCGTGAGCAGGGTCCTAGCGAGTTTCTTTCTTTTTTAATAAATCAATACCGTTATCACTGTTGATAAAGTTGTTTTACTGCATTACTATACCTCTATTCCCTACACGTGGGATTTAATTAAAGATAATCTCTAGATTATTATCTGGGTTTTCAAAAATGTCCTTGACAGAATAATACTTTGTGTCTTCGATGTCCTTCTACTTGCAATTGATGAGATATATTAAGGTGTAACACCACTATAGCGGCAGAAAAACGTAGTGTACCTTTCATAATTATTTGTAGGTAAGCAAAGAAATAAATGGAAAATCTGTTTAAACGCCTTTATTATACACATCTTAAGTAGTTCCAAGCTATTTTTATTCTTTTCTTTTTTCAAACGCCCACTTTAAACGCATTTTTCTCGGAACCACATTTTTCAAATTGGCCAGCACCACCATTTGAACAAATTATATTCGATTCACTTGAAATTTTTACAGCAGCTTCTAAACTACATTTTCCATCGTAGTACGTACTGATTTTTCGAAAACTTTCAAAGTTATGTACAATTTTGTAGCTGAATATGGTGCTGGACGTGGATGAATGGAGCTAGAGAATGAACTTTATGTTCAAACTAGCTGTACCCGGCCACTCGTTGCTGTGGCTCAGTCTGGTGCTCTGTTTTTCGAAAAAGCATGTTTTTACCTCTCACAGGTGTGTCATCTATATAATATAGGTTTATGAAAACACGCGTCAAAATTTCAAAGCAATCGGTGAAGAACTTTCGGAGATTTAAGATTTTGAACAAACGAACATTTACATTTTTATTTATATATATTGAAGGAGATACTTACCATTTGTATGAAAAACAATATTTTACAATATCGATGCGTACTTCGATCGAAAATGTAGTTTTGAAGCTTCACTTGAAATTTCAAGTTAATCGAATAAAATTTATTCAAATGGTGCTGTTGGTCAATTTAAAAAACGTGTTTCCGAGAAAAAAACGTTTAAAGTGCCATTTTGAAAGAAAGAAAAGAAAAAAATAGCTTGAAACTACTTAAGATGTGTATGATAAAGGCGTTTAAACAGATTATCGACTTATTTCTTTGCTTACCCAGAAACAATTGGCAATGGTACACTACGTTTTTGTGCTCTTGCAGTGGTGGTGGTTGTACCTAGCCACTAGGCCAAAAAGAGACGAATGTTCGTAAATTTTTTTTTGAAAAAGCGGAAGCATGTGTTTTTACAGAACTTTTTACACTTAAAAGAACAATATTTGATAATTTTTTGTAGAAATATAATTTCGTTTATACTAAAAATACAACGACATCCAAGAAGCCTTTTTAAAAGCGGTGAGCAAGATATCTCAAAAACTGCTGCACCAATTTTTCTGAAATTTGATGGGCTTATTTTTTATATAAAAATTTACTGACTAACGGAGACTTTTTTTCATTGTATAGTTTCGATTTTATCAACGAAAAACGATCATTAGTAATAACCAGGAAGCCATTTTTCGTTGATATAATCGAATCAATACAATGAAAAAATCCTTCCGCCATTCAGTAGATTTTTATATAAAAAATATGCCCACAAAATTTCAGAAAGATTGGTGCAGTAGTTTTGAGATATCTTGTTCACCGTTTTTAAAAAGGCAATTTGAATGTCGTTGTATTTTTATTATAAACGTAAATATTTTTCTACAAAAAATTACCAAATGTTCTTTAAATGTTGCTCTTTTAAGTGCAAAAAGTTCTGTAAAAATATAAGCTTCCGCTTTTTAAAAAAAAATTCGCCTCTTTTCGGCCTCCTGACTAGGTATAACCCCTTAAGAGAAAGTCACAAAGGGGTGGCAATAAGTGGTTAGTACTCCAACATATTATCATCAACAGTACCTATATCTATTTACCAGATAATTTTCATAATTTTCATCAATTCTTAAAACCAAGTATCTCCTAAACTAATCTTCTAGTCCTCCCCTCGTCCAAAACAACTCTACTACCGTTCCCTTCTCTATCAACCTCTAAATCACAAACCTTGTCTCCATTACCCAGCGAGTTCCCATCGAATATGCAAGGTTAAAAATTCGATTCCTCGCCACAAGAGCTACGAAAATTACCCAGCACTCGCGATACGAATCTCCACCCCGGAATCACTGCCAAGATACCATAAACTGACCCACCCTTGGCCACCCATTTCTGAATCGCTCTGTAGTCCCCCGCTGGAGCACGCCGACAATCGCTTGCCGCCCGATTTCGAGCGGAATCGAGCGGGAGTCAGTGAATTCCCGCAGGAGGGGGCTCGCGTCCGCATAGTCCACGAGAGATTTTTCAATTCCACGCTGCATGGAATGTCGATTCGAGACGACACTCCGCCGCTGAATAGCCTTCTTCTCTATGAAAAGCTTTCAGCGCGCACCCCTCCCCGCTGTGCGCGCCGTTCCCGATACAAAGTTCGTCCCCCACACCCTCCCCAAGTATCGTTCTTCGTCGCCCCGATGGCCCCACGGGATCTGGTGCAGGCTTCAAGGCCACGACGACGGGAAAATCCGTTTGGCGTGACTTTCCGCCAATAAATCCGGTGAACGTGTTTCCGATCGTGACGCGCGCGACGAAACACTTGCCTCGGCGCCTTGGAGAATGATCCCCCATCAACCCCCCTGGAAATCGGATTTTTCGTTTTATCCCCGATCGACGTTGCGCCGTTAAAATTTGATGGGCCGCGTGCTTCGCGATGCTATCGCTACGTGCATTTAAATTACTCACCCTATCGACCTCTCGCCATTCCTCCCTCAAGTTTCACGACCTTCTCAGATAAGATTCGTGTTTTGTAGCCAGACGTTGCTTCTCAGTTTTCGTCTTTTGTAAACTGACGTTATCTATGGAATGTGAGTGCGTCTGAAGTGCATGTCAGCTCCAAAGGTGACTCGTGTAGAATGGATCTTAATGGAGAAGCTGACTGCAACTTTATGCCACCCGTGACTAGGGTTGCCAACTGTACTATAATATACATATAGTGTTGTACTGTATTTTGGTGTACTAGTGTACTATATACTGTTAGCAAAAAATATAGTATGTAAAAATACTATATTTCCAATGCATCGATAAATTTCTACAAATTGTACTTATTCTTATATTCCATGGCAACATCAAGATTTGAATTAGCGAGTTTAAACTTTAACACAGAGGATTTTTTCTATTATGAATAGAATGTAGGTAAAGGGAAGAGAGATACAGAGCTAGTGTATCTCTCATAAAAAATGAGCTCCTCATATATGTTAATTTGGACTTTCAGTGCAATCAAACCTTTGACATATTTGTTACAGACAATAAATTAATTAATAATAAAATACACAAAAAATACACATATGAAAGATAAAATGTGGTTGTTTTAATGTAGTTTTATTTTGTACCACTTCCTGGCAACCCTACGGCCGTCACGCCACCAACACACGTGTAATCAGAGTTTTAAATAGATAAATAGAATGTAAGAATATGATAAAAAGATTTGCCGGTTAAAGTAGTTAAGGATACTTCATTCTAGAAGAGATGAAAATCGAAAAGATAAGAATAGGAGCAGGCAAAAGTGCACAAAAATATGAGGAAAAGACCAAAACAGAAGGTGGGAACGAAATAATAACAGAATGCTGGAAACAAATAAAAGAAAAAGAAGAAAGAAGGAAATCTAGATGGGAGAAAGAACGAAAGCGGTACTTCAAAAAAAAAAACGGAATGGAGATGGAAGAAGTAGGGGAAGCAAGGAGAGGAAGAAGAGAGCTAGGAACAACCCTAATAAACACATACATAGGAGAACAGAGACAGGAGCAATACGACAGAATAATAAAAGACAGGTACAACCAAAGATACAGAGAACTACGCATTGAGGGAAATCCAAAATACCTGACGAATGAATATGAAGGGAGAGACCAGAAACTAATAGCAAGGTGGGAAATAAGGAGAGAAAGGAAACAGATTCTGGAAAAACGACGAAGAGCACGAATGTGCAGAATGTGTGTGGGAAATAAAGAAATGTTAGAGCATTTAGCAGAAAATTGGTATGGCAAGGACAAGGAAAAGGCTGTACGAACTGCTGAAGGACACCGGGGAAGGAACGCAATGGATGAGAGAGATAATAAGCAGAAGAAAAAGCGCGAAAAAGAAAAAATAGAAATATAATGTAATATTGTTAAGAGAAATGTATACCCCCTCTCAAAAGCCGAACGGTATATGAAATAAACGCATACTACTACTAGTAGTGGGGATGGTTATAGTTCACCTGATAAATACGGCAGACGGTGCATTCTACTCCACGAGATGTGTCTGATGCACCGAGTGCAACATACATTACCCATGAAAAGTGTCTGATCACTTGCTACATGCACGTTTCGAAAGTGTAAAATGAAAAGTGTAGAATCGTAAGTAGAACAACTGAGATCCCAGAATCCTCGCGATTACACGAATTCACCGAGAACTATCGCAGACTTTTAATTCCATTGAGGATTTCGGGGGAAAGAGAATCCAGTATCAGGTACAATTTCTCAGTTACATCGGGGAAGTCGTTCGTTACATAAAGGATGTTCAATTAGAAAGGCGAATTATGGCGGTGGGCTCCTATTGCATTCTCAGTGAGCAGCGTGGCTCGCCTCTGTCTTTCCATTGCTGGGGAAATTTACGAGGGACTCTCGGATGCCGTAGGTTTGCTACGGTTGAAAGTTGAAGTGTCCTCGTAGCCCTTCTGGAAAGATTATCCTTGGGCCATACGACGTTCCTTTGTTATGCATAGAACGAGGACGCCCGGTGGACGACGCTAAAACGGCCCTATTTCTCGACAATCGCCTCCCCTTCCTGTATCCCGTCCGCGAGAGCTGCCTTCTTCCTAGCCCGACGAGGTCTTCTCCCTTCGTCCTATATTCCCCCCTCGGCCACCATTTCCGCATTCCTTCAGTTTTCTAGGAGAGGGCCGTGATAAGGGAGAGGGACGTATACATTCGGGGAGGGGTGACGAATAACGCGGCGCTCTCTTAAACTCGGATTTTCATTCGTACAAGTTCGGGCTCCTTTATTTTGGGATGTACCCTTCGGACGGAGTGGTTAATGGCAGCCATGAGCATTGGGACGGGCTTCGTTTCATTCCAAGTTTCATCGTTTTATCATCGTAATTGCCGGGGTAATTTTTCATTCCTCCTCGTTCTTCTTTTCTCCTGGTCTTGGAAGTTTGTTGGGAATTGAGAGTCGATCTCGTTGTTGAGGCGATTTGGGTAATTTTGGAATGATTGTGGTTCTTAGTAGTCTGGTCAGCTTCAAGCTTTGGTTTTATTGTGTTGTAATTAGGATTTATTTTCTAAGGATTGTTACAGAGTTGTGCAGAATTACAATTGAATTACTCCATGAATTATAATTACAAAATAATTCAATTACATCGTATACAATTACATTGTAACTCGTAATTCAGATCTCGCATTTAATTAAATTACATCGCAATTCGTAATTGCATTTGAAGTACAACAGCAAAGTATAATGTAATTGAATTAGAGTTACGAATTAGGAGGTAACCAAATTGAGAGGTAATAAGAGGTGAGGAACATAAGATTGAGTCAGGTATGAACGGGAAACGAGATACGTCGCGTCGTATACATAGACATCACTTCTCACTTCTTCAGAGTTCTGAGCTGTAATTTAATTACATTGTATTTCAATTACACTGTAATTCAATTAAACGCGTGATTATAGTAATTAGGAATTTAATTAATTGAAAAGTTTTAATTATGTAATTCAATTACGTTGTAATTACGTTGTAATTGAATTACTATGTAATTTAAATACAATGTAATTAAATTACAGTGTAATTCAATTAGCACAGTTGTAGATTTTTAAATGTTTCGAGGTTCAGTCACAATGTACCGCCTTCAGTTTAGAGTTTAGACCGTTCAATCTAAATATCAGTGGAGCTATTCTCTCGTAATGCATAAATAAAGGGTAAGGGGGAAGAGAGCTTCATCGAGAAAATTAAGTTTTCATACTTTAGTCTACCAGGAAAGAAACAAGGTTCAATGAATTTATTTTTATATGTTATTTTTATAGAAGAATTTAAAACTTAATTTTCTCGATAAAGCTGTTTTTCCCCTTACACTTTATTTATGCATTACAAATCTTACCCTTTATTTATGCATTATGGTCGTGCTATGACACGAAGCTTATACTCTAACTAGGCATCAGAAAAAAATAAGCAATAAAATAATAATTTTTTTACATTATTTTAATATTTTTTTAAGTTTTAACAGGGCAAAATACTGAAACAAAATAAGAAATTTGCACTTCTATTATTATCAAAACAAGGAAAACCACTCATTTTATTAAAATTGTCACATATTTTGTTTCTCACTTCTCATATTTAGTTTCATAAAATCCCTGAGCCTTAGGATCGCTAGAGTTTTTTAAAACCGTGAGGTCTTCAAATTTTGCTTTTAACATGGACAGGAGTTCTATGTATACTCTATTCGGAAGTTCGAACTCTCCTTTTTTCTATTACTGTCTGCTTCTTTTTATTTAATCGTGATAAGATTATTCACGTAACATTCGCATTTCCTTCACTTTTTGAATGGGGAATGGGCATCTCTTAACAAATTTTTCTCGCAGGAAAGATGTCCATTTCCTTATTATAATTTCTTGTTTTACCTTCACGACAGAAGTTTGTGCTTAGATTGCTTATGCAAAATGTGGGGACCTTCCGCGTTTTGTTCCAGTGCAGACTGCAGAGTGGACATTTTCTGTTTTTACCCAGTACGTATACCAAATCTTTAACGTTATCTTAAAAGGGCATTTTACCTTTATACCCTTTGTGATTTGGCTGTTCTGTAGTCCCAGTTTCCACCAACAAAATATGCTATACATGGTAAAATCACGAAAAATGCACATTCCCCATTTTCCCATTACCCTGCAAATATTCCAAAAACATCACTTTTTTATACTTATCCAACTTGCGATTAGATCAAATTTGACAAGTATCATATATCAAATTATTATAGGTACCTACTCGTATATCACACAATGAAGTCGATGATTTTGAACGTCTGATTGTCACTCTCGTTACAAATCAATGAGTAACTCAATAATTTACCCCAGTGGTTCCCAACCTGTGGGTCGCGATCCTTGGGTCTAGTAATCATGTAACACTAATTTTTAAGAAATGAAAAAAAGAAAATGCTAGTTACCCAGATGCAAGAATAACCATCTCCCTAAATAAGATAATTAAATATATTATATATCTTTAAGAAAGATAATAGAATTATATCCTATAGTTACAATTATATTCTAAAAAAGAAAACTATTTTTAATGTGTTTTCCTTATCTTATTAAATTTATCTTACTTTATACGGGGAGGCGCAGGTTATTCGAATATTATGAAAGGGGTTCGCGACTGAGAAAATGTGATTTTGCACGATAACTTGACATTTAATACACATTAGGGGCAACTACGATACTACAAATTACCAATGAAAGAGTAAACTGAACAAAGACTAATAGCAGGCTTTATCGACGCATCCGCGGAAGACGAAATGGAGGAAGCTCCGGCGAGTACGCACGCCGTGCATTAATAGCTTTTCACCGTGGGGCTTTTAGCGATCGAAGAAGGATCTCATAAAATCGGGAATTAAAAGGTGCCAGAGGGCAAGACGGCCAAGTATTTAAATGGATTCAATTTGGAGCGAAGCCAACTCTCGGCCTGCGCTCTGTGCCAAGCGACGAAGGATAGACGCTCGTAAAGGATGCAACTCGGTTCGTTGAACAAATTAATAGCGATCTGAAGGAATCGGTCGGCTATTAGGATGTTCGAATACGATTTCCTTGAATGATCGCGGAGGCTTGACTCCTGCGACGTTCCTCTGATCCTCGAGGACACTTGCGCGCCTCCATTCCATTCGCAAGCTTAACTGAATGGACTTTCGCGAGCAGGCATTGCGAGGGATTTATTGTTATCGCTATTAGTATTATTGCTGTTCGCCGCGTGGCGCGATGCAGGGATCGTCGCAAGTGCAGTCGATAAGAAACTTTAGGAGCTGGAAGTGATTGCACGTGTTGGGCGGAGATGTTTTGTTTCTGTGGCTCATCCAAATATTCTACTGGGAATTTATTTAAGAAGTTTTTTTAGCTTTGCCTGCGAACGTTATTTTAAATTTCACTTGTAGTAAAATATTTCTATCCTTAGAATGAATAATAATTTTGTAGTCTTTTCATGAAAGTGAAATTGGAATATCTTTGAAGGTAGTGTTGATTAAAGATGTTGCAATACAGTTCTTTCGAAGGAAGGCCGACTTTCAATCGTTGGTCACACTATTTAATATTTCTGTAAAATTTTAGACCTTAATAATACAATTTAATAATTGGTGAAAAATCGATAATATCCACAACTATTTTTTTCAGATAATAATTTCAACATATCAAAATTTACATTTCTAGAAGAAGGCTATTAAAGTATGATTATGTGGGTATTACGGATGTACAATTTTCACTCAAAAGTTAAAAGATTTAAAAATACGAAAATGGCAACCCAAAAATGACCCTAGGGAGCAGTGAACCTCATGTGACCAATTTGTGATTAAAAGAAGGTGTGAGCACGGAGGGTTAAGGTAACTGCAATTTTAATGGCGTTTGTATTATTTTTCTTGTACAGTGGCGGACGAAAGAAAGTTTACAACTTTTAAAATCGCATACCTTTTTTAGAATTGGTCCAAACGACATGAGTTTTTTTTTGAGAAACTAGAAGAATTAATTTGCTAAGTGATGTGTTTCTTCGTTTTGAGAAAAGTGCAATTGGTCGGAATAATAACAAAAAATAGTGAATGTCGCGAAATTCTCGAAATCAGCGATTTTCGACCGTATTCTGCGATCTTTAACCGATTATAGCTCAGAACATCGTTAACCGATTTTGATGGAATTTTAGGTATGTATACAACATACTTCAATCTACAAATGGGTTTTTTGAATTTTCATTACACGCTCACAAAAAAAGTTTAAAAAACGACCATCACTATTTTTTTTGCTATTCCGACCAATTGCATTTTTTTCAAAACGACGAAACACGTCACATAGCAAACTAATCCTTCCAGCTTTCCAAAAAAAAACTCAATTCGTTTGGCGCAATTCTAAAAAAGTTATGCGATTTGAAAAGTTGTGAACTTTCTTTCGTCCGCCACTGTATATACTAGAATAGCAATACAATTTCTAGAAGGTATAAAATAATCTTCAACGAATTACAGTTACTGATAGACAAACACATACATAACGAAACTTTAATCACACACCACGCACATACGTCTTTACCGTGGAAAATTGGGTACCAATTTTCAACAAAACTCGGTGCAAAAGTTCGTTCCCTCACTATCAGGCAATATTAGAACCCCAGATATATCTTTTTCCACTACACTTACTCGTGCATTTACCAGAAACGTGGCAAAAGGTCATGTATAACCAAGGCAAATACTTTGATTAAAAAATCTTGTTATATATCCTCACTTTTACTAAAGCCTTCGGTTCACTAAAGCTACCAAACTTTTGCACCGCCCTAATGCACAAAGCGCGAGTAACAAACTACCAATATACTTCGCAGCAAAGCGAAGCCTTGTTAAATCTCCCAAAACTCTTTTCAATCCTCCCACTAACTTTCCCCTCACCGAGTATCATCAGCGTCCAGCCGCGCCCGTGGCTCGCCCGACACCCTTAAATCACCCTTCCCTCGACTAATTTCAATCGCCACAAATTAACCGACCCAATCTAACATTCCCAAACTAATTTCGTCGGCAAACATCGGCTGGTAGCGCTCGGAATGTCTCGCGGGGCACCAGAATGGCCATTGTGCCTGTAGTGTATGCGGCGGCGTCGGCCTATTCATCGCGTTATACTACTTGGCCGGCATTGAAACCCATCCAGGCGGGGAGCGGGCGCGAGAAAACATCGGTCCAATTTTCTGAAAATCTCGCCGACAATATAACCGCCGCTAGCGGGAGACAGTTAATGAGGCCGGAAATAAGAGACGGCAAATTACGAGGGGAGCGTCGTTGGTGGTCGTGTGGCCATTGGCGCGTATCGATTGTGCGCGGCCGATACGTCCGAGGCTCGCCTCCTTTCTCTCTCCCCCGAGCCCCGGTTTTGTTGCACACGGCTCACGGGTTCCCACACGCCGCTGGTAACGAGCTCGATGGGGAAAATAAAAAGCAGACGACGACGTGCCTTTACAACGGACGAGCGTAATCCCGTTGTAACGAGATCCGAATGCGAGGCAAAGGCACTTCGCGGCGCTGCCGGAAGTCGGTAACGTTTTCACGAGTTTCGTCCTCCTTCGACGCGTTCTTTGTATTATGCTGGAATATAGTAACGGTGTTTTCAGTGACAGCACAATGTTGGGCTTTTAATTTGGTTCGTTCCTTTAGTTGTATTCGGTACTCCGTCATTTGTGGAAGATTTTATGCAGGTGAGTCTTTTCACGCTGAATGGGATTAGCTTTCGCGCTACGCGTTCGGAAGTTTGATAAGCGGAATTGATGTGGAATTTGAAAGAATATTTGGTTAGGAAGGGAAATCTTTCTGGATTGAAATGAAAGAAGAAGGAATTGTGCACTGTTTGTGGTTTTTATAGTAGGAATTTATTTGTGGGAAATGCTTTCGTGTAAATTGGAAAATTTGCTAACTTTAGGGGCTTCTTTGGTTTAAAGAAATTCGGAGCTAGCGACTTAAAGCTTTACTAATTTCACGTGGACTAAATTCACTAAATCATACATAGGTATATCAGTTTTATCAAAATGGATCACTGTTTACGTTTGATGCCAGTATTTTTGATAAAATTGAAATAGGATGCAGTTCATGGGAAATTTAAAAGATAATTTATTCAAAAAGACCAATTCTTCTCGATTCAAATAAAAGAAGAAGGAATTCGATACAGTGGATGGTTTTGGAGATAAAAGGTTACGAGTAGATTCTGTCTGTCTAAAAGTAGGGAAAGATATTGCCAACTTCGAGAGTCTGTATTTTTTAAACAAATTCGAGGCCAGGAAAATCATGACTTATGACCCCCCCCCCTAATTTCACGTGAACTATACCATATTTCACTTTCATCAAAATCCCCGACGTGGAGTGCAAGAAGTGATCGATTTGACGTGGAATGTGACCTATATAGCTTTTGACATTGTTCGATGAGAAGGCAGGGTAATGTTGGATCCAGCTGGCACCTCTTTTGAACTCAGTTGCTATGTAACGGATGGAATCTTGTATATGTTCAATTATTATAATTACACAACAAACATTAATGGGACAGCTAAATTACTGTAAATACTATTAATTAGAGTATTCATTAATTTGCTGAAGGTACCATCGTTAACATTATGCCGCACGAAATCAACATTTTGCATGGATGTTTACGAGTATAAACGTTTCTGCAATAGTTACTGTGAATTGGCTTAATAACAAACAAGCTGAGCATCGCCATTAAAAAATCTATATATTATGCCCTCCTTATTTAAAATGTCATATCTAGCATTTCGAAAGATCAAAGAAAACTGAAGTTTTACAACTTTAGTTTTATAACATTACTTGCACGATAAAAGACGTGTGGATCTTTCAATATTTCATCTTGTCTTGAACAATTGGAAAATGCCAAATAGGACATTTAAATTAAGGAAGGCGGTATTATGCTATATATAATTCGTATATGGTATTTACATGTCGCTATAAGAACGTTACTATTGTAATTATTATTTCATCATAAGAATTCTGTAACACGATAATACACTACACATAATACACGACAAAACATATTTATTTATGAAACTATTACAAATCCACTGTATCTCACAATGAACACAGTAGATATGAAATTACAGAGAACACACACGTACCAACTACAAGTAATATTAAGTTAAAAGGACTGGAATCTATAAATAAACATTGGCATAAAGCAATTACAAAATTATCAGGCAAGTAGCCACTGTGTGTCTTCAAAGTAATGAAGTCTTTACCCAATTAATATACCATAATTCGAATCGTGACATGCACATTAATTAGTGTCGGATCACTGTCGGATCATTACATCGACCACTCAAGCTTGTTGATAATAATGATACAATTACTTTAAATGCTCCCCATTCTGAAGGATTCTTTGCCACATGAAACGACTGTAAAAATAAGCAATAGTGTTACTCCAGAAACCATCTTGGAGAACGGTTTCTGTGTTACCAAGTAAATCCGCGCATTATATCCAATCACTTGCCATCCACTTCTGCCATTCCAAACTCTATTCTGCGTAACATCGAGATTCGCGTTTCCACTAGCTACGGCATCGCAATTGAATTGTAATTCGGCATTCAGGCTCTTACGTTGCAACCTCGTGCAGAATCCACTGGTAACTAACGCGTTTCAGGCATAACAATACTGGTAACTCCGAGCACCAAATTTTTAATCAAAATTAGTACACCCCCGTTGGTGCTAGGGCTGAGTATACTTGGTATTCGAATATTTGAATACTTCAGTTGCTCAATTATTTGGCGAATATAATTCAAATATCCAAGTATCCAAATACTATTCGAATATTTAAGTATTCGAATACTCTTCGAATATTTAATTATTCGAATACTCTTCGAATATTTGAGTATTCGAAGAGTATCAGTATTCGAATACTAATGTATTCGAATAGTATGGTGTGAATTATAAATCTTTCTTTAGTTCTTTAGGTTCTAAAAGTTCTTTAGGTTCATTTTTTCACAAGCTTTTATTTCATTCCAGTTGTGAGTTCGTTAGGTTGTCAGGGTGAAATCTTAAAATGTACTAAGAAGGAACCAATAATTTTTATACCGGCCCAAATGACTGCTTGAGAGGAATTCCCTCATATGACTAAAAATAAACACGTGAAATTATTGTATAAAAGCTTGTAAAAAAATGAACCTAAAGACCTGGATTTATAATTGAGGCAGTCAGAGCAACAACGTACCAACCCACATTAATTTTCTTTTCCTATTTTATATGGTTAGTAGAGCCTATTGGAATACGTTATTGCTACTAATTCAATTGCGAAAAAAATGTGGGTTAGTCCGTTGTTGCTCTGACTGCCTCAATTCACACCATATTATTCGTATTCATCAGTATTCGAATAATATTTAATTAATACTTAAATATTCGAATAGCATTTGAATACTGAAATATTCGAATAGTATTCGAATACTTAAATATTCGAATAATAACATTCGAATACTCAAATATTCGAAGTTTATTCATAGCATTCGAATATTTGTAAAATATTCGAATATTAAATTATTCGAATAGTCGCAGCCCTCGTTAGTACGACAGGGGATCATTAGTAACGTACAAACGTACATCTTTTTAGAATTAATGAAACATGACACATGAGTTCCTGTTCCACTGCGGTTCCACTGTTAATGATTCTCCTTGTTGAGGAAGGATTGAAACAAATATGGAACACAAAGAATACCAAGTGGTATTTCCAGATATTTGGATGGATGGACAGAAGACTTAATTCGGGGAACAGAAGTTTTTTCAAAAAGTTAAAAATTTGTGAAGATACCTATACAGAAATATGTATAGGGAATAAAGATTTCATTACCTGAGGGAAAATTTGTGACGTGATGGTTGACAAATTTAGCAAGTGACAATAATAATAGTAACATCTTTAATACACCAAAAGAAAATGAGAAATCTGTTATGTATACCTATCTAATTAGCGTAAACGGTGACCTTCCAACCCCGAACAACCCATTAAAAAAAGTCACGACACTGCATACGTTTGCACAACGTATTCGACATCTAGAACTTGGAGCTAAACTTCTGACCACCTTTCTCGATACCACCCTAGATTGTGCCTTTGCGTAAGAAACTTCTCTCGTCCAAGATCACGGAGAACTTATTCGGCGATCTAATATTTATATTCGACAGCTCGATCTAACCAGCGTTGCCCAATAACGTTACGTCCAAACTTCTCAGCACTTCCTTCATCCGAAACTTACGAGGGGAAAGTCGTCGTTGCCGTCGGACCACTCCGTTTGCCTTCGCTACGGCTCCGTTGACAAGAGAACTGGAGCCATTTACTCTCGCCACGTCAACGACGTGAGATTTTCCTTCGTTCCTGTTTGTCACGGAGCCCAATGTGTTCCCAGTGTCGAATTATCGTATTTCTCCTTCACTGTTGGAACCTGAGATTCCAGGCAAGATAAAGCTGTCTCGGCTCTTCTCCAGCTTTCTAGTTCCTTCAAGATTCGGGTTTTCAGATGATCAGGTTTCGCGTATTGTTTCTTGATTCCTGGATCTTGCGAAGGTAAATTTCATGTTATTTGGTGAGTAGGTAGGTACTGAGTTTGTGGGGAAACGACTGGTTAGTGAAATACACTGAGTTTGGGAATTTAAGAGATTCGAGATTTGCAGAAGTTAATTCTTGAATATTAAAATTGATATTTTTGATTTACTGCTGCAAAATATTGAAATTTGAACTCTTGAACTTTTATTATTCTGTTCAAAGAAGCTTAACATCCCTTGGAATATCAAAATCCTTGAACTGGAAGAACATCTAAATTAGAAACATTATTTCATCGAATCAAACTTCTAAAATAAACAAAATATTTCGTGTAATACCAAGTAATCTCTGAATCTCCCATTTTAAACACATTCCACTTCGTTTCTCCCAAGAAAAACAAATTTCAGTTCCCAGAAGGCAATTTACTTTGCCTCACTTGGAAGTTTAAATCATCTTGAACTAAATATGAAGAACCGGTAGTTAAAGTCCAACTGTAAAGCAAATCATGACCACAGAAAGTTAAAGAAATTTCTCACCAAAATGTTCAATCTCAACCTCTCAGTAATAAAAATGGTCAGTCATGAATCCACCAAATATAGAAACCACCAAAAGTTATCTTACAATCCATCACTGTCAGTCTTATCGTCGACTCGAACTACCCAGAAATGTAGATTCACGAGCCGTAGTTGTAGCAACAACGAGATTACGACTGTTTTTCAGTGGGAAGGGATTTACAATGTGAAACCATTAAACGCTGCATCGACGGTCGAGGGGTCGCGCGAAATTCGTGTCGAACTGTTCAATGGCAATTGACGACAAGCTCGCTTGGGGAACGTGTCATTGGTAACATCAGCCCCGTGATTGGATAATACTTGACTTACATATGTTTTGATTCGTTTCGCGCCGATTTCGCGCATGCAGGTTAATTAATTCGCAATCGAGCGTAAGTGGTCCGAAACGGTCGCCCGCGGAGCGCTGCAAGATGAGTGAATGTCGATTACCTACTGCCATCGCTGCATGGACGCGATTTTAGCGCTGGCAATCCCGCAGTTGATTCTTGAGTGCCATCGACTCTCCCGTTTTGTCGAGCTTATGTTAGAATTTTTAATGTTACAGCTTCACGCCCCATTTCCACCATTACGGGTCATCAATTTGTCCAAATTGTCGAGTATATCGAGTAGATTTGAGGATTTCGATGCAATCAGGGCCGGTCCTCTGTATAAAAAGCGCCAGGTATAAGAAATATGCATAACATCTTTTCATCGAACGAAATCACGAAAAGAAGGATAATAATAGCAATAATAAGGAAAATAAAATAATGAAATAAACAAATAAACTTTAATATATTTAAAGATATGCCTTTTTTGTTGCCATATCATTAAGATTAGATTATTAAGTATGTTACTATATTAGAAATTATATTCTGATTTCTTTTTTAGTTAATTTTAAGCAAATTAACATTTTTCGTCCTCTTTTTTTACTTTCTCTTTTCTTCATTTTTTCTTTTTCTGGGGCCCCTGCACGGTGACTTTATTTCGGTACGAAAATCCAATTGAGGCATTTGATGGAAAAAGGGTATTCACGCCAAAATGCCATTTCAAGAAAATCGATATCAAAGTTTTCATTATAGTATAAGTTAATAAAAAGTAACGTAATTAAATCCATTTGTTTTAAGGATGTAGTATCGTGTCTTTCAAACGTTCTGAAAACAGAAGTCATGATTTGAAAATGATATGTGTCTTTATTTATAAATTTCAAGCAAGTGGTTTACGTGCCCTTTTTCTGTGAATGTGGTAAATTCGTAAAAACTTGCTTCTTTTCTTAGTTATTTAAATATAATTCTGTTTACTTACTTAGTCACACCATTTTTTATACATTGCTTAAATAAAAAATACAAAAAAAGCACAAAAATAAACGAAAAATGTAATGTTTTAAGTAAGTATTAGTTTCTTCGATTCTCTACAGCAAGCTGCCTTACAAATCAATTTTTTCGTACTTAAATTAGCTTCTTTCCTTGCGGATTCGATACTCGCCTCACTTTCCATATTTCCTCGCTTGCGCAAAATTCTCTATGAAGCAAAAGTACTTATTGCGCGACAGTACGGTAACGCGACCGCTCAGCCACTATGTAGTTGCGTGCCGATCACGCTACGCAACAAAATAGCATCTAGCTAATCTAAACGTGAGAGAAGTAATTATATATCCTTGGTATATTATATATATATAACATATACCTGCGTCGATTCAACCGATTTAAGGAAAAAGGGCACATGAGCCTGTGTGCCCTTTTTCCATGAAATGCCTCAATTGCAACACGTGTGCTGTTCACACGAGTGCTGAAAAGCGGCGGAGGAAAGTGTTCTATATTTCTATAGCTCGTATAGCTTCCCTGTAGTAAATTTAGCTCTGGACAATGTAAAACCAAAAGTACCAGTTTCCCACACTTCTGAAATAAAAATCGTTACTTCTGAAAATACACTTCTAAATAGGAAAAACGAGATTATACAGAGAGCATTTTCTTTCAAACAGACCGAAGCAAACAGATCGACCCTTCATCAGTATCAATGCTTCCTGGGGCCATTTTCTTGAAAATAAATCGAGTTGCATGTTACGTGCTGTGTTGTAAATTCAATATCAAAGCACCTTAACTTTATGACTTATGATACCCAACATGTTCAAAGCCAATTTGTATAATACAACATCGTGACGCAAGCAACCCCTTCTAACTATCATTCAGCTCACTGACGACCTCTAAGAATGATCAGCGAAAGTCGACCAATGTATTTAAAGCAGGAAGCAACGGTGGTTGCTTGTGTAAGCATGATCTCGGTAGGCCGAGGAATGAAACCGAGAAGGTCGTTTGGCCGTTATTTTCCTCGGCGCAGTTACCCGAATAATTTGCATCTTTTTCTGCCCGTCCTTCTCGGCCAGCTATGGTTCTTTTCATCGTCGGAGGAGCGGTTTGGTCGCGGGCAGAGCAAGGGGAAAGAGATAGGGCGACGACGAATTTCCTGGCGACTCTTATCGCGGCGCAGGGGTACGTTCGTTGGCCGTTTGTCGCGGACGAACGAAGACGACGTCGTTTTCTTTCGCGACTGCACCTTAACTCGCTCCCTTACCTTCGAGTCGGAGACAAATGGTTTTTGTTGCTCGCTCCAGTTTTTCGGACAGCGTTCGCTGCAGCTTGGGACCGCGATGCTGGGGAACACTTACCTTCCGACAGTCCTGGATGTCCTCGCGTAATTGCTGCCTCACGAATTGCAGCCCTCCCTTGATGTAAGCTTCGAGCATTACGCGTGCTATCCACAGTTATTCCTGCAAATTACGTACCATTTTGATACGCGGTGTTCCAGACAGATGGAGGAGTTTGATGGTGGAATTTGGAGGGACGTCCTGCTGCGAATTCCTTGCAGAGTTATGTGTCGCTGTACGTTGGTACTCTGAGCATCGTAGTGACATATGCAATAGTGCATACATTTTCATGGAAATTTTGTTCAGTTGTCTGTTGGGGAATGTACCTTGGATTTGGTTTACAGTGATTGCAGTACTGGATGTATTTATTGCAGGATCCAAAAATCCACGTAGTATGCACAATTTTAATGGAGTAATTGACAAAAATGAAATAAAAGCTTTTGGGTACAATATCCAGTATTGAGTATCTAGGTATCAATTATGCAATAGTATTCTCCCAATACTAATACTAATTATAAATGATAGCATGTTAATATACCAGTGATGTAAGAATCGACACTACTCATTTTGGGCCCCAAAAAAAATGTTCTTTTATGTCACCAAAAATTAAAAGATTCAATTTAAAATTCTGCACAAAAAATACGTACAAACTTTGACAAGTGTTTACACACAGATCAGAAATAGCCTTCGTGATATTTTTACCTTTTTTAGGAGCTCATATTAGTTTACAAGAAATATATAAAAATACATAATCCCGCAACTTTTGAATTCTGACTCGTGTCCTTATTTCTTGGGATTCTGCCTCACTGTGGCGAGGGATAACCAGCGTCCTGTCGCAGGCAAGGAGATTCAGCCTAGGAGCCAGTCAAGGCCAGACTTGGGTCAAGTCGCAGCTAGGAGATCCCACCTTCAGGCTCCGATTTTTGTCATGCAAGGTGTGGAATGCACATGGAAAATCTTCATTCAATTTCAAATTATTCCAAGTTTATCAATTCTTCGCAACGCTGTAATTCAATGAACTCCAAACTTTTGGTCAATTTCTTTGATCAGTTGTGGTGAACCAGACTCGATAAGTGATTATAATCCTGCTGGTTTAAAAAGATATTGATCTGCAATCTATACATCATCCATGCAAGACTCTATAAATGTATATCACCCCGTTCTTTGATCTACAAGACATTCTCTTAACCTTCACTCTGCGTACTAATAGTTTAACATTAACCGTGTACAGGGGTGTAATTACACCTCACGCATTTTCAGTCCCAAATGTACAGAAAAACCTTTGGCCGCGTAAGTATTTGTGAAATTTTATTAATTTTTAAGAAGATAAGTGTAGAAAGAATTATATCATTTAATTTAAAATACAAAAATTTAAATGTTGTATATGAATAATGAAAAATAAGTTTAAGATGCCTCGTCAGAATCGGTGTGCATTATTTCTTCATCATCATGAATTTCGGTGTTCATGCATTTATCGCAAATATAGTTGCTATGATTTTTACACGCTGGATTTTGACAAATGTAGCATCTCAAGTTGGTCTTGATGTGACTAGACCGAGAGCATAGGTAGCATCTGCGTTGAGATCTCTTACTTCTCTTGCTGGTGCTAGGTTCGGTGGAAAGAAAATAAATAAACACACTCTGAACATATGTTATTGTACTACTTAATTAACATCATCTTTACAATAAAGAAACACTATAATTTACCAAACACTTATCACTAATTCAATAAAAAACCTATCTTACTTCTTTGAAACGCAAGCAAAGACCGAACTAAAACTGCATCAAACCATTTTAGAGGTAATGACATTACGCTGAACAAAAAATTACTAAAAACCATATATTTTAGGCAGCAGGAATGTAAATACAAAAAATACACTGCAGAAAAATACTAACGCAGCTGCTTACAAAAATTGATTTTTGTATGGGGAATATCGGGGTGCATATGCACCTCTGTACACAGTTAAGCGCTCAGGTGCCTTTCAAGCCTACTACTGCATTTAAATTAAGCAATTTCAATAAAAATTTTATCAAATTCTGTGTGAAAAAAAATCACAGATAGCATTCCTACAAGAATACTTGTGAAAGTTTCCATTCAGTAACTTTTTATTTACATTTTTATTAGCTTGGGGTATTGTTGCACCCCTGTCCACAGAGTGAAGGTTAAATAAGACACATATCTCATCTCTATTATTATCTCCATCGAATACATACAAAATAGATTACTGTGCATCCCAATACTTCACCTACCTCTACCAAACTAAAATCCCTATATCTGTTACCTCAATAAGAAGAAGCTTCAGCTGCACCCCGAACCCACTAGCTACACACCACTTTCGCAACCCGAGCAGTGGTAAAATCTTGCAGAACTTTAGCACTGGGCGAGTAACTTTAACCAGTTTTCGAAGCCACCGGAGTCTTGTTCAGGTTCGGCGAAATCGCGTTTAGAGTCCACCAGCTAATCTCAATCTACCCACTCTTTTCTGCTTCAGCTCTCCTACTTTCTATCTACAGCCCCGAATCTACTTAACTTTCGGCGGGAAGGCTCCCAAAGAACAGTTCTTTATCGACCCGGCCGGGCAATGACCGTGATTTACGAAGGAATTCTTGGAATCCCCCGCGGAATATCTGCGAGCACTCCGCGGAAGGAGATTTGACAAATGGTTTTATCCGGCAGTTGACGCCTCGGTTGACGCGCGTACGTGCACGTGACATGTGTCGCGTGTGTCGCCTCGTGTGACCCCGGCCCCAATGGGGACCTGAGAATATGTCATTCCTCGACGTTCGTGAAATGGATGGCGCGCTGCGGCTTGACGCACCCTCGATGCTGAAATTTCGCAAGGCAACGGGCATGGTGATCCGCCGTTGCCGATTTGACAGCCCTCCGTGCGGATCCTCCGCGGCAAAATAATGTGTCGACAAGCACATTACGGGGGCAATTGATCTCCACTCGATTTCAAATCAATTCCTTGACTGGAGCGAGTTGTTAGCAAATGGTGCTTTAAATGGAGATAGCGAAGCGTTGAGGCGCAGCTCCTTATCGTAGGTATATTAAAAGCAGAGGTAATTTTAATCACGGGGAAAGTTCGCGGATGTTCTTAGCTGTTGAAATTAGAAGTTGTAGCAAATATAAGTTACCATTGCTCAGCTCTCGCGGAACCTTTGAACTCTGTGACTTGAAAGATTTTCAGGGACTGTGGAATATTCCAGCTGGTACCGTTAAATCATTGCTAGTTTATAATTCTAATTGTCAGTGAACATTTAGACCCCTATTGGAACTATCAAATGCAATCGTCTATCAAATGCTGATGCGTTGCCTTTTTTCTGGAAGGCGTAAATCTCCGACAGCGCAACGTCATTTTCTCTGTGGTGTTTTACGACCACAAGAATTCACTGGAGAAGGATGATGTAGATGAAGGTTGATTGTGAGGAATTAACTTGTATTTCAACTGAACTTTAACAAACGTGGCTATGGTAATTAACAGGTAACAAAGATTTGACTATGCACTGAATCCCCTACACGGTTTGGTGAGTTCTATTGGGACAAGAATGTAATGAGTCCCTCCAAGTTACTCGTGTGAGGTATAAATTTAGACTAACTTGGGACTCTATCGCTGGCTAGAAGGCAAATTCCAAGATTCCCTCTAGAGGTGAAGTTACACTAACGCAGTGGTAGGAATTGTTATCCCAGTGACAGAAAACTGTTTGGGAGTAGATGGTGAAAAACTGTAAGAAAGGGAAATCCGGATCAAAGTATTAGTTAATCGGTGAGCTGGTTGTCGTGAGGCCTCTTTTACTATCGATACGAGGACCTATGAATTGACGACAGGCCTAGGTCTACGAGCGGCGGACTGACAGACCAAGTGTCTGCCAGATGAGGTTTCGAAATACATACAAGGCATCCGTGTGCGTCCTTGCTGGTCAGGCGACTAGCTAACGCTCAAGACAAAGTCAAATATATACTATAAGTGTTATTGTTACAAGTGTGGTATTTCAATCATTTAATCACACCTTCGTATCTCATCATCCCTCAATCAGTGAATTCTTGTGGTCTTAAACCAGCATAGAGAAAGTAATCTTGGGTCGTCAGAGATTTATACCCTCCAGAAAAAGGCGACACTCTGCTCACAACAAGCACGGAAAACCATCGATATTTAGCAGCACCGTTCCAGCGATATGGGTAGTTTCTTACTCGGCCGAGTTGCCTCGTAAGCGACGCTTAATTCACCAGTTGTGTCAGCTGCAGCGGGGGAGATGGGAGAAAGAGGCGGATGATTCGAGTTAAAACGCTCGAGTATGCAAGACGGGGGGATGTTTTCACCTAGATGCGTAGTAACCAGCTGGAAACGCTGCGAGAACCATCTGGCAATAATGTTCGGTTCGAGGACATGCAGTCTATGAGTGTTTCCAGCAGGGCCGGGTAGGGGAGGAATCAGAGTGGAAAGCGATCGAGAATGGGGCGTTAGATAGGACGAGGATGGGAACATGCTGAACGCGCTAATTGCAAAAACTGCCTGCAGCGTCGTCCGTTGCTGTCCTCCAGCTCGTTCTTCCAGGGAGAAAGAAACTGGAAGGCACGTGTAACACGGCATCCGGTCAGCTAGCTGGAAACTTTCCACATTCTTCGTTTACGTGCCACTGGGAGAGCATCTCGTTTAATTAATTTTTACCTTCCCGATCGGTGTGCCTCTCCGCGATATTCACCCCTCAGCTCCACCATCGGCTGGCAATTGGTATTTTTGGGTGAACTCTACTTTCAACTTTGGTGCCATTTTGGATTTGCTCGAGTAGCTCGTTCGGGGAACTTTTATATAAAGTTTATACAGCTTTAGTGCTTATTCTGTTATCACTGTCTCGTCGCTGGCATATTCGATAATAGGATACGAGGTTGGGCAAGTATTACAATTGGTAGGTGAAGATTTTAAGGGGATGTTTTCCGGTAATTGAAGGTACTCGAAGTTTATGGATTCTTTGATATTCAAGAAAATATTATGTGATAAAATTTTATGTTTTTCTAGGTGATACACATTAAGAATAAAAATTACATTCCAAAAAAAATACGAAGAAGATTAATGGGCGAGACTCAAAGTTTATTGTTTTTGAGTCTAACGCGAAGACTAATGAGAAAGTACAATACATAATAATAGATGAAGACTAAAAATGCAATAAGTTACAAAACGGAAAATGGAAAATGGAAAATGGAAAATTGAAAATGGAAAACGGAAAATGGAAAACGGAAAACGGAAAACGGAAAACGGAAAACGAAACATGGAAAATGGAAACGGAAATTGAAAAATGGAAAATGGAAAATGGAAAATGGAAAATGGAAAATGGAAAATGGAAAGTGGAAAATGTAAAATGGAAAATGTAAAATGGAAAATGGAAAATGGAAGATAGAAAATAGAAAATAGAAAATAGGAAGCGGGAAGTAGGAAATGGAAATTAACAAAACCAAACAAAAACTGGTAAAATATGTACCAAGCAAAAGTACCAAACAAAAACTGGTAAAAAATGGTAAAATATTTCGTGGTAAATTAAGATTTAACTGGTTCCTTGCTGGATGAGGCGTGCAAGTAGAAATTGTCTGTACGTGGTCAGACGTGGACCAGTAGTATGGGCTTTGTACTCGCGTAATATTGCATTGCCAATTTGGTTACAAGTGTATCACAAGCAAGTAATTTATTACTTCGAAAATTTGTAGTTTTCTTTTCAAAATAAGAATGCTACGTTTAACATTTTTTACTCCCTCGCAGGTTCATTACAATCTTGATATGATTTTAATCGCTTATGGTCACTTTATTCCTCAAGAAATGGGCTGCAAGTGTACATATTATATTAAAGGCGCATGTCGCCATTCAGAAGAATTGCTGTAGGTCAATGAATTCATCTCGGTATTAATTAAAACACCATACTCAGGGAAATATATAGTTCCACGAGGGTTGGCTGAAAAGTAATGTACCCCCGCGTATAACTCGAGAACGAAAAGGGGTATTTACAAAAATGAAAGGGGGAATGGAAGTATAATTCACTGACTACAAAATGGTATGTGTACTTTTCAGTATAGTCGCTATTTAAAGATACACATTTCTCCCAAAAATTTCTCGCACTATTTGGAATTTACGGGGTAAACCCTTTAGCATACAGTTTGGTTAGTATCACTATACTGTAAGCAACAATGTGGTGTACCTATAATCCCTGCTTAAAAGAGGCTGGGGAACTAAAGTAGTCCAGCTAGGATTAGGTTGCACAACAGCAGGAATACTATACCTCGCCTATCCTTGATTTAATCAACACAACGTAAATTTTGTGATGTAAAGATGAATAATTAATATTATTATTTACAAAATTCATTCGCATTCATAATTATGCGGCTAATGCAATTATCTGATAATAACAATATTTGCCTCTACCAACAAAACAATTTCTCCCTCAGAAATATTATTTTATTGTCAAAAGCAAGACATCTAATGAATAATAGTATTTGGTACATCGCCCTGTATACAGTATATTTTCTATACATATTCAAGTAAGTTTAACTACTCCACATTTCAATCAGGCCTCGCAAGCAACATTTCGTGACGCAGCTACCTAATAAGCACCCCAAAATCCAACGTTTTTTCCAACTTGACCTAATATATCTCACGAACACGCGCACTGCGACGTTTGCTACCGCGTGTCCTTGGATCCCCTCTTTACTTGGCTGAAATCATCGGCTGTTCAATAGAAAATTAAAGAATTTCGAGGCGTACCCGTTCTCGCGAAATTGTACGATCCGCGGGAAATGTAAAAAAAAGGGGTTAAGATATATAGGTGGTTCGTGAATGGTTCGCTCCTTTGCGGAACGCCAGCTGCGTTTTATCTTTACGACACCGGCAACGCGTGCCATTTCCACCTTTCGCAAAGTTTTTTCCCTCCCCCTTCCCACCCCACTGATAGACGCATTGCAGACCGCTGAAATGTCTCTCTTACTCGTATCAGCAATTTCGTCGCGCTATAAACGCTATTTGCACACTCCTTGGGAGCGTATTCTCGCATGGAAATCCACGGTCAGATACGAAAGTCGCGGATTTCTAACAGGCTGCAGAAGATAGACACGCGAACTCGGCAAACGTTTTATTATGCCTTCGTGAGGCAGCTTTTCGGACTTGGGTTCGAATAAACGGGCGGGACTTGCTTCGTTAGAATCGATTTGAGAGGTACGAACTGGCAATAGAATCGTTCAATGGCTCGCCATAACGATCTCTAAAGTTTAGAGTTATTATCCTGCTATTACGAGGCTGCTTCTCTTTAAAGCTAAGAATAAGCGGGTAATACACGTGGCGGTGATAGAAATTGTTCTTGTTACTGGGAAATATAAATGGTGATAGTTTTATTATTTTTGTTAGGTGTTGTTTATTGTAGGATGTTATTCTGATTGCTTAAGTGTGGTTGCAGTTGTTTTAGCGTCGTCTTTAGGTACAGGTTCTTTGAGAAAAATGTCGTTTGAAGTAACGCCTCAAGCTCTACTTTATGGAATAATTATAGAGGGATGACGTTTTCTAATTTTTACTCAGAAGGGTGATCGCCAATCCGGAAATTCAAAAAATGTATGTATGTATTGTGCAGTTTTATTGCTGCTCAAATTCACTCTAATGGGGTGAAATTGACCTCTGAAGATCCGGCTATTTCCGATTTTGTGTTATCACTCGCGAACTATAAGATATAGAACAAAAGTTTTTACACAAAAGTTAGTTTTAATTGCGATTATCATTTGGTAAGAAATTTATCTTCCCTTTTCGGAACTGTAGTCAGTATTCTATCTCAGTACTTTTATTCAAAACTACCCTTAAGGAATTCTAATTTCAGTTCCCAAAAGTGAATTATATGGGATCTTTAAATTCATCCTTTTTTGTATAACAAAATGTCAATGAAAAGGCACAGTGTTTCGTTTAAAAGAATCAAATTAATCTTCTTCTTAGTCTCATAAGAAAAGAAAAATAAGAATATGGAACTTATTCAGTAGAAGAAGAAAAGTTCATCCCGCGCCATTATTTCTTCAATTCAGTGTTTTATTATTTATTCAACAGTTACGTGACGCGATTCCGATCTCAGGACACTCTGCATATTTCAAATAATTTCGAGGCAAACTCGCCGAGGAATATCTTTCTGTATCCAGGCAAAGGAAACGATCATATAAGTGGCAAACATGAGCATGACATAGATTCTGCGATTAAATGACACGTTTTGCAAATAACAGGAATAATGTGGTCGATATTTCAGCCAGGGCCATCATCTTCCTCGGGGGGAACGTCTGATCAATTACACGGTTCATTCTACTCGCGAGTGATTGCAGGTTCAACCTTCGCTTCTAATATACGACCAATTACACTTTCTCTCTACTTACACCATTTTCTGCTGTAATATCACTCGACTATCGTATCGTACACGTAACATTTCAACCCTTTCCATTGAACTGTGCATCGTATCTCAGCGGAAATTATTCTGCGACTATAACGACTACGAAAAGCGAACTGTGATGGAGTCGTTCTTACCTCATTATTTAATTGTTTGTTAATTAAACTTGGTATCAATGCAGGACTCTATGTGAACTATTTTTAATATTGCACGACCCTTCGTAATTTACACAATTGGTAAACACGCGAGCTTCTAACGCATTACGAAATCTTCAACAATTATTTGTAGTATCCAGTGATTCACGTTTATTTGAAGATTATATGCTTAATTCTAGGCGTTCAGTAAACAGAGGATCTCCCAGTGCAAATTCTAGCACTGTTTCCGTCTAATCCACAGATAAACACGAGCTACTGCTATGGTTACCAGTAATAATGTCTGTGTAACATTGTTGCACCACCGTAATTGCAACTGGACGTCTCCTATCAATTCTTAAGCTTCACAATAAGCGTACTACAGAGTATTCCTTGTTCCATCTAGTTTCCACTTTCATAAAATCTTATGTGCTATGTCAGCGTTTAGAAACGCTTAGTGTCCGACCAAGCACAGGGCTCTTCTACTTTCTGTACGACCATCCAGGCTTCCTCAATGATTTTTATATATCCTCCCTACTCCTATATTTCAGATATCCCTGTCAACTGTATCGCGCATGGATACGCGATTTTTTACCCCATAAAGTAGCGGGTAAAATAAAAATCAAGTACGATAAAATGGGATTTCGAAGTATTAACGATGGAGCAGCCTCGTCAGTCCCGTTCTTTATATTCACGCGAACGCGTAGTAAAAGTTTCATGGACCGGACGCCCGTACCATCGGATACTGTTCAGGGGGATTTAAGCAGTGATCGATGAAATCGTTGCATTTCGCGGCAATTCGCTGCAGGCTGGCCAGTGGTTACGAACGACCGCACGCGTCACTCGTTCGGACACGTTGGACCAGAGCGAAACGCGGGCGAGCGTGGCCCCAATTAATTTGCAATCGATTATATGGGCCACGTTTTAAAGTCCCGTAACAAGCAATTCGTACCTGCCTCTGGCCATATTTCCGTGCTGTGTTTCGTTGTTAAAATATTCAAGAAATTTGAGCCAGTCCCAGCGTAAAGGCAAAATAATTAATTATATCGTTTCGCTGTGAATAAGATACGTACAGTAGTGGAAATATTTATTGCGTTGTCTGAACGTTTGGGATGGAGTTATTTATAAGTGGATTTATATTAGTATTGGGAAACTATTATAGCGTGACTGTGGGCTTTGTATTCAGTGTTTGATATCTTGATCAAAATAAGTTTATCAATCTTGTAGCTATGAAACTTGTACATACTATGTGAATTTGTGAATGATGCAATATAAAGATTTCTCTTAGTGTAGGTGTATTTGCAGTTCTCTGTGGCGGTGAAGTTGTTATTCAGGGCAATAAAAATGTTGGGTTGGTAGAATTAAAGCGTTTGATGTATGGGCAATACGTGTTTGATGTCTTTCTATCTTTTATATAGCGTGTGCAAGAGTTGGAGAATGGGAAAGGGAGTAGATTGTTGTTTAGATTACCAATCAATTTAGCGTGAAATGAATAAGTGAATTATGTGTTTGAATGACACGAACTATGAGGTGTATTCTTATAATAATAAAAAGATACAAATTCTCATTAAGGGGGGAAGCCACTGTGACGGTCGAAAATAAAGGCTGTTTTCAAGGCTTTCTTTAATAATGAAATGTAACTGTATACGAAAAATCTTTATTACCAACTGAAAATACGCATATTTAACTAATTTTTATGCTTCTAGGATGAAACAAAAATTGAGTAGTATGGCCACAACATACGATAACGTTAGGCTCTGCAAAAAAAATTTAAAAACACGCGGTCGTATAATTTTCAAACTTTTACTCAGAATTGAAAAATTCAAACGTTTTCTTAAAGTATATTACAATAGCTACAGTTAAGTGTACAGATTTAAAAAAATATTAATTTTTTATGAAATGGCGAACTTTGAAAGGAAAGGTATAAAAAATTAACATGTTTTTTCAATGTTGCGGTTAGATGAATTATTCAATCAAAACACTTGTACGCTTAACTGAAGATAATTTTATTACGAATGCTCACTGAAAGTTTCAAGTGCATTCGATGAATATAGACTGACTGATTAATCCGCCCGTTTGAAAAATGACGTTTCGAGATAATCGCGTTTAAAGTTTTGACAGAAGTTATTTTCTGCAATCGCAGCTGTATACGGTCTCGCCGTGGCCAGTGATTCTCTACCTAGTTCTAAACAATATATAAGCTCATAATCCCTCTTATGAGGTACATTTGGATTCATGGATATAAACTTTTCGAGTGATTGACACCAAGTTATCTATGCGCGCACTATATAAAACCTTCAGTACCTCCCAGAATTTTTCGAAATCGACTTTGAAATTGTATATTTTTGAGATCCCAAATATTATGAAAATGCACAAAAAGAAAAATCGGAAAAAAATTGACAGTGACTTCTCCCCTTAAGCAACCTTATTATTGAAAACTCGCGAAGATAATCTATCGACTCGTCTGTAGTATAAACTTATTAAATACATCCCTCTTCAAACTACAAGGTTTCATCTAAAGAAAACCCTGAGATTCTGTTTACCCCAGTAGAACACCCATTCATCACACAATATTCATCCCCGATACTAACGTTAAAACAACTCGTGTTTCAGATGTCCTGACAGCGGGCCCCGGGCCACCAGGATGCCGACAGACGACGACTATGGCCGAAGAGAACGTCTCCTACAGCACCAGCACCCGATCACTCAGTACGGGCCCTCGTCATCTCCTGTTCCAGGGTCGAACACCGGGACGTCCGGAATTATCGGGCCCCAGATCGGCCCCAGTGTATCCTCCGACTGCTACAAGCAACAGCAACAGCAGCAGACGGAGCTGCGAAGCGGCGCGAGCGTGTCCACCAGCACTGGCCAAGATCGTTATCAGTCCGAGCAGCAAGGCCAAGGGAACGAGCATGTCGACTATGGAGGCCGCGAGCGTATGGTCGTGGCCGACCGGCACGACAAGTCCACGGAGAAGCCGACCGTCGACGATTTCCCCAAGTCCTGCGCGGAAACGCGCTCGATACAGTCAAGTTGCGAGCGATTCGGCCACTACCAGGGCCAAGAGAGGTTCGGCCAGTCCAGCCTGCAGGCGCACCATCAATACGCGACAGTTAGATCAAGCACGTCGGGACAAACGTTGTCGCAGAACGTTCTGTCGGAGCGTTATCCGCGTTTCAACGAGCTCAGCGGCCTGCACGGCGAGCAGAGACTCTCGTTGGCCCCGAGCGACCGATTCCAGCAGTCGGCTAACAGCGAGCTACGGTTCCACCATACCAGCGGAGAGCTGGTGTCCGCGGGCAACGAGTACGCGAACACCAACATCCTGGTGTCCGGGTGCGCGACAAGTCCATTCTCGTCAGAGACGTTCCCCTCACCGCCGTCGCCGGCGCCCGCCAACGATCGTTTCGTCCCACCACCGCCACTGTCGCCCAGCCCCAGCGAGAAGTACGCCTCGACCCAGAGTCTGGCTGGTTATCCTGCTGCTGATAGGATTCTGCCCCCAGGTTCTCCAAGCACCAGATATGGCGGGGGCACAGCACCAGCCTCACCGATGCCAGTCAAGGAGCGATTCTCTTCGGCGGAACGATTACTGGCCAATCAGCAGCAGTCGGCGGGCTCCATGCACGAGCCCAAGGAGCAGCAACGATACGCTGGGGCCAGCGATCGCCTGCTGTCCGGCTCGTCGCCAGTGCTGGGTAGCCTTCAAGTCAGCCTACAAGGGGACAGGGGCGGCGTATACGCCTCCGGCAAGGAGTCAACTGCCTCCAGATACGCCGCCATATCGGCAGACAGGCTGCTCGCATCATCGCCCATACACGCACCGGTGCCAGAGAGGTTCGCGAGCAAATCGGCGGACAGGTACCACGGCGACTCGCCAGCACACGAACGGTACCATCGACAGGAAGCGGCAGCAACCGGCGTTCATCATGATCGTTACACGACGATATCATCGAGCGCCGAGAGATTCCTCTCTAGCTCGCCTAACCCTGAGGCCAGCCACCAGCGGTACACGTCGACGGAGAGGTCCATGCAAGTGTCGTCCGCCAGCAACGACCAGAGACGCCTGTATGCGGACCGCGGCGTCGAGACGGTTTGCCAGAAGTACGCCGACAGAACCAGCGGCTCGCCAGCGCCCACGGACTTCAACCGATACTCCAGCTTCCAGGAAGTCGGGGCCAGCCAGGCTAGATACGTGGCTGCCAGCGATCGCTTCAACGACACCGCGATACAGCGGTGCGGTCATACGCGGTCCAACGACAGATTCTGCGTGTCGACCGATCGCTTCCTGGCTAGCTCTTCTCCCGGCCACGACGGCAGGCTGGCCACCAACGACACGTCCAGGTACGCCGTCTCGGGCTCGTCCACGGAACGGTTGCTCTCCACGACATCCAGCTCCTCCTCATCCTCCACCGACACCGTCGCCCGTTACCACTCGTCCTACACGAGCACCACCGCCACGCAACCGTCGGTGTCAAACGACCGTTTCACCTCCATCTCGCCGACCCCCGAAACGGTCGTCAGCAGTCTCCGATCGGCGTCGGCGGTCGCGGGAGGGACAGGCAGCTCCACTTATCAGAGTACAACAAAAGCCAACGTGGACAAGTACCTGCAGGTGTCCAAGTCCGTGCAGAGCTACAGCAGCGATCGTTACACCGTGGCTAGTGCCGGCGACCCGTTCGATAGGCTCAGTCAGGACCGTTACGACAGGTTCAACATTCCCGTCAGCACCGCGGATCGATTCCCATCGTCCACCGCCACTCCTGATCGCTTTCATTCTGCTACTGATCGATACTCTCCAGCCCGCGCGGCGGAAAAGTACCTGTCCCTGCCGAAGCCGAAGGATCGATACACCGGTCGCATAACGCCGATCTCCTCTTGCGGTACCTCCGTCGCGGTCACGTCGGCTGATCGTACTTACGGCTCGTCCACCGCGACAGGAAGCTACGTACCGCCGACCGCGCACACACCTGTCGAACGATACGTGCCTCAGCCACCTCCGGAGGTCCTCTACCCAGACAGATACGTCGATAGGTATGTACCGCCGTCAGCGCACACGCCTACCGATCGTTACGTGCCCACCAACGATCCCGGCGATCCGTACATGAGACGGGACCTGGGATTCCACCATCATTACCGGCTACCACCGCCCGCTGGCTACCCGTACCATCAGACCCACTTTAGGCTACGCGGTTTCGCGTACGCGTCACCGGGACGCTTGGGTGGCAGCCCTGGCTCCAGCAGCTCCAGCAGCTCCGCGTCCAATCAGAGGGACGGATTCTCCATGTCCCCGCTGCTCAGGCCCAAGGTGCGCGCCTCCGCGGTCGAGTTCCCGGCGACGTCCACCGGTGTCGTCGGCCGGCATGTCTGCACCAATCCGCCATCCTGCTGTAACGAGGTGTCTGGCACCGGGAGATCCTGTTGCCAAGCCATCAGGAGGTCCTTGCCCCCGGGAGCGCTGCCTTCGATATCCACGCAGTCTTCTTGGTGAGTCTATGTTTATGAAGTTAGCTTTCGGGGGTTGTTAGCTGTTGACAGGGTTTGCGGGGAATTGATTGGGGTACCGGGAATGGAGCTTTGTTCGAGGTAATTGGGCTTGGAGTTGTTAGGGAGCTGGAAGTAGTATATGGGTGCAGGAGTAGGGTAATTATTATCAGTTGATGTTTAATTGAGTTGTTCGTTAATAGTTTATTTGCAGCTCTCGCGTATGCGTGAGCTTACCTCCATCATGTAGTATCCCGGGGTGGGACTAAGAGTTTGATATGTATTTATTGGTAATGAAATATGCATCACGTGTAGTTGGGAAGACTTGCGGGAGGCAGTTGATAGTTTGGATATTTGAAAGGGATTGGTAGCGAGTGGAAGTTTGCTTCGCAGCATAGATTGTTAATGAGAACGCTGTTAGCGAAACAGTAATTTGAACTTTCTGTTTAATTCCTGCGTATGATTCGTAATGGATATTATTGTGAGGTTGCATAACGCTTATTGTACGTGATGGAGTGACTCTATATTTGTGATTTGTGTCGAACACTGGTATATTAATTTAGCAACAGAAATTGAAGGATGTCAGTGACCATATTTTCCACTCAAAAGGGGGGCTTAGTTTTGCTCAGAATAAGGATAATTTAAAATTAAGTAGGTGCTCTTCATGCTGAACATTTTTGGGGAAAAGAATTCTGTTAACATAAGCATAAGGTAGGTATTTCTGAAATTGCCTTTTATCAATTTCATGAGCTCAATTTTCTTCACAGTATAATGACTAGATTTCAGAGAAGCTGGTGGTACTGATACGAAAGAGATTATATTTACAACCACGAAATGCACACAACTGCATTCTTGCTTGATAAATATTCAATAGGGTGGTTCTTATTTATATGGGTCGAATTTTTTTTTGTATTTCTTTGCTCTCATCCCCTAGAACAGTGTCATTTGATAAAAAAAATAATCCCTAAAAAAGTTTATTGCAATCGGACAACAGGAAAGGGTGCCGACCAGGCCCGCAAATTTAGAATTCATCATTGGTTTGAATTTTAAGAATTTCTCAAAAATGGTAAGCCCTATCAAAATTATGTTTAATTAATATTAAAAGAGCATTCAATATTCTGCAATTACTATATATATATATATAATTTTTTCGTGCGTCCAACCATTTTTTAGATAATAGCGTTTTAATTGACAATACGTCATGCCGCGGGCGTACAGGTGGAAAGCGCGAAGTGCGGACCTTTCTATATTCAAACGCTATTCTCTAAAAAATGGCTGGAAGTAGGAACAAATTATATATACAGTAATTGTAGAAAATTGAATGCTCTTTTAATATTATTTGAATAAAATTTCGATAGGGCTTACCATTTTTGAGAAATTCTTCAAATTCAAACCATTGTTGAATTTTAAACATTAAGGCCTGGTCGGAACCCTTTCCTGTTGCCTGATTGCAATAATCTTTTTCAGGGACTATTTTTTTATGAAATAGAATCATATTAGGGGGTGAGAGCAAAAGAAATCGCAAATTTAAAATAAGGGCCACCCTAATATTCAAACTCATTTCCCCCGAAAACGAAATTTCGTCTCAGTAACTGTTCCTCTACAAATTCGATTGGTCCTATTTCAATTTTACTAACATAAAAACACAAAATCTCCGTCAATCACGAGATACCCAGTGCATAGAAATTTCTTTAGACACATAATTGCTTTTTCACACGAAGAACAGACAGAAACTCCTGCGTACGCGTCACAGTACCCTGAATAGTAGAGGAAAGATTTCATTGGGGGAAAAATAAATTAATTACTGCAGGAATGGAAGTCAGCGTGGAGGTAGGAGGTGCATGTGCCCGAGAGCTGAGCCGTGTAGTTGGGGATTAAGGAATACAGGGCTCTGGACAATATACGTGTCCACGTAATCGTACGCCTTTATAATAAAGCTCACGAATTAGAATGGTGGATCCTTAATTGTGGGATGAATGTTATTTATAGCCACAGAAAATGGTTTTCCATTTTCAGAGGTTTTCTTCGCGGCGACATGGCGGCAAACGTTCGTGTGCCGTGACTCAATTTCAGTTTCCTTCGTTATTAAACCTCGGCGGCGAGATTACATTCGGTAACACACGGTTTAACATTCCGCTCGGTACACCGAACTACGTTGTGCGTGAATTTATAGTGCCCTTAATATTCCGATACTGACCACTATGCGAAATGTTTGATCATTAACGCGGAAGTTTGCGCCATATTGGTGTTTGGAGTGAAATTGATTAAATTTCATATGCAATTTCAGATTGAAATTTATTAACCCCTCGTAGGGCAAGCAACTTCATCGTGGCAATATTCTTATCTGGAGCACCTTCGATCGTCGAACAATAGATTTGATAGATCGAGTCTGTTCTGGGTAAGCACTATAATTCATCAGTTAGACTTTCGTGGTTCAAGTTACTTTCGATGTTTCTTTAAATGCTGTTAAGTGTGTGTTCGGTTCCATATTTTAATGGAACAGATTGTTTGCAATATTGTACCTATTTGTACGTAATTGGCTTTTCGTTGGGACGATTATTTTATCGTGGCAGATCTTTCTTCGATCGTGTCGAAATGTAGATTTGACAAATCGAGCCTGCTCTGAGCAACGAAAGCTTTGAAGCATCAGATATTAATCCTGTTGCACCAAGTTATTTCCGACATTTCTCTCGTATTATTGAGTAATAGTTATTTAATGTGATCGACGATTTTCATCATTCTACCTCGAACTCAGAATTTATTGTTAGCCTAAAATTTTTCTTACGCTCTATATCGCATTTATGTATAGCAAGAAAATAATTCTTCACAGGGATATAATCATAACATCAGAAGAAAAATTGTTGAATCCACCAACATATTAACAAATCAGAGGTGGGCAAAATTTTTATTGAAATAAAATTAAGAATAACGAATAAAAGTTTTAAAAATTACTCGTCACGCGTCGAATAAAGTTAACTCGGGTTAACCTTAAGGCTAACGTGGATATTTTTATTCGTTGAAAGTTCCAACTTGAGCGTCGAATAATTTTTCCACTTCAACTTCAACTTCAACTTTGGCTTTGCCTTCCACTTCGAGTTGAAAATTTTATTTGGCGCTCAAGTTGAAACGTTCGCCGAATAAAAAAATGAACTTTATTCGTCGAATAATCAAAAGTTAAAGTAACTTTTATTCGATCCGTTATTTAAATAATTATTTAGTTAGTTAATTCCCAGTTCTGTCACAAATCGACGTAATCTCACATACTTTCGACTTAGAAGCACAAAAGGGTTAACTGCAACGCTCACGAAATTCAGTAAACAGATTTATAATTCCTAATGTCTTTATAAATCTTCTTCCCACACTTTTGCATAATTGCTAAATCAATATGAGTTCTCCATTGTGCTCCTAGAGTCTGTTATCGCTACCCCTCTCCCGTATCGCGCGGTAACAATAAATACAATTGGGGATCGGATTAATATTTCGGTGCCTAGCAACAGACGGAGATTCACGGGCCGTCCGATAACGCTCTGTTTCACGGTTGATGATCACTGTTTAAAACGTTATCTAAAAATGAACTGGAATGTAGGCCGTGTCTACATTTAGCAGTCGCGCGGAAGCCGCGAGCACAGAAAGGGTCGTTACTTTCGTCGCAGTAATCAGGTTAATGGAGTATCGTGGCCCACTTTATTTTTTCATCTTCATCGGCTCGCGTATCCCTGTTACTCCGCAGTCTCCTTTTTCCCGTCGCGTTTCAAAGTCAATGATGCATTACGACCGAAAGCTTTCACTCGCTGCCACGCTTCAGAACCTCAGAGATTTTTTTCCGAAATATTGTCTCTACCGCGCGTAGAAAGGAATACTTTCGACCTAGAAAACTAGTAGACGAATAAAAGCGGATAACATCTGTTCTTGAACAAATTCAATGTTTACTCTGTCGAGTGAGATGATTAGAAACGAATTACCAATCTTAAAAACAATCTTAATCGCTGAACATTTGAGGATTTTAAATGAAGGGTGAGGGGGAAAGACAGAGAATGTCACAAAACAGCTTTAGCTAGAAAATTAAGTTTCAATAGTTTAGTCTACCATTAAAGAAACAAGGTTCAATGAATTTAAATTTCTTAAATAATTTTTTGTTTTACCTTGCCGGTAGAAGCTTATGAAGCAGAAATATTTTGTTCCAGTGCACAGTGGACATTTCCTGGTTTTAATCAATATACCAAATCTTTAAGGTTATCTTACTGGGGCATTTGAATTTTACAACCCTTTGTGATTCGACAGTTCTTTACTCCCAGTTGCCATAAAAAAATATGCTATAAATCCCAAAATCACGAAAAATGGACATTCCCAGTTTTGCCTCCTACCCTTCAAATGGTCCAGTGTTTGAGATATAAATTGGATTCTAGTGAATGAAGCTTTTTTTATTCGAGCACATCAAAACATATGTAGGTATCTATCTGTCCATAAACACAAATAAATTCGACGAAATCAGAGTAAGAAATTAGATTGTGATCCCTGTGATCCCGACTCGTTGACGGTAATTTTCTGTTAATTATAATAGCGGGGTTGTTTCATTAGAGCCCAGACACCAGGTCAGCAGATTTTCGCGCGCGAAAACAGGGGTAGTAAAAATAGGGGGTACAATAGTCCGACGGAGGCAGTTCTCTGAAAACAGCTGGGGCAGGTTGGCGATTCCTTTCGCTCTGAAAGGGTGGATGAGATTACGTCGGCAGGGTCGTTCCGCTGAGTGTTCAGTTTGCTTTGGGATATCGGCCTCACCCCGCCGCGAGTTCTGCACGCGAGTTTGCCGAAAGCTTTGTGCTGGTCAAGCTGATCGCAACGCAGACTGTTTCGACAAAAATAGGAAATCACGGGAAACCTTGTCGCGAAATTCTTCCATGTCAACCGTTTATATCGTTAAAAGTCCGGGGTATAGTCCACTCAGAAACTTTGATACTTTGACGTTGCCTCTATCTTTCTGAATTACCTTTCCTTGGTATACATGGAGGGACATTATTTATTTTCCTCTGATGTAATCGATAATTTATTTATTCGTGATTTTGGTGGGGTGTTGAGACCTCTTGTATAACTTTGTGGCGTTACATTTCTTCAAGTGGTTATTCAACGTGTGTTGATTGCCAGGTTTATTGGAGGATGCTGGAATTTTAATTTAAGTAATTGTAGAGCAGGTGGAAGCTTTGGTAATATTGTTAATGGAGAGGTTTCGGTGCAGGTAAATTCTGAGAGGGGAGGTCTGCCTTTATGGCGTAAAATCAGCGTTATAGGAAATTCATTGCAAGGCACCCCTTTCACCAGTGTTCTCCTTTCCATTCAATACTTTCTGGTGACACCATGCGAGATGCTACAATGGATTTTCTACCCCAAAAATGGTCTTTTCTGTTAATTAAAAGACGTCGAAGTCTTGAAAGCTTGTATCTAAATATTTATGTTTCACTAATAGTGCATGCAAATTTGTCTCATTGTCAGAATAAATCTTTTCTAAAGGGGTTAAGACATTGATTATTTATTCACAATTTCCACGTTTCGAATTTCACGTGTATGTTTTCTTAAACATTACATCAGCAGTGTATTTAGTGTTTTGTGGTGTTAGAACAGTTGACCGAATTTAATTGAATAGCATAAGTTTTTAGTAGACTTTACTAACGGTTCTTACTAATTGTAAGTGATGTCAGTTACTTTAGCAAACTACTTTAGGTGGGCTAGAGAATACAGCGTCCAGTACCCAGTGGGGACGAGTTTACTGTGACCCAGCTTCTTTCGTAAGAATTACAGTCACACATGCTTTGTCACGTTGGAAGTTCCGAGCAGCACGATGCACCAAGTTCTAAAGGAAAATTCTTGTATATTGACTATTTTCACAGTATGCTACTCGCACTGGGTCCACGTTAGCTTATTCTTGAGACGTTTCCCTGAGTTATTTCCTGTTTACTTCAGCATCTGCTTGCGTTTCTTCGCCACGAGTTGAAATGTTTCACGGAATGGAACCTGTTTCTTCTTGGTTCCCAGTAGTTTCCGCTTCCGTGAATTTTAAATTTGCGAAACCGCCTGCAGTAAACATAACCGTGGCACAGTGGGATCTGGTTTAATCACTGGATTTTACGGTTTCTCGATCATCCGTTTGCACGAATAAACGGGGAATTAGCAGAATTAAGGGAATTTATTCGCGTTTATACCACGGGTCACGCTAAACCGTTTATTATACAAAACGTGGCGTAATTAGTGGTAAAAACGTAAGGGGACTGATTCCTCGTGACAAAATGAGTAAAAATGGATTAATTATCCAAAGTTGAATTCTCAAAATTTATGAACATCAATAAAAATACTTTTCAAAATTTATAACACACTATTCAGTCAACTTTCGTAGTTAATTTTATTTTCAACGAAGAATCATTCCTTTTCCCTTATTCTCAAATTCTTGCTATTTCTCGAATCTACCACTCTAGTAAATAGAAGTTCCACTTCATTTCACAGCATCACAATTGAACGTAGACTTCACGCAAGACCGACGCGATTCCATCTTCATAAAGATTAAATTTCTACACTTGGACTGCTACATCTTCCTTCGCAGACACGTCTCCCAAAAAAGTGTGACAAAAAGGAGGAACACAAAGCGCATGATCGATCATAGAATACGGTCCAACACGCTAGAAGCGACTTCATCTTTGATGCATGAGAATCTTCCTCCTCCTTTCCAGCCCAGTTTCAGGATAAAGTTCGCGTGTGTTAACACAAGAAGATCAACACGCGAGAGTCTCGCCCGCGGCTGAGATACAGTGAGATTAACGAGACAATTAGAACGGTACAAGTATTTTCGAAATTGGCCAAACTGGGATTATAGCTGCAACAATGCACACGAGGGAAAAGCCGTACTTATTATGGCAGTTCTCTTTGTTCTTCCGAAATGAATTTTTAGTAAGTTGTACTTTAGTACGCTGTGTGAATCTATGAGTCAGATTTAAAAAATATATATTTTCATAATAATTGAAAGATCACGTTTCAAATCTAACACCTTTGAATAAATAAGATAATAAGTGACTGATGTGGCATACGCTGGTACTCGCTTATTGATTGCTCTTTCTGCAGAATTTCTGCTGGAAAAATATTCCAAATGAGATAGGACAGGAAGGAATCTTCAATTAGCCTTTCCACATCTTCCACTTTAAGATAAACTTTTATGTTCCATAAAAATATTTCAATACCCAGTAGTTTAAGCTTCCATATAACAGATTAAATATTTCTGTAATTTAATTTCATCCTGTTTTAAACTTTGTAAAGGCCTTGCATTCTTCCTCACATTATTCCATTTTCTGTTACCCATCAAGTAGCATGAAAATATTCTGCAGGTGACCACAAAACTGTGTTGCATATTTTATAATAAACTATCCCAGCAAAATTAACTTTGAATTTGCTAAAAGGAAATTCGATAAAACTCACTTCATTAGAGAAATAGTTTCACGTACGGGTTAGTAGTTTTTATCCTTGGTGTTACTTGCACTATTTATCAGAAGCAGGTCGTATCAGCGTTGCAGGAACTTGCATGAAATCAACATTGATGCATTTGAAGTTCGATGAAATTAATGAAACACTCGCAGCATGGGGGAACTTTCGATGAAACGAGCGAATTGAAAATTACGCACACGTAAGTGGTGTTATGGCGGAGTTATGCGTTGCCGCACGAAACGCCGTTGCTGCACGTTGAGCCCTTTGAATATTAGAAGGCGCGAACAATTTATCAACGTCTGAAGCGTTGTGCATTTAAGTACCCCCGTGCACGTAATTGCGTGGCAAAATGCAGCCGCGAATCGACGTTCGCACGGCGGAATTGCTGAAATTGAACGAGACTTCAATCTTCTGAAACGAGGGAATATTCTCCCAGTTCGATAAAGTGAAATCTGTTTAAAAATCGAGGCTTGAAAGAGTTAGTGTACCAGTGACTGATGAAGGACTAAGATTTATCTTTAAATACCCTTAATTGTATGGTGAGTGAATATTTTGAATAAAGCTTAAAGCACTTTTACTTGAATACTAAGTTAATACTCGAAGTTAGATATTAAAGTTCTTTTACTTCAAAACTGAGTTAATATTTGAAATGGAGAATTAACCATAATTAATCGTATATTGAGTTACTACTCAAAGTTGAATCATGAAATACTTTTATTCGTATATTGAGTTGCACGAAGTTAAAACTTTAAGCACTTTTACTTAAATAAAATAATAGCCATAATTAATCGTAGATTGAGTTACTACTCAAAGTTCAATCATGAAATACTTTTATTCATATATTGAGTTGCACGAAGTTAAAACTTAAAGGACTTTTACTTAAATACTAACTTCATATACGAGATTAGAAATTAAAGCACTTTTACTTCAAAACTGTGTTAATATTTGAAGTGGAGACTTAAACCATTATTAACCATATATTGAATTACTACTCAAAGTTTAATCGTGAAGTACTATTATTCATATATTGAATAAATACACGAATTTAAAGCTTAAAGCACTTTTCCTTGAATACTATGTTAATACTCGAAGTTAGATATTAAAGTACTTTTACTTCAATACTGAGTTAATACTCGAATTGGAGACTTAAACCATTATTAATCGTACATTGAGTTACTACTTAAAGTTTAATCGGGAAGTACTATTATTCATATATTGTATAAATACACGAATTTAAAGCTTAAAGCACTTTTACTTGAATACTATGTTAATACTCGAAGTTAGATATTAAAGCACTTTTACTTGAAAACTGAGTAAATATTTGAAGTGGAGACTTAACCATTATTATTCGTATACTGAATTACTACCCTAAATTTAATCGTGTACTTTTCTCACGTACTGAGTTAATACCCGAAGTTAAAGCTTAAAGCACTTTTACCTGAATACTAAATTAATACTCGAATTTAGATCCCAAAGCGCTTTTACTCAAATACATCCAAAATAAAATACGTATCAAGTCCCACAAAATTGGCTCCCACGAAATGGCACTTAATCACTCCTATACAGAACTCCTTATCCTCTCAAAATCGCGATAATCCACAGTCCCCGAGAACAATCACAGTACCTTATCATCAACAGCACCTCCGTGAGCTTGATCCAATTTCGTTAATCGAGTCCCATTCCACGCAGAGGGAGTCATTCTGCCACGATTCCACTGTGTGGGATTTTAATAACGCTTCAGAGTGCACGACGGCAGGGAAGACGGCCATTCAATAACCATAATCGTGATGTTTTGAAAACACCAGTCGTTGGTAGGCAGCTCGCGACCAGCGATTCTCGCGGGCATGGTATAAAAGGCTTAATTGAAAGCGACTATTATAGGCTGACGGTGGAACAACTGGTGTCAGCTGGCAATTTCTGTCTGACTGGGGCTAGTTGAAGCCATGGACACGACATAATTACCGAAGTTGCCAACAGCACGTGGAACATCGTCATCCCTGGAAGACAACGACAGCTTCACCCTTATGACTTCCGCCTCGTTACAGCCCAAGGGGTGCCACCCTAAGCATCGCAACCCTCGTACAGTCATCTGGATTAATTTGGGATTTGCCAGGAGATTCTCAACGCTATCAAACAGCATGGCGCAGTGCTCCATTCGGTCTTTTAGTGGATTCGCGAAACTTTGCCCTGGGAATGTACAAAAAACGTTTGTTGCTTTGTGTGGTAGACGTTCGTGCTGGGAGGATTGTCTGGGTGCTTCGAATGGGATGAAAAGAAATGATTGAATTGTACAGGGTGTGTTTGCAACGTTTGTTGTAGCCTGGTTTGATCGAGGGAGTAGCTTTTATCGGTAACTGGTGGAAGTCTTATTTGGAGTATTATTTAGTATAGTATAGTTAAAAATGGTTTATATGGGATTCTGTGAGGTGCAAAATCTAGGAAGTTAAGAGGGAGTGTTTATTTTCACAGAATTGAAAGGCATGCTTTTGATAATCTTTCGTCGTGGTTCCTTCGTTAATTAAATAACTGTTGTAGTATGAAAAAAGGAAAAGGTTGGTAATATATATAGTATATGTATTAGTTACCCTAGTAGCATTTATTTGCTGGGACTTTGTTGGGTCAATGATGTGATATCCGTTGGCCAACTGTTGAAGTGTCGCGCTATTTTTAAATGGGCCAACGATTGTACCTAACGCAGGCCCAATGGAAGGTTTCTTTCCATAGGCCCAACTGAAGGTTTCTTTCCATAAGCCCAACAGTTTCTTTCCAAAGTACGTCGTACAGACGTCCAGAAGGCATCTTGAAGAACGTTAAAAGACGTTGTAAACACGTACTTTTCAGGTTGTAAACACATCTTAGGAAAACAAAATTCGGGGTGAGAAGCATCGAACCCAAACTTTCCGCTTACGAAGCAACCGCTGTTCCCACTTATCCAACACATTTCCTTGTAGACAATTATAATTTCTAGTCACATAACTAATATTAATTGTTTATAAAAACTGCGCAGTGACGCGAAATATTCTACAAAATAGCATCATTCGACCTTTAGACTCATTCCTTAAAATTTCACATTCGTCTTAAGACAGACGTCCTCATTACGTATTTATTAATAAGAAAAGAAAAATCACAACTTGGAATATAATAACAGGTTCTTGGATGTAGCAAATTTTTTGTCGTTTGTAAGACGACATTTAATCATCGTTGTAAATTTTTTGTTAATTAACCAACCATAGTAATTGTAGGCCCAACATTGAATATTCGTAGGCAAACTGTCGTAACTTTTTGTTAATTAACCAACTATAATAATTGTAGGCCCAACATTGAATAATCGTTGGTAAACTATCGTAACTTTTTGTTAATTAACCAACCATAATAAATGTAGGCCCAACATTGAATATTCGTTGGCAAACTATTGTAAGTTTTTTGCCGTAGGCCCTATGTTGGGAATTTGTAAGCAAAACACTAACTATATCCCAACTAATTCCCAACTGTTGGCTACCGTTGGTCAACCAAAAATGCTACTAGGGTAGCAATAGATGTCTTTCATTGCTCATTGCGTTTCGGAAACAAGTAATTGCACCTTAAAACGTATTGGATAGGGCTTGAAAATTTCGAAAAGGCCTTGCTATTAGAACGTAAATGTCGACAATCAGAGTGGATGTCGGAATCTACATGATCATTGCCTTTCTTTTCGTCCAGTGAGACTCCCTTTCCAAAGGAGCAATCGAGTTAATCGTTGCTCGGATTCCGGTGTCCTAATTATGCGTTCTGGATGGCAATCCAGACGGTGAGTTTAATTACTCCCGATAATCGAGTAGATCCTTCGTAGCCTCCTTCTCAAAGGACCCCCTGAACAGATTGCAGTGACTTCAGGCGCTATCCCGACATTGAACTGGAAATCAGGGAATATAAACGACGGCTAGGCGTCCTTATCACGAGGAATCGCTTTCTGGCACGCTGACTTGGTTTTACATAACAATAAACATAGAAATTAGTTCTACCACTTCTTGTTATTTATAAAAAGAATAGTGTTTACTTTTCTCTGTAATTTTAATAGAACTTGGTTGTCTAAGAGATTTAAATTGTATTTTGTGTGTTTGAATGCAGCTGCTCTTCGATTTTCTTTAAAGCTTTTATTAAGACAGGAGGTTTAGGTACCCTTAAGAAAAAAATTTAGTTAGTCTAAATGATATATTTTTTATTTAGGTCTACGTAGCTTATTTATTAAGCTACGATATAATTAAAAATTAGAAAGGACCTCCTGATACATCCTTGAGGACTTCAGACAGCTTCGGTTTTGAATTCTATTAAATGTGTACCAAAGAGGAATTCGAAAAATTGGAGAAATTCAAAAATAAAGAATGGAATTCGGTGAACAATAGCTTTTCCAATGTTGTAAACTTGGGGTTCTCTGCAATTATTTTTAACAGTGATCGAAGTATACTTGGACCATAATGCAACGTCAGGGGCCACGTGCAGCACCGAGCCATTGTCGAACCAATAGTGTTGGTTCGTCTGTGGTCGCTGCGTAAACTGGACCAGGAGGATTCTAGGGGTGCCAACATGGCCAGGGGGTGGTTTGACTACTCCATAAATCGCAAGACATCGAGGTGACCATGTTTGTGATAGGAAGTAACGATACTGCCGAAATCACAATGCAGGCAGTTATTTACTGCATACGGGGCAATCTGCACTGTGCAGGGTGGAAATTATGTATAAAAAAAAGTATACTTGTAACAATAATTTTGAGATGACACATAGTGATTTCTGTTGTTACTGTCATATTCGTTCGTTCGTCGACATGTTGTAAGGAGTATAGCTCATCGATGATAGTAACAATTCCCAATAGTAATATTTATTTTACCAAGGAAGGTTTGAAGGCTGATCTTAGAAGCAGTAATTGCAATAACTTCTTAGAATAATGGTTTTACACATTTCTTAAGAGTATAAAAGTTTCGAAGACTGTACGATGAAGTATTTCTTAGGAATTTTTAGGAATAATAATTTTCAAATTAAACACAGCTTAATCACAATAACTTAATGTTTACAGAACAATAGTAGCAACGTATAGGCAACTCATAAAATACAGAATTAATAAATCAAAATCATTTAGTTATAATTAAACTACACAATCCCATTCTTTCAGATAAAGTCTAGTCTAATTCATTCGCATATCAAATATGTAAGTGTTATTAATTTACCCCTTAAATGCCATCATTAACCACATAATAGACAATTAGTACACAATTTGTTCAGGAATTTCGAATTTCCTCTAACCTTATCCAATTACGCGGTCCTCGAATTTGAACGCTTCCCGCGCTTGTGACGAAACTCCCAATTGACATTCAGAACGTCAGCGTTCTTCGAATTGCGGTTTATCGAGTAACAATGGGTGGGAATTGTTCAGATATTCAGGACATTTTCTGAAGGGCTCAGGTGTTCCGATGCAGTTTAGCGTCTACCATTAGGTCGTATAATGAATACTAATACGTATCCTGCAAGTGAACTAAGTCCAGATAAAGGAGACTGTCATCCCTCGCAAGTTTCTCGTTGATCGAGCCCGTAGCATGGAAGAGGTGAAACTTTTAATTAGTTACTGATCCTTCGGACTAAATAATTCCCTGCTGGAGGATGCAAAGCATGACAGGAATAAATTGAAATTGCTCCACTACAGAGTTTAACATACTTTCGGGTTTAATTCCCTTAAGCTTAACAACGAAGAAAAAATTACTACGATCGAGAGGAGGATTATCGACGTCAGTGAACTTCGGCTTTCGATACAACACGGACGTCGAATCTGAACGATCGTCAATTGTGTATCGTTTGTGTAAACACCTGAGAATTGAAGAGCAATTTGCTTTGAAAACATGTCAATTATTCGTAGTCTTCGATAATTATTTCTTATGGTGTTACTTGTTTCTCGGAGCATTTCATCTGTATAGATTCCAATTATACATTTTATTCCGAATTTATCCTCGTTCCGTTTAGTGTAATTCTTTATTGCACTTCAAGATTGTATTTCTATTCCTTGTATGAACTTTCCGCGATCTTTTATAATTTTATAGGTTTTGCAAAATTGCAATTCCTATTTGTATGGCTTACTGCACAAATATTGTATGTCCACTTTTTGTGGAATTGTGTATTTCTTTAATTATACAGTACCCTTGTATTTTTAAAACTCATTTTATCCATCGATTTGTTATTTTTTCATGCTTCAAATCCCCTGTGAAATATTTGGCATATAATTCTATACTCGGCGAAAGATTCACAAATATTGCTCCTCGAGAGTAGGGCTGGGATAATTCGAACAATTTAATATTCGAATATTTTACAAGTATTCGAATGGTAGAAATAAACATCAAATATCTGAATATTCGAATGTAATAATTAAATATTCGAATAGTATTCGAATACTTGGATATTCGAATTATATTCGCCAAATAATTGAGCAACTGAAGTACTCGAATACATATTCGAATACCGAAAAATTCGACAAATAGTACCAGCCCTACTCGAGAGCATCGATCTCGAAATGAAGTCCGCGATACCAGGATGAAGGACCCTACACAGCCACTTACCCCCTCAAAGAAAGAAAGCCACGCCAGTCGCCTGGGCTTGAGTGAAGCGTTTATTAACCCCCGTGATTATTGCTGGATGACAGCGTGGAGGCGTGATGTTTGGAGTTTATACGAACAGGAGGCAACTACATCGTCGTTTCCTTGTGAATTCTGACCCGCAACAGCCGTCCCAGACACGTTTATGGACAGGATAATGGCAGGATCGTCAGAGGGAAATGCCACGGAATAGGGTTGCATCGGGTGAACGGGGATATTCCGTTATAACTATGAGGAGACCCGCAGGATCCGTGCGCGGGAATCCTCGTATTACGTTGAATGGCGCTCCTCTATGTGCCAGGGCGGAGACACCAGCCCGCAGGATCGTTGCACATGGTGCACCGGCGGTGCTGCATGCCGGCAAGATACATATCGCGAGCTGCTGGCTCGATATTTCGCAAATCGAGCGGACACCGCGCGTTTAGATGATAGATACGGGGAGAAACAATTAACGTGATGGAAACCTGAGTCTGACTTGCGATTCTATGGGGTACCTATTGTATGGAGAGTTTGGCAAGTCGTTGCATTGTGGAATATTTGTTTATGTACATAGGGTGAGCATTTGAATAGTTTTAGGTACAGTTTGTTATGGTAATTTATATGCAGTTCACAAATTTGAAATGTTAGTGAAAAGATGGTAATTTGTGATTAATGTATTCTGGTGAAGGTGGATGTCTGTAGACTTTTCTGATTGTCTGAGTCTGAATGGAATTGTTGTGTACTTATGTTAGATATTAATCCATGAAGTTGTTAAATGTATAGCCTGCATATTGGTAGGGTATACTCTAGATAATTTAAAAGAAAGGGACATGGGAGAATTTAGATCGTATAAGGTCGACGATGGTGATTGGCAATGAATGTCAATTATAGGGTATATTGTTAGCTTTGGAGTCTACTGATTGGTATATTGATTAGAATGGCTTTCAGTTATTTGTCTGTTGAATAGATCAGATATGTATTTATAGTTAATGTAAATGTTTTCAAAAACTAAAAAGGTTCAGAGGGTACTGTATATTGCAAGACTAAAAATACATAAATTTTAACAGCGGAAGCGGGATGTTTATTTGTTACAAAAGTTCTATCAAGATATGTTAAACATGTTAATTTTTATTTTCCATTTCTTTGTCACTTTTTTCATAAATTTTCTTGTATAATGTCGGATAATCAGTTCCTTTGACTCGTCTCTCCTAAGACAGCTTTATTAACATTCTATGAAATATGTATTTAAAATGTAAAGCGAGGAAATCGTTTTCCCAGGCTTAGGAAAGAGATTACTTGTTAACTTATTAACTTCAGATTACCTGCTACTAATTTATTTAAGGAAATTTTGAAATTCATAAGCCTCTTACTAATTCCTATCCAGTCCTTCCATATTCTAAATAAAAATATTGTTTACGATTAATTCAAAATTTATGAAACTTTCCATATTTATACTAACATAAATTATCCAAATATGGGCGATATTATACAAATACGATATAAGAAGAATTTTATCATTTTCTTCGTTAGAGTTTAAGCAAAAATATGTAACTTTGAATATCTTCTAAGAAAGCGTCCTAAAAATTTCGAGTCGCAGCCAAAATCGATGGGAATTCCAGCGGAAGTGGACATTTCCTCTACGTCGCAATGCATGCACATGCAGTGGCATTTCTCGTTTCGATTTGGCCATGCAATCGATTTCTCTCTGGAGTGAATCACGATTTACGTCCTGTCGCATCAGGTTGCAGTTTTGAACGGCGAAATTGCATTCGTTCCTGAATTCTCGATGGCGGAGACAGAGCACAAGGGAATCGGGACATTATCTTACGACACGGTCTGCTCGATCAACTTGTCAAATTATGCGCCTATCTATCTGATTTCAAGTAGATTTCTTTCCGCTTTTATCCCATCAAACATCGTCGCTTATTTTACAGGAATCGAGACATTTGTGATTTACTTGATGTTGAAGTAGTTTTTTAAATTTACTCCTAACTGAGTTTTTCTATTTGGATTTTGAGCAAGGAGAGTCTTGTACATTTCAGTTTAGCGTAGTTCACTACTAATTAGAAAATTAGTTGTTTCAAATGGTTATGACTTATGTGACAATGTGTTTTTTGGTGTAGAGAAAACGTAAACTTTTACTAAAAAATAAAATTCTACGTCTATGTACTCGTTAGTAGTTTTGTGAAATTTTTAGTGACATCAGATTCTTAACAAAACTGCACTCAATGGATTTCTTACTCATCAGGTTATCTTTCGTTTCATCTCATTTATCTTCTAAAACTTTTAACATTCTTACTGAAGAAGCAGGACAAATTCAAAATTTGTTACTAGTGGAATAGGTATTTTAATATCAGGGATAAGAATAAAGACAGAAAGTTCGAACTTTAAAAACAGGGAACGGAAATCTCTGTTAGCTGAAACGTCAATTAATTCCAAGGATTACAGAACTACTTACTGCTTATTCAACAGGTAAAGAACAGAACGAAACTGGCTAACAAACTCCTTTGTCTGTTATTTACATTTTCTATTGCAATCAAAGTCGGGAAGCCTGAAGTGTCAGTGTTAAGTGAAGCTGAATTGTGCAGAGAGGTTTGAAAGATAATAAGTATTAGCATGGAAAATTATGTAAATTTTAAAGACTGTAAAACATTCTGTGCATTCCAAGCACAGACAAGCTTTGCTGAATTGCACAAAATTGGCTACTAATACCTCCTTCTGTAACAAATTATAAAACACATCGATGCTTCCTATATCAACTAGCTTAAATTATAAATACAATACTGCTAAATGAAGAAGTTTCAATTCAGAATTAAAATGTCCCTGAAAATTAATATTTTATATTCATCAATAAATAAGTTACGAATTTCCAAGCCCCGAATCCGGCTTGTATAAGTTTTGTATTAATCTTCCACTATTTGTTGAAAGCTGAACATCCTCGAATTGAAAATAAAAATGTGCAGACGCTCCCCTTGAGATGTAGTATAATTTATTATCACGAAAGTAGCTCTCAAGTTGAAGGTAATTCAAAAGTATGTTTACTCATGTAAGAAAGTGACTCAGGAGATTTAGAGGATTCCATAAATTTCCTTCCTTGTCCCTGATATTACGATCCTCAAACCGCTTAAAACTTTTACGAATCTTCTTTCATACTTCTAACAATGCTCAGTTCTTTCTTCGGCTGATTGGCCACTAACATTCTCTTCAAACTTTTATCTTCCTTCGTGTCAGATCAAAGGGTTGGATTTGCTTTTCGGATTTCTGCAAACTATTAAGTCCAGCGTGTAAAACTCCCCTCCTGTAAAGCAACTTCGAACCGATATGAGGCAAAAGAGCTCGAGATGGCTATCCAAATAGCAGAAATTCAAACGTCCCGGAAGTAGTGGGTACTGCGGACTCTTTAAATATTTTCCAATATTGCATAAAATTTTTCGGTAGCGTAGATACACAGTGAGTGGAGAGAATTCTGTTCACATAGAACCAGGGATCAAGCGTACCTACTCGCTGTTGAATTTTTCTTCCCGGTTAATTTTAAATCGTTGAAATGTCCAACAGTACTCGCGCTCACGAAATATTCTACAGAATCTATTTATGAATTATATACATCAATAAACTTTCACATGAGGACACTGCGTGGTAACAAAAATAAGATAGTTCCATTAGAAAAAATTATATCTTTTTTATATCCTGTAAATTGGGGGCTTGCCAGTAGTATTATTCTAAATTTTCTTTTCATCACTACTGTATAAGTCAAATTGAGATGATAAAGTATTTTAACGAAAACGTACGTCAGAAATTTAGAAACAAAATATTGCAGAAGTTTAAAGGCTCTGAATTATTCCTTCAACGAAGGTTTAGTCATCGAGTGGCGTTTTTTTAATACAGTTCACTGCGTAGCAATTGCGTCAATCAGAAGAACGCGGTGTTCGCTATCATCTCCGAACATGCAAGATGAATGTTTCATCTTTTCTACATTATGTCGATAATCCGAAATCTCGTTGCCGTCCACGTATTCCGCGGCAATAAAGTTTGACAAGGCATCCATCTATCACGGTGAACTGCAGATAAATCATTCCTCGCTGGTATGAGCTGAGTGAATGAAGTGTCTGCGTGTTTAAACAGTTACCCGGACATCTGTAAGATCCGTCCTCCATAAATTATTCAAAACCATTTCACTCCCCCATCCGGGCCCTCGGTTTACGTTAGGCAGTGGAAGTTTAAATTCTTAGATGGAAAATAACTTTTTAACGGTATTAATATGAATTATCTGTGAATATTAGACTCGTAGTCGTCTGAAATTTTATCGGAAAACGTGTTTGTCCTTTAACTTCATGAGTTCCTGATATTTTAATTTTACTAAGCAGCGATTAATGCTTCATTATGTTATAATTTCATTGAAATAAATCCTCTTTTATTGGAATAATCAGGGAATTTTTATATTAATAATACATTTTGGGACCATTTGAAAAAAGTAATAGCAAAAGAAAGGGAAATAAGTACTTATAGTAGATATTATCAATGGGATAAGTTATACTTAATTCTAGTGCAGTAGAAACATTTATCTGAAGTAGCTGCTAATGAGTTTATAGAGAACATATTTTAATTGAATACTAGGATAGTATAATCTGAATTGATATTTATTTTAATAATCCAAATACTAGGTAACAAATGAATGATATATACAAATCGTATTTGTGGTATCTAAAAATGAAGTAGTCATAATGAATCGTCAAACGATAATGAGGGATGGATTTCCTGCCACGTATCAGACTTCGTTAATGGAATTTCATTAACGTCTGCGATCGTTGGCTTGCGGTACATACATCTCAGTCGATTAAAAAAAAAATAGAATTCCGTGCTGCATGTGCTACTTGACAGATACGATTGAAAGCAGATATGTGGATAGCACAGATGATCAATGTCATCTGTCCATGTCAATCACATTTATTCCAGACTATTAATTTTAAGTAAAAAATGATGTAGGAGCAGTCCTTCCAATTTCCAAACACTCGCTCATACTATCTGACATTTATACGCTGTATTATTGAGTGATGTATTCCAAATCCAAATTAGCCAGAAAAAATAAGAACGAAATTCTAAACCATTTAGCAAAGCCATTTACCTGCCACTTTACTGCCCAAATTCAAGTACTGTGTACTGTACAAATTTTACTACTCTTGCCATCAGTGTTCGCCATTTAACTTACTTGGAATTCTCATCACAGAATCAATTTTAAATTTCTGTGTTTTTTTATAAACTCGAAAACAATTTTTTTGCAGAATTTAACGTAAGACATGGAAACACTTAGAAGGCTGACACTTTATTTCCTGTACGCTTAAACATTTCCAAACACTTTAACACCACACCCTTTACTGTTCGCCATTAAAAATCGTTAGTATCTATCGATTCAGTATCAAATATTTCCCTGTCTTTGCTGTTATCGATATATTCGTGTGATAGTGCTCATAATCGTCGAGGATTTTCAGCGGTCGATTGAGCCGAGCATTCGGAAGAGAAACGCATCGAATGCCAATCACCGACGTCAGGCAATGTGTACATACCCTCGATGCTAGATGCTCACATATCAATTTGCATTCAGTATAAATAAGTCGGGCATATGGACGTTCTGTGCTAAATGCGCCCGCATGGATCGGTGGAATTCACCATTGCAACGGTAACATGCAAATCAGCCGTCCGATAACACTCGCAGTGTATGCCTGAACAATAATATTGCCTGCGAAACAATCACCCGTGCAGTTCACATTTATCGTGGACAGGTTGTGTTCAATATCATTTACTGCGAACGCAGCGTGTATATACTAAAAGTACATATTTTTTTTTACGAAGATTGCAACAAGAAGATCGTTTCATTTAATTCGCAGCAACTTGGTCTTCGCATTTATTGGGATATTTAGAAATTTTTTTATAGAAATGTTTTCAAGAAATTCCAAGAGGTCTGTTTGAGCTCAATATTAGAATAGATCACTTGTTTCCTTTTCTGTAAGTTTTGTGATATTACTTTCTACTAATTTTTTGTGATATATTTGATAATATAATACTCTTTTTTGTTCTCGACTTTTTCATGTACTTGGCGTAATTTTTTTACTTTTTTGAATTTTTTTATGGGGTTTCCTTTTCTGTAAGTTTTGTGATAATATTAACATCAAGTGATAATATTAAGAATATATAAGATGATTGTTCTCTGTAACTTGATTTAAATTTAATTTTTTAAAAGTAGGAATTCTTTAGAGACGTATCTTTAACTTGCAGAATGAAATTAAAAGAAATTCCGAGTGATATTTCCATAATATCAAGCACAATAATAGCAATCCTTTAACTTGGAACAGGAAATTAAAAGAAATTCCAAGTGAAATCACCCTGAAATCAATTATAACCGTAACAATTCTTTAACTTGAAAAAGAAAATTAAAAGAAATTCCAACTGAATCTCCTTAAAATCAATTCGAATAATAACAAATCTTTAATTTGGAAAAGGAAATTAAAACAAATTCCTAGTGAAATCTCCCTAAAATCAATTACCATCGTAAAAAATCTTTAACTTGGAAAAAGAAATTAAAAGAAATTCCAAGTGAAATCTCCATAAAATTAATTTTAATCGCAACAAATATTTAACTTGAAATATGCAATTAAAAGAAATTCCAAGTGAATCTCCTTAAAATCAATTCGAATTATAACAAACCTTTAATTTGGAAAAGGAAATTAAAAGAAATTCCAAATGCCCTCTCCCTAAAATCGATTACAATAACAACAACTACAAACATCTGTGCCTTTAATATTCTTAATTTGATAGTACCTACAACGCGAATTAATTCTAAATAGAGTGATATATCAGAACAACGATAGATGCTCAGACATATCGTTCCTCTATGTTTTTTAAATAGCTACGCGGCACTCGTGCATCACACGATAGCAAATTCCTCCGCCGTTCACTGTCGGCTTCATAATAATGCTTAAGAGTGTATTCATATAACAAAATATATGTACGTGTATCATCTCGCGTGTACGTACGAGGAATTCTTGAAGGGACCGAAGCGCCATGTTTTATGCATACACGACGTTTCGAGGCTTGCTGCGTGAATGTCCGTAGTGCTCGCTATTTTGAATGTACGAGAGGGAGATATTCAAGCAACAAGAAGCCAAAGACGCTTTTGAAATTTAAATTCATAGGAAAATCGTGTGCTCGATTTCGTCGACTTACGTAGGAGCGGGTCCCTTTGCCTTCGTTCTTCAAATTTTTACCAAACGCCTTGACGCGGAGTGCCACCCCCGGGCAATGAATTTCCCAAAAGTAGGTTTACGTTGCAGTATCGTGTTATAACTGACGCGAGATTCCCGGTTAAACAGGTAGGCGATCTGAAGCCTCGAAGTGCGCGTCGATAGCAATTGAAGTACTCTCGTTAAAATGGACATGGTGGTACTTGAGTGACGTTCAAAAACGAATGATTGGACATCTAATTAAAGTATGGCTTGAAGGGACAAATTTCGACCACCTGTCGCGTTTCGAAGACCTAATCAGTATCCAGAACCTAGCAGTGTCCACCTGTCGGATTTCCTCGCGAAATGACCGGCACATTGCTAATTAATTGTCCGCAGTTTCGATCAGCCTGGCACAATTAAATTAGGTCGCACGCGTCACCTCCGAAATTCGGCGTTAATGCGTTTAACGATTTCCTGTCTCCTTCTCGGACATCCTCGCATTCCTGGCAAATACGTTCGATCACGTGATTATTCCGAAGATTGTATTTTTCACGTGGATAGGAAATTAATGGGAATGAAAGCTCTGAAATAATATTTCTTTTCGGTTGAAATATTTAAGAATGAGAAAATATAAAAATCCCTGTGAAATGCATGAAAAATTTCATGAACGCTATTAATGTAATTCATACTTCTGAAGTTATGAAATTAAGTATATTTGGAATAATTTATGCTGCCTTTGTAATCAAAAGAAAGCTAATGACATGAGGGTTGCATTTAGATGATGCATTTATTTTCTTCTGTGTACCTCGTTGCATGTTCTTTTCTATTGACTGGTGTATTTCATTGCATAAGATTCGTCTTTAAAGGGTGATGGACGTTTATATTTCTTTTTCGCTTCAATCATGGGATTCAGATGCAAGCTGTCTTTGTTGCACTGGAAATCGTGACCAACTGTCAGTGTCCTTGACTTGTATTCTCTCACCTCTCTTGTCTCCCTGATTGCGTTGAGACTGCTACGCAGCATCGACTTTCTCTTTCAGGTTTCGGTAGTTGCATTTCGTTGTATAAATCTACTGTTTTCGTTGCTGCATTTCATTTATCGTAATTGTTAGATTGATAAATATTAAATGCCTTTTTATCAAACGCCACAGGAATTTACGATTTGATATTTAAAAAAGATGGTATAATAAAGAGTCTGAAATACTCTCTCTTCGGTTTCTTATAGTTTCCAACGATTTCAATACTCCAATTTAATAAAACTCAGGAGTCCTGACAGCCAAATATTTTCAAATTTCATTAGGTGCAACTGTCTTCGATCCTTCTCCTCATTCAGTTTTACAAAAATACACGTGTATTAACTTGCCACCAGTGATGGGATCTGAAGCGCTTTGAAGCGCTTCGAATCTACATATATATGACGAAAGCTTCGAAGCACTTCGAACATGATTCGAAGCTTAAAACTCTTGAAAGTCTTGATAAGTCTTGAGTCTTGATAGGTCTTGAAAGTCTTGGAAGCCTTGAAAGCCTTGAAAGTGTTGAAAGTCTTGAAAATGAAAATCTGGTTGTCAAAAAATTAACCTGGTTGATCGGCCAAAGGGTTTCGCCAGGGTCGCGGTTTATGATTGTATTGTCCCACGAGTCGGCGGTGGACGTACATACGGGTCCGAAATCTATCAGGACTTTGAAGCAAGACTTTCAAGACTTCCAAGACGACCAAGACGTCCAAGACTTCCAAGACTTCCAAGACTTCCAAGACTTTCAATACTTTCAAGACCTATCAAGACTCAAGACTTATCAAGACTTCCCAGAGCTTTAAGCTTCGAATCATGTTCGAAGTGCTTCTAAGTAGTCGCCTGATATTCAAGACAAATTCGAAGCGGTTCGAAGCGCTTCGAATTAGGGCTGGAACTATTTGTCGAATTTTTCCATATTCGAATATTCGAATACTTCAGTTGCTCAGTTACTTGGCGAATATAATTCGAATGTCCAAGTATCTAAATACTATTCGAATATTTAAGTATTCGAATACTATTCGGATACTGATGTATTCGAATTGTATGGTGTGAATTATAAATCAAGTTCTTTAGGTTCATTTTTTTTACAAACTTTTATTTAGTTTCAGTTGTGAGTTCGTTAGTTTGTCAGTGTGAAATGTTATAAGTTAATGTTCGACTTGAAACTTTGCACACATACATAGTTCCGATGACAATACAATATTTTCACTAATAAGCATGAAATACTTTATAGTAAAATTTTTTTTTAAAAACAAGCTTTTTTTAAAATATACTAAAAAGTAACCAATAATTTTGATACCGGCCCAAATGACTGCCTGAGAAGAATTCCCTTATATGACTAAAAATAAACGCGTAATTCATAATTCAATACATCAGTATTCGAATAGTATTCGTATACTTAAATATTCGAATAATAGCATTCGAATACTCAAATATTCGAAGTTTATTTGTAGCATTCGAATACATGTAAAATATTCGAATACTAAATTATTCGAATAGTCCCAGCCCTACTTCGAATCCCATCACTACTTACCACGTTATTAAATACAACAAACAATTACAGAAATGGAGTAAAAAGGGTAAAAATTTCTCTAATCTGTGTTCCAAAATTACTTCATTACTAAAAAGACTAATCTCAAATTTATCCCCTATAATTTCTTTCAATAATATTATAGTCTTAAAAAGTATTTCCAAAGTGGACTCTAAAATAACACTAACACTCTAGGAAGTGACTCTAAGAACACGATCAAATCCCAAAGTATACACTACTTTTATAGCCGAGCGTCTCAACGTCTACCAATCATCCGTCCTATTACTTATATTGGCCAAAGACCTTGTTGTGAATAAGCCTTAAGTTTAAGTGAACCGCTACGCGGGACACGTGCTAGTCTACTGCGCAACCGGTTCGCGCAGTTTACCACGATCATGGTCGCTGTCACAGCTCATCGGTGGCTGTGCACATTTCCCCAATCGTTTTCGTGGATATTGTGCGCAATTACTGTATACGATTCGCAAAGTGTGTCGCCAAAAGTTCAAAGGACTCGGTGGTACATTGGTCCCGCGTTATCCTTCTTCGAAGCGGCGAGATAACGCTCTAAAATAAAGTGAAACTGCACGTTCCTCGAAGTGTCAGGCGAACGAGCGGTAACCCGAGTCAAAGCAGTGCAGGTAAACGCCACAGATTCCTTTGTGAAAGGCTTCGAACATCGTATCGAACCCTGGGAACGAACGCAATGGTCGTATAAACCATTTTTATCCGGGGCCAAGTTTCTTTTTACTCAAGTTACAATATTTCTTGATTGTTTATGGACTGTCCATTGATTTCGAAGCGTGTAGTCGAATTCATATTTGCTCGAACAGAAATTTCTGTGATGGAAACGCTATTTTTCAAATCGGTTTGAATAAAGAGAGGATAAATGTTTTTGCTAATATTCTGTTATTCGTTAGAAGTAGAAGAGTAAATACGCGCTCGATGTGTTTCATGCAGAAATTTTAATCTGCACTTGTTTTTTAAAAGACCAATACACATTTCATTTTCGTAGTGGAAAGTATGTGTATAATGGTGCACGGTATTGCATATTGAAGGGAAGATTTAAATATTATTTGGATCTGTGACACAGGTGAAATTGCTGCATCGTGACTGATTTCGTTATCTGGCAAAGATAAAACCGATAAAATCCTTTCACGAGAACGGAACGTAATCTTTTTTTCGCGCTCAGAGATAAGCTGCGTCATACGTGAATTTACACCTTTGACACACCCAGTGTAACATTCACGAATGTCAGTTACTATATTTAGATATTTCTTTCGGCTCTTTCCGCTTCTTCTAAGTGATTAGCTTCTTTACTTTGGATTAGATACTTATTTTATAGTTATTTATTTGTCTATTTATACAATTATGTAGTTCACTAAAGACACACTGTATATTTTCATTTATATTTCTTCTATTCCATTTCTTCGAAAATTATAATTCTTGTATATTTTGAAATATAAGTAGAAAGTACAATTTTATTGTTAATCCTTTAGTGCCAAATGTTTCATATATGATAAATTCCCTTTTTTGCCATTTAGGTGTTTGCATTCCTAATTCGCTGTTTGCAATAGTTTAAGTAGTACATGTTTAGCGTAGTTTTATTGATTGAAGAAAGCTGTACCTACCTGAACCCCGTATTCATCAGTTTTATGTATTTTGCCACTGAAAAAATTTTTTTTTTAATAAAAATATATGAATTCAGACCATTTTTAACGATAAAAAGAAATCGAGATATTTTTTCTTCAACGGGATTTAGGTGCGGGCACTAAAGGGTTAAACAAAACTGTATTAAAATGGAAGTTTTATATTGCTTCTGAAAAGCTGTGAAAGGTCTTTGTTTATGTTACCCTGATTCTGTTCTGAGATATACATACCTAGTACCTAACTGAGACCTTGAGAATAATAACAGATGTGGAGTTGTTTCCATGGCTAAAATTCGTAATATAAAATCAGCATCTTGGAAGTTAAAATACTTTTCGGAATATGTAACCACTCAGTTGTCATTTAATATGAACTACCTATATTTTCTAAGTTGAAATACTTTTTGAAATACACAAACAATCGAGACAATGTCATTCATCCTATCATTCTATGCAAATAAAATTCTAGGTATTGCATTAAAACAGCTGCATTGATATTTCGTACAATTTTCAAAGAAATAATTAACCAAACAAACTTGCATATATATTGTAAACACAACTGAATTTTACTAGCTGAAACACTTCACCTTCTTGAAAGTGAACTACATTTTATCTGTTAATGTAAATGTAAACTTGGCCCCTTGGAAATTATTTAAAAATTTCTACCAAAACACATTCAAGGATTTTTTATCAAAAGCACTGCTGACACATAATTATACAATAGTAACAACAGTTATACAGGGTGTTGAAAAAAAATTGCTGTCAAACCACAAGAACATGCGTACTCATAAAAAAAGTTTTAATAAACATGGATACCTACAAAGATCAGTAATTTCGCAATTATAAAACGTTTTCAACTATGCGCCTGTAACAGAATACCAGACTCTATTGTATGTCTATCTAAAAACCATAGAGTACAAAGTCAAGCAAAGTGAATACAATACTAGCACTACTTGATCGTAGATAAATATTTTTATTAGTAGATAAACATGTGATGGCATTCAGCAGCAGTAAACAGAAGAATGATCTTTGTCGCTCTAGTTACAGTGCCCGTGTACGTCACTGATGAATACGTCTCGTATATAACGCCGAAACTAATGATTTTGGTATCCATGTTTGTTAACCTTTTCGGTAAAGCGTAGTAAGACGAGAAGTTAGAACTTACAACCAGTAAGACTACAAGCGCAAACTGTTAAGTTTTTTATGCCTAAAAAGCGTAGTACCGTTTCTGAACCTACTATGACACTCACTCTGGGGAATATTGAAAATTCAAATTGGATGAAAATTCCCATGAAGGAATAGAAATCCTAGAGATGCTCCAACGCGTTGGGCCAATGACTTACTGTAACATTCTGCGCATTGAAACTCTTTAGTTTATTGGGGAGGAAGAGAAAACACCAAGTGTACTTCTTTTATTTAAATCTATTTTGTTTTGTGTATAAAAACATGACAAACAATTTAAAAAAAAAAAAACAGTAAGACTAACTTAATTATTATTCATATTTACTGATTTAAACGCCAATGAAAGGATTAAATATTATTTTGTACTATTCACACATATTAATATACTACACAAAATAATTTAAACGAGTTTAAGGAGACGAGAGAAAAGGTAAAGACTTTTTTGTGTGTTTTGATGAGTACGTCATGCCCCTGAAGTTTCTTCGCCACTTTTTTCAACGACCTGAATAATTACAGTGATATAACAGTATCATCGAGTCATTGATATTAATAGCACACTTTTTGCGAATACCTTTATCGGCACCTAGGGTCTCAGAAATTTCACACTGTACTGCTTTTCTTCAGGAAAATACAATTAAAGTCAAAGTTGGAGCATAGTTCGGTCGAGATATAAATTTATTACAAGAGTGAAGCGAAATTGTGTCGGGTACTCCACGGAACGAGTTCTGCACAGCGATTACCTTTACTGCTGAGGATGATGTCTTCCTAGCTTCTTCCCGCTTCCTCCGACAATAAGATGTGAGTAAAAGGAACAAGATAATATCGTTGTCCGTACTGCCGCGCTTTTTCCTGCTACGCTCGTTTTTACGCCGTGTAACTGTTGGGAATATCGCGTCTCCTTTGCGCGCACTGACTGAAACATGCTTGATAGAAGTTTTAATTATTAAAGAATTCCTGTATGATTTCTTTAAATTATATTTAAAAATATTACAGTTAGTCTTCTTTTCTTTTTTAAGGGACGGTTTAGAATTTTGTAAAATTGTTTTTATACTATGCGTGTGGTTTGAGTATAAACATGCAATGTTGTAATACAAAAACCTTGTTCCATTAATAATTCTATGGATCTTAGAAAGGCATGGAAACTTTCCGTAGAACAATTGGAGAGTTAAAGAAAAGTCCAAGTGTACTAGTACTAATATCTCTGCTTAGAACATGTGTAGTGTTGTATCCATCATAAATTTTCCAAATTATGATTGAAGCATATATTTATGATCTCAGTTTCTGTTGTCTGTTGAAATTACTTCATTAGCTCATCCCATAATACTTATTTACACCATTACATTAATAGATTTGTAGTAATAAGTTCTCTTCCTACATCTTATATTGAGAAAAATAATAATTTTATCATTTCCACTCATTACCTTTGAAAAATGTTATCACCACCAGCAGGTTGCACACAATATTTATTATCAAATTTCGCCAAAACTGTCTCTATCAACAGATCAAACGATTATTTGTGCGAATTCTGTTGGAAAATTCTGTTGGAAAATGAAAAACTTCCGTCAGAACTTCACAGAAAACACTATTTTAAAGACAATTTTTTGCATTGATGAAAATTATGAAATTTTGGTCCGTGAAACTTTGGGGAGGCTTCTAAAGGTCCCCTTTTTGAAAAAAAATTGTCTTCGTCTTTTAATTCCTTAGTTGACGCTAATTTGTAAGAATCACAAAGTTTTTCTCTTAAGAGATTCACTTTGGAACCTAAAAAATGCAGCTATCTTCACGATTTTTTTTACGAAAATTATAAAGAAATTAAAAAATCTATAATAAAGCGTTTATTGTACAACTATTGAAGTACACGAAAAAAATTTGTTTCTTTCCTTCAAACCAAATGGCGTTACTGGGACCGGTCCACGTAAGCTTCTTTTTCGGAGAGCTTCAAATTGGTGTGTGAAACATTTTTATTTTCTACATGATATTTACTAAAGAAATATGTAGCGGTTTTGCGGTATATTAAATAATGACCTTGCTACGGACACGTTTATACTCAAATTCTTAGGCAAAAAATGACATCTTTTTTCAAATGTTCACAATTTCCACAACAAACCATACTTTAGAAAATCCCTACATACTTCTTTAGTAAATATCATGTAGAAAATGAAAATGTGTTTTTAGCTCAGAATCCAACTGCTTTGCAGTTATCTTTCACACCAATTTGCCGCGCTTGAAAAAGAAGCGCATGAGGGGACCGGCCCCATCGACGCCACCTTGTTTAAAGGAAAGGAACAAAAAAAATTTCTCTTCCTTCAATAGTTATACAATAAGTGCTTTGTTATAGAGTCTTCATTTTCTTTATCATTTTCTCAAAAAAAAATCTTAAAGATAGTTGCGTTTTTAGGCTTCAAAGTGATGTAACCCCCTAAATGATAGAATTTTTACTATAATATAATGGACAATGTACACAAGGAATTATTGAAATGGACCAAATATTCGTGTGTTCCACAACTACCTACGGGGTTTCCTAAGAATCTTGTCGTTCGACGCCCCGTTGCCTCTTTATCAAATAGAGAGACTAGCTATCATGGCTTAAAAGCAGGAACAGTGTCTGGCGTGATTTACACTCGGGGAAGTAGTTTTGAGCGGCCAGTTGATCTAGAGACGCGGTAGCGTCTCGACGCCAAGTACGTGAAAGACATCCTGTATATGTCGATCGACTGTCGCTGCCGTGTATCTTTACTCGTCCCCCGGCTATTCCAACCTAACCTGAAACTTATTTCATTAATATCTCATCACGCCTGCAATATTTTCTAAATTTAAAGGCATTTTTCTCATGTAAACCGCATATAAGCTTTCGAATGAGACCAAATTCAATAAAATCGGCTCACGCATGACGGAGATATCGCAATATTGTCTCATGGATCAGTCGGAAACAGGAAGTTTTCTTCTGATTCTTCAGCAAAATTTTCGTCAAGTTTCGTCAAGATATATGTATACGCGTTACACGGACACCTTCAGCCAAAAGAAGGACTGACACATGTTTCGTTCGTCGACTCTCGGATTCATTCGGCAGGGATCGTCGTCCGTCATTGTACATATTCACTCATAACCTGCGAAGTGTCAAACCTGCGGAGTTGTCCAAATTTGAAATGTCACGAGTTTTTACACCACATAGGACACTGAATTATTGCCTCAATTAACAAGGTATAAAGTCGCCAAAATTTTTTAATAGACTTTTCATGTAGAGTCGCAGACTTGAAAGTTGTCCGAAGAAGGGTCGATTCGACAGAGAAGCATCTTCTTTCGCATAAGTTTCTGAAAATTGTACCATGCATGTACATAATAATATATATTGTAACAATACAAATAAATATTTTAATACGAATAAATATTTTATTCAAAATACTTGGCGCTGCGCCCCGAATTGGTGTTGCTAAAGTGAATAAATATGTATAAATTGCATTAATCTTTTTCTTTCTTTCTTGTGCGTGCGTCGTGAATGTGTGTATGCGTGCGTGTGCATATGCTACGTATGACATTAGAATTAAATATACGTAGAATAAATCAGACTGCGTTTCTAATATGTATATGTATATGTTTATGTATTTTAGATTGTAAGGGAGTTGTTGTGAATTATTAATACTAAGACAATTAACATCTTTTCGGTTCCGCAGTCATTTGAATAAAATATTTATTCGTATTAAAATATTTATTTGTATTTATCTTTACCTTTATGTACTTACAGCTCATTTTGATTTCACATCTTTTTTTTATTTTGTAATTATAATTATCTTCTATTTTTTGTGATTTATTTGATTTCATGTACTTGGCGTAATTTTTTTACTTGAAGTTGTTTTATGGGGATTTTACTTCTACCGTAATAGTGGTCGAACTGGAAGATCCAGTAAATCAACTTAGTGCTCCGTTAACGCTTAAACAACACGCGGCAACTGTCGTATGGAACGGTTATTATTGCATTTGCGATCGTCCAGTACATCTGACGGTAGTGCACACCGTCGCCGACGGTGATACATGCAGGTGTTGATCCCATTTCCGCTCGTGCGACCAGTTAACGCCGCCATGAGTCACGTGCATTTGATTTACTTACTCTCCCTCTGTCTCGCTGTTCCTGTCGCGACTTTGCAGACGTTTCACAGAATTCGATTACGCAAGGCTTTCGCGAACGGAGACACTTCGGTTGCCACTGACAACTATCCGAGATATATCCACGCGTTCCCCATTGATTGTTGTTTGATCACCATTTTATGAATTAAAGAATCTTTATAGAAAACACTGTGAGTTTTTTTTTTAATTTAGCATTGTAGCAGTTACGTCTCTACCAACACGTTTTTTCCTGCGATATTTTTCTCTCTCTACGTTCCTAACTTTCAAATTTCTAAATTTTCTTGCTGTTTACAACTTTCTGCCTATTCTTCTACAGTTCTTTTCTCGAGAGTTTCGCCTGGGCCTGGAGTTCGTCAGGAACATGTGGCGACCATATTGGCCCGCGCGAGCCCAAGCGGAGTCGCTTCTCACGTAGCTTTCTCTTTTACCTCTATCTCAGCATTTCTTCAGTTTTCTGCGTTGCTGTTTTTCGATTTCCTTACTTCACTTCTCCCATCCCTTGTTAAGGGTACGGATTGTGAAGAGACAGTCAGTCGGTATCGAGCACTTGTTGGGTATACTTGCCGATGACCTCACGCGAGTTGTCACGCGGTCTTGTTAAATCTCCGCATTTGTTGTATTAAATAAATTGGTGTTGTGTTAGACGGAGTTGTACTTTAACTTACCACGTACCACCTCAGCACTTGCAGTGTTTTCTACAAGGACTCTTCAATTGCCTTGTTCTCAAGTGCAAGATGAATGGTAGTTGTAGTTTTAGAACAGTAGTGATGGAGTTCAGAGCGTTTTGAATGGTATTTAAATCTTGGGAATTTGTTAAGTCGTGGTGAGTCTTGAAGGCTTTGATACCTAGGTGTTGAAAACGTTGATGGGGTGTGGCAAATTGGGAAAGGAAAATATTCTGAATCATCGAGGTGTTCGAAGCATATCAAGATTTTCAAGACCTACCTAAGATTTTGAAGATTCATCAAGTTTTTGAAGAGCGACGAAAACTTTCATGAGGTTTCTTAAAATCTTCGGGATTCGATTGATATTTGAGCCATTGTGAACAAATACGGACTAACCCACATTTTTTTTTGCGAAATTGAGTTAGGAGCAATAGTGTATTCCAATAGGCTGTACTAATCATATAAAATAGGAAAGATTCATCCTTTCAATGTGGGTTAGTTCGTTTTTGTTCTCAATGCCTCATTTTAACCCTGCAGTGCACACGTAAATTAAAATTGCATCATTGCCCACGTTGGACCTCACCAGCCCACATCTCCAAATCTAGGAATGCATGGATGTTTTGAGAAAATATTGCACTAAACTATTGCACTCAATGTTTATTATGAAAAATATTTATAACAAAATGAAATATATCTTTAACACTTTATATACATTTAACTGCTCACTTGGGCCTGGCAGGCTCCACGTATGCACTGTAAGGTTAAGTGATAAAACAGTTAGGAATAAATGAATTGATTGGAAATTTGTAAAAGAGTGGATTAAGTCCGCCACCATTAGAAATTACCAGTGTCTGGATCATTAGAAAGGAAAATAGGGTAAACGCCGTAATAAATGAAAACTTAAGGCTAGTGAATGAACACTATTATAAAATTATGTTTGCAGCGCGATTGATTCCACGTGCTGCAAATATTGTTTGAATACGAAGCAAGAAATTAAAAGAAGTCTCTAATTAATTAGTTGCTTATTTTAATAACTTGTTTTACTCATTTTAATAAAAAATGGCCATTCACTGGTACGTGTTCATTGACTGCTGCATCCACCCTAGTTTATGTATTCACTTTTTCAAATTTTATCGAGCCACAATGTTTCTTTGCATCATGTAATTCTTGTTACTGACTACACACGCTGTTTCTTGGGTTACGGTATTCCCCAGTACTGCTAATCACGTTATTTACCATACATAGGCAGACGAATCGGTACACCGAACTCTGGTTACGCGGCTTCCATTGCTGTTGATGAGGCGTTTATTGCTGCGCACAATTGCTGCTTAAATCTTCGTTGAGATTATCGCTGCTTGGTAGACCCATCTATTCGATCATGATAGAAAAAATTGGGACATGTGCATAGAATTATATAATCGTAATGAAGACGCAAAGACATTAGTTAAGATACTCCCCTTTTACTGAGATTCTCGTTTAATATATCATGTATAATAAATGTTCATCTACTGTCTAAGGTTTCTCGATGCATTTATAGATTCTTTTTAAAAGGAGTGTTAAAAGATGTTAACAAGAAGAATGAACGAATTAAATTGAAAAAGACTGGGCTTCTCCAGTATTAACAACAGAGAATTGCGAAGAAGTCTAAGAAGTTTTGAGTGATGGAACTTGTTCCCAAACACGCGTAACATTTCTTGCGCTGCAATATTATCTAGCAGGCTCGTTTCATGCAGCTGTGCTAAAATAGTAAACAGTGTCCGTGAGTGAGCAAACACTTATGAGCGGTAGAGGATGTCGCATAAAAGAATCCACTGCACTCTAAAGTTGGGAATAAAAATGTTGCTTTCATCCTCAATAGTTTTCAAGAAAGTAGCTTCTAACGCTCTATTTGACCTGCACAGTATATAATCACATCAGTATAGGTACACATAAATTTCAGAATCAGAACCAAGACTTACATTATGTCACAATCGGAAACCTCAAATTTAACTGCAGATTTTCTACAAACTATTCAATATTGTGGGATCAGGAATCCCCATATGAGGGAGCCCGGAATAAGAGATCTCGGAGGATCGACTTTGGCGACATTGGTAAGGCGTCTGGCCAGTAGCGCGAAGCACCCGAAGGTCGTGGGTTCGAGTCCCCCCCATCGCCCGAGACTCATTTTTTTCGTGGCTCTCGAACATATATGTAGGAATTACTAGAGGTGTGCAAGAACCCGAAAATGTCGGGTTGGGTCGGGACTAGAATTTTTCTCGGGATCAGGACGGGTTCCCGGGGATTTCGGGATTGCCAAGAATGTCGGGATTTTCAGAAGTGCCGGGATTCCCGAAAGTGTCGGGATTCGTATTGTTAGGACTGAGGACTGATGTTTGTACTTCGGGGAATCATCCATCAATGTCTCTACACTTTTTCTTACGATGCACCGAATGTGTGATGTCGTATACATTAAACGGGTCCGTGGAATTTTCGGGAATCTCGACTTTCTCGAGAATCCCGTACATTCTCGGGAATCCCGACTCTCTCGAGGATCCCGGACATTCTCGGGAATCCCGACTCTCTCGAGGATCCCGGACATTCTCGGGTACCAGACCCGATGTCTTTCCGACCCGTCCCGACCGCGGGTTCCCGACATTTTCGGGTTCTCGCACACCTCTAGGAATTACGAAACCTATTCCTACAATATTTCTTTAAAACTCTCACAATAGTCTGATCCGTTTCATTTGACAACTCCCATATGTACGAGCTCCTCAATTCAGCTTCACCAGTCCTAGTAATCACACTCAATTACACACATATAGACCTTCCACTGATTAGTCGCTAGAACCTCAGAAAAGCCAGTCACACACAAGGAATCTGAACGGCAATTGCCGAGGAAATTGCGACGGTGGTTGGAGTATCCAATTCGCGAGTATCGCAGGCAGATTTGGGGAATTAAAGAGCGAGCATGACAGCATAAGAAGCAGGCACTCGGTGCCGTCTCGGTCTCCACTTAATCTTCCAGCTCTGTATTTATAAATATAAATATATACATGTACACGTCGCGCATACTCGCCTATGTAAAGCGTTCTGCAAATTTAAGCGCATCATTCCGCGGCCAAGCTCCGTTCCTCTCTCCCTCTGGCGCAGTTTTCTTCAGCCCCGCACTTAGCTTCGCGCGATTCGCGACGGTTCACGGCAGTTGAGCCCGCGGAAAGCGTGAATATATGTATATTCCTCCGGCGGCAGTGGCCCCCTCGAATAAGTTATTTCAACGGCACGGGGGGAAACTGATTTCGGAATTAAACGCGCGGGTGGGAGAGGGCATTCTTGAAAGTCGCGCGCTCGCGAACGTCAAGCGGAAATGCGACCGCGGTGTGAACGACTCGCCTGGGAATTAGGCGTACTGCTCGCAGCTGGCTTCTTTGGAATTGGCTGTCGCTAACTTCGAGGCGAGGTATTCGCAGTCACCGGTCACACGGAAGCTCGAGTATTCCGTTGTCTTTTTAATGTCCGACGCAGTGGCAAGGGAGGAAATTCCTTTCATCTGTTATTAGAACATTCAATGATATTTCTGGGCTCCGTGGGCTCCTAGACACCGCATTTTGGTGTCCTGTTATTTAGCTACGGTTAGGGATGAAGGATAGCAGTTTTGTGATTTTTGAAAGATGAGGTAACCGTGTTTTTTTTTCAAGTTTTCCCAGTGCAAAACGATAAGAGATAAAATGAATTTATTTTACCCATTCGGGGTGATCTTAGTGAAGACATTGCAGAGCATAAGCTTTTCGAAAAGCAAGCATTCTCATTTCTGTACAGTAAAACAATATTAAATCAAATTAAATCGCTGCTTTAATTTAGTAATTTCTCTTACATAAAAAGAATAAATGATGGGTAAGGGAGAAAACAAGGAATGTCATAAAACAGCTTTATTGAGAAAATCAAGTTTTAATACTTTAGTGATGAGTTTAGTGCATCAATAAAGAAACAAGGTTCAATGAACATAACTGTATTGTTCATAACATGAAAAAATTCTACTCTAATTAGGCATCAGAAAAAACTGACCAAAAAGATAATTGTTTTACATTGTTTTAATATCTTTCAAGTGGAACATTGCAGACTACTATAACAAAATAAATGTCGACTTCTATTATTATCAAAACAAGGATGTGTACACAGTGATGGCCGAGGACTCCTAACGTAGTGCAAGCTTACACTAATCAGAAATACATAGTGTAAGTAGGAGACTGGGGAACTTGTTTGTTTTGTTCCAGTGCACAGTGCGGAACGTACTGGACAAAAATCGAAGTAATCAATGTTCAATTTCGGTCTAGTTATCCTATATAACCATTAGTAGGGAAGTAAGGAATATGAATGTAAAATACCAACAGAGTATCAATAATAATTAGGTGTTAGTTATAACCTGAAATCTAAAAATTAGCGTCCTCCTGTATTATTCGTTATTGTTTGCTAATAATCTTTTAAATAGTGTTTGTTAGACCTTAAATATGGATAATTTGAATAAAGGTATGTACAATTTTAATTTCCAATTATATAAAATCATTTTTTTTAAAGCAGTTTAAAAAGAAACGGTTCAAATCAGCCTGTAATTTTTATAGGTCTGAATGTAAACGATAATTAATTTATCTTTACTAATGTCGATAAAATGATGTATTAATTATTTGTGTTTTATATGTATGTATTATTTATTTGTATTTTATGTATATTTTATATATTTTTTATTGTTTCGTTAATATTAAGATTGCTGTTTATTATTTTATTATAATATTTTAATACACTTTTTATTGTAATTAATATATTTATGCAATAATACTCCGAACTTTCAGTTAACTTAGAACAGTTTTGAATATAAAAATGTGAATTATCACCACATTATATGTATTCTTTTATTTTTGTCTCAAATCCCCATTGAAGTTCCTCACTGTGCAGTGGAGAGTGGACATTTTCTGTTTTTAACCAGTACACCAAGTATTTAACGTCGTCTTACGTGGACATTTCTACTTTATAACCCTTTGTGATTCGACAGTTCCTTCATCCCAGTTGCCACCAACAAAATACGTTATACATCGCAGAATCACTAAAAATATACATTCCCTGGTTTTCCCTTACCATTCAAATATAGCAGCGTGTGATAAGTATCATTTACTGTGCACAAAACGACAAAGCTCCACGACGTATCTTCTTAAATAAATTCAGAAACTCAAACAGTCTACGTTGCCAAGACAGAAAAATTGCGCCACGATGGGTCCTGATTCTTCAGCAGGACCGTGAACGATCTCCAGTCGTTCGCGTTTAAAATACAACTGGATACGTAAGAGAAGGAATATAAAGTAAAATGGCCACTGTGAACTTCCTTCGCGAACGTCGTCGGGGCGAAAAGTACACAATTTTCTATTCCATTACATCGGTATCTCAGAGCCATAAAATTGTAGGAATTGCAGCTTGGATTCTACATTCTCCTTTTTACTGTCTTGCATTTCCTGCCCCCCCCCCCCCCCACTCCCCTCCGCCAGCATACACAGTACATATATATCCAGCTCGTTTCTTATTCGTCTTGATGATTCTCTAACGAGGCAAGTTTCAGCGGGCGATCGATGCTGCCCCCATATTGGCGCGGTTGCCTCTCATTATTTATTCCCGCGATTTGAATAAAGCTACCGGAAATGTCTTCGCCGCCCACCCCTGGCCCGCTCGCCCAATTTTCACCCCTTGCTCCCAAACACTTGGTAACTTCGTCGTCGACTGTATAATGCCCGTGGTTGCTCCTCGCCTAACCTATACGCGCGATACCCTTCGCGTAATCCGCAAAGTAGAATTTGAAACTTTCTCGTTGCCGATTCCGCGCTTTATTTATGCCCCGAGTTGCGCGCGGTCGTTAGGGGTTGCTGCCCGGGATCCTGAATTAAGGCTTGATATATTCGTCGAGTCTTCCCTTGTGCGTGAATTTTCTTGGGAAATGGCCATTAACGTTGCATTGTGTCGGGTTGCAGTTCGGAGGGAACACTGTCTTGAAGAAAATTGTGGTGGATCGGTGGAAAATTGGGGGAGCTTGGTGTGTGAAAGTTGAGGCAGATTTTCGGGCGACTTTTGGTGTCTTTTAATTGAATTATAATAGTCTTTTTAAGGAAATGATGAAGTTTTCACTTGAATGTAGGGGATAGTGTGAGGTACTAAGGTACGTGCGGGTAATAAGGCCCACCTTAGGATCTATAATTTTTTTAAAAAAACTTGTACATATTCTTGAAAACTTTTTTTATTAAACTATGAACTGTAATATTTGTAACAATATATTAACACAATAAATACGAAAATTAATTGGTTTTTAAAAATCTTGTGAACGGGCTTTGTTTCGTGCAGTGCAGGTAATAAGGCCCACCTATTTAGTACGTACAATTCGGGTAAACAAAGACATCTTCTTCCTCAGGTGTGAGCCCAACGCAATCCTCCTGTATCCAGGTGAGACACATGACACACTGACGCATATCACTCTTGAATGCAGTTCTGCATAATTTTCAAAACCAATTGTCTGCGGAGTTCCCGTCCACATTTTCTCTGGAGGTGGATTGCATGGGCTCTTGTTCACACAATCTTGTCTTTTTTCTTCTGGTTGAAGTGACACGTGCTTTGGAGCTCTTCTCAATATCGTTCCTGCTTTGGAAGTAGTGTTCCTGATTTCTCGATATTTTTCGCATCTCGAGAAATGAGGAATCAGATTATATTTCCCGAGAATTCTCGTAAATTCTCAAGAAATTAAAAAAATATTGCAAAATTTATATTTTTGGAATAATGTTGATAATATTTATCTAAATTTGTATTCGTGTCCAACTCAGACAAAACTTGTGTAAATGAAAAAAACAGATATATTAAATATAATTGATAAATTTATTTATTTAATATAAAATGTGAGCAAGGCGAAACATTACTTTTTTGTTTTAAAATAGTTTTTTCCAAAAGCACAATGCGTCTATTGTCGCGTCAGCCAATCTACTTCTTTTTTTTTTGTGACAAAATCTGCGGCTGTAGAAAAATTTCTTTCATTTTGAGTGGATGTTGGTTTAACTGTATAAAGAGCATCGGCGATACGAAGAGAAAAGTTTAAAAAGTTTATAAACAATCGCGCAATTCTTCGTATATATTGCTAACATTTATTACTGATTGTAGATGTGTTTATATGTTCACGATTAACACACAATTTGAAGTAACCGAAAATTCATTTCTGAAAACAAATGGGATTTATAATAATTTTCCTACACTGAAGATTCTCGAGAACCATTGTAATTTCTCGAGAAATGAGAAATAAGAAATAATAAAATTTCTCGAGAAATTCTCGAGAAAGAATTTTCGAGAAGGAACACTATTTGGAAGGGGTGTCTGGTTACCTTCTGAATCTTAAAGCCCACTTAATATTTTGGTGGGCCTTATTACCTGTTTTGTCACTTCCTCATTGCCGAGGTTACATGTTAAGCGTGCACTTTACAAAATCATCAATTTTCTGGGCATATGTTGCCAACGTATGTACTTATACATACCTATAGTTGTACAGTAATTGGATAATGAGTACTCCCAATACAAAGCCAAGAAACCGACGTAATTCTTATAATTGTAGCAACGCTAGTTGCGGGCGAAACATTTCTTGAATTTACAGCCGACAAATGTTATATTAATTGCGCGGAAACTCTTCGAATGACATTTCGCGTGTAATAAAAACAATAAATAACACAGTATTGTAGATTGACCTACCAAGGATAAATGACAGGTGGGCCTTATTACCTGCACTTACCTTAGGAGTTATTAATATATAAGTATATATTTTATAGTTTGCTCCGTTAGAATTATTCTTTTTGGGGGAATCTATTTCATGTCTATGGTGTATTTCAAAATCTGAAATTGTTTGTACTGTCAACACGGTTCTCCAAGTTTCAAGTTAGGGCAAATAAAATTGTGAATATTTCCTCTACTTTCATTACGTATTCGTATGTGAATATTTCTTGAATCATGATAAAGTCAATGGTTTGTATATTTCTTCTTAATTATTCCTTTCGTACATAACATTTTTCATCAACTATGACAGATAGATAAGTCAGACATGCTACTAAAATTAGCATAGAAAAGTAATTTGCATTGATTAATAACTGAAGCAAACTGGTGCACTACGTTTTTCTAAAAGTATATTGTATTTTTGTCACATTGTGTCAAAATACATCAAATTACCTATAACTAAATAGCTCAGAATTATAACACAATTAACTCTCCGTGGTCACACCTCACAATCACAAGTTAGTCGCGCGTGGTTCACTGCACACCAGCCATATTTTTGAGCTACCAATTTCGTATTTTTGAGTCTGTTAACTTTTGAGTGATAATTGTACATTCGTAATACTCATTCAATTATCCTCTAACAATATTTTTCTAGAAATGTAAATTTTGATATGTCGAAATTTGTACTTGAAAAAATAGTTATGGATAATAGCGACTTTTTTATTTAAAATTCACCAAATTTTTAAATTTTATTATTAAAGTCTAAAAATTTACGGAAATATTGGCGAATACATATCTTAGGGTGCAATATACCCCGTGTGACCGTCAATGGCGTCCGTAGACTTTTTTCCAGGAGGGGGCAACTTTGGGGTGACGGTGAAGAAAAATATAGTAATGAAGAAACAAGTACCACGCTTGGTTTTTTGTAGTGCCAATTTATTTAAAAATTTAATTCCGGATTTTAGAAATATTCCCTTTTTTGGTATAAACTTAATAAAGATCAGTTTTTAAAAATAAGCGATTTTTTTCAAAAGCCACCAGTGGCAACTGCCCGATTTGCACCCCCCTCCGGACGCCCATGGTGACCACGAAGTATTAAACTCTCATTTCCACACTAACCTATGTTTCAATAACTCTGCCAAAATAAAAGAATTTCATATCCCACTCTCGCAATCTTGAATGCTTCTCAAACCACCTAGAACTAGGAAAGCCACAACAAAAGAATTCAGAAGCCCCATGAAATTCACAACCACGTTCCCCCGCGAGTCCATCCTGCATCCTCGACGAGCGCCGACATTAAACCAGAATTATTTAAAACACAACACTCCCCCTCGGCTCTTTACCCCCTCCGCGAAAGATCGTTATCGCGGAAAGCCGCGGCTACGTTTTATACATATTTACCGCGCTAATTACGCGGCGCCCAGGGACGAGATTCGCATTACAACGCGTAAAAAGAGGACGACGCTGAAAGAGGATTTACATTATACCCCGTTCATTCCCATCGCGAGCGTTTACGGGACCCTGAAGCGTGTGGTGGCTTTGTCGGTGATTACGGCGGAGGGAGGGTAGCAAAAAGAAATTCATACATGTGTATCCGCGAACAGAAGAAAGCATCGCCGCCCCTCTTAGGAGAATATAAGGGAGATACCGCGTGCATGTGTGCCCGCGCGTAAGTGGGAGACCGCGAAATTATTACGAGGCGCACACGCGCGGCGAAGCTTTTTCATCCGACCGTGGAGGCTGCCTCGCAAAACGCTGGATGGCGGGAAAGGGGGAAAAGAGGGAAAAGGAGAGAAGGGAGCGAAACGACGGCGTTCTCGATACACCGCGAGATACGTATGAAATATTCATGGAATTGTACGAGTCACCCCCTTCGTTACAGCGAATCGCTGCTGCTCGGCGTTTGAAGGGGGCGTACGAGGCCGCGTCCTTCCCATAGACAATCTTGTTTTCGACGAACGGGGTAGGTAGGGGGATGCAAATCGCGCTCGATGCGGCACGTTCGAAATCGAGTTTCGGATAAATTCTTGAACACCGTGGGCTCGCGCCTGGTTTGCAAATAAGTCACGCAAACACGTTGATAGAAATAAAATCGCGGGGGAGGGGGGGGGGGGGAGCGCTGACAAGGTAACGTTTCCAACCCGAAAATTCTGTAATTTAATGGAACTTCGTGTGAACGCAGAGCATGTACAAGTACGCAAGGAGTAATTTTTTTTTGGAGGGGTGAAATCAGCCCTTCAGGTTGTCGCGTTGTTTCGTTTTTTAATACACGTTTATTTTAACAATTGAAGGGCCAGGTGCGATAAGGAGACTAGCGTTTGAGAATGCGAAAAAGAATTGTCCAAATGCTAAGAAAGATTGGAAAATTAAATGTTCTTAAACTGGATTTTATGTAAGAGATATAGTGTTGTAAAGCTCGTCACCACACACATTCTTTCTATTTACAGTTTTTTTATGCAATCATTACTATTCGAGATAAAGATTATAAGCAGAAAATTTATTTTCGTCCAAAGTCACGCGTGTGCTAATTATTGTTGTATTTAATGTTTTGTTTAATCTCGCACCGTTACAAAGTTATTAGGAAAGCAATGAGACGTTACATACAGCAATGGTATATTTAAATTTCAATGTTGACCTATTTCTGTTTTATGTCATCAAATAGGCAATTTTCCATTATTAATCCCTGTACTTACTGATAAGGTCTGCTTGATCCTATTTTCTCTCGAAAATTTACTTTATACTGCAAGCTTGCCTTTAAAAGCTACAAAGCACTGACGCTACAGGAAGCTTAGCCGCCATGCATGGAAATTAAGACACGTATGCATGTTCAGGAGACATTCTACTAATATTTCTTGAATAAACACACCTTATACACGACCTCCGAGAATCCTACGCTAGTTGAATTACATTTGATAATCAAGTTACACGCGCTGGAATCGAATTTCGAATATACTTTGCCAGAAAATGCATAAACTTCAGCAACAACAATTACAATACATAATACATTGTCGTAACAAGAAAGAAAGAAGTTCTCGTTATCAGTTCTTAATTAAAACTCTTAAAATTTAGAAACAAAATTATGAAGCTTTAGGTACATATTACAAATAAATCAACACAGATTTCAGTAGTAGATCCACATGTGATACTACCCTGTACAAAATACCACCCCCTTTGAATAAGAAAAAGGAATCAACACTGAATAATTCATTTAACAGAATTTAAGCTCCTTTACAATGCACGAATGATTATTATTATTATTACATCTTTATTACTAGTAGAAAATAAGTGATATAATACATATAAGATGGGTAGTAGGAAAAGTAAATAATTAGAGTAAAGGTGAGGCTGCAGTAACAATACTCTTGATAAGCCTAACCAGTAAGCGGTCATTCTACTTTGATCGGCCAAAAAATTATGCTATTTTTAAAGATTTTCTTATCAGTAAATACAACATATAGTGAAATAATTTTTTTTAGTATTTATTAAGCTACTCTTATATTAAACAAAAAAAATTAAAAAGAATTTTTTAAATTTGTTTTAATTGTTTTTTTACAGCGTCATTATGGCACCTAAAAAAGATATCTATGTTCATGGCGCAGGTGATTTCCCGGCTCAGGCTTATCTGAAACAAAAAATTCGAAAAGAATGTTAATCTGTACGAGTTTCGCTATCGCCCGTAGTTCAATTAACAATTTAACCATTTCAATTAACAACTAACAATTTCTCCCTAAACTGTGTGACGGCCTGAAAAGAAGGCGATCATTCTAATTTTTTTTTAAGAGGAAACATTAAATTATATTAACTATAAACTGTATGTCTGTATTCGTACATATTTGGACACCACTTTAAAAAAAATTTAAGTACCTAAAACTAAGACTAAACTAAAACTAATACAAATATGTAAAAAGAACTGAAGTTACCAACACACAGTTAAAGTAAACACGATTGAAAATTCATGTTGACTACACACATGGACTAAAACAGGAAGGGAAAGAAAAGCACAGCTGATCAACTACCACCAAATAATTGTCCCAACCGACCCAGAATTACCTCGCAGAAATATCTTCGAATCTCGCCCGCGGAGTCGTTAGAATTCAATCCGCGTGTCCGTCCTCAAAGAGCCAGCCCCTGGCGGCAAGAAAAACGCGTCCCCGTCCATTCCGTCGCGAAGCAGAACAAATTACACGGTCATCGGTGGGGAGCAACGTTTTTTCCAAGGAGGGTGCGCGTTAATTAATTATCGTCGGGTAACGGTGCCCCGGGTGTCCCGTGGTTGCCCGCTGAAAAATGCCCCGCTGTCTCGTGCGCGGATGAACCGGGATAAACCCCATAAGCGGCGAGCGGAGCAGAGTGGCGGGATAAATGACAGAATGCGGTGACCCAGGCGAATAAACGTGGACCGGCGCGAGACAATGAACGTTTCTGACGGAAATCTCGGAGGAAATGAGTCTGGGATTCCCCCGCCACCGAAAAGGGAGAAAAAGTCGTGCGGTATGTTGCACGCAACGCGCCACACATACAGGCTGACGCGTGTAATTACTCGCGTCGCGGTGGCAGCTGAGAGGACTCGCCAAGTGCTGCTCACTGATATCGTGATGGGTAATTTGGGGGGGAATGTTGAGCCTATTCGACCGTGGGAAGCGAAAAATTGGAGTAGTTTTGATGAATGGGTGTTGTTTAGTTTTGGCGGGAGGTGTGGCTTTATGGTGCTATTTGATCTTTGGATTTTAGTTTTGGTACCTATCTGATGAGGGAGTAGGAGACGTGGAAGAATTAGCTGAGTATTTGGGAATGATTGAATTCGAATTGAGTTAGTAGCAGTGATGTATTCCAATAGGCTATACTAATCATATAAAATAGGAAACATTTATTTTTTTCTATTTAAAATGATATAGCATACCTAACAAAATCACTCGATGCATTGAAATTTTGTGATGCAACACTTATTAAAATTAACTGAGAAATTAATTATGTCCTTATTATGAAGCATTTCGAATAGTATCAAAAGGTAAATTTATGACTGCACTGGTAACGCCTGCGAAACAAAATGCTGTTGAAACCCTATTTTTTAGATTGCCTATTTCTCCGTTTACCGAGTATTACGATTAGTCTGTATTACTCTTAATGCCTCAATTGTGAGTATTAGGTGCGATTGAATGTTTTTCTTCTTGTAACACTTGTTGAGTTATTTCTCATTCCTGCTGTGGTCCAGTAATTTAGTCGGCTAGTGTAACTGATTCTATCTGACTACTAGCTCCATCAATTAATTGAACAAGATCCCCAGTAAATCCGAGTAACACCTGCATGTATCGTATGGCTAAGGAAATCAATGCCAGACCGTTTACAAGCTTCCATTGAAATGCAAGGTTGGTCATTTTGATCAGCTCTTGTGAACGTAAACAGATACAGGTTAGAAAGCAAGGATGCTTGTAACTTGGGAACAATGACAAAACTGAGCATAGTATCGACTAAAACTTTAGAATCACTTTGAAAGTGAAGGGAAACAAGGATTTTCTCGTAACATAAACAAATCAGACATCAAATTGATTTTATTTACAAAGCTTACTCACCAAAATACCTAAACACAAATTTCAGTATATTGCCATAATCAACCCCTAAGGGGTTGAAAAGGGGTAAAATGTGTTTTCACGGATTCCTCGAAATCTCTTCGGCCCAATTCGATATTGATATTTGGTTTTAGCCTAACAACACGAATGCCTGAAAATCAATTTCTAAAGTTTTCCCTAATCAACCCTTAAAGTGTCGAATCTAGATTTGGTAACAGAGCATTTTGTAACATATCGTACTAAGTGTACATTTAATTGGGGCGTCTATATATAAATGTTGGTTAAACAAAGGTTACTTCACAAATATTCCATAAATAATTACTTAAAAAATCATATATAAAATTAATTCCTTCTAATTATTCTACCCTAGCGAAGCACAGGTATTTTGCTAGTATTACATAATTTTAATGAAAATCGGCAAGAATATTTGTACGAACTTATTTTATTAATTTTAGAATCCAACCAACATATTCTTCTTCTTTTTCCCACATATAGTTTTTCACCCTATATGTATATAATTATTCCTCAAATTTCTCAACTGCTATTATATCATCAAGCACCCTACCTCCGCGAAATAAACGCGGGGCGGTTTTATCGCGTAGGAAATGTCGCGGCAGGGTTCTGGTGAATCGATAATGCAACCGTCGTCGACGTGTGCCTCGTCCACATACCTGCATCCATTCTCCCAGCCTCTCAGTCGCTTCCCTCGTTCCTTCTGCTCCGTGTACCTATCCGTATGGCAGCGCGGGCACTGTATCCACGGATTCCCGTAGACGCTGGGAACATTCTTCGTCGAGAATGGTCGTTGAAGTATTAAAACGAAATGGGGGAGAGCAGCCAGCGAACAAGGCGCGCAACCTTTTCATAGGCTTCTTTGGCTTCTCTCGGCTGCATCTCAAAGGAGAGATTCAATGAGAAAGAGCGGGCTAAGGGGGGGAAAGGGGGGCAGGCAGACAGACAGAAAGAGCCGCTCAGAGTTCAATCTTGTATTTCAGAAATTGGCCATTTTCCGCTTGGCTCGACCTATTTCTTCCTCGTTAATTCCTTGCGTAGTAGCTGCCATCTATTCGACTCCATTAAAGATTTTATTTAGAGGAAATGGCGGGACAGTGGCTGTGAAAGCGACGTCCCGCACGTCCGCCGAGGATGTTACTTTGCGATTGTGGCTCGATCGGTACACAGGATTGTCTTGAAGCGGAATTATTTGCGACCAGCTCCGGACTCTTCAGGTGTTTCGTTTTAGAATGTCTAGACTCTGGAGCGATTGGCGTCCTCGGCATTCCTGATGAACGTCAATCTTTCATTGTTTGCTACGCTGAGGCTGGTCGATGTAAAAGTCACTTGAGGAATGATTTATTATCGAGGAATCTGAATGAAGGGAGTGTTAAAGGCTTTTAAGAGGAGACACTTCTGTGGATCGGGACAGATATTGCAGATATATTTAGATATCTTGCACCGCTTTTTATCATTGTTAAGTCAGTACTATGTGTGTCAAGTGGGTACTGTAACAGTGGCTGATGTGAAAATGCACTTATATCATTAGTCTTCTGTTAGCTCTGAATCATTAAAGGGTTCAGCTGATAATTCTTCTTTGGGAGCCACAAATTTTCTAAATATGTTCTTCAGCACTTAGCTTAGATTCGTTAGAATTTTCATTTAGTTTTTGAGAGTTAACCCTCAGTATCATGATTTTTTTATTTTACACAGAAATTTTTAATCGTTGCATTTTTGTCCACACTTCGTCGTAAAAATAAGCAAAAAACCCCTAATTCTTTATATAAATGAAAAAATATGGATATAATACCAGCGTTACACCATGCATAAAGGTACCTTTGTGTTATAATGTTAAGCCGATGTTCGGTTTTACAGAATGTTAGACTATTTAGTGTTACATACATTTTTATGTTCGATATAAAATTTATTCAAAAAAGAAAACCGAAATACTGAAAGAAAAAATTAACGTTTACCTGGTACTTTCAGTGGTCCTGGTGAATCTAAGAAGTGTAATTAACTATACGAGACAATGTATCACAGTAGAATTTCTACGGATGTGTTTCTACCCTAAGGACACTTATTTCATATGGTAATAGTAAAGTAATGCTTTAATGTTCATGAAAAAGACCCCAAGTGGTGCGCACGATTTTTTCAATTCGTGTAACACGAGTGTTACACTATGATACATACTAAGGGTTAAGGTCTTTTCTTCCTTACTAAATGTACTGTTTTACACATTTCTCTCAGAAACTGTGTCTGGACCTCACCTATTTCTCTACAAGTGATCCACGTAGATGGTCAAATTATTCCAACAGATTTAAAATGTACACAATGTACACATCCATCACCATTTAAAAAAACCTCAATTCCCTTTCCCATTCTAAACTGCAATCTCGAAACCAACCCTTCAACATTTAAAAATTACTTCAACATCCTCTGCACGCCCAAACAATTGAAGAAGTTCTTGTAGAAAACACTAAGTGCCAAAAATCAAATGTTGTACTGTAGTGTTACTAGTGGCATCTAGAACACTTTCCGAGATAAAAGAATTTTTTTTTAAATGTTGGCACTTACAGTGTCAACTACAAGGACTATTCAATTACAGAATGCAGATCAATTCCCCTCACACCTGTATAAAGAACAGAACCGAATGGTGTCTGAATTGAATTCAAGAGCACCCCTTTTCGCCCCGTTCCCCCAAACGGCCCGTTAATGTGTAAATATATTCGAGGCGCTCGTTACTTTCTGACCCATCTGGTAAGAGGTGAGGCGAAGGAAGCCCGTTCGCCTATCGATCATTTTCCCGCGGCGGCTTTGCCTTCCAAATTCGGCGCAGCTACCCGAAAGAATCGTCGTCGGTGTTATTCATACAACGGCGCGTCATTATCTTTGAGGGGGCTATCTTAAGCGCCCGTTCTCACAGTCAGCCGCTTATTGATTTTAGCTCTAAAGAGCAGATACGCGATAGACAGAGACAGGGCGAGGGTGGTAAAGAAGGAACGGCGGGAGGAGGTTGGATGGCTGGAGAGAGGAACGAGAGCAGAAACGACGATGAGCTCTAATTGGATTAAAATTTCATCGACAACGGAGGGGGGGCCGTCGCGCAGTTTTCCTAACCCCTCGAACTTTCGCGGCACGGGGCTGGTCTCGACTTTCGCGCCGGGTCACGAAATAGCCGTGGATGTTGGAGAGCTACGCCACCCTCGAACGTGTGCTCGGTTCCATCGAGATTTCGCCGATTAAAGTGCTCATAACAGCACACAGCCTCGGAGCGCGCGCACGCCGAGGGGGCCTTTGATTTTTCGTTGAATCGGGTAATCTACTTAGGTCTTTTCTTCCCCGGCGAGCGATCGAGCGCGTAACGTAATGAGGCTGCACTCGAGCATCCGTGAAAATACCTCCGCCGTGTCGGGGGCGTTCGTTTCGACCGGGTAAAAGTGAGCGCGTGAACAGCCAGTGAACGAAACTGCCAAGCACGTGACGAGATTGAGGAATGGTTCAAAGGGCTCGGAGATGGTTGCGCGCTTCCTACAGGGCTGTGTGGTAGCGCTGAATTTGGCCATCCGCTGGGATCTCAATTGCGAGGGGGTGGATTTTGGGGGGTTACCTTCGGCGGGGTTCAACGCAAGACGGTTGCTAGAGTTGTGGTAGAAGCTGAGTTTTCTATAGAAGCTCACTTCTATCTTTGAATGGGTGTGCTAGTGGATGGTAGATCTGGTTTGATGCTAGCCTCTTGATAGTCGTGAAACGCTGAAGAATCTTCCATTTGTAGATCCAAAAAGTTTTCTTTATCTACAATACTTAAAATTGCTCGTCGATTCACAGAGTAAAATCAGGGAGATTGTAAATAAAGCACAGAAAACATTAGCCAATAATTGAGCTGTCTTAAGACTCGATACAAACTTAGATTATCCCACTTCAGTACTCAAGTGGTAGGCACCTCACATCCAATTGATTTTGTAATAGCTCTAGTTTTAACCTGAAAGTGTCTAAAAAGTTATAGAGTTTTGTAGAGGTTCTACAGTAACAATATTGGTAATGAAAGTAGAATTATGGAAATTTGAATCTCATTCGATACTGCGAGAGTTACGACAATGCATTGTCCAGATGACACAGAGGAAGTTTCGACAGTGGGATTGGTGATATTTGTATTCAGCTGGCAGGCAACTTCGGCCAATCTTCTTCTATCCAATATATCGACTTCGAGTTGTCCATTCTTTTGAAATTCCTAACTTATTGTTCCCATATTTCCCCGAGCAATTTTCCACGGCTCAGGTTTAAAAACTTCCTCGATTCAGCCCGCCTCGGCCAACCCGCCGGGAACCGTGTCCTGAAGGTTTCATGGTTGTTAATCCCTTATCGTATTAACAGGCGAATCATAGCCCCATAAACCGAGGTAAGAGTCGACATTAGAATTCCCAGAATCGTAAAGGGGAGCAGTCCTCATGGAACGTCTATTACTGTCCTCGAAGTGCATCTGTGCGGATCACAGGGAACTTTTACCAGCCGTTGCACGTCTCGAGCCGCTCTATAGGCTTCCTTAAAGACGCTTCGAGTAACTTTACGCGCTCCGTCCCTGAGATCCTCGAGGACTCGGCGTTTTACCCACGCTTTACGAGCATAATAATAAGCCGTTCATTGGTTTCCCACCCTGACGAAGACTTCTCCGACTCAGAGACCCATGGAGACCCGTTTCTCGTAAAAACGATACTCTTTGTGTTCCTTTTTTTACGAAGCACCCTACACCACCCCTGGGGTTTGTAAATGGGGTTATATTAGAGCGCTGTAGGCCTGCGTCACGCGTGCTCGTGCTCCACCAGAAGTTTTTTGCGATCGAAAACGGAAGTGGCCGGTGCGGACCGTTTCTCGGTTCATACTTTTACTTTCCGGCCCGCGAACTTTCGCTTCGGGAACCCTTCGTATTATTTCCTCTTTATCGTGGACTCTGCGCCGCGGAAGTTGCGCGGAATCGTGCCGCAAGACCGGCATGAAAATATCCACGGCGGAGGTCTTGTTTCTGAAGTGGCTCCTGGAATTTTTATGAAGCAGTCGTCGAACTCCTCCCTGGGGAAAACATTGTCATTGGGAATGTGAGAGTGAGGGGCGACGGGGGGTGATGGATCCTGCTGCGTAACTCTCGGGTGGCGGCTTTTTGGAGGCTCGTGCAAATGAAACGGGGACTGGTACCTGTGCAAAGTGGGGACTGTGTTTTACAGAGATGTAGTGATATTGTGGAAGCAACAAAAATTAAAAATTGATAGAGGCTTTATGTTTCTGGCTAACAAATCAAGAATACGGGGATGTATTGAGCATACTTTTTGGGTACCTATTAGTATTTTAACTTGCAATGTCCTCTAGCAGGCAGAGTTCGCCTGATTGTATTTCATTAAGAAATTAGTTTAGACCAGAAGAGACTTTAGAAAAGACTTCTTAGACTAAGAAAAGTGTTTAATAAAATATACCTGACAAATTTTTTTTTTCAAAATTTTGTTAACGCAAGTTTGCAATGCTTAGTGTACCATTAAACTTTTGTTTGAAACATTTTTTTGTGTCTCTTGTACTTTAGGAGTTATACGCGACAAAGTGGGAGTGCCAATTTGACTTTGAGGTTGGTTTTCACACCCATAAACGGCGGTTGGCACGAATGAAACATACCGTTATTTTTGTCTTGAGTTACTCTATAAACCCACAAAGTTGCGTTCCAATTGGTGAGTATGGATTCGCGGTGTTCCCTTGTTAGCAACGAGATTAAAAACAGTGGAACGTGATAGTAGAAGCATTCTTCATAAATAATTGAGTATTTCTATTATATAATAGTATTTTAACGATAGAAACATGTATAATTCTCAGATGTAGTAGAATTATATTAAAAGTGGGTCGCATAAACGAGGGCTTGAAGTATTTAAGTTATTTTGATGCTTGCACATATTTTTAGCCCTGTTTTTTTAAACGATTTTATTTAGCTTCACTCTTCTGTCCGTTTGTTTGGTTTAAATCTCGTAACTCAATTTTAACTCACTTCCACAAATCCAATAGACTTGAAATTTTGCAGGCGCACGTAGTCATGATGACAATACAAAATTTTTAAAAACTCCTGTTCAGTTAGGGGAAATTGTATCCACTACAATTCCAACCCATTTCCACAAATCCAATCCACTTGAAACTTCATACAAATAATTGTAATTTGTTAAAAATTAATTGTGATTTGTAAAAGGTAAAAATTGTTTGTCAAAAATTAATTGTAATTTGTGAATGTTTGGATATAGGTACTTGGATATAGCTATTTCTTTCAAAAGTTTTCAAAGGGATATTTAAGTGGAACGTTCATAAGAAAAAAAATTGGTTGCAAAATACAAACACTAAAGCGTAAAATATAAAAAATATATTTAAAAAACGAATTTTAAGTTAAACGATTTTATTTAACTTGTTCAGCAGTGCAGTAAAAAGAAAAATATACATATTTTCTTGTACTACAATTTCGATGGTGATATGTGACTTTAAATTTTAATAGAATCATCCAAACTCTATGATTATCCTGTAGAATTGTTAAAATCAATTGTAAAAGGTATAATCACAAAGTTTGTACGATTTTATTTAAAGTCACATATCACCATCGAAATTGTAGTACAAGAAAAGAATTATTTTTTATTTTTCAGTGCATTATAGACCAAGTTAAATAAAGTTGTTTAAATTACTTTTTTTAAAATATTTTTACAGTAAACCATCGAATATTATTTATTGATCATCATTAATAAAGTTAATTTCGTGTAGCTGCATTGTCGACATTATCTACAATATTTCAAGTCTAACCCTGATTACTCTAGTCGATTAGTCGATTTAGTTGCGACCTACAGCGGGGGAGCATGCGGCACGTGCCGGGGTCCCAAGCGTCAATCGGGTCATGTGGCCAGTGAGTGTACAAACATTCAGAGAGCGGGAGTTCCCCCAGGGCTGACCGCGCCACCCGGTGTGACCGCATCTCTTTCCCCTGCGCTGCCACGGGGTCAGACAGCCTCCCTTCAACGGCCGGGGCCGAGCAGAGAGGGACGACTTGCCACCTGGTCCGGGGGACCACACCATCTACCCTGCACGGCCCGGGAGACGGGCCTCCTCCCAAAGGGGGAGGGAACTGCTTTGGATGGCCGCGTCCTCATGGTACGCATTAACCCGCCAGGATTCTACCCCGTTTCTCGGGTACGCGTACGCTTTTTATAGGCCCGGGCCAGCTTGCGGACGGACCGTACACGGGGTGATCATCGACGAGGGTGGGCGATCCATACCTAAGACGCACGCGTAGGTGCGCCGGAGTCATTATGCGTTGCGCAAGCCACACTCTCCGGCCTTGACGGTACCAGCCCGTCGCTAAATGAATTCGCGGTATATGGAACCGTGTCTCGATGCAGTTCTACCAGATCTCCTATCCACCCCGTAAGCACGCTTTTACTCGTCGTCCTGAACCCGGACTTGCCGGGTCCACTTCACGTCCCCGCTAAGAGCCTTCGGACTGCGCGAGCACGCGCGTACGATGCCGCCGGTTTGTTGGAGTGACGGCTTGTTTACCCTCATAAGGCTATACTGAATCCATCCTTAGAAAAACCTTGTCCGCACAGGGATGATTCTGAGGAGGCGGTGATTGGTCCAACTCCCCACTTAAACGTCTACGTTCTTCTCCGTCTTACCGCCTGTTACCTCTCTGTCAACCGTCATAGATACACTGCACTCCTGCAGTGTTCACATTGACATCGGTCACGTCCCGCCCTTGGACCAGAAGGGAAACCGGCAGGTAAAGCGCTACGAGCAATCGCCTGCGTCTGGCCCGTAGGCAGTAGTGGGGGCTGCGCAGATTGGTCGCAAAACGGTATGGTCGTTCGGCGGTTTTTTAGGATGGATTCAGTATAGCTGTCCCTCCCTCTTTTATTCCTGTTTCCTGAGACTTCCCACAACTATCCTACACTGCAACTCTGCCCCATTGTTTTCCCACGCTGTATAATCCCGAGGCTAAATCATAGGAAGAAAAGGGTCCCCGTGGCAAGAAGGCCTTGGGGCCGCACCCCCCCCCCCCCCCATTCCAGGTTAGATCAGGTCTGATATATTGTTGCGAGATCTGATAGCGAGGCACGGTCCAGAATGGGGCGGTCGCCACCCGCCCCTGGCGGCACTCCGCATTCCTGAAGAGGTGTGTAAAATCCGGTACGCCGGTATCGCTACGCGCTTGGAGCGCTGAATCCATACAGCTACCCTTCCGCGGTCCCGGACCCAACGTGCCAAGGTTCTGTCACCACCGAACCACGGTTGTGGTAGCTGTCTCACTATCCTTTCCTTAGTGGTTGCCTTTCTATTAGAGATGTGGGGGGCCCCTGCCTCCGCCCCTTCCCGGTAAACCATGCCCAGGGGTAACGTTTACATTAGGGCGGATGTATTCAAAATAATCATCAAAATCATCACAATAAGCACCAAAATCTTCAACTGAAAATCGTGTAACTGTTTTTACTCCTAAAGGTGGAATCTGACGGCACGTGGATCGGCGAATCGGCTCGGCTCGCACAGGCTCACCTAGCTCGCGAGTCGGCGAGCCATGAGCGTTCTCACGGCGCGTGGATCGGCGAGCCTCGCCCAGGCTCGCGAGTCGGCGAGCCATGAGCGTTCTCACGGCGCGTGGATCGGCGAGTCTCGCCCAGGCTCGCGAGTCGGCGAGCCATAAGCGTTCTCACAGCGCGTGGGCTCGGCGAGTCTCGTGCCAAGCTCGCCGATCCACATGCCGTCAGATTTCACCTTAACAATTCGTTCATTAACTTCGATACAAGCAAAGTGAAGCGCTGTTCGACCAAAATAATTTGCATAATCAACGTTGGCACCTAATTTTAAAAGATGCTTTACAGTTTCTAGATGATTATTTACAGCAGCAAGTAAGGAATGTGTTACTGCGTAACGATTATTCATAGAATCAACTTTGGCACCAAATTTTACAAGAAGCTCGACGATATCTAGATAACCAAATTTGGCAGCTATGTGGAGAGGTGTCATATAGTCCCGATTATCCATAGCATCAACTTTGGCACCGCGTTTTAGCAGTAATTCTACAACTTCTGCATTACCTTTTTCAGTTGCATAATGAAGAACAGTCTCTCCATTGCCGTCCTCAGCATTTACATTAGCTCCTTTGCTCAAAACCGTTTCCATAATCTCAATATTATAGCTCCGCATTCTAAAAGTAGTTTAACAATTTTTTCATGTCCGTTTCCAGCAGTAAAGTACTGTGGTGTTTGACCGTTCTGAGATGCAGAATGAACATCGGCGCGATATTTTAAAAGATGCTCAACAATTTGCAAATACCATGTGTTCGCTGCAATACAACGAGAAGTTCTAGCATTGTTTCCTTTACCCTCTACATTGGCCCATCTACTTAGAAGAACTGTTGTAATTTATTTGCTATTGTTTTTAATAGCAAGGTGAAGAGAAGTTACCCCGCTTTTGTCTGCAGCGTCAACACTCGCTCCATGATTTAAAAGCATACCAACAATTTCCGTTTTTATACTTTCCACTGCATTGTGAAGCGCAGTTGTACCATGTATATTTTTAGCATCAATATTAGCACATTTATCCAGAAGCGTCTGCACAATCTCTAAGTCACCATTTGGAACAGCAAAATGAAGTGGGCTATTACAAGGCTGTTTGTGCCTGCTGTTAATTTTGACACCGCTTGTTAAAAGTAGTTTAGCAACTTCTGTACGTTTCTTCTCTAGAGCCACACAAAGTAAAGAATATCCATCTTTCCATTCTTCTGCGTAACATTGACCACGAAAACTAATTATCTCTCTTACTCTGTTTATTCTTCCCTCACGAACTGCAGCCATGAAAGCGTTACGTTCATATGACGAATATCGAGCACCTTGCATTTTTGTTAATATATTATTTCTGATCTCGTGAAATAAATTCAAATTCGTATTGAAAGACGCGAGACGCATTTTACGTGCACTACACAGTATCCTGATTATTCTAAACATAACAGTATGTATGTCTCCCCTTTATTGTGTATAATGAAAAAAGAAAGAGAGCAACATGTTCTACATATTATTTACTCTCAATGTAGAATGTGTATCTATCAGTGCCACCATTTTTCTTTGCCTAGTGAACAAAGAATACCGATTCCAACTTCGAATCCCAATCAACCACCAAAGTAATTGGTATCGATAAATTACCATTAATAATTGCAATCATTATCAGCCACATTCTGAAACGGATTTTCGCACGATAAAACACAATACGAGGATTCTCCAATCTTCGTCCCGGAGAAACGTGATTTTAGAGTGATCGTTGCCACTGCGTTTTCCACTTTCCATTGAACTCCCCTTTCGACACAAAAGAGAAATGGATGATTCCAATTTCGCAGTCGATAATGCATAGACAGCCGAACGGTATTACACACCATTACTCCCTCCCTGTTCCTCGGGAAACCTCGCTACCTACTCCGCTCGCGAGCTACACCGATCAGCAGAACCTCCGCTAGGAATGTACTTTCCGTGCTCTCTCCCTCCCCGTTTCTTTATTTTTCTTTCTGTATCCGCACTTTCCCTCCACCTCCGCGGACCGTTCCGATGGATCGTCTGGAAGGAGAGGGCAGCGGTAGTTGGTCGAACAATGATATACTTTCCGCGTAGTTACAAGGAAAATCGAGCAAGCAAATGGGGGAGGGCGAGTCGCGTGGAGAATCGCGACAAACGATTCTGCAGTCGAACGGGGAAGTACTCGGGGCTACATTCGTTAGAACCGAGGAAATGGAACTGCGGATCGTAAAGCTCATGCCACGGTTTTTTATTCCACCGTTATTTGTTCGACGCTGGAACTCTTCGATCTTTGCTTCGACGATGGGGCTTCCCAGGCCGTGGAGATTCGAAAATGTGTATTTTCTGGAATTCAGCTCGACACAATGGAGAATACTTTTTTTTTTACTTAGGGCGGCTCGTTGCTAGGGGGTTGAAGAAAATCTCTCTGTTCCTAAATTTGGAGAAATGGAGTCGAGAATGTCCTATCAATATATAATTCCAGTAGAGGTGGACCACGTTTGTAAAATCGCCTCAAACTTAAATATTTTAAAAGTATCTACTGAATATTAAACTTATCAGTTCGTGTAGTGAACTATCATTTCTAGGACATATAGGGTAGGGTGGAGCTGAAAGTCCTGTTTTTCGTATAAACCTGTGTAAAATTTAATACTAAGAATCTAGAGATAGCTGGTGTTATTTTGTATAAACTATAACTATTATGCTTTATGTTCACGAAGTTTGTTTGTTGATACTGTTATTTTGTGTTGAGTTATACTACAAAATGTTTGTCAATGCAAAAAGTTCATTGAATAGAGTAGAAAGTCCCTAATGTATTTTCGTGTAATATTAAACTAAATAAATAAGTAAAAACCTCTTTTCAAATCAACAAATATTTATTAAACCAATTCTTGTTGGTAAACAATATTGAAAGGAAAGCATGACTTCTTTAACAAAAAATAAAAATATAAGTCAGAGCCTCACTTTGAACTAATAACTAAAAAAAAATCGCTCAACTAAAACAAAAACACCATTTAAAGACTTCGGCATCATTTCATTATAAATAATTTGGCCATCTTATTATGATAACAATTAATAAAATATATTTTCAGTCTGAAGGACTTTTTGCCCCAATGGTATCTCCATAGTTTCTGCGATATTTAGGATAGAAAATGTTATCATTCAGCAATAAAAAATATCATGTACACATTACTAAAGGAACATACTTGGCTGATGCGCTTTTGAACTCTGGTTTACTTCGTATAAAACAATAAAGACAACGTGTTTCTTTTAGTTATCGATACATAAATTAACGAAAGCGTCGTGTAATTCGCACGAACGTCCAGGAGCGACTGGCGACTCTGTGGTCAGCTCCGTTTCTTCTCGCCTTTTACATAGTATACTGTGAAACTTAATACATTATTTAGGAATAAAGATTTTGAATTCGGGACTTTTTACCCGCCGGACTTTTAGCCCCACCCTACCCTAATAATCACAATGTCTTTATAAATAGCTACGGAAATAAGTAAGAATCTCTCCCTTACTACTACGAATGAGTTGGACCACTTCAATAAAAGTTACATTCTTTCTTAAAAGTACATTTTTAATCAGATGCATGTTACAATAAATCTTCGATATGACTATTTTCTTCTCTCATGCAGAGTTCAATTTGACGGAAACGTGACTGCAGTGCAGTACATTTTCGCCCTCCTTTTTTTTAAAAATTTCTCGTAATATAAGCATAAACATTGAGTCATATCAATAACGTCCATGAAGTTAACCAGAGTTTACATAACGTCAGTAATAATTTTATGAATAAATATTCGTTTTCAACACTACGTTAATAGGGATACCTTATTGCTTCACTTTATCTCCCCTACCACCTCTGTTATCCCTTCATACCCCACCCCATTCGCTGCTCGATTGATCAGAGACTATTTTTTCTTCCATGCTGCAATTGTTACATAGAGAAGTTTCTAATGCGAAAGAATACTCCAAAATAATTGCAAATCCAATAATTTCACGAAGAATAATCCACTAAATTCAAGAATTCTTTCAAATTTTGTTAAAAAATAACTTGGAATACAAAAAACCCTTGTACAAAGTTTAAAATTGATTTACCACATAGTTATCGAGAAATTGTTAATTAAAGTTGATGCATTTTAACACAGTGCCATATGGCAGAGTCGAAAAAAGAGGATTATAGTTTCAGTTTTTCTGCTGAAACAGGAAAACTATATTCAAGGAGTGTACCAAAATTGGCAGCAAAGTACATCGAAATGTCATGAATACTATTTTCGTATTACAATTATTTATATTAACATTGAACCGTTTAAAATATATATACATGATGTTAAAAAATATTGTTATTATTTCCATAGTATCATATTACTTTATATTTGTCGTTTATTATCCAACTCCAATTTGACTAACATAGTTGGTTAGGAACTACCTTAATTCTAAGAATCATGAATTCTATCATTTGTACAGGATCTACTAATATTCCCATGCAACTTCAGTGTTCTTGAAACCAACACTTGAAGTGGAAACGGATAAGGTCGCCATAAAACGTTGAACAAACCTTTCCCAGGTTGCCGGATTGTTAATGGGTTCGTTTTGGAAGGCGACTTTCGTATTTTTTCACGGCTCTCGCCGAATTTGCATAAACGCCCGAAGGGCCGCCCAGTTCTTGTTTGCTCAGCGGCCAAGCCTTAATTGAACTATCCGATCAATTAGGCTGAGCGGCGCGATCTTTGGATCGTGAATGCACCTGGAACTTTCCCCGTGGATTAATTAACGGAACAGCCCTGGCTGGAGGAACGATTTATAAACCGGACTAATTAATACATGCCAGTCATTAACGGTGACCGCGCGAAAATTAATGCCCTCGCGCCCTTTGAGAGGGGAAACAAACGACCCTTTAAAAGCTCGTTTAATTTTCGCGGTAACTTCGCCTCCGCGGAACTTTCGATTCGAAATTCCACCGAGCCGGTATAAAACTACTCGATTTTACGCACAATTAATCCCATTCAGACACCTGAGGAGGTGTCGAAAGAGTAATCCTTTCCTACGCGGGAGGGGGCAGTATTTTCGAAAGCTTTCGAATTCATTCACGCTATCGTAACTCTATCTCGGAGCTTTTTCAGCTAACAGGTGGAAGAGAGATGCGGACGGACGGTTATTTTTCGCGCCGATAGGTTGGTGGCGAGCGGACTTTGCTTTTTTTTAGGGATCAACGCGATAGAAATTTGTGAGTGGTGAATTTCCTGGCGTGCTAGGTGCTTGCTCCTTGTAATACGGCAGAAAGTTATCTGTGGGGTATTATGTATATTGCAAATTACATTGGGCGTTTCCCTCGAGGGAAACACTGCTAGGCACTAACGTAAGATCCTTATCAAATTCGGAGAGTATGGGTTTCTGGTAATGTTATCACGAAGTTACTATCCGATATGGGACGAGGAAGAGCGGGATAGTGTAAACATTGAATAGAAATATCGAAGAATGTGTATTTAGATGTTGGACAGGATTGGGATATTATAGCTTCATTGAGTTTGCTTTAAATTTAATTTAAATAGTCTTCACTTGCTGTTTTACAGTTTTTTATAGAGCTCTACTGGCTTGCGGGTTTCAGTTTGGTAAAATAGAAGAGCAAAGTTCATGTTTCCATTCTGGAATTTTTTAATTCAACCTTGGCTAATTATTAAGTTATCTGTTATGAAATAATTAACAAGTGTTGCATAATTTATTCAAATATTATATGGAAATTCAAATTGTTATTAAAAAAGGTGATTGAAATATTCACTAGCTAGTTACTGTCCTTCTTATTTAAAATGCTTTTCAGATGGTTAAAATATCCTATCCGAAACATTTAATTAATTGCTACGTTAACAATACATTATCTACCGGTACACCTATTACAAAAATTATATTAGACTTTTACGAAATAATCACATCTTTTACATTGATTGAAGAAAAACAGGGACGGCGAAAAGGAAATGATAAAACTTCAATTTTCTCGGATGTTTTAAAATGCTAGATAGGACATTTTAATTATGGAGAACAGAGTAGTCCTCGCTAAACTTATCACAAATGTTTATTCAACATATTCTTCGTAGCAAACAGCGGTTTTCTATTTTGATAATGTTGCTTACTTATCTGCATCTGTTTAGCACTTGGAAATTTCGTAGCTCTTGAAAATAAAGAACTGTTTCAGATTTCATTCGAAATTTCAGAACTCGAATGAATACATTTTCAGTTAAACATTTTCTGAATGTGTTAAATATTTCGAGAACCAGTCGTTTACGGCGAATTGAGCTTTAGAGACGAAATTCATCTACCTTTTCAATCCATACCGCAGTCATGTAACTCAGCTAGGTCCTCTATGATCTGAATATTCAAAGTTGTGAATGAAAACGCACGTTTATGAGCGTCAAAGGGAGGCGGTTCATTTTCGAAAAAAAAGCACCAGGCTCCAGGGAACCGTCGCGACGCTAGCGAAAAGTCCAGCGTTTCACGTTTCAGCGCCTGTGTCAACGCGTTTTTCAGCTTCTTGCTTTTTATCCAAATTGAAAAGAGCGTCGCAGTATTACCAAATGCTACGCGACAAACAGGAGTGGCACAACAATCTTTCCTTCGTTTTCATTTCATCGTGAACTTGTATTTACCTCAAACAATAAATTAATAAACCGTTCCTGTTTCAGAACTGAAATATTATGTGTTACATGTTACTTCTTAACAGTGTCAGATTTAATCAGAGTTAGATTCAATCACAACTCAATTTATCTTCGTTGAATTCTGTCTTTGATAGAATCTTCTCTTCTTTTACTTTTAATTTTAATTCTGCAGTGATTTTCAACGTTGCATTGTACCTTTCATGCGCTGCAAGGAAGTCGTGTTATTATTAAATTAGAATAGAATATAGGCTGTATTAATCGGTGAGGTGAAAACATCTACACGTTTAGCTCGTGTAGTTGGAATATACCCTCTTCCTTTCATTTCGTCATAACGGGTCGCGAATAAACCAAGGAATCACAGAAGAAAAGTCTTTCATTCCACGAATGTGTACTTCACACAGATACAGCGCAGGGGATCTTGCTTTCACGGACGCTTCCTTCATGGACATTTCAAGGAAAGGAAAGAGGGAAGGGAGGGGAAGAAGCGAAAGATGAGCTCGTAGAGTGCAAAAATCCCCATGAGAGAAGGTTAATCCCACCCTACCAGCAATCTTTTGTATCTTGCCCTATCTTGCAGACCTTAATGGATCGGCTGGTTTTGCGCTGCGCCAAAGAGGTTGTTTCCCGTCCAGTCTTCCTCCCTGCTTTCTGTCTCGCTCTCCTCTCCTGCAAGCCAGTCGCAAATTCGGGAGTTTTATCTGTCTGGCTGCATTCGCTGTTTCAGCGAATCGTCGAAATGCAACCAGAACGATCTTCGTGATGGAAAGATCGTTGCTTGGACGTTCGATAAAACGCGGAATTGTAAGACGATTCTGTGGAAGATGATCCCTTTGGGGAAATGATGGGGGATAATGGGATTTATTATAAATTATTTAGAATAATTAGACGATTTATTAAAGTGTTAGAAAAATTGGAGAATCTTTATAATTTGAATGGTCAATTTATTTTCATGTGTTTCACTTCAACAAATTTAAGCTGCTGAATAGTATTTTGCCACAATGTCTGTGGTTCTTCTTTGCAGATTTGTGAAGAGATAGATTGTGTTTGTAAGGAAATTCCTGGGATGCATTGTTGTATTGGAAAGTTTTAAATAAAAGGAAAGTATTGCCAATTCCATTTCACAGTTGTGTAAGAGACTTTGTAGACATTACATGAAAAAGTCGAGGACGGAAAAGAATATTATCAAATAAATCACAAAAGAATAGAAGATAATAATAATTAGAATATAAAAAAAAAATGTGAAATCAAAATGGGCTGCAAGTACATAAAGGTGCTTTTCAACTGCGCTTAAGATGCCACAACTACTTATACACAGCTAAAATGCTGTGTTCATACATTCCATTACTCATATCGCGGACATTTTAATAACGTGAAGATAAAATGTAACATCTAGACATTTGCCTAGATGTCCGCGGCCTGGAAGTCAAATACTTGGCGTGGCCAGACAAGGTATTCTCAGATCATCAATATCCATACCTTCCCTTTCGCAGGATTTCAAATAATTTGTCAATTTAGGCAGCAGTCAGAATTTAAGTAGCTAAGATGTTTATTTTGCAAGTGTTTAAAGCAGCGAAATCTATAAGAAGATAGTGTTGCGGTTTCCATTTCACGGTTAGATCTTTCCACGAAATCCTGACACATCTGACTAGTGAAATGATGCCGGATCATTTGCCTGCCACGCGATATCAGTGACATGCTCTGGATTCGGTGGCTGACCTATTTCTCGAAGACTGCGATCATTCCTCTCTGACAAGTACAAACCCACTGAAATTATAGTAATGTCAAGTTGCATATTTAGATGGAAATTGAAGGAGCACTTTTTCCTTCAATTTTTAAAGTAAGGAAATTCCAGGATAATTTTTTCCTTAAATTTAGTTATCAAGTACCTAATGATTGACACCTGTTGGGCGTTCATAGCATATTTAACATTGTTTCATTTGTGATATATCATTCGTCTTATGAATCTGTTGTTGTTGATTTGACTTCCAGTTATATAATCAAATAGAACTAACTCTGTTTCCTGTAACTCTATTAAATTTTATCGAATTTCTTAGTATGCTAAGAAATATTACACAATTGTGAACTCTAAAATCAATGCAGAATATTCCCCATAGGTAAACAGGAAATATAATATATCTTTTGTTGAATATTTTATTCTGAAATATAAGAGCTCATTAAAGACAAAGTACACAAAACTCAAAATGGTAAACTTACACTACTGCTCATAAGTATTTATCCACTTCTACAATCGTGATTTACCATTATAACGAGTCACCATGAAATACATCCGTTAATTTTTACATTAATTAGTAAATAACTTTAAATAATCCAGTACTTTGCTTTATTTACAATTCACTATCGATGTATAAATACTTATGAACAGTACTGTATATCTCCAATCAGACATGCTACTACAAAAAAAAAGCAGAATAGATCCTCACTACCATAGCTAGTAAATGAAAAACTAAACCACTGACACTGAACCACACATGTTCGACGAAACGAATTTCGTCCTTCCCTGTCTTCAAGATGTATTCGCATCGCCGAGACTGCACCACGTGTCCAAAGCACAAATGGACCGTTGGCTCTGCTCGCGTAATCCTTGGTTTAGAATAAACAAACGTTCGCCGGGGCAACCGACCGAAATTCCCAGCGTCAGGAGCAGCGGCCAGTGACGTTTATCCCGGAAGAAAATGGATCCTCGAACCGGATTTCCGCGACAGAAGTCGGTACAGCCATTTCGGCGCGGAAGGAACCACGAAGTCGAGAGGATCGATGGTATCGACAGCCTGTCCTCGATTGTCCACCCGATACAATCCCAACCGGACGTTCGGTCTGAAATCCGATACCTGCTGATCCGAAACTCAATTGAATCAAGCCTAGTCCCTGCGTACCTGCAAGGATACGCGGACCTTTTTCACCGTTCCTGTTAGGTGTAACACGAGTTTGGTGAAAATGGTAAGATTCGCTTTTTTTTTATGTTCTTGGTAGAATTCTCAATGTTGCACTTCCAGCTTTGACTTTTGAAAATTAGCTGGGGATAGTTATTCACTTATTTTTTCGTGTGAAGTAGTTGATAAATGTCGTGTAACTTATTATTCAATTGTTGCTAAAAATAGGGGTGGTTGAAATATCTACAGACTAGAAGTCGTCACTTTATTTTGTATTTTGAAGACCCGATTCCTGTTGATCTGAACTGAAGTTGAAGCTACTCTGCCTTCTGCGCAACTGTGACATATTCTTTATTTATTTATTTCTGATTTGGATATTGATATTCGAAATATTTTCGTAATATTTGGTAGAACGTTTGGGACATTTTTATGAGAAAGCTTCTGCAGCTCATGACTGGCATTTCTGCTGTATTCACTTGGCAGAAGCAGAGGTGATTTAAGAAAGAAGGGGAAAGATAGTACATACATGTGTGGATATATCTGAAATATGAATCCCGAGGTACAAACGTGAGTCGTGTAAAAAGACCCTTAGTGGGTCCCAGGGCAAAACAAATAAATTTATCTCTGTAGTAAAGGTTGCCAATTGCTCATCGACCAGTTTTGATATCTCACACTTCTTTCTGCGTTGCTCGGAAGGAAGGTTTAATATCTCAATATTTCCATATTTGAATTAGCCCTGATTCATGAAAATCACTCGAATTCTGTTCCTCTTTCCTCGCCATCAACCCCATAGAACATTTAAAACACAAACTCGTAACCTATATTAACATTTTCATTTCCACGAGCTCCACTTTGTTCGCATTAAAAAGAGTGCACTTCCATCACTTTGTCATATGAGAAAGTAAAAACTTAGCCACTGAGTACTGCTGAACTATTAATCTTTCGTTACCTCTGCATCAGTAAAGCGATCAACTGTTTTTAAACATAATAATAGCAGAAGCTTCGCATAGCAGGTGAATATTGCCTGCATTAAATATCATTACTGTACGCATTGACATTCATCAATAAAGCAGAACACGCGACAAGAACGAGGGAAACAAAAGTCGGTAGAGCTTGGATGCCGTTTCCGCGCACAAGATTCTGCAGGGTCCTTTCAGGACGGGAACTTGCAAAATTACGTCGATGTTTGCATGCGGAACCGTCTCCTGTGCATACAAATAACATGCATACGTGTTACACGGACATGTACGAGCCACGAAGGAGAGACAGGATACCATGCATCCTGTTAAGAATGGCCTGGCAACGTTGCGCTTGATTTATACTACTGGGATTCTATTTCGAGATTGCAAGTATCTCAAACTGTGAAGTATCCTGGCGACCGTAATATCCAAGTTCAAATAATCATGTAGGAATCGTTCCCAGCTCGCTTTCGTGGCCATAATTTTGACAGAATTGTAACAGCCTCGGTTGGGAAATTATAAATTACTGTTGACACGGTGTCTGCCGCTATACGTAAGCTCGTGACTTTGATTTATTTAAGGTAGCTTAAGAATTCAATATTATTTCACTTTTGTCGCTGATAGAACTGTATTATTGAAAAATCTGTTTTCTATTTACAAGATGCAGTTGTGAAGGTTTTTAAGAATTAATGTATGGGACTCTTTAAGATTATCCCATCTGATTTTCAAGTTAGAAGTGGAACAATTTGATTCATCTTGATGAGACCTAAATTCAGTCACAAATTAGTTTAAAGTCTTAATAACTGCGAACGTGTAACAGATAAAGTGTTAATGAAATTGTTACTTAAACGTTCTGCTTGATTTCTGCATATCATTTGCGATGAATATAAATATTATACATGATGTACAATCTTCTACAAAAATTACACAAACATCCCTTACTTTGTAAAATTTATATTTTTTTTTGCATTTTCCGATGTGAAGCTACTTCTAAACTTACTCTATCCAACTCTTTCTCTTTCTGATATCTCGTATGCCTACTCCCTGTTGACTATTCTTCTTTTTTTTACTCAACTTATTCCAACCTCATTCCTTATACAATACACGATTTTATCACGATATTTAGCTTGCATTTGTGGTAACATTTACGAAAATCTCTGTGCAGCCCGGATTTCAGATATTAGTTTCTTCGGGAACTAAGTTCTTCTTAAGTTTTCAAATATCTTGCTGCGAGAATATGACAACCCTTAGGAGCAGATAGAGACGAATATTAACGCAGATAAACCGCGCTCACGTAATTCCACGTGGATTTGAAACGTCGCGCACGTCTGACATGGAACGGAATGCTAGAGATTTCGGTGTATCTCGTGTCGAAACACCGCAGCCAGGGTAATTTGAAATTTCGACCGACAGCAAGTTCCTTTACATAGAGGTTGGGCGTTGTTAAGCCGTGTCTGTATTTAAAGTGCGCTGCAACGTGTAACGATGCCATTTCGAGTGCAATCTTCTTCTGTTTATTGCGCCCGTATTTCACCTTGGAATTTCCTTAAGGGCGCTTCTTGTAGCGTTCCTTGCGCAATCATTGAGTGTATAAATTGGCGAAAGTTACACTAAGGAAATTAACGAAGCTTTAAATGGAACGGTAACGATTGCGCGGCTGTGCAAAGATGCAAGCTTGTTCACATGGTGCTACGGTGTCATAATAACGGGGCAGGCTGGGGGAATCTGTTTTACAGAGATGTGTAATAGTATCTGCAAAGTGTTGCACCTCTAACACGGTGGGTAAATACGTTTGGCTAATTCTATTTGTTATTTAAAGTGAGGTCAATTATTGGTATACGGCTATTAGGCTTAATTTTATTTATTTGTCAAGGGATTAGAATGTTTGGGAGAGCTTAGAAGGAGGAAATCTTTAATTGTTGGAAAAATTTAGGAAGAGTAAATCTCCCATCTCATATCAAATATAATTTTTGGAAGAGTGTAGGAAGAGCAAATCATATAATTTTTTAAGAAATTTAGGAAGTGTGTATCTTATAATTTTTGGAAGAGTTTAGGAACAGCAAATTATATAATTTTTGGAAAAATTTAGGAAGTGCAAATCTCAAATCAGAGCAAGTCTCTCATCTCATCAAATATAATTTTTGGAAGAGTGTAGGAAAAGCAAATCACATAATTTTTCGAAAATTTTAGGAGGAGCAAATTTTATAATTCTTGGAAGACTTATAGAAGCATAAATCCTCCAATATTTCATAGATAAACTTTAATATGTTTCAGAGAATTTAGTAATTAGAACGTTGGTTGATATGCTTTCAGTTATTCTTAATGCAGGGATCCATGTTAAAATTTAGTTTATGGGCTGAATATTTTTTGAGACACAGAATCAGATAATTTTTAATTTAATATTACACAAGTGATACATTAGAGTCTTAAGTTTGTTGGAAAGATAGAAATGGATGTTTTTCGTGTAGCCAATCGTGATTAGCCGTTTCAATATTGTAAGCGGTGACCACTGTGACCAGTTGAATTACACGTAGGTATACAGCCGCAGCAATGCACTTCTATACATGGTTAAATCAGTATTACGTAGTCTCAGCTTTCCACTACAACGATTTCAAAGGGTTAAGGGTTCTTGAGAACCTTTGAACCAAGGATTCAGAGGATTCAAGGACTAGAGGAAACTCCGTGTTGGAGCCAAAGTTCTGTCCCCCATCGAAAGCGCTCTAAGGACGCAATAGTAGCGTAGTTGCGGTGCCTGTGGGCGTCTTTAGTCGTTAGATAGTTCCAATCACTTTGACAAAAGAATCGGTGGTAACGTTCGAGCTTCCAATTGTTAATTCTAATTTATACTCAGAGGAAATGAAACTTTAGTCTGTGTAAGAAAGCAAACAATCAATTACGTACCAATTAAGCTATATTTACAGTATTAGAGTTAGCTCCTACAATTTTTATCAGAATACATATTTTGTTGCTATTAACAAGTTCATCCAATTATTTGCCTGACTTTTCCAGCAGTTTATACAGAACATTTAATACCATTACACACATAAAATTTAATTGAATTATCAATTCTGTTTCTTCATAGGTGAGAGGAGATTCCATGTGAAAAAAAAACATAATTCAATAGTCAAAAAATCACGTTTGAAAAAAATTAAATTCGAAAGTTCAGGTAGCATTTATTTTCTTCGACTGAATTTCGTTGGTCCATGAAGAGGAAAATAAGGACAACATATAAAATACATATAAGCAGCTCCAAATACATATATATTATTTACTAAATAGATTTCCCCTGCAATTCTCTGTCATCTCGATTCTTCCAAAAGACGAAAATCAATGGAAAACGATGCCTCCTCTTTTGTATTGCAGAAAGCACGGTTTGGTAGTTTCCCCTCGCTTAAAACCACGCGGAGGTTCGTGTTGCATACAGGAGGAGTCCTCTGCCCGTTTTTAAGACACGTTATTCAAACTCTTTCAACCCGACAGAAGCTCCATTTCGAGGAGGCGGTAGCTGGGTATCCAAAGGGCTGGTGCGCCGCTGCTGGTGGGTGTGAATTATGAAGTTCAGGACTCTAGCGACGGACAAAGGGAGAGCTTTGTGCGTAGTCCTACGGGGTCCCAAAGAGGGATTTGCTAAGACGGTTTGGCTGGTAAGGCTGTCTCAAGGGTCTTCTCCGACTTGGATCGAGCTTAAATATGGCAGGGACGATGAATCTTTAAGAACCGTCTGCCTAGCTCGGTTCCTTTCCACCCGTGCCGCAGGCCCCCTCGTGCACTCCACTTCCGTATTATTGAAATCAGCTACCAGATTTCAGCTGGGAGGCCCAGAGCTTCCTCTTGCCCCAAGACCCGGCTTTCCACTTTATTGCGCCTCGATAGGGCCAACTGCACCGTAAATAGCATTTCCAATGCTAAATTCAATAATTTAGAATGTATTCTTGAAATATTTGTTTTTTTTTTTATTCTGGAAATAATTATTCTGACTTGTGACCGATATCTTTGACTAGTAATAATGTCTTATTTGCAATGTAGGAATTAAGTTGTTAATTTGGAGCTTAATTAGGCCACGCGGAGAATAGTATTTGAGCAATAGATGCAAGTGGAGAATAGTATTTGAGCAATAGATGCAACTGGGGCACTCTGCGTTACGCGTGCAATTAAAAACAAATGTCCTTGCTTTCTCATTTGGTCTTCGAAATTCGTGGACTTTAATTGTTCTTTTCAGCTTCTTCTCGTATTTTTCATTTTACTGCAGCCCCAAGTTTACTACGGCGATATCCTTTTTACTGCCTATCAAACTGCATCGACATTCAGATTCAGAGTTTTTACATTCGTGCTTGTACCAACTTTGTTGTTCCCATGGACTTATGTCACGCCGATCGCTTTTAACTGGCGGTAAGAAATTCCAACTCTGAGTACTAACTAGCATTTCCAAGGCTTCCTGGTCATAAACGTGGAAAGGGGCGTGGACAATAACGAAAATAGATATACCTTTACGAGTAACTTTCAAAGTGACAGAAGAGGCTATAAATTTCTCTACATTGAATCACTTGCATCTGCAATTTCCACTTAACTTAACAATATAGGGTAATATAGGGTAATTATGGGGGAGATGTGTCACTTCACGGAAAATTGTTACCGTGTCTAAATTTCGCAATGGAATATATTTCCAAGAATCGATATAAGGTAAAAGTACCAATAACTGGACACTTAAGGATATCAAAGTTGTATATCTTAAAAACGGACTAGAAATAAATGTTCTTTTTAACAAAAGTGTCAATATTCAGATAAGTGTTACTTCTTTCTATCAAATGAGCTACTAAAAACTTGTTTTCAGTGCGTTATTTTAATTAAATTCAGTAAAAACGCAAGTAGTTATGTGTACCAGTACATGGACAATAGAATTCTGATTTGTCCCAGTGTCCCATTTTTGATGTCCCAATACCTGGCCAATGCGGAAGATAACGCAATGCTTGGCGCAGAGGGCGCCACTAGTGTTTGTGTGAATGGTTTGCCTGCGAATTTTTCATTTTTCAATTTTAGGTTATGTTGAAAATGTAGCATGCAATTGACTAAAAATATGAATTGAAAATAAAAAACTGTTAATTTATGTATAGTATACTTGTACTTACACTTTTGATATACAAAAATTTTAGAAAACACAGACACTTTACCGGTTCGACAATGCGGTCAGGTATTGAGACTTCACCTAAGCGTTCAAAATGCTGACAGGCCGACAAACTGGACGGCTGGTCAGTTATTGGGACAGCGTGCAGAGGACAAGATTATTATGTACCGGTACATGAACACGTATATTTTTAATTAAAATCAACATTAACTGATCTATGTTTTGTTTTGTATGTAACAAGAAACTTCTTAAGATTCTGTACATACGTTTTTTTCTCAGAAAAACGTTATATAACGATTATTATCACCTTAACAACTAACTGTATTTTTCTTAAGAATTACTTAAGAAATCTACGCAGAATTCAAGTGCAATATATTCCGATATTTAAAGACTGTTTTATATATTAAACTTTACATCTAGGGCTTTCTTAATTTTTTATATAAGAGATCAAGTTACAAAATAACATATGTTCCCAACAATATTGTTCTAAAGTTTCTATGAAGCTTAGTAAAAATATAAATGTCATTGGTGTCCAGGTATTGGGACGTGTCCAGTTATTGGTACTTTTACCTTACTTTGTGCTACTACTTTCATCGAAAAAAATATAAATTTTCATATTTGCCACCCTTAAAGAATTGAAACTGAAAACATGTTTTGGAAGAGACACCGCACTTCTGGGAGTGATGCCGAATTTCGAAACACTTTATTTTCCATTTAAACTTTTTATTTAAAAAAATATTAATAGCAAAGTAAAACGTAACATATCTTCGTTTTATACAGTTATAAAATACAATGAAATTGGAAAAACAAATAGGTACAGATATTATTTCAGCAAAATCTTTAAAAATAATAAGAAGTAATAAACACGTTCTCGCTTGACTAACCTAACCCAAACCAACAGCCTAAAACAAATGAGATCTGTCCCATAATTACCCAATGCCAAAAGTTGCAATCATTTCGAATATCATAGCAATGCCAAAAATATTTCAAATCACCATGGACGTTGGAAGAAATTACTTTCAACCCTTCATCGATTGGAAGGGTAAGAAGCGTCAGTAATTTTCCCCAACAATTTTCGTTAAACGACCAGCGCCATCGCCCCAGCGTTTAACCCCGGTCACGTATCGAGCGCAAAGTGTTAATTCGCATTCATATCGGCGGCTAGGAACGTATGCCCGAAATTTGATCGGCCCGAATATACGGTTGCGCCGAATGTCGTCGGCTGCAACTGGAGCTTGGCAAATTTTCCCCCCTCCGTGACGGTGCACGGCGCGGTTTTCCTGGAGTTTTACATTCCCCGGTTACGTGACCGAGGCCACAGACATTTTTAGGACCGACGACGGGGGAGCCACCCCGAAAAGGACATAAACGGAAACACGGGAGCGAAACGCAGGTGCACCCCGCTGTGTGCAGCGTTCGTGGTTCGTTTCTGTTAGCCGAGCGTGCATTTCTGGCCGAAAGTGGCTCGTCCTTGGGCGTTTCCACCGCGCGGAGCATTGTTGGATACAACGAGCCAGGAGACGAAAAGGGTAGAATGCGTCAACTGTAGATGGCCCATTTTTCGCGGAGAGTGCAGTTGCGTTCGAGATTTTGGAAAGGCACTGTTGATAAATAGAAATGTGTGTGGCTTCATAGAGGGTCTTACGAATTTTATTTAATAACTTGGTGACTGATTGTTGGGCAAAACATGGGTGGTGTAAAATTCAGGGTAGATTGAAGGGGGAGTTTCTAGTTTACTTGAAATATTCGAAATAAATTGTGGAGAACTAGTTTAATGGAACAAAATAAATTATTGCACAGAGAATAGAAGTAGGATAGAGTATTTATCGTATTTAATATTCTTGTAGTGAAATCTTTGATTGGTAGAATTTTTTCTTTGAAATCGGGTAAAATTTTGCGGCAACCCTCGTTTTCAACCGTCCACAGAAGCAGCGCAAAGAAAATCAAAAGTTTTTCTGCAGTTTGCGCAATAATTACGGTCAAAGAACATGCGGGTAGTGCTTCGTCAAAAAATGTAGCAAGCGTGCAATTTATTAGTCTAATGAGTATGAAGTACCCATTTGGGCTGTCGCTGCTTCCTCATTCATTATATAAAAGAAAATACACCACAACACGAGGAACACATTAGTATGCAGAAAATTCTACAAAATATCGAGTTAAGTCATTGTTTAACAGATCATACGTCGTTGATAAACCACTTAGCTTCCCCTATTCATCATTATGTATAATGTGATCGGAACGATATCAAATACCATTATTCAAGAGAAAGATTCGTGAAAATTATTTCTCCACTTAAGCAGTTAGAATTTGCAGCCCCTGAAAACATTATAAACGTGGCGTACCACTGAATCGTACTATTCGATAAGCGTAATCAGCTAGCGAACGACTGTTCGTGACTTATCGACGAAACTAATGGCCCGTTCGTCGGCCTGAAAAGAAGCAAATACATGGAACGGATGCACATGGGGCCGTGGCAACCGTCATCCATTTTCAAGAGAATATTAACCGTGCTACGCTTTCAGTAGCGCGCGAGCAAATGCTCGGTCGAGCGTATGGGGGGGTTGGATACATGCATAGACGAAGAAAGAGATAAAGGAGCGGCAGTCCATTTCTCAAAAATGTCAAACGAAACGAGCATCGCCATTTCGCGAACCGCGTAGAAATACACTCGATAATCATTTATTGCCCCGTTATTTTTCAGAAGGGAGCGCATGCTCCTGACCATATCGCCAAATCGATTGTAATTATTAACATTCTGTTCATTGAATTGTAATTTGTTCTGGTGCTTACGATGAGAATTTGATTTATGGAAAAAGGTTGGAAAATTGTGTTAATTTTTTTAGTTTCGCCTAGGGTTGAAGACTAGGTGGAGATTTGCTGAATCTCTGTATTTGCGTTTGCTGGCTGCTACGAAGAAACTGTTTCGTTGAATTGTCGGGTTGAAAGGAGTGGGGATATTGTTCCTAGCTGACTTTCTGAACGAAGTTTGTCTTTCCAAGTTTGCAGATGTATGTAAAGTTCTCTTTTTTTATACAAAGTATCTTAGTAGTCCCTAGTATTAGAATAACTACTGATTGCCTGTTTCGTGTTTTATCAACCGAATTTTGAAAGACCTGGAACGTCCCAGCACATCATGGGCTTGCGATTGTAGTGTTCGCTACCGCCACCAGAGGTCTATTCTTCTTAACTCTTTCTCGCAAGTTCTAAGTTCTAGTGTCGTTCGTATATATACAAGTTTCAAGTTTATTCTTCTCGGCCCCCATGCGTCTGGGGCAAGGTCCGTCAGTTGTAGCCCTATTGATGAGAGAGTCTGGCTGTTGATGGTCCAAGACCCGAAGGAAACGCCTCAAAAAACGGTCCCATATGCAAAGTTGAAAAAAATCTGTACTTCGCTTAGAAACTTTGAAAGCAAGTGATTGAGCAACCCTTTTAGCTTAGCCCATAGTGGTGGGTCAAAAGTGGGGAAACCTTAATTAATACTCTACGCGGGCCCGCAATATTAAATACTTAAATATATTTATCAAAGAATTTTAATTTATGGGGTGAATTTGTTATTTCTAACAGATTTACGATTGAAACAAATGCGGGCCGCTGGTCCAGTGGCTGGAGGAGGGCCCAAATGCGGCCGGTTAGTGGGGTGTGTGTGTGTGTGTGTGTGTGTAGGTTTGCTCTGTGTCTTGCCTCTCTCTCTCACTGTTTGAAAGTACAGTATTGTCTCCGTATGTGCTCGGTTTGGTGTACACGATACGGGTTACTCGCTATCCCCACCACTTCTGTCTCACTCTTGTCTGGTGAAGGCGAGAGCGAGATGGGAACGAGAGCGAGCGAGAGCCACTGAAAGCGAGCGAGGACGGTACGAGGAAGGCGACGCGCGTTGATGTTTTGTCTCGCTCCGTCTTTTGGGCGCCGTGACACTCCGTCCTTTGCGTGCGCGACGGGCGTGCGCGATGGTCGCAAGCACTTACGGTGAGCACGGGAACCGCTTCGCAAAATCTTGACGCAGGCCCGGCTCGAGTCTTTTCTGCTCCCTAGGCGAACTTGTCAAATTGCGCCCTTTATTATAATACATTTATTTGAGATTATCTATGACTTTACTCTGCAAAATTAGGCAACTGCTAGGACGTAATGTTGACAAGAGGTGCAAAATGGTCTTTGCATTGTTGGCATTGTTGAAAATAAATTTTTAAATGAAATACTACAAATTGTACTACAACGGTTTTAAACTACGAGTAAGAATTAAGAGTAAGGATACGAAGAAGCTCAATTAAATGTATTAATAATAAATGGCGGAATTTGGCCAGCTCGCCTAGGGCACAAAAAAGACTCGTGCCGTGCCTGGCTATCTGACCGCATGCGTCGAGCAGTCACGATTCCATCTGAGCGCTCGCGCCTGTCGCGCACGCCCGCCGCGCACGCAAAGCGTTCCATCTCGCTCCCCCCTTCGGCCAGAAAGAAGCGAGAAACGAACATTCGGAATTAGGGCTCTGTTCACGATACGGGTTACACGCCGGTCCCGACCAGCGAGCACATACGGAGACAATACTGTATATTTTCCAGCCAAGTAAATAACAGGGGTTCACATTGGTAAAGTAGTTTCAAGTTACTTGAATTCAAGTAAACTTAACTAATGTGAACGAGGCTTTAGGGATTACGGTTACGCCGGAGGTGTTAGGGGCAAAGGGATCTTTTTTATCCCTTGTCGTCTAGGAACGACGATTCCGTACCATATTCGATCTAAATAGAAACCACTTTAAAAAGTCACGTTTTTCATAATTAGACATAATCAATAACAGATAAAATTTGCACGAACCTTTAATCAAATACTCAATTCTCACCTTCCTACAACCCTACTCACAACATACAACGCATAAACGAGACAGTCAAGAGTGTCAAGACCTTTTCCTGTCTTCCATAAAAACTATCGCCCGAATAAATTGCAAGATCTCTACCACAGCAAGTCACAAAACTGTACAAACCGGAACACCATATACTAACACACTTGAACATCCCATAACCAAAATTTGTAGAACATTTATAGGCATTAAAGATTGTATATTAATCAACAGGGACATTTTAATTTCATCTCATAAACATTTTATTATAAAATAAAGGTATGTGCTCTTTATGTCACAATAGTTGAACAGGGTAGCTACCTTTGTGAATCATTACTTGCAATATATTATATATATTATATATTATGATATGTTACCCCAAAGTCAAACGGCGTTACAAAGGGTCACCCAAGGTTTCAGCTTCGAAAATGCTGCTGAAGCAGGTTCACCCGCGCGACGCACATTTCTCCCGTGTCGTAGATCAAAGATAATCCCGGCTTTGGAGGCGAGCTTTCTTTCTGGACACTTTCAGAGCTTAAAAATATCCTACAGGGAGCCGTGGCCGAGGCGTGTAGCGTGATGCACAATAATTCGTTGGCTCGTTGGCCGGGAATCGATGCCCTTTCAGCTTCCATTCGCCTCGGGGACACCTCGAACCTGCTGGTGGTACAAGAAATTACACGAAAGAGGGGTGAGGGATTCGCTCTTAGGCGCGCAACGTCCTGGAAAAACCGACCTACGTGGCCATAGTTTATAACCGGAAGTGGTCGTGGTCGGTAATAACCAGACAGCGCGCTTTTAGAGAGAACATTTACGACGTACGTACACATACACGTGCCAGTGGCTCGCTGGCACCGCGTGTCCTCCTTTCCCTTTCCCATCGCGCCTATATATTTTACTTACCATATCGTGCATCAACAACGTAGAGACCACTTTTGCTTTTTGCACGGTGATACGTGCACCGCTAAGATAGACTTCGCCCGACGATCGTAAATTCGGCGGAAGGATCTTTGGACCGCGCCTTTGGGGATTCTTCGCGCATAGATTTCTGGTGGGATATGAAGAAGGCCTTTTCCCGCGAGGTATTTTTTTGGTGCGCAGATGTGTTCCCAGATTTTCTATTTTTCTTAAGATAGTGTCATTTCTACCAACTGCTTTGTGCTGTGGTCGAAATGTCAGTGGTGAAATGCAGAAGAAGCTTAAGACCTCTTCACACGTGACAATTTTTTTCCGTGCCTTTGGCCTCTCAGATATATTCACTTTGCAGGGATAGGGCTCATTTACCAAAAGCGGAAGGAAGTGTTTGAATGTCTGTTCGAAATAGTTGTCGCGCGTGTTGAAAAGGTCTCGTGTGGAAAGGGTATACGGTTTAGGTATTCTGGTTATATTAGATCAAGGCTTTTTAATCTTTCTTGTGTAATGGACACCTCCCCAGGGCTTGGAGCTTGTTTCATGGGTAATTAGTTCTCAGAAGCATGTCCTCAAGACGGGGACTGGTGATCCCGAGGTACCTGAGCTTGCTCGCCATGTGCTGAAACTGGGAGCGTTCCCTGAGCACGGAAATCCTACTCAGGCTTAACCCTTTTAGTACAATGGACACTTTTTACCCCATTTGGACTCCTTGGGGTACGTAAAGCTTGGGTTAGGGACACCTGATCTACTTAGGTTCTTCTTGGGTTAAGTTTATTATAGTACCTATGATAATTAATTGCGACTACTGCACTTTCTGTACTCTTTTTTGTAATACACTTTAGTATTTGTCCTCAATTCTCCTTATTGCATTAGTCCTTTCAATTTGAAATGGATACAGAACTGAATGAAGACATGATATGAATGTTATTGTGGTTACTGATTCAGATAGAGATATATTATTTAATGTGTTATAATTAGTTCTACGTGACAATTAGATATACTATGTATGCCATAATGTCACCTGTTAGAAAAATGGAGATTGTTTTGATAGAAAAATGGTAGCTTTATGCTGATGGTTGTTTAGTAAGTATACGTGTAATTATTAGGAGTTTGGAAAATATTCATTTTGAATATCTATAACTTAAGTGTTATGTTACTTGTTATTTCAAATCAATTAACACAACTGTTTAACATTTTGAACACAAACCAATTTGGAACTGAAAATAAATAAGTCCTTCCTTTTCAAAACTTAAAGGAACTAAATCAACAAAATAGTGATTGCATTAGTAGCTTAATAATGATCACAATTTGTTGGATGATATTTTTTCGAATTTTTGCGACTCGCAAGTAGCGCGAATATGTATGTTACATTTTTGGGGTTTTGAGGGCGTTGCTTTTTTCCTAAAAAAGAATTTTTCGCGCCTCGGTGTTAAAACCATTTTGGCGGAACTCTGTTGTCCAATTACCAAAGGTGGGTTCTCATGTTTCTGGTTTTCGCGGTTTCGTTTGGTCAGGTTTTCTATTTTTGTACAGACTTAATTGGTAATGTTTGAATGGTTTAAAAGTAAATTACTATTGAATTAGCAGACGTCTGGCGGTACACAATGAATATGTTATAGGTTCGTTCAAATGGAAATATTATGTCGGTGCTTCATTAGGTCTTTCATTAAGACCTAATGAAAAGTAAAAAAAAATAATTTCTTCAGGAATAATTTACAGTTTTCATATAAAATTTGTATTACCCACCTTTAGTACAATGTCTTAAGGGACTGTAAAAAAATAAATAAATAGAAAGACATGCATAAATTTTAATATATTAATTGATTTTCTAGACCCCCCATGCGCGCTGGTCGAATGTGTAACTATGGAACAGCAGTTCCGAAATCAAATTTCATTTTTTTTTATAAACTATATGAGTGTTGTTTCCGTTGCATGTACGGATTTTTGGATTGAAAACAAACTTGTTGAAATACGCTCGAAAAACTGTCCATCTTATTCGCGGATTTTCGAAACTTTTCTTCTAAAGCACACCATTTTCACGAAAATAATTTGTTTAAGAAATCGGTACGCGCAACGGAAACTACACTTATACAGTTTACAAAAACAAAATGAAATTTGATTTCGGACCTGGTGTTCCATAGTTACACATTCGACCAGCGCGCGTGGGGGGTCTAGAAGCTTAATTAATATATAAAAAATGTACGCATGTTTTTCTACTTATTTATTTTTTACAGTCTCTTAAGACATTGTACTAAAGGTAGGAAATAATTTTTTTTTATAAAAACTGTAAATCATTCCTGAAAAAAATTCTTAAAAACGGGTTACTTTTCCGGCCGTCACAGTGATGTTCCCCCTTAAATTTTCTTGCTCTGGCGACATGTTCTGTTATTTATTCGTGTATTTATATGATACAGGTGTACGTGGCGATAATGTACACGTTTCTGTCTAATGAAATACGGAATAGTCTTTCATAAATGCCTCTTAGGCATCGTTTATGAGTTTTCCTTATAGTGTAATATCTTTCATTATCCCCTATTGATAAAAAAAAAATTACTCTGTGGGTTCTGTCGCACTGTTCAGATTCACATTTTTATATATCAATGGCTTCGTACACATATATTGAAAATCCACTTTTTGTAAAATTTAAGTTTTCATATGCAACAAATAGTTCTCGACGTTTTCTTTATACTGTATAAAAAACACATTTATATCCATTTCATAAATTTGTCAAAAATAATATTTACAATATTTGTGCACTAAGCCATCGGTATGTGTATAAATAACTTTAATACTCGAGTAGAGTCGACTGTGTGATGTTGCTACCATTGATTCACTCTGGATACTGTTTTCTTATCTTTCATATTAAAAGATTGCCCGTCTATCTTCAGTGTTACACTTCCCATTTACATACTATATTATATTAAATAAGTTGTATGTAGTTTTACCTTCAAATGATGCATTCCTATATAATATGTTGAAACTCACCTCACATCTCTCATCTCAAAAGCAGTTGATCATTAATCACTTTTATATTACAACTGTTTACGACTTAATAAAGTAAAATGGAGGAGTTAATAAAGAACATTCTAACGATGCTCATATTTTTTACTATGATATAAAACCCGCAAGCAGACCGACCTGATCGACAATCAGTTGATTAACAACTAAACAGGAATTCCAAGTATTCTACCGAACACTTCTATAATTTCATACTGTATAAAATTTCTTATTTTCTCATACATACCATTCATTAATCTTCAACTTTTAATTAAAGGCTACTTTCCACTGACAGACTTCCCTCAGTAGAGATCTCCAAACTCTTCATCCACCCAAGGCCCTCCTGCAGATTGAAATAATACTCGCCCTTTATGGCAAAGGCAATTAGCTTCATTACGAGGTTCGATTATTTAAAAAGGTGCTAGAAGCTCCGTCGCTCCACGTCCCTTTTGTTATTAAGAAAGGAAAGAAATCGACGTTCACGGTATCCCATCGCCGTTTGAACGATTGTATCGTCCACAGAAAATTCTTTATTCATGAAGCGTGTCCCGCGTTCAGGCCGCGCGCGCTGTATCGAGGAATTTTCTGCTGCAGATTTTTTTGCGCTATTTTAAACGACCCCTGAGACTTCACTCTCTTTCGTGAACCATTAGGCAAAGGGTTGAAGCACGGGTAACCCAGTTAATTCTCGGCTTCCGCCGTTGGCCAGAGTTCTTGGCGTTTCGCGCTAATTGGATCGCCACGATTACGCAATGAATATTAACGCCCTAGTCATTTACTCGGCTCTGTGGAGGCCATTGAAGTTCATCAAAAGCTGTATCAGCGGCGCTGTACACGAATTGCTTATGTAATGACGTTTACGTAGATGAGTTTTAACGTACCTGGCCGTCGAACTCTCGCGGAACACTTTGTTATTCTTAAAGAATACACTTCAATCGGGACTTGGAAAGAAACCAACTCCTGCACATTAGGCTGAAGCAAAAGGTTTGCTGGTTGCATATGGAGCCCCGCTTTAAATAAAATTGTAAATTTTCATTGAACAAAAGAAACTGTGAATAACAGAATAGTATTGTTGGCTACTTGATGTTGCCAAGTAGAAAGTGGTTAAAGAATAACTGATAGAGGATTTGTTTTGTATGATAAAACTTCACCACAGATAAAACGAAGGATGTATCGGGCTCTGTAGGGATTAAATTTGAAACGCTTCCACCGAACGATTTTTAATTCTGATTTTTAATTAATTATGTGTCTCGAACATTTTGTACACCGCAAAGGATTTTCTGGGGTTCTTAAATTTCAGACGCCTGAAATTCTATAAAAAGAGGGTGAAAAAATTATTCCCGGATACAAAATGTACATCGAAGCTATTAAAGATTCTTTCAATTAGCAAAAACTACTTCGAAGGTGGATCCCTTCCTTTTCAACCTACTTTAAGAAATAACTACGAGAAACCTTTGGATTCTTAGCAAGTGCCCAATGCAGACAGAATTTTACTGCTTATTGCCTCAAAGGAAGAAGCATTTGATACATTGATCGCGCGTGTGTGAGTTGAAGGAATACGGAAATTTAATTCCAGTGAAGTTGCGGATTTTATATTCCTGAACATGTCTGGCCAATTAAGTGTCTGTATGAAATGTTATTGAATTTGGAGTTTCATTAGTTGGCCTCATTCTGCGCTTTTTCCCCGCAAAATGTGCATGTAATTTGGCGAATTTTGCGATGGGACTTTCCGCTTCTAATTTATTCTCCTAGACCTCTGAATTTTTGTGTTAACCACTTTTTGAAATGAAAGTCGGTTTCGTTCTGGGAGACATTGCGTGGCAATTTCGTTGCTGACCAACTCTGTCTCAACCAAATATCATAAACTATTTAATCCATTTTCATTGTGTCGAAAACTGTGCTTCCAAAGTCTATTTCAAAGTTGTTTTATAAAGCCAGAAGCATATTATTCGCATACAAGCGAGTGAACAGTCTGTAATTCTCAACTAGTTCGGTGGACTTAACTTATTTTTGAAGTGGAAGTTATAATTACGACTCAAAATTCTCAATTTCCCAGTCAATAAAACTGACCCACTTCATTTTAACACATTTAAATCACAATGGAAGGAAATTATTTTGTCCTCTACTGTTTTTAAAATTCATAAAGAAATGTGCAATCAGTTCCCCATAACACTATATTCTGAAAATCAAACACGAGGAACGACCATGCACTTGAAACAAGTTAAACTCCTCAGTCATTCTCAGAAAGTCATTCTTCATCATCGCTCAAACACAGGATACTTAATAAATAATTACCTAAAAACCTAAGGGATGCTTATTTCTGAATTTACCTTGCGAACACAAAGCGGAGCTAGAGGATAAGGGAACCTAGAATTCTATCGGCTGGGTTTCCCATTGTAGCGATCGATGGCATCCAGAAGCTCGAGGACGCCCACTCGAGAGAGGCAGGAAAGAAGCGAGCGAAATGTTGCGCGGAGTTATATACCCTTTGATCTTGTTTCCATCTCGAGGCAGCTGCGCGATTTCCCAGCGATCCCCGAAAACCGTGGCGGGGAAAGAGTTGATGGTCGCGTGATCGCCGCGAGAAAAACGGCCCCGAGCCAATTGTACGGGGGAGGAGAGGGTCGCTCGATAATAATGTGCCCTGAACACGATAAGACGCTCGTGACAAACGAGGAAAAGAGGAATCCGTGGACGGGGGAGCGAAAGGTCAGCGCGGGATGAAAGGCCTCTGGCAGGATTAAAAGGAGCAAGGGGCGAAACTGCTGCTGGAACGAAGGACCCGACTTGGCCAGAGTGGCTGGCGTGACGCGGGGTAATTACACGACGAAATCGGCAAATGGACAGGCGCACGTCTGGCAAATTAGGCGGACGAAGCGAACTCGTCTACGTTCGCGAGCGCGGAAGCGTGTCTCGGCTGGAAATGGACATTTTTGGGGGACTTGCCTGTGACGAGTTAGGGGTTTTGCATAATACGTGCAGTGACACCTTGGAATCGCAAGTTTCTGGTAGAAGCTTAAAAGGTGGCAAGACATTTGACTCTTGCGATGTGCTGGATGACCAGCTTTCTGCTAACATTCTGTTCGTGAGCAGGTATTTGCCGGATAAAGACTTTGTAGTATCTGTGACTAAATGTTTTTGTATTTTGTATTTTATACTTATTTGTATTTATGTTCTTCTTAACATTTTGAACACATTCTTAAATTGACTGAATCTGGCCCATTAGATCTCATCGTACAATTAAACTCATATCTAGGGTTTGTCAGTTTTTAAAACCCGGGTTTGAAAACCGTTTTTTATTTATAAATTTGTAAAATTCGAAAAGCAGGTTTTAAATGTAAAAATCCCGTTTTATATACTAGAAATAATATGCAGAAATGAATGAATTATTTAATTAAAACCTTAACATTTTTACTTGAAATCGCCTCGAACACAGGCATGTTGTAGTAGATAACAGTTTACTGTAAAACTAATCCTCATGAGTTCATATTTTCTGATGAAAAATAGGTACTAAATGGAATGAAGATTTATAATTTGGTACCACCTTTGAAAAGATTTATATTTTATACGGATTTTAATTTTTTTTTTCATTTGGTTTTGTATGCAGCCTATTTTATTGTGTTATATTTTTGTAGATGCATACATATTAAATGATCTCAAAATTTTTACGCATTTGTACGGATTTTAGTTATTTTAATTCTTTTTTACTTATTTAAATACAAATATGAACACAAATAAACATTTCTAAAAAATATAAATGAAAACACAGATCATTATTAAACATTTGATATACATGAGTTAAACGCTTAAAGTTCTTCGCTTTCTTTACTTTTGCCTTTATACTTTTTTCTACTTTTTGGATTCTCGATTGTTCTGTTGTTCGTCTGGAGCATCTTTTTCCGGTGTGTCAGCAAATAGCATGTTTGCTTTATCACCATTTAGAGCGGAGTAAGTAGTAACATGTTACAATTTGCCCCGAGCTTGAATTTTTGCGTTTTATCTTAGCAAACGAGAAACTAAACATCAAATTATTAAAATGCGTACACATTATAATAAACCAATGTGTACTGATTCGTTTGCGACAAAGAAGCAAAAATTCAAACGGTTTCTAATGACGGTTAATTGAAATAAAAGTGTTCAGACAAATTTTACTTACATGCTCTAAATACTAAAATTCTGGGCTATAACTACAAAATGAATACAAACCCTCTCGCATGCTGTGGGTTGCCAAATTTGTCGTTCAAAAGATTTTACTTATGTTACAATTTACCTACCCCGTGTTACAACCTACCCCGGTCTTCTCTATCAGTATGCAATACTTGTAATTACACAATGAACGACACGAATACCTCAGCCACTGTGGGCATCTCGATAAAGCACAGAAATCGATTGTTCCAGGAATTGAGAGCGAAGAGGGAATCCTGAGGGGATCAGGATTATCCTTCCATAGAAAGTAGTCAGACTTGTCAGGCATTCGTGAGAAAAATTCTGAATGCACCTCGATATCAAATGCTTTGCATTAGGAAGTCAGGGAGTTATTATTTTCCCAGCCCGAGAGCAGAGTTTGCTCTTCCACAGGCACCAATATTTGAAAAATTGAGCGTAGCACTTAAAACGAGGGGCAAAAGCATTTGCTATTTCCGATGCCTCGATTTTCTGCCATTCGTACGCAATAACTGCCAAATATTTTTCTACGTAACAAGTACATACCGTGCTTTTTTTTGCGCAGAGAGCAGCGGGCATGGAAAAATGTTGGAAAGAATGTTAGAAAGGTGCACGGTAAATAAAGCACAAAATATTCTTGTTATCTGCGCTATTTATTCAGGGGAATCCATTTTAAGGACGCGGCCGCGTTCTCTTTTTCCATGGGTTTATCTGCGTTAGGAAAATATGGAGCCATTTTTGTTCGTTGTATTTGGTTAAGGAGCTTTGAAATAACGAGTTACGACGACCCAGAAGCATCGCGCACTAGATAATTCACGAAAAATTGTAGTTTTCTGTCGAAGAGAACCATCAGGCTATTGTCATGGATCATTTCGCTGTACACATTGAATTTTCAACAAGATTCTACATTTTCAACAGGATTCTCTTTTAGATAACTATCTAACTGGGCACATAAATGCAATAAATGAAATCATTATCTAACCCACTAAACGCGAATCAGTATTTGAAATGCTAAAATCAAAAAGTATCAAAAGTATATCAATATTTCCCCTTTTTTTAGTGTCGCAAACATTGGACATTTTCTTATTTATTTTACAACGACGTTCGGTCTCATTTCTGATGAATGGAAAAAATCATTTTGCATTGTAGTATCACAAATTCACGAAATTATTTAATTCTGCTATCAACATAATCCTATTCTACTTCTTCTAAATTCATTAAAATATGTCAATGCCACTTATTTATTTGCACAACGATGGCAGTCAACTTGATTCTATTTTGCCTATACTCTAATAACCAAATTCTCTGACATTCCACAATAATTTTCCATCATAACGTTATAGATGAATTTACCTTTTTTAATAGACAAAATCAAAATCAATTTTTCCTAATCATCAAAAGACACTTCAGTCCTTTTCGTCGAAACGGTGAGACGACATAGTATTCCACCATCGTCGATGATAAAAAGGCACGTAAGTTTTGCGAATGCAAATGCAGGCCGAGAATATCGCTGGCGGATAAATTCTGCCAAGGCTTTGTCTTCTTTGAGGGTAATGCGCATCAACAGGGCTGTATCGATACCATCATAATTCGCGCGTGAAACGTACCGTGAAATTATCCACCCCCTCTTTTCATCGTTCGACCGCAATCTGCTTCGAAGATCGTTTCTCTTCTCTTTTTATTTCGCAACAGTTCCCTCCACCCTTTAGCCATGCTTCCTCCGATGGAATTGCGACGACCAACTGCGATAAGAAAAAGGGGCGAGAAAACGGTAAACGAGTGGAAAAAGGTGTCTTACGTCGGCGATGATTCACAAAGTCCTGGATCCTCGAGGAACAACAGTTTTCTTCTTCATTTCGATCCCACCATCCGAGCTGATCGCTTCATTTAATGTTTAATCTTTTAGTTGGGGAACATAGTATAGGGAGGCATGAAAATAACGAGATATGGTGCTTGCAATTTTTTTGTAAATTAGAGTTTGAATTTCTTATTCAAATTCCATTAAAATTTTTGGGAGACCAATCGCAAGCGTGGTGTTGTGAGTAGTTTGCAAGCTTCTCGGTTTTTTATGACACTGTGTAGAAAAAGAATTGGCACTGGTAGAAAATATTATTTAGCAGTGGGTTTGAAAATTTTAGCAATTTATAAGTTCACTTTAATAATTAGTACTACTTAGAAGTGGGTATTCAAAATTTTAACCCTCTATGGACTCGTGTAACTATCAAGTCACGTACTACTATTATACCTACATTTTATTAAATAATTCAATTTTTTCCACAAGGTGGCGTATACATCTTGTTATATAATGTCTTCTTCGCAGCCAATAACATTCTTGGTAACGGTTATCAGTTCTAACTTATAAAGAAATAAATAAATAATAAAAAAAAAAAATCTAATTCATTGATAATCATTGATAATCATTGTATTTATAGGTTGATTTTACGTTACATAAATTTGTTCAGGGTGCTGAAAAAAATTCGGCCCATAGACGGTTAACAGTATATCCGTGAATGGTTTGATTCCAGAATAAAAAAGAAATGAAAGAATAAAGAAATTTTCCAAATTTAATTATGCTGCAATCTAAGATAGAATTTGTCAGCTAAAGCAGTCGCTGATAATAATTGAATATTGGTGATAAAATTTACTTATAAGTCCAAGTAATATATCTGGGACGAAATACACCCCAGTTTTCCAAAAGTGTAAAACTATATTTTGAAATCAATTATGTTCCCAAGCTGTTTCTACTGACCAAGTAACAATTATATCTGTTAAAAATTTGATTCAGCATTATTAATTAGGAATAAATTTCATTTAGACTCGTCATAGTAGGTATTAATAATTTTTCAGATTTTTCACTGGAACGTGAAAGAACCATACTTGAAGGTCCACGTAGTATGTTATCAATAAACGAGCTTATTTGCTCGAATATATCTACGTGGCAGTAGCTGTAAAGTGTCCTCGTAAAATTTGTAATTTACCAACCTTCTTCTTTTGTTCGGAGTAGTTTTTATTGAATTTTTGTGTTGCTCGTGGTACTTTCTTCTGCCCCCGTTTCCAACACTCAGCAGACGTGATCTGAGATCAAGCAGAAGCTCCGTGAGTTAGAGATACCTGGTCAATTTTTTAATCTATTTTCTCCGTCGCTGAGTGCAGATACAGAAACATTGCGATTTTTATATCCACATTTCGCCCTCGACTCATGTTATTCTTTTACTCATAAAAATTTCATCCCCTTTCTCACTTTTTTCTCTTCTTTTGTCTTACAAATAGGTTTTTATCTTCATCCTACGTGTGAAATTTTTGTTTCTCCATTTACGAAATTATTCTCATACATATTGATTTTTGTTCTCTTGTCACTTCGTGTCCCTATTCGACCGAAGAATTTATCTTGGAAGCTTGCACCGAATTCGATTTCTGTTGGCGGTATCTTCGACGCTAGCAAAATAGTAAAATAAGCTGGGTTAAATTTCAGAGTCTCTCGACGGAGCAACTTTTCCTGCTGTTTCGAACAGGCGTCATTCAGTTCCTCTCTTCTAGATTGAATCTCATCTCCGCCACGTTTGTCCCAGGTTTACGTGTTACCATTTGCAAACGTGGCTCTGGTTTTACTTCTAATACATGCTGCTCCTTCGAAATTAGTGACTGTGCTCTTAATGAAAGTAAATTCACTTGGTGTCGTTGCAATCAGTACTTAAAATTATTTAATTAAATATTATTGAAACTTGTGACTTCATTAGATGGTATTCTAGGTCTGATTTTCTATTCTATTTTGAGAAAATATTTTTAGGGTCAACTTTCCATGCACCTACTGTCAATATTATTACATTAAGGGGGAATCCTATTTTATGGGCTAAAAACATTGCAAAATTGGCGATTTCTTTTTAAAGAAGCTAGCAATTCGATTTATTTGAAATTTGGACCATGTTTCTATGCATTTTTAAAGCAGTTGCAGTTAAGTTGTATACTTATTTTGTTACATAAGAAAATGGGCGCAAAACTAGATAGCGAGAATTAAAGGTTTAGAGCTTCCAGTTTGAAAACTCACCACTCTCCTAACTAAATGTTTTTTATTTATTCTTGCATAACTCCTATATTTATAATTAAAACTTAATAAAAAAAACTGCATCTTCTTCAAAGACTCAACAACATGGTCCAAATTTCAGATGAATCGAATCGCTAGTTTCTTAAAAAAAAATCCCAAATTTTGCTATTCTTTTAGCCCCCCCCCCCAAATAGGATTCCCTTTTAAGAATATTTCTTCAGTCATCAATTACTCCTATCAAGTCCTCCCAGTTTCGCAAAACCAGTACACATATTTTGCAACACATTCGTGCACAATTTTTCATTACTAAAGGTGGTCGAAAATACACAGTTCAATTGATTTTGATATTCTGTAAAGAATTTACATCAAATGTTGCAAACATTACTCAAGAACTTAGTTCACATTCTAACGAATCGACAACTATGCTGATCAAAGAAATTCGAGTTCCATATACCCGAAGGAATGTGTCACTAACATTGAAGACCACCTTAAGGGGTCATTCTACTTTGATCCGCCGAAAAATTAAGCTATTTGTAAAGATTTTTTTTCTGTGTAAATACAACATATAATGAAATAAATCTTGTTTGTATTTATTAAGCTACTCTTATATTATAGAGAAAAAAGAAAAACAATTTTTTAGTTTGTTTTAATGTTTTTTTTTACAGCGTCAATATGGCATTTAAAAACCGAGGTATGTTCATGGTGTAGATGATTTCCCGGCTCAGGCTTACCCGAAACAAAAAATTCCAAAAGATTCTTAATCTGTATGGGTGTCGCTATAGCCCCCAGCTCATTTAACAATTTTTGTCGGGAAGGAACCGAGATTTTTCTCGGAATACATCCTTTTGGGTGTTTTGTCAAACTGTTTTTTCAAACCGGTGCCATTTTGTTACTTTTCAACAAGAATTGTTAATTGAGCTAAGGGCTGAAACGACAAACATACAGATTAAGAATCTTTTGAAATTTTTTGTTTCTGACAAGCCTGAGCCGGGAAATCATCTACGCCATGAACTCTTTTTTAGAGTCCATATTGAGACTGTAAAAAACAATTAAATTATATTGCAAAAATACTTTTTAATTTTTTTTGTCTAATATAAAAGTAGCTTAATAAATACCAAAAAGATTTATTTAATTATATGTTGCATATACTGAGAAAAAAATCTTTAAAAATAGCTTCATTTTTCGGCGGTTTAAAGTAGAATGGCCCCATAAACAAGCATTACTATATTAAGTGCACGGCATTCAGTTATTAATGCAGCAATTGAATTATTAAAAAATGCCACATCCTAGCTATTTCGAACGTCACAAAAGATACTTTCAATAAAATCACACGTTGCACGATAGTGACAGTGGTATTAAATCCAACCAAACACAAATGTCAACAGAAGCATTTTCATCAAATCTGTGAATTTTTAAAAAATGCACGAGATTTATTTGTACAGCGTCTGACGCTCGCAATGGGCGATCCAAACAACCAATAATATCGAACTGGTCCCTAGTGATATTCAAATAATAACCATGGTAGCGGGGAAATCAAATCGATCGGTTCTAATCTCCGATCCAAGCCGCAATCTCACGAGAATACGGTTTCGATGGCGAAGCTGCGGCTCCATCCCAGAATTCCGTGAATGGCTGGCATAGTTTTGGACGATGGTATTTAGTAATTAGCCCACTGCCATCGGAGCGTCGTGTTTCCCGTGCTTGGGTACCCCAGTACCTCGATATTCTTTATTCTGAAACGGGCAAACCGCTGATTTCACGTCGGCCATCAAAAACCATCTCTGTCATAGTCTTTTGTTATTTCTCTCTTAACCGCCTCTTCCTAAACGTCGACAAGAATGACTTTCGCGGGGACGTGAACAATTTGTCATTTTGCAATCCTCTTGGTTGTTGGACGAACTTACGGGGACTACTTTTTGGTTATACGTTGAACGAATCGGTGAACACTGACAATGAGGATTTCGAGCTGCTTGGAAGCAGTGTTCTTTATTCGTGTTTTTAAAAAATCTGAGTTTAATTGGCTGACCTTTGTGAATTCTATTTTATTCTGTTTATTGTGAGTTGGGGTGTAAGATGGTATTTGTCAGAGTAGGGCATTAAGTAAATAAAAAATTATTTAAGTAACGGATCGAATAAAAGTTACTTTAACTATGGATTATTTTACGAATAAAGTTAATTTCTTCATTCGACAATCATTTTTCTAACTTTTATTGGTTATTCGAAATTTTTATTGAAATACAAGTTTTGCTTCTCTCTGGTATTTGTAAAGTGATCGGTCTGTTAATAAATATGTCAAACAAGAGACATAAAATATAATACTTAGAATAATCAGTGTTCTAAATTTACGTGTAATTCTAATAAAAAGATGGATGAACGTCTCATTATCAGTAACAATTATTTTTCAACCCCACAGGGATCGAGCAATAGGGAATATTACAATGCGCGCTAAACGTTGCAATTAAATGAGAACAAAAATTGAAAAGCATTTTTGATAATTTTATTTCCCGGAATATTTCAAATACCAGTTCAGTGTACAGTCAACTTTAATGAAATTCCTGTTCACTGCACAGCTCGCTTCGAATTTTCACGCGGCAAACTCAGCAAACAGAAATGACACGAAACGAACTTTGCGCCACAAATCTCACAGCTAAACGCTCACGAGAATTTGTCTTGGCTTCCGTCTCGCGGAACTTTCACACGTCCCTTGGCCGAACGCCACTTTGATATTCTTCCACTCAAATGGTGTTCTTCCGAAAATCTTCGAACTTCCACACGATGCACATAAATCGAACTTATTTTCTTAAGGAAACCGACGGAGCTCTTCCTTCAAGGCACGTTCTACTCGAATTCTTCAGAGAGAGGATTAAAACGAAACTCGCACGAGCGTCTACAATATCCCGAACGACATCATCAGCTCCAATGCCAGGCACTCTTTCCAACTTCACGAAACTCCGCCGCCAATATTGCTCGAATATGTTTCTCCGCCCGCAACTCCTGTCCCTGCCACTTTATTTCCTCGGATGCCCGCGGAAAGCACACCTTGAAACTCGATTCGGGAATAAATGGCATTGTTTCAAGAAGAGTTAGAGGGCGTTGCAGCGAAAGAAAGGGAGTCGCAATAAATTGCAGCGCCAGCTCGTCGAATTTTTCGCGCGGCGGGCCGTCAGTTGCAGTTTTATGGTGCAATTTTGCACGCGTCATTTCAATCGAAAAACTGTCGACCCTGAGCGAAAAACAATTTTTGAGAGGGGCGCGGGGGAGTAGCGACTGTAGCTCACTCACTCGGGGGATTCCTTGCCTCGCCGAGAGATGAAGAATCGAGCAATTCGGAGGGGTGATTTTAGGCAAACGACGCCATCTTTCGCGGGCTCTAATTGCGCGGAAGAAGCACCGACTCTGTGTCTGAATTATTCACGACGTTGGCGTTGATATTCTTTGATTAAACACCGTTTAGCGGTTTAGGCGAGGCCCGAATGCGCCATTCGAGCATTAACGAGCCAAGGCGAGTTCTGCAGTCATTAATGTTTCACTCCGTTAGCAATCCTATGTTCGTCGATTTCCCCCCATCGATATATCTATAATTACCTATGGCTAATTGCCTATGGCTAGTAGACCGACCGAAGTCAAATTTATTATGCAAACCGATCGGTGGTAATTTTGGCGATCAGGCAAATTTGCCTTTCATACTGTTACCTGTATTAAAATAAACTATTTTCTGCGGAGCAGAATTATATATGAGTGGTGAACCAGAGCAGAAGTGAATTTAGAAATCAATTCCCAACAGATTTCATTATTTCATGCTCAACATCTCTGACAGCCAGACAGAAGCCGTGATTATTTCCCAGAAATATTTATTCCGTTATAATTATACCGATCTGCTCTCTGCCTTCGAATAACTGCGTCGACTCAAGTCTAACTGATACAGTTTAATTATTAAAACCGTCGACGTGTTGGTTAGTGTTGGTCGAAGCAGATCTGGACTTGCTGGTGCAACAAGGTTATGCATTTCAGTTTCCTTGAATGCGAGCGACGGGGGCCTAAAAAACCGCGGGAAAAGCGTCGAGTGATTGACGTCGTACGTGAAACTGACGGTTGCGGTGCGCCTGGGAAAACGCGATTGGGTAAATTTTCACGTGGCCGTCTGCGCCAGAACAAGCGTTCTCGAATTTGTTACCACACACCAACGGCTGGTTCCTTCGTGCACGTCACTCGCAGTCAAATTGAAAATAAGCTTAAGCGAGGAGCGTGCAGACGGTGATTCCGCTGCGAGGTGAACGCTCGAGTTTTTCGGTTGAGGCTGCGTGGCGAAGAGGTTCGTTGCACTTTTGTGCGGGATAACTGTGCCTCCCCAGTGTCCCTGGGTGGTGACGATGTTGCTTGACACGGTGGTATGAAAGAATCATAGAGAGTTGAATGAAATTGTTTCAGAAAGTTCGCGTTAACTGCAGTTTTAGTAAATAAAGTGGGAGAATAGATTTTATGCTTTATAGTTTTATACTGTGTGTAGGTGAATCTTGTTTCAAAAGGGATTTTGAACACGCACCATGAATCTAGTAGAGGAGATCGGGGCACAATTGGACATTATATGAAATTGGACAATGTTTTTTTCTACACTGGAAAAATAACTTCTGTTTTATACACAGGCAAACATTAGACATATTTTTAACTAAATTAATTTTTCTGAGATTTTTTAACAGCACTTTAAATGATTTTTGCCTTTTATTAATTTCTTTTTGTATTTTGTTCAACTGTCAGGGTAGAAACATTCAGTTTTGTGAATTGTTTATCTTAATTCTTGTGCCGTAAAATATATGAGATAGAACTTTAATATACGAAATAGAAAATAACCTTTGTTTCTAGTGTATAAAATAAGAAAGAAAATTACAATTGCAAAATAATTGGAACAGCTGTCAAATAAGTCAGAAATATATAGATTACAGAAACTGGTAGAAGTTCTTCTAAAATTTTCAGCGTATTTTAGAATAATGTATTTTATTGGAAACGTATTAACTACACGCCCAATTGCATCTGCAAAATTAGATTCGACATATCGTTCGTGTTTTGCATATTCATATTTTTAATATGTCCTAATAATAATATACTAATGTATCTGCGTTTTTCTTTCAGGTGAGTATCGAGGTCGACAAGCTTCGGCTGTAAATAATAACGACGCGAGTGAGTACAGATAAATTTGAATGTACGAACGTAGAATGAAATAAATAGCTGGAGATCGAGGCGTGTTTTACGATAACAGCGTGCAACCTGTGCATCGCGAAAATTTCACAATGCAAACAACATCCAGAAGCGAATTACACGACATCACATTTACACAATTAACAACGTTCGCGGGACATATTATTTTTTGCACGCGACAAACGCGATCGTTATAATTTCTCTTCTTCAGAAAACACGTATAAATTTTCGCATCGGTGTAATACAGTACCAAACTCTCTTTGTCGATATTAACGAGTCACTGTCGATTTATCAATTATTCTTGCACCGTCACAGTTATGTTCAGTAAAATGCGCGGATTTTAATCGTTATACCTCAAAGTACACATTAATTTTCATTTTGATTCATAAAATTAACAATCTACTTTATACAAATATCTGATACGAGACGTACAGTCACTTACAGGCTTGTCCGCATAAATGCAAAAGAATAATATAATTGTGAAATATTTTTTATTTTAGTTTTAAAGTTGCATCAACCCATTTGGGTCTTTAGTAATAACGTCAGTTTACATAAAACTGAAGGTAGACATAGATATTATTTTAGGTGAAATTTAAATTAAATGGAAAATTTTAACATGTTTTAAGAATTTCAATACACTCGAGCACGAATTTGCAGTTCGAGTAGGATTTGCGTTAAGTTGGTATAATCTTCCTTCACTTTGATATTTCGGGCAAGATATGATGTGTTCAATTGAATTTATTGTGCTGCATCTGTGTGTGAATTTTTCCAAGAAATGTTCTAATTTTCTTTAAGAATTTTGTTGAATGATATTAGAGTCTCTTTGTGGTAGGCGGCTATACTTGGGTTACCATAAAATAAATGTGCAGTCTCTTTTACAATTCTGTCAGCTTTTTCATTCCCTTCAATTCCAATATGTGAAGGAACCCATCCAAATAGGATTTCAGTGGTTCTTTTGTTTAACAAAATTTCATTACATTTCTAAATAAGCTGGTTGATAATTGGGTTTTCCGATTTAGCGACTTATAGAGTTGAATGGATGCTCTTAAAAAATAATGTATTTTTTTGATTTGTTGTCGACTTTTTTTTATGTATTTCAGTCCCTCCAATATTCCATATGCCTCGTAGGAAAATATAGAAAAGAAGTACGGCAATTTGAGACCTGTATCTTCTTCAGGAGTCACTATAATTGTGGAATTTTACCATTTTTTATTTTGTGGACACCATAAGTTTCTATACCCAACTCTCGTCTAGTCTCTCCAATTCCAAAATACAGAATAATACTATCAACATATTCTGGACGCGAGAATGCAATAGTAGTTCGTGAACAAACTTATGAATCACAGTGTACATTATATGCCTCGTATGAATACGAATGTGTTAATAACATTATTGTTCATTTTGGTTTCCTTCAATTACTTTTCCTCAACACTCTAAAAACGAATCAATATTTTATAGAGCGATACGTATCAGACACAGATGGGCGAAATTTTATTTAAATAAAGATTTCAAATAACGTATAAAATTTCAAGAAATCATTGTCGAATGAAAAAATTAACATTATTCGTCAAATAATTTAAAGTTAAAGTAACTTTTATTCGATCCGTTATTTAAATAATTTTGTATTTAGTTAATGCCCAACTCTGGTGTCAGATCAGCTGTTTCGCAATTCCTTCTCACAGCTTTGTGTGGCTATTCTGGATGGGTGTTCTAATAGAGCACACCTTTTGTCAGCATCGATAATTGAGTGTTTGTAGTGGCAAGCACGGGGACAGGACACGTGTTGAATTTCCCTGCAGGGTTTGCTTCAGCAGTCCCCTGCAAATCTATCGTGCACCTCGCACTCGAGCTTTCGAATCGGGTCCACGTGTGCATGCATTACGTACTCGTGTCCGAAATCACCGTTAAATAACTAAAGGGCAGCTGTAATCTGTGGAACCCACTGCTTAGGTTCTGTCCTAGGATTGATGGGATTTCCGTGCGAAGTTTGCAAGGCAATTGAACGATACGTGTGTCACGAACACGCAGTAATAAAGTGCCTAGAATAATTCAGAAATAATACCATTCACCGTACCAGTCTTCTTATGCCTCGAAGTTTGAAATTTGAAAGAAATATTAAAATGAATAACAAGAACTGGCAAAATATTGGGCCAATGTTGATGCAGTGTAAGATGGGACCACCAGGGCATCGCCCTCTTTCGAATAAAAAAAAAGATCATCAAAATTGGCCCATATGCTGAGGAGTTATGCGGAGACAAACATGAAAAAATACAAACGGTTCGAATCTATAACCTCCTCCTTTTTGAAGTCGGTTAAAAATACGTTATAAAATAATTACTTAATGATTCTACATTAAATATTAAAAAACTGAAGTACAAACTGGAGAAGCTATAACATGTACACAATTTTTATTATTATCAAACGGAAATTAAATATTGCGAATAGCACTTTAGTTACGTTAATTTGTAGATAAATCTGATAACAAAGTGTACACAAATATTTTACTTAATATACTTTTTAAAATTAGTACAAATTTACTTGCAAATTACTGTGGAAGCAGTTCCGCGGGGATGTTGAACTAAGGGGTGGTGCGTTTAAAAAAGAAAAAACGCTGGAGAAGCTGTGTGTTTAAGAAGAAACTGAAATTAATATAAAAACTAAGTATGAAATATTCAGTAGCGATAGACAAAGTAAAGAGAAGTATAAAATCGTGGGAAATTGAAACGTCGTAACTATCTTCAAAGAATATCTTCCTTTCCCTCCGAAAGGGGGTGTGTTAGTGGAGAAATTTGTCTCACGAAGTACGCAGCTTTTCGCTCGAGCCATCTAGCAGCCCCATAAAAATCGTGCTTCGGTATGAAGTATTTTATCACCGAACATAATCATAGAGGAATGTTGAAGTTAGCACGGTCCATTGGACACGCTGAAGTTCTAAAGTGATCGTATGTCTCCCCAGGGAGGAAGCACATGTTCGTCCTCATAACAATAGAACACACGGTTTAGGTTAGACAGCGTGATCAGATAATGGAGCACCAAGAGTGCATTACACTGTATAGTCGAATTATGCACTTCTGAGGGGTCCTCCGCACTTGCTTGTTTCGTGCACGCGTCTAGATTCGCGTTAGTCGAGCGCATTAAACGCGCACAGATTTTATCCTTCGAGAATCGATTTCCCTTAAGAGCTTTTATTACGAAATTTATTAGTCTCCTGTATCCACAGTGATTCGCCCCTTTACTTTCTCACTTCTTCTCCATTTTCCAGTTCATCGATGGTGCGTGAAGTTGAAAAAATAGTTGCTTTTAAAATACTATTGAAATGCACAACAAACAGGAGACTTTAAGTCCAATTTTTATGTGATTTGATGAAGAATCATTTTGTACTGTACTTCTACTTTTACATATACTATATATTTTCTAACTCTATACATATTTTCTCTTTTTTGTTTTCACATATGTATTTGCTTTTTTATCCTCTTGTTACTTTCGTAATGTTTACTTGTGATAAATAATTATTATTACTATTATTATTGTTTAGATTTTGCTTCCACTTTAGTTATTTCGAAAATGTTAGATTTCAGTCGAACAAATAATAGAATTTAATTATTGTGGTCACACGTCCTTAATGTACTTGGGACTCCATCTTCTCGTCTTTGGTAAAAATAATAGTAGGTATCAGAATTTGTATTGCATTATTCAAATCTACACGTTGAATTCAGTCTAGAGTGCTATACATGGTATCTGTAAAGCCAGGCACGTAGAGAAAATCTGCACTATTCGATACACTATCTTCGCGTACTATCATCACTATAATTCAATTCGACGTTCATCGAGTGCTTGACCCACGACGGATTTATCGTACGTGAAATTCCAGGGCCATCGATTAAATTAAATAGGACGCAGTAGGGATCAAAGAGGGCTCGACACTTTTTCGTCCATTTACATCGGTGAAACTCAATATCCCCGAAAGGCTGTCAAGTGACTTACGAAAATTTTACGCGTGCATTAAATCTGCTCGACAGGGTGAAGAGCTGGCAAAAGTGGACTTCGTAGTCCATCGTCACAGTACACAATGATCGATAGAAATTACACACTCGTCATCCGCTCCAAAGAAAATAAAAAGGAGCATTCACAACCAGCCCCACATTCGATGAATTTAATGCGAAGAAAGATGAAACAATGAGTGTACCTTTGACACTTTCGCTCCCGCAGGAAACAAGGAGAGGTGATTAAACAGAGCCATCTAACGACCCGTGGTAAAACAGGGTTTTAAATTGCAATACCTCGAGGATTCCTCAAAATTGAAAGCGCAAGACGGAACGACCGATAAAGTAAATTGAAGTTTCTCGAGGCGAGAAAGCTCCTTCCAATTGACAGTTTATTAACGACGCCCTGAGCGAAGGTGGAGAACATGCGGAAAATCGCCAAATGAGTTTCCCAGACCTGTCTTTGTTCCGCTGGAACCACCGAAGGAAAACACCAATATTTTACAACGCGCCTTTTTACGCTCTCGCCACCCCCAGCCTCCGAGAAAAAGAATAATCCTCCCCTTTGATGGAATTCCTTCTCAGCCGCGGAAAGCTCGGCGTATCACCATCCTTAATCCTTCTTTTTCTCTTCTCCTTGTTTCCGACGGCCTGCGTGAAACACGTATTTTGTAGCAAGTATGCGCATATTTTGGGGGTAAAATGTCGTGGATTCGGGGGTGAGTATTCATCGGACGTCAGGTTAACTTATCTGGCTGCTTTGCTCTTTGAGGCGAGGGTAAATTAGAGATCTAGCTTAATGTCTTCTTAATGTCCTCCATCGTCGAACAGTCTGCAGTTTCTTTGCCATCGTGTCTCTCTGATTTTCCTACCTTTCCAGGCACCGTAACTATGCGAGGCGAATGAATTTGAGGTGGATATTCTCACCTTGCTGGATGAAGGTTTGAGGTTTGAGTGGTGAGTTGGAATAGGGATTAATTCTGGGTACAAAATGCGGAATATTGTTGTGTGTGATTAATCGTAGGGTAGATATAAATTGTGGAGGAAGGGTAAGAGAACGTGTACAGAAGAAGGCAGTGTTTTGTTAAGATTTTTGGAAAGATGCAGGTAGCTGAAGAAATTTCGGAGTTCAAGCTGTGCCTTTTATTAGTTTTGTACATAAGTAATTTGTTAATTGGACTTGTAGTAAGTGCGGATTCTACTGTTAATAAACTTCTGCAGCAATTCTCTCAGAGTGAAGAAAATTTATAGGATCCGAGAATTTTCCCTTAATTAGGGCATAATATTATAGAAATTTAAATATTGCTGGTGTATATTGAAGCAAGATGCAATTTCTAATAATGAGTACAACTCAAGTAGAATATGCCAACTCAGTTTAGAATAATTCATAGAATCGGCAAAGAAATTCAGTATAGTCCAGTGAAATTAAACGGAAATCTGCCCAAACTACGGAATAAATCCCAATAAGCTAAATTTCAGTATGGGCCTTCATTTGGTCGTTTTAAAGAATATATTAAAGGTCCCCATCGATCTTACGGTGGTAAGATCTTTTTTGTAGAGAATTTCCTACGCTATGAATTTCATAATATCTATTTTTGTCGCAAAACTGCTAGATAACGAGATATTCGCAAAAAAACGTTTTTATTTTCTTTAACCCTCTGTAAAATGTTTAACGCCGGTCGGATCGATAGGGATTTTTGACATATTGTTTAAAACGACCAAGTAAAGGCACATACCTTAGCTTGCTGGGATTTATTCCGAAAACAGATCCTAATTTCACTGGACAAGTAGCTACACCACGACAATAATTCGTCATGTTCACAACACTGAAGAATTTAGCAAATCCTACTAATACAATAAATCCGAAAGTGCGTTTGGATATTTATTACTCAATCACGTCGCAACTACGCGACCGATCTTTCTGAAATTTTGTATACACGTAGTTTATAACCTGGAATAACATATAGGATACTTTTTATCCCAGATTGTTTAACCGTTTAAATTACTGTGCACGTTTAAATTACTCTCTAGAACCCTGCGGAAACTATAAGCTACCATGAAATCTGGACATCCCACCTCTACTATCTTATTTCACCCCCTTGACACTCCGTGACAATCAAAGTTTTACCCTTGCAACGCCGGGTAGTTTAAGCTAGTTACATATATAAATACCACGTACCCCCTCACAGTAAATACCAAGTGTGCCTTCCACTCAAATTCGGAATTATTCTGCCGTGGATATACCCCTCGCCAAGTCAACCAATTAAATCACAAACACCAGCAGCGCAAACTCCTCGCGTAAGAATCGAGCAGAGGGAAAGATCGAAGGGAAGTGAAGAACTTTCCCAAACTTGCCAGCAGAATGTGCTCCATCAAGGTAGTCAGACCTCAAGCTCCCCTTCGCAAATCCACTGCGATACAAAGGACTCGGCTCCCCCGATCGATACTCAGAATTCTTCGTAAATTCAAAGCTACGTCCAAGTCCCTCTCCATTCCACTCCCAGATCGTTCTCAGCCGGAGCCAGACCGTTCGTCGTCCCCGTCGCTAATGCGTACTTATTATGACCAGCGTGGAAACGCTGAAAGTTCCCTCGTAACCCGGACCATCCCCTGCGCGAACTTGCCCCGAAAACTAAACTTGAGGATTATCATTAGGGGCGGCTGGAACAGGGGGGTGGGTGACAACGAGGACGAAGACGATGTTTTCCCCATAATTATGCGACTGCTGGCGCCGTTCTGCGCGGAGAACACCGTAGGGGATGTTTCCATTGCTATCAAGTGGATTCTCACTGGCACACAGAGGCGACAATAAACGATAGTTTATCGATAGTCGAGAGACGGCTACGTGTACCGCCGCGGGTCACGTTAACTTATCGACGACACGGAAATTGACGTGGCGCGACGCGACGCACTAATTGCGTCGCGAACCCGTTAATTTTGCGAGTCGCTTCGATCGAGATTTGTAGTAATTCGAGGAGAGTCGCGGGTACTTGTTTCTGACGAATTCGACCGTGAACGGTGGGCTGGTCGGACATATTGCTGCTGGGAATGTCGAGTTGTCTTTGGAACGATTGTGTGGTGAGGTGTAATGGAGTGTTTTAAGTTGTAATCTCAGGTATACTGGTTTAATCGAGTGATGGAGTTTATAAGGAAGGTGGAAGCTTGATGAATCGATGACTTATAGAGTAATTGTTCTTGGTATTTTGTTTGTTCCGAGTAAAGTACTTTGTTTTTTAACTACTTTGTATTTAGATGTTTTTGTCTGTCTGTAGGGTAATTGCATAGTTTTTATTTTTTGACATTGATTAGTCGTTGGATAGATTAAAGCACTTAATGTAAGTGAAGGTGGTAAGTTGGACGTGAAAAACTGAGGGTTCAGTTTATTATCTTCCCTTACGTCAGCCCTTCTTTAGATTCGTCGTTACTTTCATTGCTTTTCCTGCGCATTTGGCTGTTCTTCTCCTTCAACATCAATTTCTTATTTCTCACCTTCAAATTCCATTGAATATAGAGTCTTAAAAACTACAATCCCTATCCACAACTAAATCTACTAACAAAGCTTTGAAATCCAAAATTTCTTACGGTATTTGTTTCTATAGTAAACGAAACATACCTCAAAATCAATGATATTCAACTTCCGAGGAAACTCAAATACTCCTAGTATTTCACGTAGTCCACACCGCGCAGTCACGAAAATTTCATAGAATCAAACAGTTCCAGTTTCAAAGAATGGTCAAAATTCCCAGTACTTCACATGCTCCACACTGTGCACCATCAAAGGTTCCCTGAAATCAAAGACATCTAACTTCAAAGGGAACTTGAAATTTCTAGTACTTCGCACAGTTCATATGCTGCATCGACAATTTCAAGAAACCAAAGCGATTCGGTTTCAAAAGACACTCGAACCTCCAAATATTGCACGCAGTCCACAGTATGTAGCAACAATTTTCAGCAATCAAAGTGATCGAGTTTCAATCGAAACTCGAACCTCCAAATACTGCACGCAGTCCCTATTATGCACTCCCAAAAATTCTATGAAATCAAGGAAACCCAGTTTGAGATGACACTCAAAATAAGGCTCGAAATTCCCAACACTGTACACAGGCCACACCGTGCACCCTCGATGATTTCACGAAACGAAGAACACGTCTGGTGCAGGGAATTAATTTACCACCCCTCTGTAAGAGTTACGCGAGTCGCCAGACTCGCGACACCGTAAAGTCAACTCGTCGAACAATCCCCAAAAGCGACTTCCGCTCGATGCAACGCGTATAATCTGCTGGCCACGGGCCAGCATCCCCTTCGCCCGATGGATTCTGTTTTCCCACGTCTCGTCGATCGCAACTAGCATGGAGATTACAGCCCTGGCCCGATGGATCTCGTGTTTCTCCTAGCTCGTTAAAAGTTTTCGCCCGCGGGGAAAAATTCGATGGGGGAAGAGGCGCCACGCGTGCAAAGCCCGGCGAACCTTTGTGAGCTGGACAGAAATCCATTTCGAACTGTATCGGCGATGTTGGCAGAATTTTTTTTCCCGCTATCACCTGCTCTGCCAAAGAGAAAGATGGCCGACTGTGCTGTATCTCTCGCGTATACCTGTTAGATCAGCGCTTTTTCACTTTGATCGCCGCTGTGTACGTGTGATTTTATTTTTTTCGTCGCGACATCATGGCACACTCTAATTAACTCTGGTTTGCTGGATTCTGATAACTCTGTGCAAAGTAATTTGTTCGACGTCATAGATTTCATGTCAGGGTTCAAATCTGGGCATAATTCTACTCTGGCGTTCTGTTAATAATGACTGGGGTCATCTTCTACTCGCAAAACACTGTAAGTACCAAAAATAAAAATTTTCTGGAGAGAGAAAAAAACTTCCCTGATTTTAAATTATTTATGAAATTTGACTTCTTTTGATTGCTAAATATGCTTTCTAAGTGTACAATAACCCAAATGCATCACAACATTTTCTATTTTATGCATTAATATAGTTCAAATCCATGGAAAAAAGTATTGCATTTGTAGAAAACACTGTATGTGCCACCTTTTAGTTGCAGAGAAAATTGAATGTGCCATTCATTTAAATTTGTAAACACTGTAAGTGCCCATCCTGTTTACCCAACGTTTAATTGACTCTAATCTTTCAGCTCTATTGGTAACTTATTTACAAAGGGAAATTGTATTAAAATTCTATACTATATTATTACCATTGGCACATAGAACATTTTCCGATAAAATTCTTTTTTAATTTTGGCACTTAGAGTGTTTTCTACAATGACTCTTCGTTACTAAACTACATATATTAGGTTATAAAAGTATAATATAATTGTTCTAATATTCGAACTTTTGTATAAATAATCCTGGTTTCTGATTGGACTCAGGTGAAAAATTGCGTAGGAAATTGTTTCCACAAAGTAAGGGATATAAAGTGGCTTTATAAAAATTTTCAACCGTTCCATTCGGATTGATCCATAGTGGAATTTTGAGATTAATGTGGAAAGATTTATTCCGCGAATTCGAGGGGTGCCTAGGGGAGTGTTACCCCCTTTAAAATTGAAAATAAGGCTTTTAGGAAGCCACGTACGATATTTTACATACGATCCAGCGATAAGCTGAATATATTGTTATCGTTTGAAACGTAATGCCTCGAATTTAATAGCGCGATTACGATTTTAAAAACAGGACTGTTTATCGCGAAAATCGAGGTGGAGCAGGTTTACCGTTATAATTATACCATGAATTAGCCCGCAATAAGCACTGCAGTAATTATTAACAACATGTTACAGTTTTACTTACGCGCCCAGTAAAGGGCAAAGCAACGTACACGCATATCAGATTTATCATCAATTTAAATTCATGTAGGGTATCGCGCAAACCTCACATCCTATTCGACCCATTCTCCACCATATTACCTATCAGCTCCACAATATTATATTACCTCATCCTTTGTCAATACAGTCCATAACAATAATATTCCCTTCTCTAATTTTACGTCACGAGGGTAATATTATAATATTTCCGTTGCAACTGCAAACAGCTGACAAAACAATAGCCAATTTTTTCCAGCGTGGCAAGAATCACACAGCTTACACGAACTCATACACGCCATAATCAACGTTGCGTTAATTAATCGCCAGACGTTTGGCTGAAGCCCGCTTACGTCGTCCAAATAAATTTCATCCATTCATTAAGGGGGGACCCCACCCAGAAATTTTTGAAATTCAACATTTTTTTTATTTTATTTCAAAGCTTAAGGTGTGTAGAATATTGTGTTAAAATGGTTTTTCGATATTCGCAGTATTAGAGTTACAGTGAAAGCTGTAACACCGCGTCACGCCAGGTAAAAAGGGGACTGGAACCGCATTTGGATGGAAGACGCGCCTTTATTATAGTGAAGTAGATGTATCAGGTATCAAAGTAAATTAGGGACGAAGATCTCACCTCGGACGATCTTCTACAACGATGCGAAGGAAGTTTCAATCAGAATAATAACGAGAGCTTGAACGCCATGAAATCTTTAATGAAAACTTTAAACGCGTTTTTCTCGAAACAGCATTTTTCAACCTGGCCCACACTATATCTCCGAAACGTTTCATCCAATTTACTTATTTTGTTTTTTAAGTTTAAAACACTATTCTCTCCAATCTAGCGTAGGATTTTATTGATATTTCAATTATTCGACTTTTTACAAGCATTTCAGTGTAAATTTTTATGTAAAAAATTAAAGTCAATTCTTCAAACTGCCACGGTACATGGAAGATAATATATTCCAGTTTATATATCTCTTTTGTATTTCCTTCTCAGATGATTCAGTCATTCTCGGGAGTGTGGGCCAGTGTTTTTGCACTGCTCCGGGAAGACATTTTGTTCGTCGCCATTTTGTACAATTTTCCATGAAAAAAAAAATTTTACCAGCAATATAAAGATTGCTTTAAAACTATATAAAAAATCCAAGCCCAATATTTTTATTTATACATAAAAAAATCTCAAACTTTTTAGTGGCTTCTGGGTGGGGTCCTCCTTTAACGCAGCGCGGCGCAGCTGAAAACAATCGAAAAACGGCACCGCGGTGCCTTTGTCCGGCCAAAGTTAAAAGGAAAGCTTGTCGTAACAATAAACATGCTTTAATTGCAAAAGGCACGAACCAGCCACGGTTCCTTTTGTCCAGCATTTTTCAACAGCGACTTTGTCCACGGGGGAAAAAGAATTTTAGTCAAAGGGGTTGCGTTGGCACGCTAAAATATCACGGGGGAATGGTGAAATTGGTTTCCCCTTCGGCCCGTTTTCCCTCAGGATTCGACGGTTCCGCCTCTGAAATGCGCCAAACATAAAGGGACTTTTAATCCTTCGTCCTTTCGAGAGTCGAACGGTCCCAAGGATTCTAGGACTTCCAACGGTCATGGGACTTCCGCGACTTTAATTCCTTCTAAAGCTTCCGACCGGAGACATCGAGTCACAAAGTAGGGGGCAGCTCTTTGCATATTTTCACGGATGGACGTTTCAATATGGTTAAAACACTGATACCAACGTTGGCTTTTCCTTTTGACCTGCTTCGATTACTGTATGAAGAATCTTGCGGTGACTGCTTTCTAAAGCAGATGAGATTTCGTTCCTATTGTGTTGTTAATGCTGCTGGGTGTACAGGAATTGAGTACAGTTTGTTGAATAGGCTATCACTGGGTTATCAGTGATATTTATGCACATATATAAACATATAACTTGCAAACTTTCTCTCATAAAAATGTGTGTTACTCTCGCTTCAGTAGTATACAACAAGTGGAAAGAAGATCACATTAGAATTTATTAGAAAAATTATAAGACAGAATCGAAGAATTCCCCATTTCTAATTTCAAATAACTGACAAATGGGTCATTCCATGCCAAGTGGATCACTTGTTTCCCTCGATATCTGGGATTTTGTTAAATTAGAATATGTTGTAATCCTCGTGATATTATGGGGAGTTTAAGGAGTTGTACCCAGTCGGGCGGCCGAATAGTGACGAATGTTTGTGATTTTTTTTGAAAAAGCGGAAGCATATATCTTTACAAAAATTTTTGCATTTAGAAGAGCAACATTTAAAGGACACTTGGTAATTTTTTCGTACAAAAATATTTACATTTATAATAAAGTAACAGCCGACATCCAAGAAACCTTTTTAAAAATTTGGTTTTGCGGTGAGCACTGCCATTCGAAACCGGATTATCTAATATAAAAAAAAAAATTTCGTTGGTATATTAATGTATCCTCTGATTAACGGAGGGAATGTCCGGAATATTAATTTAAAACAAAATGGCGGCTATTTAAATTTGAAGTCCTAATTTTTTTCTTGCAAAAATCACGTTTGCCATCATTTTGCCGATTTCAAATGTGTTTAAAAAATACAGGACCTTGAATTTTACTACTTTTGCCTACTTTCGTGAAAATGGGTTGTACTTATGAATTTTTATCTCGGGAACTATTCGTCGGATTTAGATGATCCCTTCGTTATTCTAATCACGAAAATAAGCAATAATCGTAAAATTCAAGGCCCTGTAGTTTTTAATCAAATTCTATATCGGCAAAATGATGACTTAAACCCCCCATAATTTCACGAGAACTACAACATATTCTAGTTTAATCAAAATTCCAGACACCGAGGGAAAAATGTGATCGATTTGGCGTGGAATGGCCTTAAAATTCGTTCAACAATTAAAATTCTATCATTACTTTACTATTGGAGAACTTTCAACGTTACCATCTGTGTCCCAGCAGACATACAGCCCAATCAATTAACCAGTTTCCATTTCAATAAAACTTCCTCTAACTCCTACTTTACTAATTAATTATATAAACGAATCAGCCAGCAGGGATGCGAAGAGTAACCCTGTTATTCGTGGAGATACCAATGGTTCCGTTTGAAATCGCGATTATCCAATTCGCCCTAATAGATCGAATCAGTATTCAGGTTTCTGACAGGCAAGATACCGATTAGTTATATACAGTTACGCGATGCACTATCAGATCGCGTTGCGCATTACCAGACACTCACGCAAATCTGTCATCCTGTCGGATGCTCGTCTTCCATTGAAGCGACGTCAAGCCGTTTAGGGAACGCACATGACTGTTGAATCGGTAGTTGCAAAAGCGTGGCTCGTTAATCTCTGGGAAGTCTTAATCTCGGGCCGAATGCGAAATCGATATTATGCAAACCGACGTCAATAAATCCCAGGCTTGCCCAGCCGGGCTAAGGCCCTCTTTACAGCGCCCGGAGCGTTTGCTATACCAGTTGCGCGAACTGCTACTCCTCGGTTGTTAATCGTTATGGCATCGTAAAGCCGGTATTAAGTTGGCGGTATCGCCTGTGTGAGTGATATCTCCGGAATTCGATCCTCTGCGCCGATGATCTTGGAATAAGGCTGCATTAAAGCCGAAGCAGACGGCTGATTAATTAAACCTTTGCTTTTCGTAATCATTCGCGAGTGTTTCAGCAGCTACGAATTCCATTGAAAGGGATTTGGATCTGGGGAAAGTGTTTTTAACATGTTTGGGACCTTTAAGATAATTGGTGGCTCATAGAGTTGTTTGAGGTAAATTGAGATTCACGGTTACTTAGGTTGTAGATGAGAAATTGCGGGACCTGAATTCCAAGATGTTACAGAAGTTGGCAATTGATTTTGTATTCTTTACAGTTTCGAGGGTTTCAATATAATTTGCAGTGATTACACCAAAATCACGCATGTTTTTTATTTTCGAAAATTGAGTAGGGTCTAGTGCAGTGATTCCCAACCTGTGTGTCGCGAAGTGTTTTTTGGGGAGTAGCCACGTTTCTTTTATTGAAAAAATCTGAATTACCTATCTTTAATGTGTTTTCTTTACCATATTAAATTTTTATTTGAATATTATAAAAGGGGATCGCGACTCAGAAAAAGTTGGGAAACACTGATCTAGTGAGTGGTATATGATTATTAGCACAGATTATCTTAGGTTGAACTCTGCTTCCGATTTTATTCATATTTTTACACAAACTTCGAATCCATGAAATGTGACATTTTAAAAATAGCCACATGTCTTTGATAGTTTTTAAAAATTCTGATCATTTCTATATTTTTCTTTTCATCTGGAACATGACCACTTCGTTATTTAGTCACTATGGATGCCAATATTTCTGCATTTCTTCTCCATCTTGTAGAGTAGATTTGGCGGTAGAAAGCGAGACGCTAGAATTCTTCCAATTTCTTCAGTCAGTGGACTCTAGGAAGTTTACTTCACCGATACTTTTCAGAAGTTTCAACTTCACCCTCGATGTGCCAATAACAGGTCACCGCGAACATTCTTCAGGACAGCTCATCACGTTTTCAATTCTACCTAGTTTCAGTGTCGTTTCTATCGAATTTGGATCAAGCTGCTTCGAAAGAAGAGAAATTCCACCATAAATAGTCCGAGTGATCGTACCACTCTTTACAAAACTTTCCCAATATCAACTTTGTACGATGGTGGGTTACCAAATTAAATTGTTTCAGAAAACTTCTCCAATACTTAATTTTCATCACTTAGCAGAATTAAGAAATTCTCTATTTTTGGAGTTGCAAAACTTCTCGAGAACCAACTGTGCGAGATATCTAGTTAGCATAATTAAATTATTCGCAATGACTAGTCTTTGAAGAATTCATGCTTGATGCAATGATCAGACTAATTGCACTGTTTTTCATGTTTCAATCTTTGGGTAGTTAGTAGAAAACCAAGCAGGTAGCACATACTAGACTCCAGAGACATCACATTTTTCATAAATTTATTACGACTGTTGGATGAATAAATTGAAGAATTTTCAATCCTTGGCTTCAAAAATGTGTCAAATAATCTTCTCTCCCAACGATTGTTTAATAAATTAAATTACTATAAGTGTGATACTATAATATTACTAGTGTTTCATTATCAGGACGCCGTCGACGCTACCACTTCTGCTTGAGCGGAGACAGTACAAGCAATTAAGAAATTTCCACTTCACAAAGCGTTCCACTGGCAACTACCGTTCCTAAATATACATATTCTGCACCTACTTAAACGCCTAATTAAACAGATACACCATGCAACCTACAACAATGTGAATAATAGCTCCAGGATTTTCAAAAATATCAAATATCTCCTTCCAAATTAAAATCGTTTCATGAACAGTGTTCTATAAACAATTTACATAATTAAATCACTCGCAAAATCCAATCTTCTATAAATTCTCATTCGACACAGCACCCAAAATAGACGTACTACTGTCAATTCCCAATGTTTAGGTTATTGACATCGGCACAGACACCCGAATCTCTGAAAAGGAAAAAGAAAATAGCAACAGACACGTGAATTTGATTTTCCGATTCTCTGCTTTACAATCGCAGCAACACGTCTACCATATTGCTTCTCTTGTCACCGTTTCCCCGTCGAAGTACATCCGAGCTTCGACTTCCCCGTCACATAAATATTCCGTTCAAAGTCAGAAGCGTCCTTAATCCAACAGTTTTGTAGCTAAATTTATCCTCCGGTATAAAGAGCTTATCCTACCGTCTATCTATCTCGACTATCGACGTCGCCACGGGCTTTCCTCCCCCCTCGCCTCCCCCGATGCCCTTGCTTGGGTTCTTTCATCCCTTAGCGAAAGATGAAACGTCGGTGTCCTAAACCTCGGCCATCGACCGGGGCTCGATCATCCGTCGACCGATTTATCCCCTTCCCACCCCTCTCCGATGGTTAACCAGCCTGCTGGAAACGTGATAATCAGTTCCCAACACGTCTTTCCGCGTAATGCACAAAGAGGGTGGAAGTGCATTCCCTTTTATCAAGACCTTCCCCTTTCAATCGCGGTAAACAGTAGCTTTCTTTTCTGATCCTCGAACGATCGCGGCTGGATTACCCTTTCGAATGAGATAGCGTCTGGATTAACGACGGCGGAGGACTGTGACGCGCATTCTTTACGAGGAAATTCTTCATTTAGACCTACGGGTGGTTCTTTAATCCGCCCTGCTTGGAAACTGTTCGTACGAATAGTAAGGGTGGCTTGTTGTTCTAGTGGTAGGAGGGGGAGAGTGCTAATGGTGTGGGTGTGAAGAATTGTATTTGTATCAGGGGGTCACTTGTTGGAGATTAGGAAGGGCTCAGGGATAGAAAGATTGCCTTCGAAAGGTAAAGTGTACATTAGGGTGGATCTTATTTATACGCGTTGAAATTTTTTTTTTGTATTTCTTTGTTCTCACCCACTAGAACGGTGCCATTTTATAAAAAGAATAGTACCTGAAAGAGTTGATTGCAATCGGGAAGGGGAAAGGGTGCCGACCAGGGCTTAAAGTTTAGAATTCATCAATAATTTGGATTTAAAGAATTTCTCAAAAATGGTAAGCCATATCGAAATTTCTTCAAATAGTATTGAAAGAGCATTCAATTTTCTACAATTACTGTATATATAATTTTCTCGTGCGTCCATCAATTTTTTAGATAATACCGTTTGAATATAGAGAGGTCCGCACTACGCGCGTGTAAACAACACGTCACGCCGTACAGATCTCTATATTCAAACGCTATTAGCTAAAAAATGGTTGGAAGTACGAAAAACTTATATATACAGTAATTGTAGGAAATTGAATGCTCTTTTAATATTATTTGGACAAAATTTCGATAGGGCTTACCATTTTTGAGAAATTCTTCAAATTCAAACCACTACATGAATTCTAAACTTTAAGGTCCGGTCGGCACCCTTCCCTGTTGTCCGATTGCAATAAACTTTTTCAGGGACTATTTTTTTATGAAATGGAACTATATTAGGGGGTGACAGCAAAAGAAATCGCAGATTGAAAATAAGGGCCACCCTAGTGTACATACTTGTATTGAAATCAAAGCCGAGCTGGGGCTACATTTTAAAACCTTACTCCTCACAAACAAGAAAATAAAAAATAATCTAGTTGTAGTTACAAAATAAAATATGTATCGTCTTTTTAAATATCAAATTCATAATATAAAAACTAGAGGCAGCTGCAAAATTTGAGATGCATCTTAATGCTGGTATGCCTAGGGACTCCAAAAGTATAAATGCAACCCTGGATCAAAGACAGGGAAGAGTGTTACTTCTGTGAGATTTTGGTCTCTCAATCTGATAATCAGTTTCTTAATGTTTCTGCTCAATTACTGTGTCTTATAGTACTACTATATAGCTATATTGTTGCCGTTTGGAAATTAATATGGACAATTTTATTGTTACAGAATTTGCCAACTCTGTTGCACAATTGAACCATGCAACGTCATTTCCTCGTTTTCTTCTTCTTCTAAGATCCCCCTAGTACAGTTTTCTGTATTTGCGTTACAAAGTGTGATCCAATCCACGAACCAAATTACTTTCAAACATTAAAGTTACACAATTGTACCTGAATACCTCACAGTTTAAAAACAATCTACTTTTACCTGAATAGCACCAATTCCGTCAATAAAATTACAGATCTCAAATACAAGGATCTTTTCACATGAAACACTTCTGCGCTGTCACTGGTTTCGAAGAAAATAAGTTTCACGTAAAAAGGCTCTAATCCTTACAAATGCTCATAATTTCGCCACATCTTGAATCACTTTCGGTTACGTTGATTGGACACAGAGTAATCGTTTTTCGCGTCAGGGTGTGCGTTCCAGTTGGATCGCGTTTACCGGCCAATTAGAGGCGCCCCGACGGAAAGAGAAGGAGCAGAGGTCCTGATAACCGGATAGTCGGATATCCAGATAAGCAGGCTTTCAGGGCCGACGGTGTCGTGCGGGATTTATAGAGTGAAGGTATTCTCCAGTCGTAAATTCAGCTTGTGTATAGGTTGATATGCGGAGTCACGTGGAAGCAAGCCCTCCACTTCCGGTTGCAATCGTTCAGCAGCGGGATAGGCAGTCGCGTGCTTCGTTATCTAGGCTTGTTGTTTTAGTCGCGCCGCTTTCTTCCGGGGACGGTCGATTGCTGAAATTTTTCATGGCGAAATCTGTCATCTGTCAGGCTGGGAAATTAGAAAAACAGCGATGGAGAAAGGTAACCGGTCATTTGTCAGGAAGTACTAGTCGCGTTGAGACTCATAGTCGCCTGGAAGTGGGATCAGGTAATGAATAGTCTTCTTCACGTTTTCAATTTTCTTCCTTCGGGAAATATTCGAGTAATTAACGTAAATTGATGAAAAGACTTTATCTACAAGTATGAAGAAATTTGAAATGATGTTTTAATGGTTGCATGGCTGTTTAAATCTCCCAAATCTAAGGAAATAGCAAGGGGAAGAGTTAGATAGAAAAGTAAGTATTAATTGGTTTCGGATCCATAGTTGGATAAAAGTGATGGAATATTCCTTGTAGTATTTACATATTTTTCTTTGCTTTGTTAGGAAATACTTGAGTTATTAATGTATATTTGTCTTCCTTTTACTGTAAACTGATGCTAGGGAGAGGATTGTGTCCAAAAGTTCTAGGAAGACTGAGACAAAATTTCAATAGTAGGTAACTGGTTGGTTTAAAAATTCCAAATCTGGAAAATTCCCACTGACGTTTCTTTCCTATCAGCTGTCTGATTCTCTTCGTCCGCCATTCTAAGACCTCGACGAAAATAGAGATACTGTAAATCTAATATTTATGATTTATTGGCGCCCAAAATAATCCACATATTCTCAGGCAATTCGACAATTGTCTCGCTGAAATCCGTCAGCTTTGAAACATTTATCTGACACCGAATATCCGCGATGTGTCTGATGTTGATGTTAATAGAATTTGGCGAGTTTGTTTGGATTTTGATTCAGCAAAATCGGCAACCACATTATGCAAACAAATTCTTTAATTTCCCATTTCCGCACCGTGAAGTGCCTAATTCCTTTCGAGCAAGATTCATTAAAACAAACTGGGACATAACTCTGCAAATTTCATCCAACTTCCCGGAAAATAGACAGCGAAATATGTTTGCACGATGATGTTTGACGAGAGATTCATAATACCTCTCTTACATATCTTTTTTTCGTGTTTGTAGTTAATTTAATGTGCGACCGTGGCCCGAGGACCTATTTTAATATAATGAATGAATTCTTCGTATGATTTCAGTATACATATTAGTGTGTACTTCATTTACGGTAACATAGGAGTATTTTACTCGCTGCGCGACAGTTACCTACATTCATTCATTGTAATACCATAAATACAAAATAGTTATTTAATTATTTACGTCATTGTCGAAAACCAATTTATATGAGGGGTTCACTGTTGCGATCTAAAATCCAAAAAATCGTGATTATATTTTACTAAATTATTCAAAATTCTTCATTCTGTTATCACTATGCTAATACAGTGGGTGGCCAAATTATTATATTCAAGCAAAAGGGTTTGAGATATTATAAAAATGGTCACAAAAAATATTTAAAAATATCGCATTTTTACACTTAAAGTTTCTAGTTTTTGAATCAAGTACTCAAAATTTTTTCATCCATTATGATATTGTTTTATCATGATAAAGTTCAGGAAACGAACTTTCCAACATTTTTGCTAAAGTAGTTTGAACGTATGCATGGGCTAAAAATTTGTTTTTCCTGTAAATCCAATGAATAGCTCTTATAAAGCAAACATTTCTCTTTAATTTCGTTTTTTGGTTTTGTTGTTTGATTTTTATTCACCGAGTTATTCGCGATCAAAGCAAAAACGGAACTTTTTACTTTGGACACCTATAGCTTACGAACTCATGATGGTAGACAACTTTTTCATGAGTATTTTGGAAAGCTAAGAAAGTTTCCTTTCAGAACCTTTTGTTGCCAATTTAAGATTTTTTTAATCGTATTAAATCCATTTTAAAGTGATCCCAGAAATTTACGAAAATATTTTGAGTAGGTATAATAGTTTGGCCACCCTCTAGAAGTATCATACTAACACAGTAATCCCAGCAGTGGTATTGCTATCACTTCTAAATTCCTCTAATTCTAATAAAGCTAGTATTACGACACAAGGCAATATCGGTTCGAAAGTTTCTTCGATCCTAAAGAAATTCTTCCCCCGCGACAGTAAAATATTCAGTCTTCTACTCCACAAAATTGTGCGAAGACAAATTTCTTTCTCCTCGAGCACACCCTAAAATCTTTGAATCTCCGTAAGTTCCAAATGGTAATTGAAATTGAAGCACCTTCTTCGGTATTGAATTCTGCCAACGAAAAATCGACATTTTCTTCAATTTTCATTAAACTCGAGCCGAACCATCCGAATCGGTCTTGAAAATCGAACAGACGCCACGTAGGTAGGACACCTTCCACCAGTTGATTTCTTCGGGTGTGAACCACATTATTTCCTAATGCGGCGAATACAACACGTCCCTCGTAAACATCGTCTCGAAGGACAACGTGTTGGGGCTTTAAATCAAGCGTAATTCCCGAGAGGATGGAGCTTGGTCGTTGTTATATGGCAAGAGCCCACCGTTCTGGAAGTTACACGAAACTCGGCTAGCGAGGGGGATGAAAAAGAAAGGAAATACCAATTTTGCGAGTAGACGTTACTTTATTAGATAGTAATACAGAGACGTGTCGCTTACAACAACTGAAATATGAAACAGACGCCATAGGTTGTTGTATATGAAAATGGTAAGTAACGTTTCTGTTCAAAAGAAGGTCGCTCCAAGTGGTTCCTATTGTGTATAGAATTTCTAAAGCTTTATCTGCAGGTCACAGAATATTCCTTATCTCTAATTTCGATAGGAATTTAGTGATATTTTCTGGATTATCGTAGTTTAGTCATTAAAGTTTTTCACTCATGTTGCTTTGCGTATGCATCGTGAGTTTTGGCAAAGTCTTTATCCTCCTGTGGTGGATATGTTTATTATTTGTTAGCTATTTTAATACCACCTTTTCAAGAAAATAAGATTTCTAGGTTACCACTAGGTTTAAAGGGTTACCGCAGTCAGGAAAAGAACGATTTTTTGGGAATTTATTTCAGAAAGTACATGCATATAGTTATACAAAGGTTTTTGTATTCAGATGAGGGACACTTTAACAGGTTATTATATGATGTTTTGGTGTAAAAGTATTTATTTATGGCAAAATTACAACTGATTTCCCGGAACCTGTTTTTAGAAATACGTTTCGCGGTGAACAGCATTATTCGTAACTGGGTTATCTAAAACTAAAAAACGAAGAGGATATAGGTAGTACAATAGTTTATTTAGTCTTCAATCGTTCCGTTTTATAAAATATTAATCTGGGATAAAATGGCGGATGTTAAAGTGGAATGATCGATTTTCGTAGAAAAAACACTCATTTTTCAACCATAAAATAAAAACTATGCATTGGAACAAATGTTTTGATTAAAGACTAAATTTGAATGTTTACAAGAAACCTACAAAGTTTCAGAAAAATTGGTGAAGCGGTTCTTGAGAAATCGTGGTCACCGCAATCGAAAAACTCATTTCGGGAAATCAGTTGTAATTTTGCTATAAATAAATACTTTCACACCAAAACATAATATAATAACCTGTTACAGTGTTCCTCATCTGAATACAAAAAGCTTTGCATAAAAATATGCATGTACATTCAGAAATAAATTCCCGAAGAATCGTTCTTTTTCCGACCTTACTGACTGCGGTAACCCCTTAAAATCTGATATGGGAGCTTATTTTTAAAAAAATGTAATAAATTTAAATTAATTGATATGTTTGAATATTAATTAAATAAATGAATTCTGGGAAGTTAGAATGAAATTGTGTTTTGCATTGAAATACTCCCTGAATCACCTCGCGAACTATTTAAACATTAAGATACTCAAGAAAATATTCCCACTGGAAAAAGTGTAAATTTCGAAACACGATAGACCAGTAAAATGTTATCTTTCTAGTAGTTGAATTACATATAATATTCCATCGCGGAGGTGAATTCGCAAGTGGAATAGCTAGACCATCACTCTTATAACAGTACAAGAGTTATCAAAAAATCAAGAAATCTAGAAGTTATTACTCAGAATAACCTCGCCTTCACATTGTCGTACCATAAAAATTCTTAACCCTTTGACGACGGACACAGGGTCCATTTGGACCCCTCCTAAATATCAAATCATTATATTTTAATAAAACTGAGAATATTAAATCACAACAAAATTGAAGTCTAATCTGAAAGCTTGTTTCCAGGTGGGTATGAATAGAATACAGGTCAAAGTCGACCCGGTATCCAATGTGCGCTAAAATATTCACGGTCCGAGAGTTAATTTGAGTGTACTCCAAATTCCTGCCCAAACGGGGAACAGGATCTCCACGCCACACAGAACAGCTGGCGCAAAAGTCATCATCCGATTTTCTTAGTCTATAATTTTGGCTTTAAATGAAACAACGTAGCGTTTTTGTGGTACAATTTACTGAGACTTATAAATTTTCTGACATCAAGTGCCAAAGATAATATCCAACAAATAATTGCCACTCGAATTGATGCAAACCTGGGCTCTTTTTATTTTGTGGTGTTAGATTTTCGATTTCGTGTTGAATATTGTCTTTTAATTGTTGCAAAGTCTGTGGGTTATTCACGCCTTCAAATAGCCCCCAAGAAAGAAGTCCGAAGAATTTTTCCGCGTTCATGAAAAGTATACTTATTCATCGTTATGGACACTAAAATTTCGTGAGTCTCTTCTATTGAAATGTCAAAACATCACTGACATATATCTGAAATTTAAAAAATTATAAGCTATTAATCTCGGATGCTGACTTTTGCGCCACCTATTACCTAAAAGTGTTGACGAACTACACCACACTTGTCTTTAAATAACACCGTCCACTGTGGGTGCAAGTGAAAAGGTGGAGGAAAGATTCAGAGCAACCGATACTGGTGAGCGTGTAACCCTGGAAACTTGCGTTTAACTTCCGAGTCAATAAAAGCCCCCGTTCTGCGGATTACGCAGCGGAGCGTGATCAGAGTTTAATTGACGGGTTTCACAGCGAGATCGACCGCTCGAATCGTGCAGGAGCCTTCCTCGGGAGCTTATAAATTTTATCGAGTCCCCGCCTCTTTATATTACGACGGGATTGGCTGGCTTCTATCGACGACAGGGCGCGGGTACTCTCGAAGAGGAGCGCCGTTTTCGCCCCGTCGAGCTTCGTTTCCGTCCGCGTAGCTTTTAAGGGAGTGTGAAATTTTTAGCCCGTAAACAAGGGGTTCTCGGTGAAGTTCCTGTACCCCGTTACCTTCGGTTAGCTTCGTACCCGTGCAACTTGACGCGTTCCGAGCAACTTCCTCCGGGGCAGCCTGAGCTTATTAGGCTTCACGGTGTCGCGGATGCAGTTTGTCTCTGGGGGTTTTCTGAATTCCAGTTTCTACGGCGACGTGGTTACAGTGAGAGCCGTTCTTCGGGAACCTGTAGATTTCTTTAGTAATCTGAATGGAAATGAACTTGTAGCAGGTTCAGAGGAGAGCACGGTGCATTTGGAATTACAATAATCTTCTGGGGCTAGTGAAGGGTTTTTTGTAGGTTTGGTTTTCTAGATAACATTCCATTCCTCGGCAAGAATTCTATTAACACCAGGGGTTATATGTCGGATATTTTAATTTGCGATGGCATTTCGTCCATGATTTTTCCTTTTCCCAGCAAGATAGATTTTTTGTTATTGTCGGCTTCATGAATCGAGTCTTGAATTTGTTTGATCATTTGATCGAATGTTGCTTTATTTGTAACAGCTTTTATTGCGTTTAGGGAATTAATGAGTATTATGGTGTTCGTATAATTATTTTCAATATTTTGTCCTATTGATAAGAGAATGTGAATTTGGTGAATGACTCTGGAACGCTGTAGGTATTTAATTACCGAATTTTGGTGCAAAAAGAGTATTTTGTTTTTGACGTGTTGGCTTGAAGTCCTATTTGATTTGGATTTTTCAAGCTTTTCCAAAGGCTATCTTCCTGAGGGCTATGTTATACTTGAAATATCTTTTTTTTTAGTCTCACTGACTGTACACACGTTTCAGAAAGCTTTCAAGGAAGCAAATTACTATCGCAGACGCTTGTCCTAGTAAATACATCACAGTTAAAATATTCCAAGTAGCATAAAATACGTATTAGATAATGCAATACTATCAGTAACATGTAAAACAGGTAAATACTACTTTCTAAACTCTGTAACTTAAAAAATTCAGTGCAAACTCTCTAGAGGCCATGAATACTCTCTCTCAAAACTTGCTAGAGGCTCTTTGTATGTGCTCCCCCTGAACTCTCTGAGGACTAACTGAAGCGTACTGCACACACAGAAGCATACGCTCACAGTTGTGTCTTTAGAAACCTTCTTCCTAAATTAAACACTTCGTTTACACTCATTCCCGAAAATCCCACCCTTTTCACAAAACCGTAACTGCCTGGCTGATAATCCATATCGATTACCACTGAAAAGTAACGGCAAACAATTGTGAATTTAAAATCAAGGCTCGTGGAAGTCACTTTCGATTTATTACCAAAGATCACAATTCTCTAAGATAAGTGTCATCGACGGATGGTCTCGATTTTATTGTGAGAAACGATGAGTTAATTGATGAGAGCGTTATTCCGTGGTTTGGTGAGCCCATCGCAGCGAAGATTTTAATCTGGAACGCGTACTGCACGGCCCTTTAATATTGGCCATTACGTGGAAGGGCATAAATCGCGAAATAAGAGGGCTGCGTCTTGTTACGGTGGCCTTACCCCTCGATAGCGGGTGATTTATGCAAAACTGCATGAATAATCTCTGCAGCTGAGGAGAAGAGGCTGCGATAGCGCGGCGCAATAAAGCGCAGCCGTGAGTAGCCGCGTGCAGAAACCTGTGGTTGCAATCGTGCACCAATTCTGCGCGCAATTTGATGCATTATGGTAGGCGCTGTGAGATTCCAGATTTGTGTATGATGAAAGTTTGAAAAAAAATTCAATTAAGCACAGTGTCGCGTGTGTTCCTGCAGTGGTTTCAAAATATCGCGAATGGTTTGGTTCGAAGGAGGATTCAACGATTGGAGATGGTATAAAACTATCAACATTTTTACCCAGTTTTAAAGCAACTTAAAATATTTTATTTTACGTTTCATTACTTTGTACTTGATTAACACCTTAGGTACAGGCAGATCTCATTAAAAAGAACTAGGGAGGTACTACTGTAAATATACATACCTATATTGAAATACTAATTGCAAAGGACAGAAGTGTTTTCTGTGAAACCGTGTATTAATTTTTTGGACTTTGTAGTTTGGTTAATTTACTTCCTTCGTTTATTTATATCATTTCTGTTGGTACCAATTCACACCACACAGTGTTAATAAACAAGACAAATTTTAATTAGCTACTCGTGATTATATTAGAGATTAAATCAACGCTACGATGGATAAAGACACATGAAGACTTTCCTTCTTCCTTTACACCTGAAAGACTTCTTCAGCCTTCACAGTTCTTTTTAGTTGCAAACACAGTTTTCGCAATTACTCCGGGGCTAATGTCAAACCATCAGCTCGCGTGTGTCACGTAATTGTGAATTGGTGTAGCCCTACAGTTTTCGATGGCAAAATTTTCCTATATCAGAAATTTCGAACCATAAATAATTTCCTGTCTCCCGCTTAATAACCCTAAATTAGGTCACGCGAATAATTTTTGCGCAGTATCTAAACAATCTTATTACTCTCTCACACACCATAATTTAATGTAATATTACACCGTGTAAGAGAGTCATAAGAATGAAATATTACATTAAATTACACCGTATCGATAATATAATACAATAAATTAGGTCACATTATAAATACAAATTACTTCACTCACTCTTTTACTAATCTTACCATCCATTTCTTCTACATTCGATTTTAAATCTCCAACATGCGGCAATTCTAAATTTAAACCCAGGCAAAATATAATTTCAAAGCAATGTTGTTTCAGAAGAAAAATTCTACAAGACCTGCATTACACTCTGATTGCATCGTGAATGTGAACGTTGCGTTTACACGAAAGGGGTACAAAAATAGAGTAGGTACGTCCATAACGCATTCGGTTTCTTAAGGAATACCTCAGCGTCTTCCTTTCGAGTGCCAACTTCTGATACAAACACTGCATTATTCATGGCCGAGCACGGCTCGTCTGCGATTCCCAGTCCTGGACGAGGGCTGTGTCTGTCGGTTGAATAATTAACACGGTTAGGTTACCTGCGGCCTGGCATGCTACGCCTTTTCCAACCCTCGCGCTCTGAAAACTTCCTGCCGGCTGCTCGCAGGCTTGTTCCGTTCGATGCCCATTTGTTCGATACATATCACAAAATGACAAGAATCTCGGACTACACAGAGAAGAACGAAACTAGAAGGGATGGAAATAAATTCCTACCATTCGCTTTCGGGGCATCTCGCAGAAGAATTTTCATACTCCGAGCTTGTTATTCTCCTCCCAGCTTCTGCAACATTGATCCCGGTTGCGCCGATACGCGGATGTCTTCAATTTCGTTCAAGCCGCGGTAAAAAATATCGTTCTGCACCTCGGAACTTTCTCTAAGAGACGCCTATTTTCTGTCCAAAGTGGTACAACATGCAGAAGCATGCTTCAAAACAAACTTCAACCCTGAAGCATTGCCATACATTGGCTTCGTAGAATGTAGCGCAGTGGTTTAATTTTTTTTCTCGATTTTTCTCGAGGTCATTCCGTTCTTTTAAAGCATCAATTTTTCAGGGGACGGTTTGGAGAGAAACATATTTTATTCACCAGTGTTGCAATTATTTTACTTCTATACTATGGATGATTGATTTATGAACAGTTTACGAACCATCAGAATTCCTTTCACCCCGAGATCTATTTTTTCACAGGAAGCTGAGGATCCCTTTTGTCGATACAGGCACTTCGAACCCCATTTTCGCAGGAACTAAAGCGTTCTTCGACGTTGGCGTGAATGTGCGTAAGAAAATCCCTCGTCGTAACAAATACCGGTTATGTACACTTTCCCTGTGGCAAGCCGGGATGAAATTGATAACACGGATTTAGATAAGGCCACTAAGTATAGTTTTATCGGGGAACGGGCGCTTCCGTCTCGATAAGAAACGGCTCCGGGCTTTTTCTTTCGCAGTTTCGCGGTCGGTTGTTGCGCGCTTCAAAGTTTCGAGCGATCCGACGATACTAACGATGACTCGTTATTCTTCCTCTCGAGGAAACTTGGGACCCTATTCGTCTTGCCAGCGATTTCCATGCGCGGAGGGGAGAGGAATTTATCCGCGTTTTCCGGGCGATCCGCTTTCCCTCTGCCGATGACGCCTCTGTTTCGTGTGATTTACTTCCATCCTTCGTTTTTACGGTTACAGCGGTTTCGCTGGTCGTTATCAGTTTCCTTTCTAGGGACGCTCGATTAGAATACAGCAGAGACTCTGTTCTTCTCGGTGGTTGTGTCGGGAAAATTCGTTGCAGAGGCGAGGGACGTCGACGACGTTTGCTGAATAGTTTTGTTGGGGAATGAAATGAGCTTATTGAAATAAAATTGTGTTAAAATTCTGTTGCTGAATTTAACATTTTTTGAGGAAAGCATAGTAGTTTTATACGCCGCGTTCGCGCGCGATAGATAGAGGAACTTTAGACTCAGAACTGTGTATCGATCCAATGTGTGTAGGTCTATGAACGTTGAAACGTGGTGCAACTGGCGAAGAGTTATTCGTCGCGAAAATACGAGAACAAAATGTGGGTACTGTAACCTTTTTTTATTTACTGTGAGGCTTTCGTGACAAACGACTTTGAACGTAAAAGCGTATTAATACTTATGTGGGTTCATTGACCAGTAAAATTTTAGTATTTGTTTATGATAGTAGGTACAGTTGTGGATAAAAGTATTGGGACACCATTTAAAAGAGAATAGCATATTTAAAATTGGTCCAAACGACTTGATTTTTTTTTTTAAATATGGAGGAGTTAGTTTAGTGGGTGACATGTTTCGTAGTTTTGAAAAAAAATGCAATTGCTTGAAATAGGAAAGAAAATAGTGAAGGTCGCTTTTTCAACTTTTTTATCTGAGCCCGTAACGAAAATTTAAAAATCCCGTTTGTAAATTTAATTAAGTTGTATAGGTACATGCTGAAAATTTCATCGAAATCGGTTGATGCAGAAACAAGCGACAAGTATCGAAATATGTAAAATCTTTAGGTTTATTATTACAGTTATAGACCGAAAACTCTGATTTCCACAATATTTAACTGTCTGTAGCTCATAGTTAAGTTAACCGATTTCGATGAAATTTCCAGCATGTATACTTACTTAAATCTGCACACAGAAAATGGATCTGCGCACTAATAAAAATGTTGAAAAGGCGACCTTCACTATTTGACTAATTGCAATTTTTTTCAAAACGACGAAACGCGTCACCTAGTAAACTAATCCTTCTAGCTTCTCAAAAACTCAAGTCGTTTGGAGCAATTTTAAAAATGTTATTCTGATTTAAGGGGTGTCCCAATACTTTTGTCCGGCGCTGTATAGGAATTCTTTTTAGCTTATTCTGGTATGTCTAAAAACGAAGATATAGTAGCATGCTTGAATAATTGAAGAGCCCTTGTAGAAAACACTGTATGTGCCAAAATTAAAAAAAAAAGTTTCATTCTATAGTACAGAATTTGATTTTTTACATTTACCTGCAGTGTTTTCTACAAGTACTCTTTCATTAGGCGTTTGTGACAATGTGGATAATATACCCACATCTAGTTTCCTAATCTAAAAAACATTTCCATATTTCGCACCACGCTCAGTTTTATTATTTTTTTTAAATAAAAAGACATCAAAACCATGATTACACGAAACTTTTTAACACGTTGACTGCCGATGAAATCGGCCCCGTTGGGAGTGTACTGCATTGCCCGATCGTTCCGATCGGTGTAGTCGGCGTTGGTCACAGAACACAAATCGCGCCGATCGGTGCGATCGGCTGTCAACGTGTTAATGCCGATATTGTCCTCAGCAATTCCACGTTGCAAAACCCATTTTAATGAAACATAAAAGTATCAATGATGAATCATACCTGAGAATCAAGATTCTGAAACCCTCCCGGCAGAATTTAAAGATTCAGATAACCGTCGCTGTCATCTGCCCACCGTTGAAACACTTTATTCCAACTTTATTAACTTTCATTTGTTCAGAGGAGATATTTTCGCGCAAGATGCTTCAGTTGCATGCCACGAGACTTCGTCGAGCAATAACGGCAGAAAGAATAATGAATCGCGGGCGGAGTTGTAGGGGAAGAGGGAACGATGGCAATAATAATAGTCGGTGAAACTCCCGTGGAAATATGACAAACCTGGCGTAGTCGTGAAACGCTGTAACAGTAACGCGGTATGAAATATACAAAGTTGGAAAATTGGGTTGTAAGCGAAGTTAATCCCCTCGGTGTGCTTAACTTTTGCACGTGCATAGGATATGAAATTCTCGAACTCGCGGGAATTCAGCTTTAATGCCGCGTTAATGGTACATCGCTTTCGTTGATAACGCGAAACAGAGACCCGGGCGAATTAGTTTTCGGACTTGGAAATCTTCGCGTTAACGTTCCCTTTCAACGGACAGATCTTCCGCGCGAAATTGGGGTAGGGGAAGTAGGGGCATGATGGGGAAAAAGCTAAGGAAAACTGCAAATAAAGTGATGATTGTACCTAATTAATTAAGTCTTTATTACTCCAAATACAACTATAAGTTAATGATTTAACATTTGTTACACCCTTCGGACTATCTGAGGTCAGGCTTCTAAGTTATTAAACTTTGCAAAACAGATGGAAAAAAAACGTCTTGCCCCTACCGCGGGGTAAAATGGGGTACCGAAAACGGGGTAAAATGGGGTACCGAAATGATTTTCCTAACTATTTTATAAATTCGAACTAAAAATAACGAGATTTATTTGAATTAAATTATAATAGAGAACGATGACGTTACTTAATCTCACATGAACAACCATGATAGGAGGAATGATGGGGTACCCCGACCTAACCCCTGATGGGGTTAGGTATCAAGGACCCCATCTTGCCTCAAAGCATCGTTTTCCAAATATTAATATATTTGTACAACAAATAAAGAAATATTGAAATTTTGAATGTGTAACATTAAAATTGATGAAATGGAGATTATCATAGAAGAAAAATAATAGCCTTGCCGTCCTTATAAATATATATTTATTTCAAATCTTTTTATCACACGAAATAACATCGACGCAGCACGCAAACGGTTCACAGCTTTAAATAAAAAACGCGTGCTCCCCCACTCGCTTTTGCCAGCGACCACACTATTATAACACAGTGGCTTTCTAATGCTGTATTTGTCACGTGCCTAGCATCTTTTAATTAGGGTTTAGGGAGATACCCCATCTTACCTCGCTACCCCGTCATGCCCCTACTTCCCCTACACATCGCAATTATATTTTTACGTGCCAAACAAACTTTTATGTTATTCGAATAAAATACTGTAGATGGTCACTGAAATAATAAGTTTTCTGATTTTGTAAACCGTAGCTCATTTAAATAGACGAATGAATATCCTTTGAAGCATTTCGATATTTCACTTCTAATCAAATGAGATTTTATTTAATTTTAATTTTAAATCCAAAACTATTTAATTTTAATTAATTCTTAAATAATACTAGTAGTAATTCGTGGCACTTTTATTCTAACTGTTTATAATATATCTGCCTCGCTATGTTCCTTTCCCGAGCAAAACGTTCAAAATTAGCTGATAATATGTCTTACTTTTTAATTCATTGTTGTCGTGATGAATATTCATTTTTTTTAAATAATCATGGTATTATTAACCCTGCGAAATCACACCTTATAATCACAAATTGGTTACATGGGGCTCACTGCACCCCAGCGTGACTTTTGAGTTACCATTTTCGTATTTTTGAATCTTTTAACTTTTGAGAAATAATACTTGTACATTCGTAATAATCTCTAATAGTCTTTTCCTAGAAATGTAAATTTCGATATGATGAAATTTGTAATGGAAACAGGCAATGTTTTTATCAAAATTCACTACATTTAAAAATTTTAATATTAAGGTCTAAAAATATACAGAAATATTTGCAAAGACCAAAATTCTTTTGCCTGGGGTGCGATACACCCTATGTACCCACGAAGGGTTATGAAATAAATTGGCGAAATTTGTTGTTACAGGGATGAAATCGATTTTATTTCATTTTTTCCTCGACTCGTCGACTTTGTTTTTTAGGATTGCAACGCAATGGTCCTAAAAGGACAATGGTTATATTGGCCGAGTCGCCGTAAGGTTATCGTTTTTACCACGTGCTGATGTAGCGTCGCGTGGATTTCGCGAATGGTAGGAGACCAGCAGGAACAGACATTCTCGTGATCCTTGATATCGTTTATTGGCTCAGAGATCACAGCGAGCGGACTTCAACGACTGCAGTAGTCGTTTACAGCTGTACTCCGGTATTACAAATCCGTCACGTGCTACATCTTGCATTCGGCGGTAATATCTGGCATTACTTTTCGCTCCCAGTCTACCTCAATTTCTGAGCCTCTTTTGAAAATCGACGGGCTACAATTTTTAATATATCCGAGCTCCCTTAAAATTTCTCTACCAAGCAATTTTATTCTTCCCCATTTAAACTTGAAACCATTTCCTATTATACATTCGAGTTCGTCTAAAAATACATAACTCTCTCTTTGCTTTCAAATTTCTCCATTCCACAAGCGAGTTTTTGTTTCCAATTTTGGAGCTCGAAACAATTTTCAGGCGAAAGAGTTGGAATTATTTGGAAATTAATAGTTCGGGGGAAAGATTTTATCCCGGCTCCCGTGCAGATCAATACGAGGATACTGTTTCGAAGCTGGCGTCGCTGTATTGAATTACAATTACACTCTGTATCTGGGCATGTTCATTCGTCATTATTATCAGTTTCCGTGCAATGCGCGGCTTTGTCGACGATCAAGCAACTGTAAGCGATTCGATGCGCGGTTGCAGCCTGCAAATGCGTCGCGATTGTTGTCTAAACTATTGTATAAAATGCTGGGGGGGAATAAAATGTTACGAGCGTATGCATTCGCCATTGTGTAACCGAGAAAATGACATGCGCCGACCTGCGCGATAATATCATACGTATAGAGGTGAAAATGAGGAGCAAATTGCACACATATGTATATAAATAAATTGCTTCTGTTAAGTGAAAGAGTTAGCTTTGTATGAACCCTTAATTAATTTCCATTTCGAATGGCACAGTAGCTTGTATTAAATAACCATTGTTAAGAAAAGTGAAATTTAATCTAGATAATCATCTGGGTTCCCCGATATTTTCGCGGAACATTTAGTTGGCTAGTAAATAATAAATCTTCAAACAACATAGACACATGGAAATTTAAAATAATTTCTCCACAAAAGTCATCAACCGTTACCAATCGATGAACGAACTAAAATGAAAGCGAAGCCACCGCACTGCTCGAGCCACTCGGAGGGCCAGCTAGTCAAACTAAAAGCATAAGTTATTCATCAAAAACGCTACCATACTAAGCACACGTCCATCCATCATCCCTGAAATACACTGCGTTCAGATACAGCCTCTGAAATACAACTCCTCGTTCCCCCAAAAGCAGCGGTTCCATACATCATTTCGAGCGAGTGCCTCGCGCGATAATCTTTCCTTTTTTTCTCCGCGTTCGGCGTCGCCCAGATGTCTCCGCGTGCCCAGGCGTGATTGCGAACGGTGTCGCGCGGAGCGTCTTGGACGCGCGTCCGTCCACAGTGGAGCAGGCACTACTGGCGCGTCCGCGGAAATATCGAGCGACTCCACTTGCCTCGGTCGAGAGGGTTGACGCGAACGTGCTCGAGTCCCGGCGATCCCGCCCGATCCTCGGGGTAGGCAACTCTGACCGTAGCGACTCTGGGTCAGGTCAGCCAGGTCAATCGCCCCGGCTGTTCGTGTCGCGGGGAAGAGACCTCTGACGACTTGGCCCCCTCAATCGCTGCGCCATGGCTGTCGTCGGGCGAGGAACGAGCGCCAGCGACCCAGCCCTCGGCGACGAGGCCTCTAAACGTCTACGTGCACGTATCTGTTCCGTGGGGGTTCGGTGCCGTCAGCGGCAGTGGTGAAGAGTATCGTTTCCCTGCTTGCTTTCGAATGGAGCAGTTTGAATGGAGCGGGCATTGGCACCGACGGCACTGAACCGTCACGGAAATGGTATATGCGCGTAGAAGTTAACGCGTCCTCGCTGTCAGATGGAAACTTTTCTCGAATGCGTAAGGTTTATGGGTACTATGGCGAAGAGGGAAGCTGAGATGAATGGTAGTTTCATTTTGGAACGTTACAGGAATCGCGCACGCGAGATATACTCCTGTTTAGGAGGCAGTGGGTGTTTACTTGTACTGAGGAAAGTAATTATTGGGAGTATGGACACAAGTTTTTGGAGTGGATTTAGGATTTTATTTTGTTATATTCACTTGCTTTAGCTGCAACACTTCGGAGAGCTGTGTGAAGTGTTTGGGTGGATTGGAAAGTAATGAAGTGGAGATCGTTTTATGGTGGGCATAGTCCTATGAGTTTAAATTTTTTAATTTTATTATTAAGGTCTAAAAATTTACAGAAATATTGGCGAAGACATATCCTGGGGTGCGACGCACCTCGTGTGGCCACGAAGGGTTACTGCTATTCAGCATTTCAGTATCTATGATATAGGAAAGTAATAAAATCGTGCCCAAAGTTGAAGAAGAAGTTGTGGCAAAGGTTAGAAAATTCTTGAAAATAAATGAATTCAAGAATATTGGAAAAATGAATCAAACTCAATAATAATGAATATCCAAATGAAAGAGAATATGAGCTTGTGTACCTTTGCCTTACCTTTTGGTCAAATTTTTAACATACAATTTGAAGTACACATGAAGAGTAAGGGGAAACACAGGGAATGTCACAAAACAGCTTTATCCAGAAAATTAAGTTTTAATAGTAGTCCAGCAGCAAAGAAACAAGGTTCAAGGAATTTATCTGCATTCTTCATAACACGAAGCTTATACCCTAACTAGGCATCAGAAAAAATTATGCAATAAAATAATAATTATTTTACATTATTAATATTGTTTCAAGTTAGAACATGGCAGCATAAAGAAACAAAATATGCAATTTTCACTTTTATTATTATTAAAACAAGGAACATCACTCATTTGATAAATTATCAAATATTTTATATCTCACTTACTTGTTATGCACGAGATAGTGTCTCATAAAATAGCTGAGCCTTAGGAACGCAATTTTTTTTTTAAGACCACGAGGGCTTCGTATTTTGCTTTTGAAATAGGTAGGAGTTGTGAATGCTCTATTGAGAAGTTCGAACTCACTTTTTTATCTATTACTATTTCGCATTTTTTTTTAATGGCGATGAGATTACTCAACCAACAGCCATTATATGTAGATGGTTCGATAAAAAATATCACGTAACATTCGCATTTCATTCACTTGCTGAATGGGGAATGGGCATTCCCTTATCATAATTTCTTGTTTTACCTTGACGACAGAAGCTTATGCTTAGGCAAAGAGTGGGGACATTCCATGTTTTGTTCCATTGCAGAGTGGACATCACTTGTTTTTAAGGGGGGACTCCACCCTGAAGCCACTAACAAAAGACAAAGTTGGGGATTTTTTGTTCGTATAAATAAAAATATAGGGCTTTAAAATTAAAGCAACCCTTATTTTGTTAGAAATTTTTTTATATGAAAAATTGTGCAAAATGGCTTCCCGGAGGATTGCAAAAAATCTGGCCCACACTCCCGGGAATGAGTGAATCATCTGAAAAGAATATACTGATTGAAAACACTGACAAGATATATATATAAGATAGATATTTCAATTATTCGATTTTTTACAAGCATTTCAGTGCAAATTTTTATGTAAAAAATTAAAGTCAATTCTTCAAACTGCTATAATTTCCAAAATAATTCGAACTTTGACAAAATCCTACGCTAGGTCGAAGATAATATATTCGCGTTTATATATCTTGTTTGTATTTCCTTCTCAGATCATCCAGTCATTCCCGGGAGTGTGTGACAGTTTTTTGCAGTCCTCCGGGGAGCCATTTTGTGCGCCGCCGTTTCGTACAATTTTTCATAAAAAAAATTTTTCAATCAAAATAAAGATGGCTTAAACCTATATAAAAATCCAAGCCATATATTTGTATTTATACGAAAAAAAATCCCTAACTTTTTATTTTGTTAGTGGCTTCAGGGTGGGGTCACCCCTTAACCTGTATACCAAAGCTTGAACGTTATTATACGGAGGCACTTGAAGTTTACAATCCTTTGTGATTCGACAGTTCTGTAGTCCCAGTTGCCACCAACGAAATATGCTATAAATCGCAAAATCGCGAAAAATGGACATTCCTCGTTTTTTCCACTCATCCTTCACATTCTCTCGAATACAATCAATTACTATGTGTTATCTTTATACCATAACGTAGGTACTTTCATACTGGAAAATGGCTGGGAGTGTACTCATCCACGAGTCAGTGTGTTGATGTTTAGTGACAGATAGGAAATTGGCAAAACATCGAATCGGTGAATTTTTTAAACAGAGATATTCTTTTAAACGGTAATTAAAAGTGCGTTGAGCGATCGAATACCTGACCTACAGTTGCTCGGCTCCGTTTACCGAGGCGCGTTTATCACGCACGTAGCTACGAAGTGATATACAGAGGGATTAAATATTAATGGTTCTGCGGGTCGCGGTTTATCGTGTGTTTTTTTTTTTAATAGATGCCATCACAGGAAACGTGTAATGGTGTAACATAGGAACGGAACTGTTTTCAGACCACTCCGGCTTGTATGAAGCGAGCGTGACTCCGTAGTCACGCAACAAGTCCTTCTCACGCAAGCTGCATCCCTGAGCCACGGATTATCTGACAGCAACCAGGCGGAGTAACAGAAAATAATTGCCGACTTTGAATTCATACGGCCGCTGAATCAGTTTGTTTCTCTAAATGTGCAATTTGAATGTCTAATGAACGGACTACTAATGTAGGCTAGGTCAAATGAATGTAATTAAAAAAGGTTTCTAATCCAAGCTAGTGTCAATCACTTTGCCGCAGGCTGTATTAAAGTTGCATAAAAATCACTTTCTTGGGAATTGATAAAACGCACGAAGGCTTGTCGCACGTCAGCACTGTAAATAAATTGTAATATGTACGCGGGCGATAAGGAACGTGAATGCGATGGGTGGGGTAAACGTTCGATGCCTAATTCATTTAGTTTTAGCAAAGTTCACTGTGTAATCAAGGGTGTGGCATGCTACAAAAAGTAATGACATTGCGTGTCTGAACAAACACTCTTGATTAAATTTAACAATTTTAATTTTCTGGCAATTAATGTGGGGCAACCTCTATCTTAAATCATTATTTATTAACTCAGTAACTCGAACCATTTTCAGTTTCTCTTAGTGTATACATTTCCGCGTAACGTGACATTTTGTATAGTCCTAATAGTGACAGCTGTAAATGTAGATTCTCAGGTGGAATGAACATGTGCAATTTTAGTCTGTGCGATGAAGATTGTTTCGATGTTTTCTCCATTTAGAATTCTGCCTAATCTATGCTCCATATAAGAAAGAAACCATACTTCGACTTGTATCCTTTTCCGTTCTAAAGCCCATAAAAATAGATCATCTTTAGGAATTAATTGAAGAAAAACTACCACACATAATTTAATGCAACTTTTTGCATTGTATTAAGAATGTGTTAAGCTATAGAAATTTATTTTAGTCGAATTTATAAATAAATGAAGGCGTCAGAAAATTCATGCAAAACCGTAGGACTTGTAGCACCTAAACCATTGGTCTGAAATAAGAAACAATGCTAGATTATTTAAGGGGCATGAAATTCCCTAGTGCGCATAGTTTTAAAAATGACATTTCTTGACAAAATAACGACCCTTGAATTTTGTAGCCCCTTTTCCCCATGTTTTTCATTTTTGCAACACCTTTAAAAAATACAAAATTTCAAAAATGTTAAAATTTTGAAGTAGGCATATTCTTCAAAATAAAAAACTTGCAATTGAATCGAATAATAACTTTTCGAGATATTCTTAAAGGTTTGAAAATTCGAAAAAAGAGATAAAAAAATTGATTTTTTGGCACTGTTAGACCAGAACTTTCTCTTAACACTTTGATAGCCACTGTCACGTATAAGTGATTTTATGATTTCTGTCTTAACTTACCGCGAGCCTAAGAAATCAATTCCATTTTCTATTTATCATCGATAAAACTGTACTAATTATTCAAAACTTCATGATGGTTTTGATGGCTTTCAAAAGCCAATAAACACTTGTGATAAGTTCGCATCAAAATGTGCAAGTCTTCAATGTATTAGTTTCTAGCATTCCATTATGAACTGATTCTGCCCAAAATCTCAAGCTCTCTCAACATCGATTGTCTAAATAACTCCACCTTTATAAAAAAAATTCCGGATAAACTCGTTCAACATTCTACGACCCTTTTTACACGAGATACATTCCTCTCTGGCAACTTATATTTCAGCCACACCCCCACACTTTCCATCGTTATTCCCTATCTCCAATAAATCACCTCTGTTTTTACCAACAGGATATATCCAACACCACTCACACTAAACTCACACTCCACATCCAAACTCACACTAAACTCACACCACCCCCGAAGCACAGAAGAGTTTCACATAAAAACGGCCCCTAAATCCATCCGTTTGAACCAAACTAAGCTGGTTAACTTGGTTTCGAATTCACCAGGCTCGGCATCGTCACGCTGGGCCGTTGTGTCGTTGGCAAAACGCGTCATCTCGTGTTTATTCGATTTTTCGCCGATACGTCGACGGGGGATTATCTCTAGACTGGAATTGACGCAAGCCCCCAATAAACTGTTGCGTTATTAATCAGTCGACTGAAATTCTTTCGGATCGTTGGCTCGATCGCCGAGGTATTAAAGTTCACGGACGTTTAAATTTCTCGCTGGTGCCGGTACTCTTTAATTTTATTAGTCTCCGGTCATTCCGAAAATCCGGCCCATCCGCTGACCGCTTCGACATTATCGGGCAAATATTGGAAAACCTGTTAACGGGATTCATACACCGCGGCGAGGTGGCAGCGCTGGATGCTTGATCGATTAAACTTTTATCGATTCATAAATTACCTCCGACACGGGGTCATTCGCTCTCCGTAGGATGCTTGCTTTTATTTGAATGGATAGCACTGTTAAATTAACGCTGCCTCGTTGTTGATTTCTCGTTTGATCGAGTGGGTGAAAGAAATATTGCAATATTCAAAGGTTCGTTAGAAATAAATCGATCACCGTTCTAGATTCTTTAGAAGACATTTTGCTAGTTCATTATTTCCAGGTGTCGACATCTGAGATGACCTCATAAAAAAGAAAAAAATAGTTTAAAAAAAAGTAATCCAAAAGGGCAGAATTATTATTTTTTTTTTTTACGAGACTCAGTTTTCGAGAAAATCGATTTTGAAGAATCGCCAAGTACGAGTGCACCTGCCTAGAAAGTAGCAGAATTTGTTGGTAGCACTGCGAATGAAGTGGATATTAGTCTACAAGTAAGTCGAAGTTGTACAACAGCTGGCTTCGAGCGGGTCATTGTTTCCGAGAAAATTAATTTGAAGGTGGAATGGATTTCTATTCTGCAGTTAACGATGCCTGTCGGGGAAATCGAAATTTCTCCTAGGAGTACGTACATATTGCGATTAATATCGCAGCGGAAATGAAGCATCACGGCAGAATGGGACCGCTCACTTCCTTGACAATGTCTTATGGGCTGATCCACTTCCTCGAATGATATCGTCAATGATTTACGAGCCACTAAGCTCCGTCCTGCGTGATCTCTTCCATCTGGTGCCACTTTATCAGAGTACCATCGGTGTAAACACGTTTCCCCGAGAGCGATTGGACGTTGCTGCGAATAGGCATAGGGGATTGGCTGTTTTCTTGATAGCAAATTAACTTCGTCCTGTTCTCGACAGATCTCTCGTAAACTGAGAATTAATCTCTAAACCGTTGGTTGGATCCCTCTTGAAACACACAACCGTATTCATCGCTTTATAACTGTTTCACATAACATTTTTAAGAAAATGGGAAATAGAAACGTAAAATAGGCGTTCTTCATTCTGGGTAAAATTTTAGTCGTTGATAAAAGTCACTTCTACAGCTCTCAACTTTTCTATCTCTTCTAAAACATCACTGTCTCTGCAAAAAGAATACTTATATCCGACACTCTAGTCGCGAGGCACAGAAGTCTTTCGTGTTTAAAGGTTCTTACAGTTATTTAAGATGGAACTTAGCAACGAACGAGCAACTGCTGGTGAGCACAGGACCTGTTCTACCCTAAAGTTTTCTCTCGAAAACTCGTGCAGCTTCCCCCGAAGCGCTCAGTATGTCTCGGACAGTTTCCCAACGATGTAGGGGAAATAGAAAAAAAGGGACAGCGGGGACGTGCGAATCGAATCACGACACACGTATCGCGTCGCAGACGGCTCGTTGAATCCTCCCCGGTTTGGTCCTGCGAAAGATCCCGTCCTGGCTCCCCATTGGTCCGATAATAAAGACAGATCGGGGCGGGCGACAAGGACTCGGGCGTGACGAAAATTTCTAACGCTGTTTGACGAGCCACTTCTTGTCGATGCATTTCAAATTCCTCTTGATACGCGCACGTGTCCCACGTTGTAACTCGTAACAGCGACGGATCCCAACGGGCGATCCTCAAATACAGGGAGATTCTACAAATTCTTGTAATATACACTCGGGGAAGAATACGCGAAGTGACGAAGCGAAACCCTGTGTCAATCAGGGGTCGTAAAAGGAATTGGATGAAAAATATGGAAATTGGGACGAAGAATTGATTTTATTTAATTATCGCGCGGGGTGCTTCCTCGAGGTGAACTATTTATTCGGTGAAAGAATATACTGTATTGAGAAGGATATTTATTATTATTTATTATTGTGACTGAATTTCGAGTTATATTACTCTTACTGTTGATCCGACTATGGAATTTGAACCAGTATTCAACTCTGCATTTTAATAAATATGTTTACAATATTATAATAACTGTTTTTTAAAGAAAATTCTACACTCTTAGCAGGACAAACAATAGGGTCATTTCGGGAGAGACGCACCACATTTTTTCTTTTGCTTATAATCAAAATATTATCAGTCTTCATTGACTTGTTTTTTTATTTAATATTTTATTCTTCTTTATTAGCCTCTCCCGTAGCTGAAATTATCTTAGATTCTACTTTTTTGGTCTCAAACTTTATAGTTCTACTAATCATTGCAGGCTGCAGCCCAGACTGTCTTTTTATGTTCTTCTGTAGTGTATTTTCTACTTTTTCTTGTTTTACTACCGCCAATAATTTTCTTTTAATTATATTTTCTAGACTAGTCAGTACTTGATCTATATTTTCTTAACAGAGTCTTTTTTTTATATGCAATACTCCTTTGAAACAGCATTTAAAGCCATTTCTTGGTTTCTTAGCTTAGAAATAGCTACTTTTAGCTGTTCTTATGCCCATGTCGCTCAAGCAGAAGCATTCCCTTTTCTTATATATTCCCTCGGAATGTCCAGAAAAGGATTAATTGATGGTGCATCCCTTCCTCGAAAATAAAATGTTAAAACACGTATTATAACGAGAGAAGAAGCTACTGCCCCTAGTTAAACCAATAATAATAATTAAAGCTACGCGATAACAAGGTAATCACGTATTTACTCACCGTTCATAGAAATATTTCGTACGAAGTCCAAAGCAATGAAATTTTTTTCAGGTTTAATGCACTTAAACAACACGATCAATGTATTTTGTTTAAAGAAATTATGTTCATTGACAAGAAGACCAGTATTGACAGTTCAACCAATTCTGCCAATTGTTTAGTTCGGCCGGAACAGGAAATGGTGGGTCTCTCCCGAAATAACCCTAATATAACTTGAGAATCTTGAATGGAATTAACCATACATTTCTCAGTTTCTCTGAAACTCTTCCTAGGTTAAATAATTTCTGCTTGTAACAAATTAAATAACAAATATCACCTCTATTTACCAATATAATAAAATACAGAAAGATATAATTGGTCCATAACTACAGAAGACGAGCGAGAAGAAGAGCGCGTAACGCAGCAAGTAGAAAGGGCGCGTATATAGTCAGACATGCTTTGCAGCCTATGCACATCACTGGAACTACATTCCACTGTAACTTTCCATACGTGCATTATGTTTAATCACAGTTGGGCATTACATATATAAAAAATTATTTAAATAACGGATCGAATGAAGGTTACTGTAACTTTAGATTATTTGACGAATAAAGTTAATTTTTTAATTCGGGTTAACCCTTCGTTGACGCACCTCTTTTTTCGACCAACTTTGAGGTACCTGGGTGGCTCACACCCAGCGCAATTTTTGAACGACTGCTATTCTCATCTAAAGAATCCAGTCGTTATGAAAAGAATCATGGGCCTCTATTTCGAAGTCTCCAGAATGTATTCCAATTGTATTTTGATTGAAATTTAATCACAGTTTTTGTAAAAAAATTCTTCAAGAAATATTAAAAAAATTGTAACTGTTACAAATTTCAATATTAGAAGCTAAAAATCTACAGAGTTGTTGTTCAGATATAATATTTTCAGAAAACAAATAGTTTGTAAGTCAGCTTTGGAAAAAGGATATTTATTTTGCACATAGAAGGTACAGAGCGCCAAAAACAGCTTATGGGTGGCTCACACCCAGAGTATCAACGAAATTTATTCGACACATGACGAATAATTTTTTTAACATTTATTCGTTATTCAAAATTTTATTTAAATAAAAATTTTGCTCATCTGTGTTTTAAAGCTCGTTTCCAGCATCAATTATACAAATCGATAAGAACTTGAACTCCATATACAAACATCACAGAAATTTCAATCGTCCGCTACAACCCTCGTAATCACCAAGATAGCCCACTTCCATCCCGAACAAATTTCTTTATACACGTCCTATCGTTTTCCGAGGGTAGTGCTTTGACATCGTATCTCTCTCCCCCACGTCTTATCGTCTTGGTCTTATTAATTTCGCTCGGTGGAGTTTCCGATTCAGCAGGAATTCCTTCTTGCTGAATATCTTTCGCAAGGGGGGCAGATTAAAGCAGATTAGATCAGAGAACGACGGGGGAACTTTTGCTCCGCCGTGGCAGCGCCAGGCACCGTTAATTTTCGGTTTCAATTTTCCAGCCAGACCGATGCATTATGTTGCTTTCTTGCCCCCCTCATGGCCCGATGACAAAGTGGCGGCTGTAATTCATCCGGAATTACATTTCTTTCGTGTCTGCGACCGCGTCCCGCCCCCGCGTAACACTGTCATTTTAACTTAACGACCCCGCGGCACAAGTATTGGCCGTTTGATATTATCCGAATTAAACCTGGCATTATGATCTACGATGCCACCGGCAGCTACGCCCTTCTGCAGATTTTGATCCCGGGGATCGGCGACCATTTTTCATCGCGTGACAAACGCCTGAACTGTTGAGGAGACACATTCGAATTAGGGAATATTAATTTTGGCAGATACATCAGCTTTCCTAATTACTGCCAGTGTCCCTATTGGTGTCATTTTATTTATTTTACTTAATAAAAACGCGACGTAGAAAGAATAGTGTATAAAAAAAATTATTATTAAATTGGGACTGTTCTTATTATTATTATTATTATTATTATTGTGCACCATTCTTTATACCTCACGTTTTTATTAAGTAAAATAAATAAAGTAGTAGTAATATGGACACTGGCAGGAATTGAGACATCTACCCTATATTTAGCTTCTTGTGGTCTGTATTACGTAGAATTCGGTTTCAATTTAGAGCAAAATTTCTGCGGGGTCGTTAATTTATTAACTTGATTATGCATTATTAACGATGGTAGATGATACGGTTAATGGAGTATTGGTTAATAATTATCGCTCATTTCCAAGCAACTTCGCCGCTCGCCAAATAAACTTGGAAGTATATATAGTGGGTGGCTAAAAAGCGTTCCCCTTTCGTTCCCAAAAAAATTGAAGACACCGTTGTGGAATATTAATGAACCTTGTCATCGTGAATATTAATGATGGGAATAATGAAAAATGACCAATACTGCCACATCGTCCAAGAGTGCCTCTCCTAGGCGGCTCTTATGTCTTTTTTGTGAGCTGTTAAGTTTTTTAGCTCACCGGGATTCAATGAAATTTTAAAGAGAGATTAAGAATGCAATATTGAACGAAAAAACTCCGTGTCGACTGGAATAATTATTGAAATCGCATGTAAATTTTTAAATCTTGCAGTACCTTCTCTAAAAATAATAAATTCCTGGGGCTGCATGGGTTTGAAACGATGTTGATTCAAAATCTTATATTTATTGGATACGTGGATTTATGGGGCAGGCAATAAATATTTCCAGTAGTGTATTTACGTGTTAGCAATTAATTCTCTGCTACCCAGTTTTTAAGTTCAATCAGAATCATCATAAACTTCGTCGATCTCCTCAAATTCCTTTTTCGTTGCAAAATTCTCTAAAATCATATCCGCCAGAGAAATTTGTCAAGGGATCACTGAACAAGTGAAAATTTGGTGTAGCGGCGGGTAAAGAATTCCAACGGGGGAATAAAGGGAAAATGGTGTCCACTCTCGTGGTATTTTCTATTTCGAAGGCATCTGCAATATTGTGCCGCCACCGATATCCGCTTTAAGGTATCATCCTTTGTTCTCACGGCAACACTTATCGGGTATCCGATATTTTCGGAAAGCGGGCTTCATCGTCGGGGAAGGTTGGCTGGCTTGGAACGAGCTTAACTGAGTTTCTCATCGTCGGGCACTTTGACAACGTTATCGCGTTTAATCTGCGTACTATCTGTTCTCCGTTGGCCCTCGATGTTTGACAGTTTCCGCGATGAAATTTGAGCGCTGGTAATCTGTATCAACGGGATTGGCTTTTTGCTGCCCGATACTGTTGTCCTTCATTTTTCATTGTTATCCTTCATTTGTGGAAGGCTAATGTTCTGCCTTGGTCACGTGCAATTACCGATTATTGTAGCTTAACAAATTCTTGGGCACCTTGTGGATGATTAAGTGACGTGTGGAGCTTCGAATATTTCGAATAATATTATTGGAAATAGGTTAATAGGGAAATTTAATGATTAAAGTAAAGACTTACTCAAACGTTACTCATTTCAGTACAAGAACATAGAAATAGAAAATTCACACAGACAAATTCATATCAGAGATGGGCAAAAATTTTATTTAAATAAAAATTTCGGATAACAAATAAAGGGTGAAAAAAATATTCGTCATGTGGCGAATAAAGTTCATTTTTAAACGATTTTTTATTCGTCAAACGTTTCAACTTGGGTGTCGAATAAAATTTTCAACTTCAACTTTAACTTTAACTTTAATTGAAGTTGAAACGCTCGGTGAATAAGAAAATTAACTTCATTCGTCGAATAATCTAAAGTAAAAGTAACTTTTATTTCATTTTTATTTACCTAATGCACAACTCTGATTTATACAGATAAAAAAGAAAATATTATAATATTCACATTTCGATAAAAATTCCTTATCAAATTATACAAGATACACCGCTAAAAACGAAAGGAACTTCTAAAACCAGTCATTACACCCTGCTGAAATACTTTCTGCCTTCCAAGAGCCACCAAACCCTTATTTTGTACCTCAACAAATCCAGCTTGATGTTTTCCAAAATTATTAAACAAACCATTGCGGTGTCACATTTCGATCACAGCCTTTGCTCTCGTTGAGTATTCCATCCCGAGGTGTTTCGGCAATCGAATTGTCGTTTGGCGCTAGTAGATAAAGTTGCAATGGACGCGTTGAAAATCGGTCGTGTCGATTCGAAAATCGCCGGGCGAGCGATCGAGCGCGAACCGAGCATCCGTGCTCCAGTTTTTCGTAGACGTGGATAGCATTTCCGTCCCGTTGCCAATCGTTTCCTCGTTATCAACGACGCGATTGATAGTGCGGCTGCCTGCAGCGTACCTTAACGCCACCCTCCAGAACCCTGCAAATAATAATTACGATCGCGTGTGAGTCTGTTATTAGCACGAGTACCGGAAACTGCTTCCGTTACTAATGATTATGTTCGTTATTCAAGTACCAGGCATTAACGGTGCCACATAATCAGCGCCACTTTGCAAACACGTTGCCCACATGAATGAAATGGTCGAAAAAGGACAGGCTATCAGTTTTGTGGAGGAGTGTTGGGATAAAACGTACCTCTTGGAAATATATATTTAGGAAAAATAATATTCCTTTGCTATAGGAAGCCATGCGTGGCTCAATACACTGTCCACTGCGTAGCTGAAATTTGTTTTTGTTTGAGTAATTCGGTTACGTAACCAATCGCGAGCAGTCGTGGCTTGAGCGTTACAATGTAAACGTCACAGATCTCTAATCGCACCCTTATATTTAAATTGCTTTCATATTATTATATTAAATACAATTTAACTATCCATAGTCACACCTTCTTATAATCACAAATTGGTTACGTGGAGTTCACTGCACCCCAATGTCATTTTTCGGTTACCATTTTCGTATTTTTGAATCCTTTAACTTTGGGGTGATAATTCAACATTCGATTGTTTTGTTAAAATTCATCCAATTTTTAAATTTTATTATTAAGGTCTAATTCATTTTGAATTCGTTTCGGCGCAACATTTGAACTCGAAAATTGCCTGGAGTGCGATACACCCAGTGTAACCACGAGAGGTTAATAGACTCGAATAGTGTCACGCATTGAAAAACACCAAGACAGTGATTGATTTGACAAAATATAGTGAACAAAACGTTACTTCTTTTAACCCTCGTACAACGAATGCAGGGTCATTTTGATCCAACTCTGACAAAGTCTATCACGATGTTATATTTGTGTTGGCAATGGCAAAATATAGTATATGATGCCTAAATTGCAGTAACATTATTTGTAAAAATCATGCAGGTGATACACTTATTTTATGTACCAAATGTACAGAAATAATTGTTTTTTATGTATTTCATTATTAATAAATTTTAGTTAATTTGTGTAATTTTAATTATTTAATTCATTTTATATTCAATTTTTTCGTGAAACCGGTGTACCATAGAAATGTTGCTACGGGTCAAACTGACCCTGCATTCGTCTCACGCGACCATATCCACCATTCGTCTGCCGAGGGTTATAAAATAATCGTGGTTTATTATAAAGGAAATTACTCTATGTGTGGCATATCCCTTATATGTTCAATCTTTACACGTGCATTCTTAGCTCTTAGGTCTTCTGAATGCTCTAGCCTTCTTGCTTTTCATCTGTCACCAATGACACTTGAATCTAGACGCGCGTCCTATCTCTCCTTCTCGACACAACACACTTTTCATACAAAATGTACGACCCATTTACTCATCCATGCGATCACGACGTACAAAAAGCTTTCGCCCTCGGAGTTCATTCAATGGAAGATTTTTCGAATTGATTGAAAGAGGTATTGCTAGGCCGAAGCCCACTCAGAGCTACATTCTTGAAGTTAGAGCCACTAAATGTACTCTTCATCAGCGATCACAGAAGTGAACTTATTTGGCGATGTTTCTATACAATCTCGGGCTCCTTGCAGGTATACTAGCATCGAGGAGCATAACGAGGTCGTAAAATCGCTGGAGCGTTAAAGTAAACATGTTTCGAGGGTTTTCACAAACGAATTGACGGAAGCATGAGAAGATATAGGCCCTTCTCAATTAGAGCTGCTACATCAATCGATGCAGCCGCTCGATTGTTTTATTTACGACCTCGCTATAACTTCTTCAGCTGGTACACTTTGGGTCCTTGACTAGGCCGGCCACAGGGGGGGGGGGGGTGCTGCGGCTGCAAGGCACCTGGGCCCCGAGTTGTGCAGAGGCCCCAGAAAAAGGGAAAATAAAAAAGAACAAAAATGAGAAATAAAATAAAATTAATTTAATTTTATAAAATCGACTTGAATTTCACACTCTAAACTGGCAATACCACGGACACGCCACAATTTTGGTTATGGTAACTATACCATGGTATGCGAGGACTATGAAAAAAGAAATTAGAATATAATTTCTAATACAATATTATAATAATCTAATATTATTAATGAAATTCGTCAAATATACGTCATATATTTGAATATGTTAATGTTTATTTTTTTCTCTTCTTTTCTTTATTATTGTTATTATTATCCTTTTTTCGTGAGAAGATGTTATGCTTTTTTTACCGTTGAGAAATTGTTTGGGCTCCCAAAATATTTCTTGTATCCTGTCCCCTTTATAGAGAAGACCGGCCCTGATTCTTGGAAAAGTGCTACTGACGTCTTATTCTATTGCAATTACGACATTACAAATCTACATGCACTACTGTTCATAAGAATAATTGTAAAAAGCGTTGCATGTCCAAGAACTCTATCAAATTTTACTTTACTTATATTTCAAATTAAAATCAGAAAATTAAAGCAGTGAACAATATTGAATCCGTTCCAAATATCAAATTTTCTGCAAATACAGCAAATGTCCCAATACTTTTAAACCCCGGTGTACCCATGTGCAATACGTAACACATAATTAAAATTTGAATGCATTAAAACATCTATTTAGGACCATACTGCAACTATCTGCATTAATAGCCGCATTGCGTAAAACATTGCTGCAATCGCATGATCTAAATGCGCTATTACATCGAACGAGGGGGGAAAAAGTCTCACGCGTTAATCTACTGTAATTACGCACCTGCAGGTTTAATAACACCATCACAGCAGCGGGGCTATTATCAGGCGACGTGCGCGATATCAAGCATGGAAACTGGAAACTATTAATGAACGAAGCTCTAAGAAATTATTCGTATTGGACGAAGAGAATTTGAAATTCACTTTCAAAGCAAAATTATTCTATCTGTTGTTGAACACTGAATCTTTTATTTCCATGTCTCCATGAGAAAATTTTTAAAAGTTCTAAACATATGCAGACACTCTAAGAAATAATACAAAGTGTTTGGGTGCTACAGAATTTGAAAATTCGCCAGAAATAGGGTTCAAATTTTTCTCTACAATTAAAATAATCAATTATCGTATCTTACAGTAGTATTATCCAGAGTCTTGACCATAGAATTAAGATTCTCTTTATTAATAGTGACATACATGCGCCTCACATTCCTAAGTGTTTATTTGCTCGTTTTACTCGAAGAATATTTCACGTTTTTTACTACCATGCTTACGTACATTCATTATACACTTTTACTCCCCATTAATTTTCCATGCAGACGTAAAAATACATTTCCACGCCGCTGATACCCAGCCTGTCAAACTGTTAGGTATTAAAAGTAGCTGCTGGCGTGTCTTCGTTAAAAACGGAGGAACGTTGGTTTAACGCTTCTTTTTAACGCTTCCTCCGCGTGTACGCGCGTCGTAAAACTTTGGGCAAAGAATACGGGGGTTGCACGCGCAAAAAAAATGATCGAGGTGGCTATATTTCGGAGCTCCGCCTAGCGCTCGGAATTGTACGATAAAAAAGGACGATTCGGAAAGTACAGTTCCGTGGCGCGCTCCAGTTTTCCATTTTGTGCAGAATTTTCTTTACTGGAGTTCGATTTGCTGCAAAACTGGAACCCGGCGAAACATTAGGTCGTTGTTAGGAGTAATACGTCTGATTTAAGCTGCAAGCGATGAATCAGTAAATTGATGTGTATAGGATAAATGACTCAATTCATTCGGTTCATTTATATTATTTACATCAATTTACTAATAGTTTTAATTAATGTAGAGTCATAAGGGTGTAGGAGCAAAAAGATTTTAATGAAGTTTGAATTTGTATTAAATTTGTTAAGCTGGTGGAGTCAATGCTAGAAGATTAGATACAAACCAACTTATTGCAAAACATTGGGTATTCAAACCCACGCTCTAACATCAAGGGTAGCACATCGTCGGTGATAGTGCAAAACCGCGTATGAGCAGTTTGCAAATACCGCGGATCTGCAAAAGTAGCAAAATTGATATTTCGCACTCACGGTTGCCAAGCGCTGTTTCGCTTTTTTTTTAAAAGTCACACCATTCATGTTAGTATTTATTACAAGGAGTGCTAAAACTGTCCCAAAAAAGTTCAGTCAAAGAAATCCCTTAAAATGGCTAAAATATTAAGTTTTTTCTTCCTCCTGTAAAATCGGTAAAATGCAGATCCGCGGTATTTACAAACTGCTCATCCCCGTATTTGCACTATCACCGACGACATGTTGGTCCTATAAACAGGATATCTACTAGGGTGGAATGAAATATAGGGGCATATTTTTTTTTTTTATTCTTGACTTCTAATTGTTAACAAAAGTTGCTCTTTACAATGGCATTTAATCTGTTAAAATCTGAACTACATTAATAAATGTTTTATAACAAAAAAAATATTAGCACGTACAAAACTTTAAAAACATGATTAAAACACAAAAAGTTACCTAATACTTCGTGGTTCTTGCGGCACCTCATTTTTTTTTAGAGAGAATCTAGCTTTGGCGAGCTTAATCTGAATCAGTAAAGGCAAGTTTTTTTTCACGGTTAAAAAACAATCACGCAATTTTGAACTTTTCGGTCCACCCTAGCTAACAAATATAGTTCCGAATTAGATTTCATTAATAAGTCACTAGCGTCCTTTCAAACTGTTGTGTATAAAATTGTTCGCACATATAAACTGAGAGCTGTTACATTGGCGAAACTTTGTATATAGATAATACCTCGTATAATAATTATAACTGCACAATCTGTATACCATGGGCTAGTTCCGTTTATATAAATAATAATAATAGGAGTGAAACTAAAAAATCGATTGGTGAGGCGTATGATGATCAATAATGAAGGCAAACAGATTGATAATAGTCAATTTAATCTGGGAAAAAGGATCAATGTAATTATTATATTTTCCTTTGTCTGATATACAGGACCACTCTGTCCTTTTTTAACTAATATCGTTCTTCCTAAAGAAAACCAAATTGAATATGCATAATAAAAAATATTCGTATCAGTGGTAACTGTAACCATCGAATAAATTGTTCTAAACTGATTTCACAAGTTCAAAAATGGTGATTTTAATTGACAGACCAACCTAAGACACTATCACTCCATCCACGATAACCAAATTCCATTTGTGAGTTTTTGAGTTATGATGTGTGATACACGTAAAAAAATTCTACATCGTTTGGCGTACGTTTCTTGTAAATCCGATAACAAATGAGCGATTTATTGCGAATTTTGAACCTATATCCATCACTGTTTTGTGAAATACGAGTGCACAACTACGTCCCATTGTGTAAACAACCTTTTTATAAAGCTCTCTAATATGTGTTGACTGGAGATGAAAATATTTCCATAGACAATGATGACGAGCAGGCTCAAGAATAATTATTTTTTTATGTCCACTATACACGTCAACATATTTTTTCTATATTTGCTTAATGACGCAACAATAAATCAATAAATGGTGTTCTTTATTGTGCATAGTTATCAAAAAGCAACCGTTTCTTATACCCTTTGGTGCAAGTCAAGGGCAGCTTCAGATTTGAAAAATTCGCCAAAAATAGAATTAAAAACGTATCAACTCAATGACTACTACTTATTATATGAAAACATATATTTTTTAGTTAGTGTTCTCTTTTTAACGTTAAGTCAAAGCAATAATTTTCCAAACAGATTTTTTTCTAATTTACTCGAAGTTACCCCTCTTCCTGCAAGCTCCTCATTTGCATCTAATTCTACAAAATCAGCGCCCAAGGCCTCCAAATCCATTTTCAATTTTCACAATACTATAAGAATGACGATCACTTAGTCAGCAAAACTGAAAGCACTTTGCATAATGCAATCTAAGGCCGAACCAAGGACGCGAAAGATTACACAAGACCGTGAACCATTAATTAAACCCTCCTCCGCCTAAACATAACATGGCTCGACGTTCCATTAAAAAGCTCGAACGAGCCTAATATTGCTCGACCCAATATTCAAATCGTCTCGAAGGGAACAGCTATAGAGGTCACGTAAGGCCGTCGCTTCGCCGTACTTCCACTTTATTACCCCCGCGCTGAAGGAGCAGCTTTCAGCCCTCGGCTGGAGGGGCGGGCGGAAATATAAGCATGAAATTTATAATTACGAGCGTAGTGCCTTCTAAATACGCTGGCGAGCCCCGGGAGCCAGTTACAATAATTAGAAGGATTTTCGAGAGTGGCTGCGCGCGAGATTTACCACTCACCCTCGATAACGCCGCGGAGGGCGGTTTGAAGGGTCATCCTCTGAAAAATTACTGGTTCCATCGGCAACCGCTTCGCTGAAAAAGGGGGGCAATAATACTCTCGCCTGGCCCTATCGCTTCCCCGATTCCGCGGGCAAGAGGAGGCGAATGATACTTCCCGCTTTCGCTTTACCACCGCGGGGAATAGTGGCACTGTTTCCCAGCGACTGTCGAGATTGCGATATTTACACGCAGGGACGAGATTCGCCTGGGTCGAGTGATTTATAAAAAAAGGTATCTCCCTTCATCTCTTTTCGTGCTCCATGCAAATCCTGTGGGCATGTTTTGGGGTGTGTTCATTCTGATGGGACAATACGAGGGTACGAATGCATAGGGTGGTCTCGTGGAAATGTATCACCTTGGTGTCTTCTCTTCACTTAAGGGGAGAAGCCCGTATAAACGGTTTATTTTTGCATCAATTTTTAGGAATCTTTTGCGAAGATACCAATGCGCTAATCCTTTCGTGACTTTATGGGTACTTTATTTAACATCATAACAAGTAAAAAAAAAAAATTATAACAGTAAAATTATAATAAATACAAAAGAAATAGAGCAGTATCTGAAATAGTTTTTTTTTCGAACTGCAAAGCAGCGCCGTTTGTAGCGTCTCTGGTAGTTATGTGAAACAGACCAATATATTTTTTTCTTCAATTTATATTCCAATTGCAAGAATATGAATCCCAAATGGTGTAAAAAATTGCATATTTTAAAAATGGTGGAACTTCAAACATTTTCGCCAAAAATTCGCGTTTTATTTGTTTAAAAACAGTAGTTAAAATGAGTTATTTGGTTAAACATTGTGACTCATATTCTGAGGAATATTATAAACTAAAAGTGTGCAAAATTTGAAGTTGATTGGTGAAATAGTTTTTGAGTTATCTTCGGCGCCAATTTTGAAAACGTGGTTTCGAGAAAACCGCGTTTCAAATGCGTTTTAGTTATGCTCAGCTCTCCGAGGCACGCTGACTCACCAGTGATCAGCCTATAGTATCGATACGAAGTTGAATTTGGGCTTATAACTTTGAAATCATATTTTTGGAACATTTTAGAAGCGATTTATTGATTTTTTTTTAAATTTTCGGTTGATTTATAGTGTTCTCCTCTTAAAGTGCGATTTAAGTGTGCTCGGCGCTCGGAGGCGCGCTGACTCACCAGGTTATATTATCAATATGGAGTTGCATTTCGGCCTAGATATTTGAGAATATATTTTTGAAATGTTTAGAAGCGATTTATGGAAAAAAATTTGTTTCTATTTTTCTTTCGAGTTCTACGTCTTTTCCCCTTAACGAAAGTAAATGGCTTAGTACGATTGCAGTGTGCAGCTTCCTGAATAGAAATACTGCATATTTGTTATTGAAATTTGTATCATTGCTTCTGATTCAATGTTATCGCGAGAGTGGTGTAGTTTCTTTTCAGCAGAAATTGCGGAAATTACACATTCAGTTATTTAAGGGGCTGTTCCGATCTAGAGTCCATAAAAATAGGTGATCTTTAGGAATTAATTAAAGGAAAACTACTACATATAATTTAATGGGACTTTTTGTATTGAATTAAGAATATCGTAAACTACAAATTTTTTTTTTGTTTTATAATTAATCATTGCAGACGGCTCTAGGGAGTCGTTAAAGTCGAGGACGTTAAGAAATTCATCCAAATCGGTGAAACCTGTAGCACCTAAACCATTGATCTGAAGTAAAAAACAATGCCAGATTATTAAAGGGCATGAAACTCGCTCGTGGACTGACTAGAAAAATTACAATAAATGAAATTTTTTGAGAAAATAACGACACTTGAAGTTTGAAATCACTTTTTCCCTATATTATTCGTCCTCTCAACGCCTTTAAAAATTACAAATTTTTATTTTATTTTTTATTTTTACTGGTTTCTCGACGAGCCAGAAGTATATTATTCAAAGTAAAAAAGTTTCAGTCGAATCGGATAATAACGTTATCGAGATACAGGTTCCAACGATTTTAAGAACACTGTTCGGGAAAAACGCGTTTAAAGTTTTACGTGAGTGCTGAATGGATTCCATGCATTTGCCGCCACTAAAATACCTATAACTTCGGGAATTTTACGAATTTCAAAAAATCCCTTTAAACACGTATTCCTAAAAGGTTGAATATTCGAAAAATGAAATAAAAGAAATCCCCCTTAACGAGGAATCCTTTTCTACGCAGAAAATAAATAAACAGTTAAACTTAATACAGGACCATGCAAGTTTATAATTAAATCTATGAAAGGTAATGTCTAAACAGATACATAATTTGTAACAATAAAAATATCTATAAATATCAATCTTAGTTATAGCAAGGTTAGTACCTATTTCTTAATTAAACAAACAATTCCACGACAAATGTCTCCAGAACCAGGTCACCCATCAGCAGAAATGCTTTGTTAAAAGAATCTGTGCAGAATTCGATGTAAAGAATTTACTTTTAAACAATTTCCACCGTGCCAACGTGGCTAATCGTCAGAAATTCTATTCAAGTGGTGCCAGTTAATCAGCAGTTGCTTGTCAATGGTGCGGGCTGAACAATGCGCGCGCTGCTCAATGGGGAATCAGCGTGTTAATTGACTTTAATGGTCGCGGCCTGAATAAGAAAGGCACGGGCGTAAATAAAATAAAAATGAGAAGGTCCCTTTCGTCGTCGCGTTCCAGTTACACTTTTCCACGGTTCCGGTCGGCAGAAATTCTAAAGACACTTATTTCGTGAGCTTTAGGCGCTCTTTCTTGCAACAATGACTGCACTTTGCGCGAGGCCCAGCGCGGCAACTTGACCCATTTGCCGCTCTTTTCTTCCTATTATAACGAGAGTGTTCCTGCCCCGCGTGCGTCGTTCACGCTGATAATGCGTAGGACGCGGGAGCAGCGTGCCAGCGCGGGATCGCAAGTGTGAAACACACGGTAGAAACGTTATCAGTACGTCTGCTGGTTCAGACTTCTGAAAGCTCAGCGTGGAAAGGCATTCATTAACTAAGAAAATTGAGAAAATGCTAAACGAGGTGCATATGGTCTGTTAGGGGGTGGCAATTGGGAGAAGAGATGCTAGACGGAGAATCAAAGTGGAAATGAGGCATTGAGAGCAGAAATAGATTAACCCGCATTTTTTTTGCTAAGTTGAGTTGGTAACAATAATGTATTCCAATAGGCTGTAGTAATTATATAAAATAGGATACAATAACTTTTTCTCAGTGTGGATAAGTATTTACAAATGAATCTTCGTTTGTAAGAAAAGTGATTTTGAAAAAGGAACCATATGGATTTTGAATGTTTAGTTAATAGCACTCGAGATGTGTGATGTTGGGATGTTCAGTTTTGACAATGGTACCGACGTATGCAACTGTGTAAATTGTGACACGCTGCTTCGAGTATAATTTCGACAGTGTGCTATTAATGCTGTTCGTAAACTCAATTGTGCAGAGTATGGTGTGTAACAATTAATCCCTTAACACCCACCTCCGTAATATTACATTTCTTGCGAATAGTCCCAAAATTCCACCTCTGTAATTCCACGTTTCACGGTGGTCTACCTGCTTTTAGCGGCCAAAATTCTCATCGTTCTGAAACTTGGTGATCAAGGGTTTTTGAGATCGCTGATAATGAATCTGACACCAAAAGTGCAAAACTCAAGATGACGGATTCAAATTTATAACCAAAATTAAAAACATCTTTATACCGATTTTTTCCAATGCAAATTCATGTTCTGTTATATAATTCGACTATTTATCGTAAATTATTGATAAAATAACACTATTGTTATTAACAAAAAGAAAATCGTGGCTAAAATTGAATATCAATTTTTCCGCATAAATTATTGTTTTATCACAGAATTAAATTATTTTTGTGAAAAGCACACTTGTACTAGTGAAGAAAAGAGGAAAAAAAATCTAGGAAAAAGAAAGTTCTAACATCATCTTTGACTACAAAAATATAACTAAACAAATAAATGAGTGTCATACATATACTCGCAATGAAAAAACAAGCTACACAGTAGTCTGCACAGTAGTCATCTAAAGTCTGCATAATATTGCAGACTGCAGGAGACTGTACTTGAAATTTGCATGCTCTTGTTAAGAATTGGGTAAGCTTTCGTGTAAAAAGAGTCCGACGTTAACCACACTTAATCATATCTTTATAAGCCTTTTCAAAATTTAAATTTATATAAACATTGCACTCTTTGTACATGGACTAAAAAATACTTATGACACATATAAATAACTGAAATATACTTCCTTACCTATATAACTGTACGCTACAAACACGTATTTTGATGTTCTATAATGAGTAATTAAACCAATTAGATTCACATAAAACTTCATGATTTTGTCTTCGTAATATTATATCTAATCAAAGTATTATCTGAAAAAGGAAATATATGCGGATTTAGAAGCTCTGGAGGGTTGTTAATTGATACAAAAAAAGTACATTGAAAAGTTGAAGTTGAGAAATTGAATTTTGGCCACGTTCCAGATCACTGTGGTGTTCGATGGAATAAAAAATAAACGCTTTTTTTCGAAAAACAGTGTTTCATCCCAGTATATAAACATTTATATCGTAAAACAAAAACATAAAAAGAGGTTGTAATTTTTTAACGTTTTTCTAAAATTTAGTGTGTCGTTAAAATGGTAATTTTTCAAATAATTTTTCGAGATTTTCTTTTCGTGTTTCCATGTTGAGAGAGTGTTCGTTGTGGAGGTTGCTCTCTTTGAATAAATTTAGTTTAGATTCAAAGCTAAGATGGAGAATGAAGGAACTTCGTGTATCAAAAACTTTCAGGATTTGTATTCATTTATTATTTATATTCGAGCTCATGTAACAGTCAGTTCTCTTTGAATATTCACCAGGTTTGCTTAACTGTGCACCGTTTTAAGCTTCCACCGTTTTACATTCGTATCATTGTAGCTTGTCAACGCCCACGCTTCTTACTAACTTTGCGAATTATCGTTTCCATAAAACGACTGTCAACTTACCGCGTCAGATTACTTATTCCCACTAAAAACTTAATACTTTTAACCTTTCCGTTCTTCATTCACCCTCCCAGATTCTCATTCATCATGCCCGCCCATAAATTAACTTATTCCGTAGCTGGTCTAGCAAACAGCGCCTAAGAAACTGAAAACTTAATGGCCCCCTCTCGACAAACTTTTACTTCTGTCATTCGTTTCCGTCGCGCAAACCCGAGGAAAAATTATCGACTTAAGCCGTCGAAACGGCCGCCTTTGTCAAAAACCAGCGGGGAAAGAAACCGCGAGCTTAAACAGCGCATAAAACACTGGCTCCAACCCTGGGGGACAAAAATATCAAAGTAATCGTCGCAGCACTCCACGTTCATTCGCGCACTGTCGTACTTTTCTGCGGGTTCGTAAGCCTCGAAAAAGTTTCGATCCTAGCTTAGCCAACGTTCTGACTAAATTGCAGCAAAAAATACAGTAAGTGATTTAACAAGAATTATTTACACACTTTCGGGAATTTATTGATCAGTCGGCACAGGAGTTCCCACGATTTCTACTTTGTAAATCGTTTCGAAATGGTATCATCGTGGAACACCGAAATTGGTCGATTAGAATGATCTTGCATTTGAAAAAGATGGCGAGTATTGTATGTCTGACACTTTAAATAGATTAGTCGCTTAGCGGGAAAAGAATATCTACCCTTAACTCGAACCTTAAAATGGAAAGTATCATAATGAATAGTTTCTTTTGGCGAAGGTGTTAGAAATCCCTATTAGATTATAGTCTTAGGAATTTTCGTGCAAAATTTTATTCAAATCGGTCTACTAATCTCTGAGATATTTTTGGTACTGCAAATGCTGTAATTACGTATGAAGACGCTTTGGTAGAAGGTGCTGCTGTGACACCATTTCTTAAGATATAAAATTTCTTTTCGAAGAGAATACAGCTTAATTTATACGCAATCAGGTGTATACCTTGATCTTCAAATATGGCGTTTCTTTATTTAAAAAAGAATCATGAAAATTACACGATTTTTCCACCTGTTAACGACAACGAAATTAACGAATATACGACAAGGAATCCCGCAATTATAACTCATAAAACGCATAAAATGATGACATTAAGGTTGCACATGTAAATTCTGAATCTAGCTCGTTGCTTAGTTCTTTTCGAATCAGACTACAACCATTAGCGTCGCGGGACAGACACGGTGCAGTTTAGTGTTATGGACATCGCGTTGTCGAATATGCGGGGGTGAACCACAACTATCTGCTTAAGTTTCGACATAAATATGTCGGGGCGTCGCGTCGCGAACAGGAACTAGTGTGTCTCGTTTTATTACGGTAGTGTGGGGCGGAAATTAAATGCAGATACCTCGACGCTCATTTCTAGGTTGCGCAGTTAACAGCCAGTTTATCAAAAACTCTTCATCGTGGACGCTGAAACTATTTGAAATACGTCGATTAATATTCGATACGTATATGCGAAAATTTGCGGTGCATTTCACGCCAAAGTGGTTTGTACAAGTTACCATAGAGGTTGATTAGAAGAAACTTCTTGATTGGTTTTAATATTTCCTGTTCTTATTTTAACTGAAAATTATTCAGATGAAAAGTTATTTTATATACACTTTAGAAAGATTAAATTATACTGAAGTAACAAGTTTCTTTAGTGGTTGATTCGATGTAATGTTCTTAGTTTTGTTGTATGACTTTTATTGGCCGAGTTATTCGCGATGAAAGGAAAAAAGGTACTTTTCACTTTGAACACTTACAACTTGTGAAATCATGATCGTAGACAAATATTCATGAGTGCTTTGGAAAACTAAGAAAGTTTCCTTTCAGAACCTTTAGTTGCTAATTTATGATTATTTTTAAATCGTATTAAATCCATTTTAAAATGATCCCAAAAATTGACGAAAATGTTTTTGAGTATAATTTGGCCACCCTCTGTATTCGCAAAACATGAAGAAATCAAATACGTTCAGCGATTCAATCCCGAAGACTAACAAGGCGAATATTTAACAAATCCTGTCGATTGAATTCAGCAAATCTTCGCAATTTAAAACCAGAGCAAAAAATTGCAGGGCAACGTACTCAGCAATATCGAAAGGCAGATCCATTATGACAGACGTTATACCAGGAGGAATACACCGCGATGCGTCAGATCATTACATTTCCAGGATAAACTTTCGTCGCGCGAATATCAACGCCAATATGTATGCAAATCCGAGGGAAAGCTTTCGTATCTGCTGTTTTCATGCAAAGTTTCCCAGGCAAGTCTCTCCGCTGGAAACAATTTATGCTGCAAGTATCCAGTGGTCTGCACGGAACGCCCTTTAAAAATTAAACAGCCCGTGTAGCGTAATTGACAGGAATGAAGACGAAAGAGCCTGTTTTAATCCGTGCAGCCTTGCAATTTTGGTGAAACGCAAACGATGCCCCATCCCTCGTTGTTCCTCCCATTGTTCCCTCTTAACTCGCCGTAGCAGCGAAGAAAACCTTGCCTTTTACCTTTTTCGAACGTCGTGTTTATTAAGTCTGAGCGCGGGAATATCGGTCGAACGGTTTCGCGGCCGATGTGCGAAAATATTCGCCGGCGAAGAAGCCGTGATATATCGCTGGCCAAGGTCCCGCCCCGTCCCACTATAAATTCCTGCCCCTCCGTCCGATTAATCAACGTTCAAACATTAAAAATGGAGAATTTATCGAGACACGGACGCGCCAGCGCGACGGGGTAGTTTGTAATTCCGCTCGAGCGCAAATAATGCAGCGTCGAAGTGCAAGTGGAGTCTGTCGAGGGGCGCGCGATTTTTCCGCGGCGGAAAAACGCGGAAAAGGAGTGAAATTGAAATATGTCTGGCAGCTGTGTACTTTGCGTATTAATATATGGAAAAATGGAGGGACGGTTGAAGGGGATGAAGGGGTGGCGATGGAGGGAATGCTTGAAGAGCGAGAGTCAGGTGACACTCTTGAGGGAGGGAGGAAGGAACAAAAAAATTTGGAAAAAATTGGTACACAAGAATTTATTAGTGATAGACTCGATATAGGTTTCGAATTTTTCTTCATGGATCGTTGGAGGATGTAAATTATTTTTTAAATCTTCAGAACTGGGAAATGTTAGGAGGTTTAAACTTTTACAAAAACATTGAATATTCTATCAAATTCTTACCAACCCAGCTAATTATTTTAGTATTCCTAATAAGTTCTCGAACGCAATGCACACTGCACAGACCAACTGCTCAGCAGAATTTTGACTAAACATATATCAAAAGTGAGAATTCTATTTTGAATGAGAGGGTGAATGAGAGGAATATGTAAAAATTTTATCTTCTGTGCAATGATTAGTTCCCGTTTGAAATCGTGGCTGTATTCTGCTATCTCGTTGTCAATCAGACCAGCCTTAAATTGTTTAGCGCGTCGCTGGCTGAAAATCCGCGACACCGATCCCCCTTCCGTTAAAGGGAAAATTACCAGGGCCGATGGGGAAAAAATTGTGCGCGTCGGAGGACGGCAGCGCGTTTTCCAGTGACTGAAAAGAGAATTTGCCGGGAAACTCGCCGACCGACCGCCAATTTCCTTCCGCCCGCTGCTCCCTATTCGTGTGTTCTACATTCCCGTTCGGAAAACAGAACGTTGCATCGCGTGCACCTCGTTCCCACCAACGGATATTAGAGTTTTATTGTCACGAGACACAATTATGCCTCTGTATCCCGCGTTACTCCATTCTTTTTCCTCCGCGATCCATCTTCCACGCGACCAGAAATCGTGAATCTCATCACATATTTTTGGGCCTCATTGCTCCATAACTCAAATTTCTGTTGATTTCCGGTTGACTTTAGTATACTAGCTATAAATACTCAGGGTTGTTTCTTTTTAGTAATAAAGAAGGTTAGAATAAAATAATAAAAAAAATGATAAAATTTATCCATAGGTTGATAACGAAACTTGGATTTTATTATTAGAGGATTGGTTGAGAGATAATTAATAATCTGTACTTTTATAAATGGAGGATGATAGCTTTTAATGTGGTTTCTACTATGTTTTCTTTTATATTGTATAATATGATATTAATATTCTTCTGTAGTGATTTTATTATTGTGGAATTTTTTGAAGTCCTGCTTGCATAATTTGAAATATTTAGAAATTGAGGAAGTATCTTTGGAGAACTCTAGAAATGAAGTAATTGCGTAAAGTGAATCCTCTGAAATTTTAATCGAGTATTTAATTTATACACTATTATTTCTGTTAGTGAGCGTGATAAATTTTGTTAAAGTACATGTTAATTAAGTTTTACTCGAATTATTCTTTTCACAATCGTGGAAGATAAATGTTAAAGGCCAGAAGGTTACGTAGTGCAGTGATTCGTGTTGTTCAATTTGTCAACAGGATGCTTGTTCACCGAAACAGGTCGAATATTTAAGCAAGGACCGTATATTAAGACCAGAGGCCATTTCTCTGTGTTCCCGAGGCAGCAGGTGCTGGTCCTCGACTCGTTTCTTCGTCTTTTTGCTTGCCATGCTTTCCAGCACTTTATCTTGAGCCTCAACCACTGCTGCATCTTCGTGCTGCACGTTAGAGGGCCAATCTCGTGCAATCTGTGATCCTTGACTTGGTGCTTAACCATCACGATTTTTAAATGAAACGGTCGCGAAAAAATATGCATATTCGTTAAATTCTTGTAATAGACAGTAAAGTATTTTACAAGCACAGGGAATCTTTGGAACGACAATGCCTTTCGTCTGAATTTTCACTGTGTAATATCAATCCAAACACATCGACACTTAACACGAATTTCCGATGGAAAAATACTAACAGAAAAATCATAAATGGGAATTAGAAAAATCATTCACAGTGAAATTTAAGTGTGGTAAAATTTAAATCCCTCCAACATGAAACCACAAGTATTACTGGAATTTTGAATACTCTAAAATACTGTCTAATACTTCTAATATCTCGTTTTATTTCTCACCTGATGTCTCTAATATTATTATATCAAAGTGTCGACTTGGAAGGTTTCCCATCGGTCCTTCCATTCTAGCAAGGGGAACTCCATTCCTTATATCCATGGTTGATGTCTTAGGTGCTCAGAGTTGAGCATCATTTAATGAAATCGAGTATTACTCTTCAACTCAACAGAACTGAACATTAAATGCTAAATTGATGGATATCATGTATTCCTAAATGACCCTAGTGTTTCACTTCTGCGAATGTTACATGATAATATGTGCTTACAGCGTTGAATGAGCTTATCTGTTAAACGAAAGTTGAAAAATATACTTGCAAGTGTATCCAGCAACTTTCGACTCGGTGTGCATGGTTACAGCGCCTAACTACCTAATTGCGTTGCGAGGCCTTCAGTGTTTGTTAACCGTAAGTTTAAACAGCATGCATGAGGCGTTAAACACACGCGGGTAAGACAGAAGTCACACAGAAATCCCTATAAATTCGGAACAAATATTGGACGTGTTAACGAGCGAAATCAAAGGAGAATAACTTTACTTAATTACACGCTCGTGGTGATCAAAGCGACTTGATCGTGTGAAACTACGATTAGACCGTTTTTATACAACCTTAACGAAATTTTAAACGGATAGTGCAATGTTTCGAGGCCTTAAAGATAGCATGAAAAAAATTACAAAGGAAAATGAAATAGTAGAGTCAAGGTATTAGAATATGTAAGGAGTGGAATAATATTAATTCTGATATGAATCTTTAGTTATACCTTGTTCGAAGTGATTCACTTCTGAATATATAACTGCAAGTTTTTAAATAAGAAAATAATTTTTTCTTTAAATTGACACCATTGCTAAAATATTGTCTACATTCACATTTACACATCTTTCACGACTCAACCCACAATTGACACTATTCTATAATGCTAATCCGTTTACAAAAAAAAAATGAAACATTTCTGTGCAGTTTTAATTTACAAGGAACAGACAATGGTAAAATATGTGAGAATACATTTAAAACGCCATACCAGCCATAGTTATGTCGCGCACAGAAGGGTTCCAACTTCCAATTTCCAAAATTAAGCGTTATTACAATCAGAATATTTCATAGGGTTAATAATTATTCGTCATCCATAATGAATTACCCTAGCACTCTATTAGAATATTTTATTCAAATACTTATTCCAACGTTACACTGTTAACAATTATTTAACTTAATACCACCGACTCACAGTAGGCTAAACCATGCTTCGAGCGCGAAATAATATTATTATGTCTCTAGCAGTGTTAATGATTAAGTAATGAAATGTATTTGAATGATAGATATATACACGATATTCGGAGGATAAAAATGTAAAGTTGTAAATTTGTTTATTTACAAAAAATAGTTTTAACTTTAATTTTATTTGAATTGCTAACTATAACTACAAGAATTATCTTTTGTTGATATTCTATAGTTGTATAACTGGTTGGTAAGTCTAATAAATCGAGCATATCTGCAGGAATCTCATCTTTTTCGCGAAATGAAAACTTTCGTAACTCCGGAAAATGCACAGACATGCAAATTCCTTTTATACTTATAACTTCTTAAATATATGTGTTATTATATACAAAAAGCACAATACATGCAAACACGTGTAAATTTTTGTACACTTCGATAAAGTTAGAATATTTGCTGACAGAAAGTATTAGAAGAACTTCAACAAATTTATTTATGTAATGTGTAAAAAATTAATACAAAAATATGTTACATACCTGGAGGAACACAAGCCATCACGGAAAAATAAAAAATAAATAAAAATGCTTGCAATTCATGACTGTACACCACTAAAGACTGAAGACGTTTGACGAGTCGAGGAGGCCGGGACCAGTTGATACATTATTCTTTTTCAATTTTTTAAATTTCTTATTTGAATTAATTACTTAATAACAAATATGCCAAAATATACTTTGGTCCTTCCTCTTTAATATATAGTAAGCGAAAACTTGAGAAAATACATACAAAATGAATGAAAAAATGTTATTTGGACGAAGGCGAAATGTATCAATTTACCCCACTGCGGGGCTAGTTGGTACGTTATTCTGTTTTCATTCTTTTCATTTTTTATTTGAATTAATTACTTAATAACAATTATGCCAAAATATAGTTTGGTTCTTCCTCTTCAATTTCCTCTTCAGGTTGCCATTTCTTAAAATGTTTTATGATTTCCAGTAGTTTCAGGTCTATACAGTCCTAATAAATACCTCAAAATAATACACGAAGATCTTTTTTTTTTACTTTTTTCGCGTTCGAAGCATGGTTTAGCCCACTGTGCGACTGCCTAATAACAAGGCAAACACAAAAAATATCTAAACAAACACACGATAATTCCCCGTCCCATGCCATCCAAACAAATTCTAATCCATTCGTAGCGAATAAAAGTTTATACATTATTCATCATCCGAATGAAATCGTGCTTCACTCTGCCAGTCACCCTTTTCTTCCAAATGGATCTTTCTCTCCCTGCCCCCAGCTTTTGGCCAGAATTACAGTTATTGGACTTCCGTAACCAGCGTGCCCGATTGTTGTCGAGGCTCTTGCGGAATCGTGCGCCCCCGCTCTGTTCCAGGGGAATCCCGTAAAAGAATGCTGGGACACGAAACCCGCGAGTCATGAATAGATGAGAGGCAGATAAAATTGAAAAGTTCGCCGGGCTCCATAGGGATCCTGTACACACAGCGCGGGCTGTGGGTCGCCACTTTCGGCCACTGCCGCCGAGCTTTCGCCCGGTGGACAGGGCTTAGAGTTCTTCTTTGCCGTGCCGGGATTACCGTCGCCCTGCTCATAACCGGCGCACATTCAGCCGCGAGAACGTACCAGCGGCCGCCACGATTTCCGATCTGACCCCGTAGAAAGAGCTTCTTTAGCACTTCGCCTCTTGCACTTCGGGGGTACGTGACCCCGTGCCGCTCGGCACTTTTAATCACCCCCCGCGCGATCCTTGCTGAAAGAGCCGAGATAAGGACGACGGAGGCCGCCCCGTTGCGTTAAAATTCGGCATCGCCACCTTGCCGATCCGTCGCTAAAACGGTTTTCGCAACGTTCTAGATCTTGCTGGTCTGGCTGGTGATGTCTGGTTCTACTGTGGCCACAACTTGTCAGGGTTACATGGTGGTTTCGCTTGGTGGAATAGGAGAATGGGTTTTGGGGGGTTGGGGGGCTGGAAAGAGATCAATTGAGGGGTGGAAGAAAGTTCTGTGTTTGGGATTCGAGGGGGTAGTGGGAAGATGGGGAATTTTTGAGGGGGAAGCTTTGTGATATGCACGTGTGGATTATATATGGTGATGGTGGGTTTCATTTAGCCTTGGAAGATGTTGAATGAAGCTGAAAGCATTTATTTTTAAGTTAGCGTTACTACTTAATTTGCTATAAATGACCGTATATGTTCTACGAAAGATTGTATGAATATTCTGAGGATGAATTTAATTTTAAAAGGACGAGATGCTTGAGATGTCGTAATCGCAGGAAAATTGAAACAACATAGGGTATACAGACCTAGGACGTCATGAAATATTGTACAGATTCAGTAAAATCTTTAACTCTGTACTCACTCTTAGAACTACTTTTTTTCTCATCACCCCGATATCTTGATACTTTGACTGTCAGACCACTTTTAATAATAGCATCAGTGGGATCCTTCAGTTCATCAACAAATAGTGAATGTACTCCATTGATAAATACATATTTATTTATTCACCACCTACTTACCCCTTGAAGGTGTGTAAACATTGAGTGTTATTATAAAAAATCAAAATAACTTTGGGCAACACCTAAGAACAAAATTATGTCCCCCTCCGGAGCAAGCTCCGTACCTTCGTCACTTCATATAACATTTTCCATTTCCCACTGTATGTCTCACATGACAGTCAAAGTGTTAACATTGCCCAGTAAATTGCACAACAATTCAACCGTTCGATGTTGCTTCTTGAACTAACAATTGTGCGAAAATTTCCAGGCAACCATCACCAGGATCGGGTACAACCGGTACGTCGACGGTTTCCTCGAGTGGTCCCGACGGAGAAAATGGCCAAAGCATCGGTTTGTACCCAGTGGGCAGCGCGGGTCCAGCTGCAACGGACCCAGCAACGACCACGCCCATCACCACCACAGCAACGATGCCATTGGTCACGTCTGGCATCGTTGCTGGGACAGGAACGGGGCCCAACATCACCAGAAGCATGTCAGCACCCACTGCTCCAAGGCCAGTTGTGCAGGTGACCAGTACTGCCAGCACCCCTGGGTCCCAAAGGCCCAGGTTGAGGAGGAACATGAGCCGCACGGAGGCTATCAGGAAGTAAGTTCGCTATTTCCTAGGACAAGCAGTTCAATATTTGTTGGTTCTATCCGCAGTTTGGCATTAAGTAAATAAAAAATTATTTAAATAACGGATCAAATAAAAGTAATTTTTTATTCGTCGAGCGTTTCAACTTCAGGATCCTATGAATTTTGTTAGTGACAGATAGTAGGAGGGATATAGATGATATATGTTCGTAAAATTTTCGAGGGTGTGAGAAAATTTTCTTTTCATCTAATAGTTTTACAAATATTAGGCCAAATGGATATTTCACCCTGAACTTTGAGGGATACTTTTTTACCCTCTAGCTATGGTACTAGCAGATGAAAAAATATGAGTGAAATATTTTTTTTAAAAATTAACTAATTATTTTATCATGTATTAGTGTTCGAGATAGCTAAATATATATTTCGATTCCAATTTTGAGGGATATTTTAACCCGTAGATATGGTACTGGCAGATAAACAAATATGTGTTAAATATTTTTTAAGAAATTAAATAATTATTTTTTCATGTATTAGTATTCGAGATATTAAGCTAAATATCGATTTAACTTTTCAACTTTAACTTTAACTATAACTTTAACTTTAACTTTATTCGACGTCAAATAAAGTTAAAGTTAAAATTAAAATTAAACTTATAGTTGCAGTTAAAGTTAAAATTGACAAATTTATTCGACGCTGAATTTGAAACGTTCACCGATTAAAAAAATTAACTTTATTCGTCGAATAAATAAACCAGGGTCAACATTATTCGACACATGACAAATAATATTTTTAACTTTTATTCGTTATTCGAAATTTTGGTTTAAATAAAAATTTTGCCCATCTCTGGTTCTATTGAACAGTATAGGACATCCCAGGATTAGGATGTTTTATGATCTTATGTAGATCGAGAAATGGTATGGAGAAGAGTTACATTGTATGTGTAGGCTTGGGTGTAGGTTTCGAAGTTCAAATTCGAAATGTAATAAAAATGTCAGAACACAGTTTCTAATATGAGTATCAAGGATTATAATTATTATGGAATAATAGTTGGGAATTGTTATTGACAATGTTAGATGTATCTGATGGGTTGTAGTAAAAATGATGGAGGAAAAGGTTGAATGGTTTGACAAGATTTATCTTTCCACTAGCTTTACCACTCGGCTTCGCCCGAAATTTAGATTCTGATTTTATAAAAAAAATTTTGTTTAGTTTTTTTTGTAAAAAATGGTCACATTCATCTGGATTACTCAGGTATAATGAGCTGAGGCACATTTCGTGATCCCAGAGTTTATCGTTCGAAAGTTTTTAGGCGACAGACAAACACACGAATATATTTTCTGCTTTATATATTAAGATTACTTTACTTTTTTAGAAGTGCAATTTTGCAGCATGTTCTTTACGTATAAATAATTTTTTCGATATTCTGCTTTGACAAGTACTTATAAGGGAAAAATATTCACGAAATGAATGCTTCATGAGATATTTCAAACTTCTTAATAAGCCATATTTTATTCAAGTAGCGTAGATGTGCCAGTAAATGAACACGTACCAGAGAATGGACATTTTTCATTAAAATGGGTAAAATAAGTTATTGAAATAAGGAACTAATTAATTAGAGACTTCTTTTAATTTCTTGCTCCATATCCAAACAATTTTTGCAGCACGTGGAATCAATCGCGCTGCAAACATAATTTTATAATAGTGTTTATTCGTTCATTGGTGCGTTTAACCTACCTGTTTCTGGCATGAAATTTGTATAAAGTATAACATTAACAATTTTCGCCCTCTGCACCCTTGAACTTCAAACATTTTCCAGAACCCTACGTAATATCTAATAATTAATGAATCATGCGATTTCTACAAATATCCAACACCCCAAGAAATTGTACACTATTTCAATAAAACACAGTATTAATAGCTTCTTCTGTTTCGCTGAAAAGAACAGTAACAATAGCAGCGCTGGCAGTTCAAGTGCAACGGGACGATATAAATTCCTAATCATCCTTCTATCCTTGAGCGACTTCGCGACCAATTTTCCTTTCACCAATTTCTCGATGAAATAACGCGGCGGGGATGTGCCCGCGGAGAGAATCTGTCGAGCGAATAACACGAGCCGGTGCTTTATTTTCTGTTTCAGCTACATCAAACGCGAAACTGCGCAATTCTTCGGCGTGGACGAGGAGTCTGAGACGGTGGAGAGACAAAGATGGCTGGATCGAAGACGGAGAATGGCATCGAGGAAATACGGTGCCCTTGTTCCGGAACATAGACCACCGGATCCTGATATTACAAGGGACGTGCCAGATACCACGGATGTGCCAGAGGTAAGTTCGCTGGTTATTAACCTTTCGTATTTGGCCAGCCAACGTTTGACAAGTTTCAGAAAGCGTTTCCCCCTGAAACCTCCATCTCAGACATTGGTAATTACTTTTTCTAGACAATTTCCTTCCCTCCGGATAAAAAACTGTAATACTCGTTGTACCTTTTGTCAGAGATAATCAACCTTCATTCGTTTACTTCAATGTGCTCTGGTAGATTCGAAGACATCAAGGTGGGAATAATATTTCCAAAGCACGATGGTTGAATTTAAACTTTAAAATATTTTTAACTGAAGACGAATTTAGCTACTTCACAAACCACAATTTTCTGTGGAATTTTTAGTAATCTTTTAACGTTACTCAGAATTCTTTGGAATATTCACAGCAGCAGAATTTTATTTTTCGTACTTGTTAATTAAAATTTACTTGCATATATAGTAAAAAGAAGAAATACTTTAATTTGCAAATTGAAAATTCATGTTTGTACGATTTGAAGCGTAGGTATTACCATTCGATTAATCATAAAATTGATGAAAATTGTTTATACTATATTCTATATGTGTATTCTGAAATACGAATGCAAACTTTCGCTGTTCGTTCTTTTAATCGAAACTCTTCAGGTCTGAAATGGTCTCCGTATATTCAGGACTGCTTGAAACAATGTCACCCTGGTCCTTAATCCGCCTCGGGCACACGGGTCCGACTCGAACACCGAGTTATCGGTACACGAAATGATTTCCATTAAAACTTCTTTAGAACAGAAACGCGACGCCTTTCGCAAAGTTTCGTAATTGAGAGTGAAGTGTAGGTACTTCTGCTTACTTTTTGCGACATACAATTTCTGCAAGTTTCGCCCAGGATTCTGCGAGGAATTGTGCCACAATGTAACTATATAGCGGCACAGAATGGGATGGCGAATACTGCAAAATTTTATTGGAAAACGTACAAACTTCGCGATCTTCGACAATGTCAATACAATCTTGTAAAGTAACCTTGCGTACTTGGAAGCAGAAAATGAGTTTGTTAACTCGCGGAGCTGCAATGATTGCGCTGTTACCTCCACAAGAGAATCTTGTAAATGAAAATGAAGGACGGAAATGTTTCACCTGGTGCTAATAAAAATCGTTCCCTCAGGGTGTTACATTGAGAAGATGGCAGCAGCCGGTGAGACGGAAAGATTCTGTGGCCAGGATGACGCTCTCGGGTCTCCATTACGTCGTCGAGGTGAGTTCCTCCACTTTAATATATCACTAAAGTCCTCGCGATTACTATCCAACAAATTTCCTCATTTTCAAATAAGGGGGATTATTTTTTAAGAAACTAGCGATTTGATTCATCTGAAATTTGGATCATATTTTGATGCATCTTTAAGGAAGCTATAGTTTTTTTTTTATTAATTTTGAACAATAAATATAGTAATTATGCATGATCGACCATCACGCCGCGCAAAATTCGTCGTACGCTGGTGTGCATGATATTTACCTTCCTGGTAATTTAAAACAGAAAAATGAAACGGCGTTTCACTGTAGGTATACATATGTCGCCATAATTTGGTGAGCCAGAAAAAATACAAAAATTTTTTGAGGAGTGTGGAGAGTTTTCAAATTGAAAGGTCTGAAACTTTTACTTTTACTATACAATTTTGCGCCAATTTTCTTATGTAATCAAAGAAGTATATAACTTATCGGTATCCTGGTTCATCAAAATATAAAGTAACGTTTCTCGGACATACAGGCCAAATTTGAAGTTCCAGAAATATCGTGCACGCCAGCGGACAACGGCGGCGTGATGGTTGATCATGCATAACTCCTATATTTATTATTAAAAATTAATATAAAAAAAACTACAACTTCTACAAGAATGCATAAAAACATGGTCCACATTTCATATTATTTGAATCGCTAGTTTCTTTAAAAAAAATCTAAAATTTCGCTATGCTTTTAGCCCAAAGAATAGAATTCCCCCTTAAGTCAAACTTGAAAACGAAACTCTTCAAAATACTTGAAAAAAGCGTGAAAACTTTTAATCCCCAGAAATGATTCCTCCCTCTGAAACACAACAATTTTGCGTTATAATCGAAAAAAGTAGATTGCCATAAATCCTTCCTATCTCCTGATGGCGACCCCTAATTTCTATCGTCAGCAGAAAACCCTCCTGAAGGAAAGGCACAAGGCCGCTCCACGTCAAATCGATCACTTTTAAGTCATCGCTTTGCATTTAGCGTGCAATGATCGGGAAGGCTTCCCTCCGTTTCTCGATACAAAATACCTCTCTCCGTTTTGTTTCCCTGTTATCGTCGATGGCAATGAAATTGAAGGAGCAGCCAGTTAATCAGCGTTTCGTTATCGTTCATCGATACTCTCGGCGGCGAAACGAGGCTAAGCTTCCTTCGTGCTAAGTCACACGTTCCCACGGAAGTCTGTACGATCATTAAGCTAACGAGGTAGCGGCAGCCCCCTTCCGGCTTTCGGGCATCGTCGCACATTGGGGTGGCTTTGATATCGGGGGAAGTTGCGCCAGTAAGTTAGTAATTTCGATGCTGCGTTAATTACTGACCGTCGACCTGCGTTGATTAGGAATTTCAGGGGGTTTCCGATTGACATACGAGCGGCGATTAATTTCACCTTTCTTTGAAACTTTTCAGCCCCTTTTTTCCCCTTTTTATTCCGCTTGACGTAGTGAAGTTTAGACAAACGTTGAAAATATTCTAGGAATGTTTCGTGCTCCCTCGAATTTCCCTCAGCTACACGTGTCCACGAATCCTCTTTTTTCTTTAATTATAATTTTAAACGAAGTTTAAATCGATAGCCACGGAATTCGATTGGTAATTCCCAACTTTGAGTTTTAAATTCCAGAGATTTCAATAACGCTGTAATAAACGTTTCGCTGGTGTAATTAAATTTCAAAGTTGCGGCGTTTCATAAACTCCGCGGCGAGCGAAGTTTGTTCATTAATACGAATTAGTCGAAGCCTACGGGAAGTTGCGTGATTTCTTGGAACAAGCGATTTGCGAATAATAACGCGAGAGATTGTTCGAGTAGTTATCAATCGGAAGGCATTTAATTTAACCGCGGATTTTTTGTCGAGGAGCTCGGTAGTTTTTTTATTAAAACATAGCTGAAAGTGGACAACAAGTTTCCATTGAGTGAAACAATCTCGTTCTCCGTAACTTCTGGCGGTGGTCCTGGTGAATTTTCATCTCTGCAACCGGCTGCAAGTTATCTCGTATCTTCTTGCTTAATTAGTTTTTTGACTTCGTTTCGGATTCCATCCTAGGTAGATGCTCCCGCGGAGATACGAAAAGACGTGTTTCCGGAAGCCGAATAAATGAAGCTCTGGAAATTAATAGAAGCGCTGAACGCGAGAGATTTAATTTTTTCCCTTTTAGCTAAAGCCTGTTGGAATTACTCAATGCGATTTAGGGTGGTCGTGTCGTTGTTCCGCTCGTTCCATATCTGAAATAAAATCAAAATGGGAGGCGGAAATGAATCTCCAGCAGCACATCTCTTCATAGAAAAATCTTTCTCTGTTCATTATTCAGAAATACTAAAGACAGAAATAAAGAACGAATTTACACTAAAAAATTATTAATCACCAACGTCGACGCGGAATTAAAAGTAAGCTGAAATTCTTTTCGTTTCAAGCAGGAAGTAATACTTTTTCTTTCTTTTTTTAAGATTGAACCGTCATTGCTTTGTTAGTTTAATTCACCAGATGCGTCAAGGTGGGCGATTGAATTCCAGTTAATTGCACAATCTAGCAGCGCACAGTGAATAATGTTCGCGAAACGCAGGAATTGTCGAGCTCTCGCTTTTAAGACAGTCTTAGGCGAGCACATCTCGCGTCCGACTTCCAAGGCGGAATGACACTTCTGTCGCTTTACACCGGACTGTGAACATAAGCTGAGAGCGAACAGGCAAAGAAAGTAAATTTAGACTAAGAGACAAAGGACAACATGTAAACTCTGTTTGACACTTGCCTTCGTCAGAATCCTCCACGCTTTTGTTCGTCTCCTCGTTTTTACATCGTCTCTGCAAAGCGGCGAACAAATAGACATATTGCTTTTTGCAATAGTTATTCTACCCGAAAATCCCCCCTTAAAAATCAAACCTCTTAATTAAAAAAAAAACTAAAAACTCATTACTTATATCGAATCATTAAATAAACCCCAGCTGTAACTAAAGTCAAAGAATGAACAAGGGACGACACAGGAGTTGGTGCAGTTATAGCAGCAGGCAACCATGAAGAAAATGGTATCTGTGCACTTTTAGTAAACATAGCCATTAAAATAAATAAAAATATATAATTATCAAATGTATATAATATTAAATTTCAGGGCCGAATAAAAGAACCAAAACAAATTAGCATTAATAATCCAATATTACATAACCGATTACATAAAATAATTAATATTCCAGAATTATAAGCAACGTCTCTCTGATAATAAATAACTAAACAATAAGAAATTAAACCATCTCACCCCAAAAGGATTCTTAAAATATTTGGTCTTAAAATCACTAAACATATGCATAAAACAAACAAAAAATCAAATACTTCAATCGATTGATAGATTTATCCCCCGATATATATTCCATTCTATACAATAAAACCGTTCAAGAAATAATTAATAACACTCTTAAAAAAATCATTCTAACATAACCAATATAAATTATTATTCTAAAATTTATAGCACTAACCACATAAATAGTTCACTGTCCCGGTCTAGAGCCCATAAAAATAGGTGATTTTTAGGAATTAATTAAAGGAAAACTAGTACATACAATTGAATGGGATTTTTTTAAATAGAATTAAGGATGTCTTAAACTATAAAAATAATTTTTTTCTTTTATAATTAATCATTGCAGACGGCACTGGGGAGTCGTCAAAGTCGAGGCGTCAAAAAATTCATCCAAATCGGTGGAACCTGTAGCACCTAAACCATTGCTCTGAAGTAAAAAACAATGCCAGATTATTAAAGGGCATGAAACTCGCTCGTGGACTGCCCAGAAAAAATTACAAAAAATTACAAATTTGAGAAAATAACGACACGTGAAGTTTGAAATCACTGTTTCCCTATATTTTTCGTCCTTTCAACGCCTTTAAAAATTAAAAATTTTCATTTTTTTTATTTTACTGGTCTGTCTACAAATAACGACACTTAAAGTTCGAAATCACTTTTTCCCTATATTTTTCGTCCTCTCAACGTCTTTAAAAATTAAAAATTTTTACTTTTTTTAAAAATTTTACTGGTTTCTCCACAAGCCAGAATATTCTTCACAATAAAAAAATTTCAGTCGAATCGGACAATAACTTTTGGAGATACAGGTTCCACCAATTTTGAGAACACTGTTCGAGAAAGCGCGTTTAAAGTTTTACGTGAATGGCAAGTGGCCGGATGTTACCCATGCATTTGCCGCTACTCAAATGCCTATACCTTCGGGAATTTTACGAATTTCAAAAAATCCTTTTAAACACGTAGGTAGGTGTTCCTAAAAGGTTGAACATTCGAAAAATGAAATAAAAAAAAAATCGATTTTTACACCAGAACCTCCCCTTAATTCAATTCCATTTCATTCATCATCGATAAACCTAGCTCTGCAATGAATCCCACACTAATAAACGGCAAGCATCTTCGAACGCCCCCAATCGTTGCCGTTCGGTATTAATTTTTCGCCAGTTTTCCAACGGCAGAATTTCTGAACGACGCAGATGATAGCCCGAGGCGTTCTCACGAGCGCCTCCATCCCAGGTCCTTCGTGTTTAACCGCAAACATCGCGAAAATTGGAATTCTAATTGGATCGCGCAGAACAATAATCGTTAGCGAGGGTCGCCATTTATTCAGCGGACGCGCGATTTCACGTCCCCGTTCGTCGAATTCTCTTGGCCGGACCCATTCCTCGTTTCGATTTTCAGATAAATCAGATATGTTTGTGCTCGACGGGACACACGTGAAAGAGCTGCTCGAGGAACGATAGAAGCCGGACCGATTACAGGCGTGCCGAATCAGTGGGCGAATTAATATCGCGCCGAGAGATTTGTTTTATTTTAATTATTATTCGGGAATCGAAATCGCGGGAACGATAGATGAAATCCGATCGAAATTGATAACGTTTCTGCGGTGGTATTGCTTGTTGATGGCGGTTCAATAGCGGAGCTTGTCCAATAGCTAACTTGGTAGAAACTGGTTGGCAGTGTTAAAAAGAACTGAATTGATTCTGAATAAATACATGGGGGTTATTTTTACAATTTACCATTTTACAATTTTTAGGAATAATTATTACTACCAAATGGGAATAAAACAGCGTCTGTACGACTATTGTAACTTGTAGAGGGAAGGTGGAAGTACAAATTTACATTTTCTCAAATTTTTAAACTTTTTGTAAATATGAGGGAAAAAAATTATAACGCATAAACAACCCCCTTTGTAGCTTGCAGTTACAGAGGTTATTGAATCTCGAGGGAAAAGCGAGCATCGCGATCGAAATGAAAAGACAAAATCACCGAAAACTTCATTCGCAGTTGTTGACGTACAGAAGCTTTGTGGGGGAAAACGAAAAGCTCGTAAATTGCTCGTGAAAACGCTTCTTTTTGTGATCACAAAGGCGAAAGGGACGCGATAGAGTCGATCTGTGTAGGTTGAATTCTCGTATAATTACGAGATTATTGTTTGCTCGTGGACATCCTGTCATGGAACTAAATAAATGTAGATCCACGTTGTAATTTCGACGGGCAGGAAGGAAATTGATCCCCGTCAGGATTCGGCTATTGTTCCTGTATTCGAATGCGCCCCTATTGTAACGGTATTTTGCCCGTTCCCTTCGATCTCGTGGCTCCGTGTCGCTCTTTATTACCTGCTCTTTGTTCCGACTACTTCTCTGCTCATAACGTGTAAACAGTATCGCCTAATATTTAGCATTTAGCACACAGAGTGTAAGCGGAGAGAGGAGATACGTGGAGATTTTTTATTTTGTCGAGATTCAACATTCGTCATGTGTTCAAATTAAATGAAAATTGGGAAATGTACGAAATTGATGGAAAGGTGTATTAAGAATTTTAGGAGAAAGATTACTTAGGTCTGAGGATTTAGAAATATTTTTTATTTTAAGGTATTGCTTGAATTAAATTTAAACAGTGAGGATTTTAATAAAAAAACACTATATACCTATATTTGATTATAAAACTGGTATTCAGAAGTTTTCACGTTATTTAAAAAAATTGATATTATTATAGTAGGTATGCCTTCTGTTGATTTTATTTTTTGGTGACATTTGATAAGCGAAGACTTCGAACTCGAAACTTCAAGAAATTTGTGAATGCTTGGGAATACATCGAGAGTACCTGGATAAATAATACTTTATTTTCTTTGTCACTATATTTCAATCCTCGAATATCGAGCTCTTCTCTCATTCTCATTTTATTCTTCGCGAATATAGTAGAGGAGACCAGGGCCAGTATGACATTTTTCCGTTTTTTATTTTTTATTTTTTTTTTTGCATTCCATATTCAATACTATCAATAACTCTCACTTAAAATAAAAAGTTTCCTCTACCGATGACCGCTGTAATTAAACGAAAACCATGACTTTGGAAAAAAAAATTGGAGTTCGAGACATGTTTTACCAACGTGCCCTGAGTGAGGGCAAGTTGTTACATTTTACGAAAAGAGGCTAATTATGCGTAATACAACTATATTTTCTTGGACAAAAATAAATTTATTAATTGTAAGAATCTATTACACTAAATATACAATAAAAAATTATGAATAATCTGTTAAAAATAATAAAAAAAACTACTGAAATCAATTGCACTAAGAAAGGTGTCTCAAAAAGGAATCACAATTAATGTAGACATAAAATTGAATTTTTGGTTTTGCACAATTCTCATGTGCTCACTTTGTGCACTCTATACACTGAATCTACTTTGTGGAGTCTTTCGTTGACAACATGCCCCTTTTCATATGTAACAATATGCCCCTTGCCTTGTCTAACAGTTTGCCCCACTTTACACCATTGTGTATAAAATGCTATAAGTTCATACGGTTTTGGTGTATTCTTATGGTCTTGGTACGAATCTGTAGCTAAAGGAACACTGATTCAAACGTGGTACTATTAATTTACATACATTTATCTGACTGTACGGTAAAAATAGATTGAAGTGGAAAGAGGAAAGTTACTATTAGTACCAAAAACACAAAAACCTGTATTAATGTAGCAACGCGTGAACCGATTAAAAAATGAAACGAAAAACAAAAATTATAAACAAAAAAATGACGTCTCCCAACAGCAGACTTCTTCTTCATTTCATTAAAAGTCACCCTTTATTTACAAAAGTATTTTCTTATCATATCCCTTTTAATTCCACGATACCATCTGACTATTATAATTCCACACACAATTACCATTAACAATTACAAATCTCTTCCACGACCACGAAAAAAGAAAGAGTAGGTACCACCTGCCCAATGAAGAATATAAACAAAAATCCTAAAACCAATTTTCAATCAATTAACACATTCTCGCCGACGATTATAAACCACAGAATTTCAACCCTCCAAAAGGAAGCCGTAAAGCACAGACCTCTAAGATTAAAAGTAACCATAACTTGCGAGATCATAAAGGTTGACCGATTGAAAAGGTCCACCTGGAAAATTGCATTCGGGCTTTCAGCGTTCCTCGCGTTTTCGAGTGGTGCCCGCTAACGAATCCACCCCCTGCGATCCTTAAGGCGCCTTAGGAAAAAAAGCTCTGTGGATTTTCTAGGTCTCGTATCGCCCGTGCACCATTCTAGGTCGCGCGTAAAATACTCTAATGGGCCTTTGTGTATTCAAACGGCACACTTTTCCCTGCTCGAACGACGAGGGGGTGGGGGTCTGGTCGTTGTACGGATTGTTTCAGCCAGCAGTCGAGCTAAGTGGCAAGTTTTGAAATACGGCCAGCCGTGCTGGCCTCTATATAACTTTAGTAGACCGAACTTCCGGTGGACAAGGCTCCGTACAGCTGGGAAACGGCGTACGTGTGTATAACGCGTTTCCTCCGCTTGTAACGAAGAAAGCCAAGCCCCCCCCCCCTCGGGGTGTTGCTGCTCCGCTAATATTTGAATTTCGGGCGGATTCTAAGCGCTGAGGACGTCGCGCTTCGGTAACGACGGAGCTCCTAGGGCGTTAAGAAAAATTTACAGAGTGCAGGAATTTGCGATGGACCTGCTAAACGATTCGCCTTCACTCGGTTGGCGGGAAGGGAGTTTGGCCGCGCACTGTGGTAATTAGATGCGAAGCGATGGTGGCGCGGCAGGCAGGGTTGAGTGACTTTTGAAATTGTGGATTTGCATGAAAAATACATTGTTATTTCGCGGTTTGAAGTGTGCATGAAGTGGTGGTCTGTGAAGGGTCGTGGGAGAAGTCGAGAGGATTTGAAGGGAAATGCTTGATAAATGTGGAAGCAGCGGAGCTAATATTGAAAATTCAAGCTTTGTTTTTTTAAGGGCATTTCTGTGGAAGGGTGATAAAGAGGGAGAATTCTTGAGAAATTTCATTTGGAAACGGAGGGGGGGGGGGAGTTGAGGAGAAGTGTTTGATAAATGAGGATGCAAAGCAGTTAATATTGAAGATTGAAGCTTTGTTTTTTGTAATGGTATTTCTGTGGAAAAATGGTAAAGAGGGAGAATTTTGGAGAAATGTCGTTTAGAAACGGTGAGGAATTAAGAGGGAAATTTTTGATAAATGTGGAAGCAGGGGAGCGAATATTGGAAATTCAAGCTTTGTTTTTTTAATGACATTTCTGTGGAAAGATGATAAAGAAGGGGAATTCTTGAGAAATTTCATTTGGAAACGGAGGGGAGTTGAGGGATAATGTTTGATAAATGAGGATGCAAGGGAGTTAATATTGAAAATTGAACCAAGAGTTAATATTGAAGATTAATATTGGAGCTTTGTTTGCTTAATAGTGTTTCTGTGGGAAGATGATAAAGAGGAGAAATGGTTGGGGGAAGCCAATTTGAAAGTCTGGAAATTTAGATAGTTACAACTTTCTGAAAAGTTAGAAGTTTGTACATCTTTCACTCAGAGGTCTAAGCTCTTTATTTAGCTGTTGCTCCAGCAGTGGTGTTTGAGAATGCACAAATCCACTATGAAAATCCATCGAGTAGGCTTGACTACTAATTGTAAGAATCACTTCCACGTTAAAAATCAATTGTTTCTTAGAAATTAATTGCATAACTTTCGTCTCACTTTTGCACAAGGATTCGTCTCATTTGTAATTGCAGGACACTTACTGTTGTATTCATCAATTCCTTATTGTTAATCAGACTCACACACACCCCACGAGTTTCCAAAATCAATTTCCTTCAAAACAAAGGGGTCTGTGAAAAAATATATTGCACATTTTCTATTTCTTGTAATTGAAAGCACCACCCCTATTCTGCACCACCACTTCGGCCACTGCCCTTACGTATTATAATTATAATTCTCACTTTCAATTCGGTCACAATTATGGAGAAACCTACCAATTCTCAAAACGACAAAAAATTAGTTAAACACAGAATCCCATAAATTTGTGATTATTATTTTGCAAAAAATTACCAACACATAGCGCCACTCTTACATCATACAATTATAAAACTACCAAGCCATAGTTCCATTTTATTAGGCTTCTTTATTAGGCCTAAAAAACAAAACTACAGAAAATTTAAAATAATATCAATTATACCACTCACATTAAATAACCCATTAAAAACACTGTAAAACAATAATACACCCAATAGAAATAAAGCTATTTTTCTTTAACAATTAAAATTTTCAAACTAAATTTACTCAATTTCTGATCTTTCTCCATAACTTGATCCAATTACTAAACTACTTATTATCATCTCTCCCTTTCTTCCTGACCTCTTCTCTACAATTCGCCTACAAGACTGTACATTCCGCAATACTTCCAATAACAAGCACCTTCTAGCAAAAGTCACCCCTCTCCCCCCCGACTAGCATTCCAGATAAATCCATTTACCAAAACCAACATCCCTACACCCCTCTAAAAGCAATACTGCCTTCCTTATTTAAAATGTCCTATCTAGCAATTTTCACTTTTCAAGGTATGTTGAAATATTTAAAGTCCCACGCGTATTTTACCGATTAAGTAAATTTAGAACAGCGTACGTGTTTCGTAGAGATCTGGAAATAATCTAATGTATTTAACCTAATTGCTTTTCAGATGGTTCAAGTATCCTATCTGAAGCATTTAATTAATTGCCACGTTAATAATAGATTCTCCACCGATACACCTATTACAAAAAATTATATTAGACTTTTACGAAATAATTACATTTTTTAATTTGATTGAAGAAAAACAAGGACGGCGCAAAGAAAATGAAAAAACTTCAATTTTCTCGGATATTTCGAAATACTACTTAGATAGGACACTTTAATTATAAAGAACAGAATAGAAAAAAGTACAAAACACGTGAATATGTCTAAAACACCACTTTTTCAACCCCCGAAAAAATGGCCCCCTGTAAATCCACCCTAATAACTCAATGATAACTTCAGAGAGTGACGCATCGCGGACAATTTCGACCACGTAAACAGAGCACCGATCCTAATTGCGGCCAAATTGATCTCCATCGTTAGACAACGCGATCTTCCAGCTCGCTAACGTCGACGCTGGCAACCCGTTACGAGCACGCGCTGACCGTGCCCTGTGTTTTGCAGTAATGAAAGCATAAATATTCAGAGACGGGCGGGGCGCAACGCCGGCGAATCGATACAATTCATTACGATATCTCACGTTGATCCTGGTACCGCTCGATGCCACGCACGTAATGCGTAGAGACGCGGGTAGAGATATCGGTCATGTCTATCGAGTCGCATGCACATGCATTTAAATCACCGGAATTACGATATCGGACGGAAAACGGGACGCCAACGTACGTTTCGATCTTACAGCGGTGGAGCGGCGAGGGAAGGGTATATTGAAATATTTCGCGCGACGCGACGGAGAGGGCCAAATGACGTTTAATTTTGGAGCCGTACTCCGTTGATGAAACTCTCCCGGTTAGTTTGAAATTTCCTCGGCTGCTTCTTTTCGACAATGGCCGCCGCGCGAGTTAGTCACGTTACAGTGCACGCGTGGTATGTGACAGGCCTATAAATTCTTATTTATATATGTGGGCTGTTAATTACACGGTTGCTGTACGTGACTTACTGGAACGTAACTGTTACCGTGCTGTACATTGATTTCAATTATTTCGGCTTTCGGGAGATAAATTTTATGTCTTGTTCGGCTTGATAAATTCGTTACGTGTGCTGGAAGGTATTGTGCCTGTAGTTGATATAAATTACTGTACGTGTAGGTAAAATATGGAAAGGCGGAATTAGGGATCTGTTAGATTCGGTGGTGCCGCGGGGAGAGTTTGTTTCACGTGTTAATTGGGGAGCAGTGATTGACGTTCGATTGGGCTTTTGTGCGAATTTTCGATCGGTTCAATTGTTCTTCTGTTTCGAATCACTTTTATTGCAAGAGGTCTGTCCAGGTTCATTGTGCCGAGTTTGAAGCATAAAGCATAGAGCTTAACAAGAAATCAATCATCCATTCATAGGATTTTACACAATGAAGTTACCCATGGGCGAAGTCTATTTATAACAAACTACACTATTTTATCAGCATGTAGGTGATACGTGACCAGGTGGCAACATCTACATTCTACCACAACATTATTCAAAGTTTTTGAAGGAAGTATTGTGACTGTTCTCATTGAAATTTATTTACAAAGTTGTACTCCTGTGATTTCAGTTTATTTATTTATTTATTTATTCAGTTAAATGGGAGCCCTTTGATAAATACAAAAAGAATAATATGTACACTGAGTAATGAAGTGCGAATTAGAGAAATAATTATATATAAGTGATATGTAAATAAAGTAGAAACAAAAAGCACATAAAGGTACAAACATAAAACCCAGAAATTCCAAAAATTATGAAACTCTGTGAATATGTAGGGGATTTCCTCCGGATTATAACGCAATTTTTGTTTGCTGCCCAAAATCACTCTGAGGGGGTGAAATTAACCCCTGAAAATTTTATTATTTTTCCATTTTATTTTGTAACTCGCAATTGGTAAGAGATCGAAAAAACTTTCAATAAATAAAACTTTGTTTTACTCATTTGGTTTTGTATAGATGGAGAACTTATATTTTATTTAGCTATATTTATGTAATTCCACAAATATTAAATAAATTGAAAAATGTTAAAATAAATATAAATATTTTTTACTGTTTTAATTATCTTTATCTTTTTGTAAAAATTCGGAAACTGTTTTAACCGGTTTTCTTGGAATACTGGAATTCTAAATCATTTTTTTTTCAAAAGTCGGTTTTTGTATAAACTCTTCAAAAAGCTGCACCAATTTGCATCACTAATATCATCAATTCAATTACCTCAACAATTCAACTCCCGCTCATTGTGAGACTCCTTTCCCCACTTCTCAAACCGCATTCTCCCCGAAGAAATCAGTGCATCGACCTAACCGCTACAGCGCTAGTGATCAAAGTCAACGACTGCGGCGACCGAAGCTGTCTCTCCTTTCGCGTGTCACGAGGGATCGCGTGGCGATAAATCCAGGCTACGGGTATAAAAATACGCGCGATCTCCCGTCGCGTTTCATTTCGAAATTTCCAGGGGATACCTCCAGCCTGTCTAGAAACAAGGTGTTGCGAGGGCGAGTCGGAAAGAGCAGCGAAATTTTCCCTCATAACGTTGCGTTCTGATTAAGGTAACGCCGATGTTAGTTAATAACGGGTTTATTAGGTTTCCGCTAATAAATGGCCCCGCGGTCTCCTTATTACGTCGCGCCGTACGATGTAAATTTTAATAAAAACTCGAGCGGCAACCCCGCTCCCCAGCCTCTACACGCTCGCGCGTGGCACGTGCGTGTGCCTGGCTCGCGATACAATACGCGCGGAGTGCCATTAATTCTCGTGCCTTCGGGGAGACGCATAAAGAACGGCCAACACCGGTTACCGGGTTAATCTGCTTTGAGATTTAAGGCCCTTAATTGAGCCGATCTCTCGCCAGCCAAAGATAGCAGATCGATTCCAGGGGAAACGACGTTGCTTGGAAACGAAGGGAACATGGTGAATCAGATAGGCAAACATTGTGGAATGAACGATATTGATGGAAAGTTTGGAGGCAGCACTCATATTTATTCTAATGTACAGTCGTGGTCATAGAAAGATTAAACTGTAAACTGTAAGAAAAATAAAGGTTCAATGGCACCTTTATTTTTATTATATAATGATTTGTATGCCATATTATATGTATTAAGTTACTGATGGAGAAATATGTAAAAATATAACTTTTAAACTTTCTTCTTGACTATCACTCTTATACTGGAAGCAACGATATATGATTTATAATGTTAGGTTGTAATTTTTACATTTGATGGATCACGAAAATCTCGAGATTAGTTTATTGTTATCGACCCAAGAGTATTCAAGAAAATCTCTATTTTAACCTTCCCTCATAAACAATTCCCAAGCAGATGAATAGCCAAATTCCAGCAAAGGTTCACAGAAGCACATATTACTAAAACGTATTTACCAAATTAAAATAGAAAGTCTGTAACAGGCAAAGTTCAGCAAGAACAAAGAGCACATCTGAAAGTTTTCAATTCCTGCTTTCTCAGCCACAAAACCATATTTCGCATTATTTCAGACACGCCACACCTACACCATTATTATATGCGCTCTAACACTAATCTGTACGTATTCCCCACTGCCCAAGCAGCGCAGATTTATTCCCACGAAAGTTGTGAAAGATGCTGGCTCAAGAAATAAATTTAAGGCACCGTTGGGTGCAGTAGGACGCGCTGGTTGCTTCAAGTCTAGCGAACTTTATTCCAAACTTCTCTGTCCGAAGGAAAAAAGGCACAGTTTCCCCACCTCCCCTCTGCCGCGCAGCTGGGTTGTTTTATAACGAGCAGTTTACGCGACTTCAATTTGTCACCGTGGAAAATCTGGACGCTGATTGCGCGCATTCTTGCAGGGCCTTTCGAAGCGTAACTTCGATGGAAATTTTTCTCGAATAATCAGCGTGCAGCTTCGAGGATCTTTTAAGATAGAGGAGCAGCCAGCGCTGTTAAGTTCGGTAACTATCCCCCAAGGATCCTTAAAAATGTCCGTAATTGCGCCGCTTGGTGGCATTTTAACGGAAACCACCCCCCATTGTTCCTCTCGACTTCCGATCGTCCTACAAACGTACGATCGAGCTTCGCGGCGAAATTCGTCCCGTCGTTAAATCATCATCGGAGCAATAAGGAGAACAAAATAGACGCTTCGAAAGTAGCTCGATAGATACGGGAGAAACGTCGCGACGCTCCTCTGTTTCGTGCCCCAAAGGGAAGAAAACAAGCAATATCTTCGGCGAATCAAATTCACTTTGCTAGCTGTCAGTCGACGGTGAAAGAAACGTGCACGGAGGGAGTGAAGCATAATTGCCTGCGAAGAGAATTCAACCCCTCTCGGTTAAACGCTTTCCCGAGAACCTGCTGAACTGAGAAGTGGAGAAAATTTCGAGGAAATTTAAAGTTCTCACCCCTTGAAAGTACTTTATTTTTGCATTTTAATTTCTCTGTTGCGCTTTCATCGTTGCAACGTGTTCGGCGATGAACAGTGGAATTATTAGCGGCAGATTGACGTGAAATATTAATCGGGCGAGCAGTATCGTTTGTCATCGTATATTTTGGAATATCCCTGCAGTTTGCCGAACGCGAGTGTGAAATTCGACTGTTGAATATCGACGACTTTTTTTTTCCACTGAATAATACTGCCGTGGGGAAATTCAGGAAAAGCTGGGATTAAATGTAACAGGTCACGAGAAGAACGTTGAAGCGTCGATTACGCTGCTCGGGGAACGTCGATGTATCGCGATATAGTTGTCAAACAAATGTTTTCTGATGCAGATACTCGGAGCGCGTAAGTGGAGCCGAGTTTAACAATAGAACTCGGTCTATGCCCGGCGAACGCTTTGCGAAGCGGTATTGTATAATTGAAAGCAAACACGGCCGAACGATCAATAGAGTAATTAAACTCTGAAATGAATAATTAGGTATTCGCTGTGTTACGGCGGGTTCGCAGACCGCGGCTTGCTTTGTAATTTATAGAAAAGCCCATCCGACCGTTACGAAACCAGATTATAAAGGAGTTTAAAGGGTGCCGAAGGGGGGGGGGGCGTTTTCTAATTATCATGTAATTTTCTAGAGCCACAATTCGACTATTTCTTGAATATTTTTCATAGTTTTGTGGTGGAAGTGGCAAAATTCTAATGGTGGAAGGGGAGAGATGTTATAAAAGTGACAATTTTATTTAGCGTCCATTTCTGATAATATCATGATAGGTATTTAAAACACAAGTCCATTAATAGGAAGTATGTTTATTGCCCTTCAATAAAATTAAAATACCTACATGGCAAACTCTTTAATAATAAGAGAAAATAACAAAATCTTTGATTGTCAAATAAGTCGAAAACGTCCCTTTCACAACTAAGGTCGTCTTAAATAGGACATTAGATGTCATGGAAATAAACTAAATGAGAACAATTGTTAAAATATCATTAATGGCACATAGAACAAAAGGGATTGAATTCGCCCTTTATTCCGCATCACTCATTGGCCCATTTTCCGCAAATTTTATATTGGAACCAATCTTCTTTACCGGTAGCAAAGTTTTTTTTATAAATACAGCGCTCATTATTTTTAGAATTCTTTGTTAATAGCCTCGCTCGTTTTCGTAATTCCATGCTCGACTCAGAGCAGTCATCCTAAGTAACTATGAAACGGATAATCGTGAAATGCACGTCCCATTTAAGACTATAAGTGAGCATATTATAAAAAAATCTTAAAACAAAAAAATAATAAATCAAGCTTATTTGTTATATATTCTCGTTTCAGGTGAATATTGGCTCTTTTAACCCTTTGTTGACACACCTTTTTCGATCAACTTTGACATACCTTGGTGGGTCATACCCAGAAGAATTTTTCAACGACTGCCATTCTCATCTATAGAATCCGATCGCTATGAAACAAATCATAGGTCAATATCAAGGTCTCTAGAATGCATTCCAATAGATTTTTTATTGTCATTTTATCACAGTTTTTGCAAAAAAAATCTAGATTACCATATGTCGAGAAAACACGAAGAAAATCTACAAAAAATTGTAACTTCTGCAATGTTAAATATTAGAAGCTAAAAATCTACAGAGTTGTTGTTCCGATATAATATTTTCAGGGAAAAAGTAGTTTGTAAGTCGGCTTTGGGAAAAAGGTATTTATTTTGCATATGGAAGGTGCAGAGCGTGAAAATCAGTTTATGGGTGGCTCACACTCAGTGTCAACGAAGGGTTAATGATATAAGACTTTCATACCTAGTATATAACTTTATCTCACAAACCTCTCCAAAAAACTAAAGAAACTTTTCCTTTTATAATGACTAGGCACTAGTGTTGCCTTAAACAGGGAAATAACTTGCACGTGTTACACGTTTAGAATTTTGGCAATATGGTTTGACCCTTTTATAACACCTCTCCGTTATTTCATACGTGTTCATCGAAATATATCCTTTTATTTTTAATTTGGATGACGAAGTAGGTTAAATGCAAATACGATGTATTTGGATAGTGAAGTATGTATAAAGAATATTCTAGCAGGTCGGTAGGAAAAATGGTAATAGAAGTAGAGTTGACATATCCATTGAATATTCAGAGATCAGTATTTTCTATTCTTAACTCTGGAATCGTGTGATGAGGACATTTTTCGTCCCAGTGATTGAATAGATTGTAGAGTGATTGAATAGATTGTAATTCTACTATTATAGTACAACAAATTTTTGAGGTCCAATGAATAATTCTATACCTTTCACCACTCATTTGCAAGCTTGTCCTTGCATAAATACATTTCCATCTGCCATTGACGAATCTGGGCTACGGTTTCCAATATAAAACATTCAAATACTTTACTTCACACCTTCGGTAATATTATAAAATGAAATACCAAAGTATAGTGAAGGGCTCAGCGGAAAACAAGCACATGCCACATATGCATACATTTTCGTTTCTTAAGGTAGTTCCTGAATAATCTACTAAATTCAAGAATTCTTTCAAATTTCGTTCAAAACTAATTTGGAATATAAGAAACCCTTGTACAAAGTTTAAAATCGATTTACCACATAGTTATCGAGAAATTGTTAATTAAAGTTGATGCATTTTAACACAGTGGCATATGGCAAAGTCGAAAAAAAAGAGGAGTATAGTTTCAGTTTTTCTGCTGAAACAGGAAAAATATATTCAAGAAGTGTACCAAAATTGGCACCGAAGTACATCGAAATGTCACGAAACGAATTTATTTATTTCAGCGAAACTGACCATGTGGTTTCTTCGTAAATGCCCATAAAAAATGCGTTTACGCGCAAATTTTTTAGAAACTACGTAGAGCAGTGAACATGGCAACGACCACAATCGATATATTTAGACATTTAAATACCGAACGAAGATTCAGATTCATATGAACATTTTTTCTGACATTTTGGTTATAAAAGACGCTCCGAATGAATGCGACGTTGTCAGATCTGCTCCTCCAATTCACTACCCTAATCAATTTAATATTATATTTTCGTATTACAATTATTTATATTAACATTGAACTGTTTGAAATATATATACATGATGTTAAAAATTATTATTATTATTTCCATAGTATCATACTACTTTATATTTGTCTTTTATTACCCAACTCTAATTTGACTAACATAGTTGGTTAGGAGCTACCTTAAGAATCCATAATTTTTTTCAAGAAGAAGTATATATATTTTTAAGAACTTTCTATTTTATAGAAATCTATGAACATTAAACTATAACCTGTGATATTTGGAATAATATATGAAAACAACAAATACGAAAATATTTAGGTAAAAGAATCATAAAAAAAAAATTATGAAACAGTGGCATGTGCCTGTTTTCCACTGGGCCCCCCAATTTGGTCTAACATTCTTTTAAAGAATACCATCTACGAAATTTTCTGAGGAAATATTCTTACGAATTAAATAAAAGGTCCATTCCTATTTGAACATCAAAAGACCGATCACAAAAACGTTCCAACCACAGAAACACCACTCCCAAAAAAGTGCCAATCCACAGAAGCTTCTGCACAGTTTACTAAAAAAATGGCTGTATTTCCTACCGAATACCTTTTGGTTTATTTCATCATTTCACCATTTCATTGAAATCCCGATTAAAAGAATTCAGAGCATTTGACCAGTATCTGCCCAGCTCTCTGCTCCCTCTACCAATTCCCCAACGTTATATTATCCTACATTATTGCAACGATAGATTCTGCAACGATATTCGTTGTTTGCGCGTGCCAGTCTCCCTTTTTCCGCGGCCGAAATTTATTATCGGGCCGAATCGATGCGAAATCACCGTGCAGGCGGCTAAATATTTATTCCCGCTGCCGAGCCGAGCTAATGAACGAAGAACAGCTTTTTTCCAGAGTGTGTGTGGCCCCCGAAAATACGGCGCTGCTTAATTGCGAGCAAGGGCAGCCCGATGGGGCAATTAACGATCGGGGATAGGGGGTCGCGACAATATAAAAACTCATCAGACGTGCGCGGTACGACGCGATAAACATGGAGAATATTAATTCCCTTTTGTCGGCGGCGAAATTAAATTCCATTCGATTTTACAAGCTTTCTGTTCGGCCAGATTCTGGCTGCCACCCTCGTCCGTCCGCGTTGCGTAAAATCTTTTGACTTCTTGCCGCGCACTTCCTTTTCTCGCGGTTAACGCGTTGGTTGGCTGCTTCAAATGCTAGAACAAGAGGATTTTAATTACCCCCGCTGGTCCGCGATATTCTTGCGGCAAAGCGTCCTTGGCTGAAGACCTACATTCGTGGAATTCGTTTCGATGTGCTTTGGCCCACTGTGCAGAGCAATTTGAATGAAAACTGGAAATACGTCATTGGTTTATGTGCAGCTGGCAGTGAATGTACTATGCGGGTGCTTCCATTTGAATTTTTGGGAATTAAAGGTAGAGGATTGTGATGTTATGGGGAGTTCCTATTATGACGGCTGAAAAATACTTCATTTTTCGGGAGATAAAAAAAGAAACAAGCATTGTACGTATCATCTTGCATGTTTGTAGCTTTATTCCAGTGTTTCCTAACCCTTTTTGTGTCGCGATCACCTTGTATACTATTCAAATTTGCGACACCCTCCCCACACATATAAGATAAGGTGAATATTTCCTTCATTTAATTTCTGAAAAATCAGTGTCATCATTAATAAAATTGGCAATGTGACCATATTAAAATAAATAAGTAAAATAAGTGCTAAAACTAACCGTGGCGACCCCCCAGAAAACACTTCGTTATCCACAATTTGGGAATCACTGCTTTATTCTATCACCTTTAAAGACGTTTAAAAAAATTTGAAAGTAAAAATATCCATCTGTTTTGTAGCTTAATTTTATCACCTTTTAAGACTATTAAAAAAGTTTATAAGAAAAAATATCGTATTCCGTTATAAATGGATACTTTTATTTACAAATTTTTTTTATAATCTCAAAAGGTAATAGAATAAACCTACGAAGGTGCAAAATGATACCTACCTGCAATACCTGTTTTTTTTAATTCCCGCAAAAATAAGTTTTTTTCAACCGTCACACTAGGAAAACTCCTTAAGGAATTTCAATTTTCAAATCCTTTTTTTGTTGTGTTAGTTCAAAAACTGAAGTCAATATTACAATTTAGTTTTTCGAATTCAGTAATGATTTTCTTATCGCAATTTATTTCCTTGAGGTGTGAATTCAAACAGAAATCATTTCAAAATATTAGTTTAACGTAAAGTTATTTGGTGTTGTAGTTGAGGGGGTGGAAAAAAGCCGTTTTGTGGTTGTCAGAATTTATGGTTAATCTAATGAACACATTGGCTAAAAATTTTGATAGTATACTGTAATATATACCACCTGTCATGCGATCGAGGTTGTTTGCAAAACGATGATTTATGGCACAATATCTGCGATGTTACAAGCCTTACTCTTTTTACACGAAATTCTTCAGCTTGTTTTCGACATAAAATTCAAACAATCCACGATATTTCATAATGTACCTACTACCAAAATTTATAGTAAATGTATTCATTAGATGTGCATAAAACTTGACAACCATTCAGCAATTTTTACCCATACATATTTCAAGCAATGCACTCGTAGTTAGTGTTTCTTCTCGAGAATTCATTCTTGAAAATATCTTGAGAAATTTATTGTAAATAGTATACACCCTTAAATTCAATTCGATTTTGTTGCACGTGGATATTTGAATAATAAAACGTCAATATCTTAAATAAGCATCCAATGTAATAATAACATTTTATTTAAATAAATAAAGAAGGACAATAATCGACGGAAACAAATCAGAGTAAAATTTATTTTCTCGAGAAATGAAAAATGTGGAAAAATCAGAAACACTACTCCTAGTACATCAACAAATTCAAATAAAAAAAAGGGATTAGTGAAAACAAAACTAGATTCAAAAGGACCCTTTACCTTCAGAACTAGCACACTAATTACCCCCTTAAACACTTTATTAAATTCCTCCACGGTACTCTCCTTAGCCGTCTTTCATCAGGTCGAAAAAGAACCGCCGCTAGTAAGGTATCCACTATCGATTCGATAGGGACCTACTGAACGGCGGTTCGATTAATCCCGACCCGTGAAAGGGAAGAAACACAAGGGCAAAAAGGGTAATAACTTGTTATTTCCTCGTTTAATGGATTTGCTCTGACGAAATCTGCTTGACTTTCCCGTAGAACCGGGAGATTCAGCCGCACGCCCTGCTGCTCGGCTTATCGGTGTGCCAGACTCCGTTTCATCAGCCAGCAGAAAAAGCAAGAGCAACCTCCAACCCCCCGAAATGATATCAATTATACCGCGTTTTCTCGTGGGTCGCGGATTTAATTTTTGAGGGCGCGACAGACGGGATTTTAATTGGAATAACGCCGCTCGGCCGGCAGTAATTCATATTAATTCCGAGACCTTAATAACCAGAGGCCCGCTGGCCGGCCTGCTCAACTGATGATATTGGATTACACCATTGATTCGTCATTAATATCGATCACCGCTGCGCCACGCGCGTTTAACGAGTATTCACTGGGAGCACTCGTTGTTCCGCGATCACGTGATTAAACACAGATCTACATAATCCCGCGGAAATGATTGCAGCTCCCTGGGGGACGCTCGCGTGTTCAGTGAACGGCGGGAATAGAAAAACGCGGGTCGACTCGTTGGCAATGCGCTGCTGATCCATATTCCAGCCGTTTTTGTACCGTGGATCGCACTTGGTACCATTGATTTTTACGATTTTTTATTGGGATTGCACTTTTTGTTACGTATGCTGGGAAGGGTTGGAAACATTCAACGTTTGAGATATCGTAGTGGGGGTAATTCTTTTCTGGAAGGTAATAATAATATCAATACTGAAGCCTCATTGAATATTATTATTCTAAAGGAAAGTGGAGTAAACGGGGATTGCTGACTAATGATAAATTTGTTAATGTTAATCAAATGTAATTTGAAGATAAGGGGGGAAAAGAAATCTCTTTATTTTTATATCAATATACCTTTGTTTCTTTTCTAACAAAAACGTCTATTTTTTTTGTTTCAAAATGTCTGGCAAAGGATATTAACTGTATGAAAAGAAGGTGTTTGACATATCAACCATTTTAATCACAGTAGAAAGAGTTATTCTACATTGTGCTATGTGACAAGTGGTGTTTTAGCACGCGTTATGATAATTGCTACATGTTAGGAAAACGTTCGAATACACTCCATATCACGTAACACTTTATGCTCCTTAAATCTTTCACTTACTCTGCTAGGGGTATCCCATTATCCCACTTCCCATTAAAATTTTCCAAAATATATATATGTATTTTGGTAGTACATCATCCGAAGAATGCCTAGTAGAGGTTACAGGCTACAGGTATAAAAGTGACCTGTTTGTATCTGCAGCAGTTAACCTTATTCCCGTTTCCTTAAAACTGCGGAACTCCTAATAAAAAAATAATCGACCGATTTAAAAAATTCTTCCGGGATTTCGTTCACTACTAAATTCTCCGTGGAATCATCTATGATGGTAACTATGCGACCAATCGTTTTATTTTTATAAACATTTTCGTGCGTGAAATTATCCGTTTCTACGATGTTTGTGGTTCAATCGTCTGCCAACACATGAGATTACAATATTTTGCTATGACCCTAGATGATTCCACGAACAATCTTATAAACTTTAAAAATTTTCATGGTTTGTTGAGTTCACATAATTCTACGAGGCGTTAAAAATTCCGCACGAGGACAATTTTTTTTGTATCACCCAGACATTCACAGCCACCACGAGTCAGCGGGATCAGATAAAATTTCAAAAAACCATTTATTATCTTTAAAGATGTACAAGTACCACCCAAAAAGTTTTTGGATCATACAACATTCACGGTTTTTTTAAAAATAAAATCCTAAAAATTACCTATTTCTGGAGTGATTTGGTGAAACTTTTACAATTTTTTCTAGATAAAAGTATTTAATGTATGGGTCTATAACTTTTTGCACATTATTCTGCTACATATGTAGAGTATAAAACAATTTTTTATTTTATTTTTGCCCACCACTTACCATAAAAAACTGGCCTGGACTATCACCACGATAACATTAAACAGGATCATCCAAAATCAAAAACCCAAAGATATTCCTTAATTACACATGTGTGGTGATCGCGCTACGCTCAGGATGATTATCATATGTTTAAACGATAGAGTCCCGCAACATAGGTTAGTTCACACAAAAATGTTTAAAAAAAAAAAAAAATTGAGTGTATGAAAATTTGCAACAGAGGGTAGCGCGGAGGCCAGCGTAATTACGAGTACAATCACCTTTCAATTTTTAGATTCCGTCAAGATCAAGAACGTACTGCCTATAAAATATGCACCGTTAGGAATTTCGTTCTAAAATTTTTCCTGTTCATTCTTGAGATGTTGTGGGATGAAAATCTGCAAAAAAAAATTTTTTATGTTTTGACTGGGGAGTGCTCTTAACCAAGTAGTCAGAAGCTTCTACGTATTGCACACTGTGTGCACCTATCTATATCAAAACACTTCAAAAGCAGATATAGTAATTAGAGCAACAATAGCATCAACAGCCATTCATTTTCATCAGGATGACTCAAAAGCTATTTTCCCGTCAGCTCTGTTAGAGTGAACATTCATCAACGAAAATAGAACTATACAACCAACAGAACATCTCACCTTCCTAACAATCGCCAGGTGAAAACGGCACTGTCCACTCCGTTAGCACGCCTAGTGGTACATCTATATTCATGCAGCGAACTTACTCGGTAGTATTCAAAGACCGGGGGTGGCTGAAGCACGGGCGAAGCGTCAGCCGAAGGGCGCGATGTGTTACAGGGGGTTGAAAAGCAGAGCCGATCGAAGCAGGAAAGAAACGATGGCCTGTCACGGCAGGTTGTTAACTCGGCTGCAGCCGGATCTCGGAATATCCTACGTTCCGCGCTCCCGTGGTAATTAAAATAGAGAGTGCGAAAGGGCGAGGGGCGGAGGGGAGCTGCAGGCGAGGCAGGGTAATCAGCATGCGGCTATTACGGGGCATTACGGCTCATCGCCATGCGAATTAACGTACGAGATATAACATTAGTTACACATACGCATTTTCTGATATGAATAATTGCGCGCTTAATTGCATAAAATAATTCGCGAGGTCGTTATCGGCCGCCGTAAAATAGCATTACGCCGGGTACCAATCAATTGGTCGGCGCGGCATTGTTAACAGACGCGCGGCAGCCCGTAGTTTAATATTAATGAATGACGTTACGCTTCTCGAAATTAGCAAACGCGGCCATAATAGCGCCATAGATACATGCTTCTAATAGATGGTCGCGAAAACGCGTTTCTATTTCGACGGCGGCTGGCCGAGCGTGGCTGGCGGTTAATAAGCATCGATAAAACCGATAACACCTGGCGAAATCTCGTTGTCAGTGGGTGGGAACATATGCGTGCAACTCGCGTCTGTTGGCAAGCCTCTTCCTGTGTGGGGAACGCGAAGAGAGGGTGAGAATGGAAAACGTGTCTCGAATCAGAATTTAACGCGGAGGAACGAGGCAGGCGATTTCGATCCTATATGTATTCTCAAGTCAAGAAAAACTGCGTGGATATGTTTGATCCTTCTACTTGCAAGTATGTGCACAGCGTGAGATGTATTGGCTCTATCTACTCAAAGTTGAACATATCTAGGAGACGTGGGAGTCTGTTTGCAATACAATTCGTACAAAATTTGCTAAAAAAAATTCATGTCTATTTCATCTCTACGGAGGAATAACATTCCTCTAGGCCAGGGGTGGCAACAGATGGCGCACGAGCCAAAAATTAATTTTTGGGTATCTAGATATGGCGCTTTTGCCAAAACTTTTCTGTAGCAATGCATATTTTTTAATAAACAGGCCAATATCAGCCAAGTACGTTAAGATTGTATGTTCCTTTAGTAATGTGTGCATAGTATTGTTTATTGCTGAATGATAATATTTTCTAACGTATATATCGGACTGAAAATATATATTTTATTCTTTGATTTCATAATAAGATGGCCAAACTATAAAGAAATGATGCCAAAATGTTTAAATAGTGTTTTTGTTTTAGTTGAGCGATTTTTTTTGTTTTTAGTTCAAAGTGAGCCTCTGACTTATATTTTTATTTTTTGGTAAAGAAATCATGCTTTCCTTTCAATATTGTATACCAAAAAGAATTGGTTTAATAAATATTTGTTGATTTGAATAGAGTTTTTTACTTATTTAGTTTAATATTACACGAAAAGACATTAGGGACTTTCTACCCTATGCAATGGACTTTTTGCCCCGTGCGTGGGGCAAGAACTCCATTTTGCATTGCCAAACATTTTGTGATATAACTCAACAGAAAATAACAATACCAACAGACGAACTTCGTGAACGTAAAGCATAATAGTTATAGTTTATACAAAATAACACCACATATCTCTAGATTGTTAGTACTAAATTTTACATAGGTTTATACGAAAAACGGGACTTTTAGCCCCACCCTACCCTACCCAGTCAAGAGGCCGAAAAGAGGCGAATGTTTTGTGAATTTTTTTTAAAAAGCGGAAACATATATTTTTACAAAACATTTTGCACTTATAAGAGCAATATTTAAAGAACATTTCGTATTTTTTTTGTAGAAAAAAATTTGTAATAAAATTACAATCGACATCCAAGAAGCCTTTCTTAAAAAGTTATTTTGCGTGAATACTGTCATTTGGAACCAGATTATCTAAAATAAAAAATAAATAAAAGATTTCGTTAGTATATTAATGTAACTTCTGATTCTAGGAGAGAATTTTCGAAATATTGATTTAAAACAAAATGGTGGCAATTTAAAGTTGAATTCCTAATTTTTTCATGTCCTGATTTTTTCACTAAAAAATCACGCGATAATTTAGTTCCGAATGGCAGTGCTCACCTCATGACAAATTTTTAAAAAAGACTTCTTGGATGTCGGTTATAATTTTATTATAAATGTAAATATTTTTCAACAAAAAAATTACCAAATGTTCTTTAAATGTTGCTCCTTTAAGTGTAAAAAGTTCTGTAATAATATATGCTTCTGCTTTTTAAAAAAAAAATCACAAACATTCGCCACTTTTCGGTCTCCTGGCTAAATAGGTATAACCCCTTAAGTCCTGATTTGCCGACCCCTGCTCTAGAAACAGTCACCTGAAAATCTCACCACAAAAGGGGTTTCGAATTTAATCCTCCTCTTCCTTCTTTTTCCACGTTGCGAGGAGAACACACTCCCTATCGACTTCCCATTACAAACATATAAACCAGGAATTGCCTGTTTTTTCTCCAAACAAACCATTCATTCCCAACTATACGTGCGCCTTCATGTAAAAAACGCAACCGTTTCTCTTACAAAGAGAATTAATATAGACGTTCGATTTGTAGAATTGGTTCGTACCGAGGAAAATTTGTGGCCAGTGGTGTTATCGATAAACCGGTGTTTCGTTTCAGTCCCTGACGAGGCAACGGCCCCGAGAGAGATCGCAGACCACGACCGACTCGCGGAGCTTCCCACCGAGCGTAATCGCGTACATGTCGAGGGCAGAGGCGGCGTCGTCGCCAGAAACGGGTCAGGACGAGGAGAGGTCCTTCTTCGAGAGGCCTCCGCCACCCCCTCCGCCGCTTCCGCCCCCGCCTTCGCAGCAGTCTCAGTCGCATATCGAGCAAGGAATCGAAGGGCTGGAGAAAGACGAAGAGGACAGCGGGAAAATCGCGGAGCTGCTCGATTCCGCGGGCGATCGAGATACGTCCGAGGAATTGGTCAGGTGAGACTTTGTCACGGAACGAAGTAAAATATTTCACAATACGTTAGAATGAAATGTAGAACTTTAAGTGATTGCTTGAAAGTGTCCTCAGAGATTTGGCTGAAATGGAAACTTTTCATCCTCTGTGGATTACGGTAGTGGATGTCGAGTGGGACTTGACATGGCATTTTGTGTTACTGGGTCCTATGTTGAGGCCCACTGGACTTTAGAGAAGGGTGACAAGGGTATAGACAGTTTAGTCGATTCGAACCTCAATTATATACATCAAATACACAGGGAGGAACAGTGGCGGGTTTAAGGGGGGATTCTCGTGAAACAGCTCCCGAAATTTATGATTTTTTTAAAAAGAAACTATTGTTAATGTTGCATTTAATTTTTGGGGGATGTAAGGAGGCATCTTTAAACTTGCAGAAAATATTTTTTTATGTCGATGCTTCTTATTATTTATTAATTATTATAAACTTCTTAAACGGTGTTGGCGGCAGGTGTAGCACCTGTCACAGTCATCTGATTGCAAAAAGGAAAAATGTACTTTTTCTTTCAAACGCTATAAATCTTTCAATTTTTTATTTTTTTTCTTTAAAGTGGGCCAATTCCAGCGTAAACTATCTAACTTTAAGAAACTTCTTTTTTTTTGTAATCAGATGACTGTTATAAGTATTAATAAACAACCCGCCAACAGGAGTTACATCGTCGAAGATGTGAACAAGATTCCATAATAATTAATAAATAATAAGAAGAATCGACATAAAAAAATATGTTCTGCAAGTTTAAAGATGCCTCCTTACATCCCAAAAGAGTTTAATTATTCAATATGTCCAACAGCTTCTTAAAAAAATTCTTAAATATTGGTTACTTTTGGGGTTGTTAAAAAAAAAATCCCCTCTTTACGGGCGGCTGATGAACTCCTGGGCCTTAGCCAAGATGGCCCCCCGGGCCCCATTTAAAAAAAAAGATTTTATCCAAACATTATATTTTTTTTGTACTGCTACACTTATCCAGTTTTTAGTAAACTACCTCTTCATTTTCCCGAAAAAATGGCCCCCTCAGATCGTTTTCCACCTGGGCCTTTTTCCATAAATCCGCCACTAGGGAGGAATGGTCTAATTTCATGTAGTTAGGGTGCAGTTGAGTTCGTTTAGAGAACACACTAAATTATGGTTCTTACGGGTTACATAGACTCTCTTAGGTCTTTCCGTTATTCTTGATTTAGTTGTGGTTGCGTAGATAAGATTAAGGAAATTTGTCTAAGTGATATAAGTATGAAATATAATTGCTGTTGGATCGTACCTAAGTACTTCGTAGTTGTATAAAACTAGTGAAACTTAGTTTCCTTTGAAACATAGACCTTTGCCTTCTGCATACCCAAATTCTACATTAAAATCTTCGGTTACATAACGTTCTAAACACAACCGAATATATAACAGAATTTTATTACGAATTCGCAGGTTCGCTCCACAGAAAGACGAGAGGACGACGGTTGACGGGCAACAGGTCAGAAGACCTCGTCACATCTCGAGGGACCATTATATTTCAAGGTAAGGATCTACCTTTGAAACTAAACAATCTCATTTCTGACTGTTGAATAAAAAAATCTCGCGTTAAGAAAAAAGAGGAAGCGCGCAAAGCTGCGGCAACAGGGATCCCAAAGTTTCATAACAAACCCGGTTCCTCCTCTGCCAAATTTTTAAGGGAAACTTAATTGGTTGTTAGTATTGTTAAATCGAGATTACCTAGAATCTGTTAAATGGAGGCTCGATGTCGGAGAGGGTAGTGAAGGTCCGACGTCGAGTAGGAAGTGTCATGATCTATAACGAGAAGGAGATTACAGAAAAACGAGTTGGAGCAGGTCGAGGTACGATACCCCGGTGAGCGAGGGTACGAGGGTGCAGCCGGAAGAGGGGGTGACTCTTAGGAGGGATTTGACGGGGGGCACGAGAATTTCTCCCAGCACCATCGACCGAATATTCGACAACAGTAACAGGCGGCAGTATGGCATGGGAATCGTTGGCAGATTCTTTGGGTGAGTTTCTAGACAATAGGAATCTGTTAAACATTATAATGTTCACGATTTATTTCACCGAACCCTGAGTAACATATAATAAAAGCGAATACAGTATTGATACCCTGTATCAATTTGGCATTTGGCTTATCTCAATAATTGTACATGACCGATTAAAGTTAAGCGAATTTGCAACTTGTAAATCGTGATGTAATTGAATTTATGAAATTGTGGGATGAATTTTTATACATATGCAGGTATATTGTAACAGATGATGTAAAGTGTCAATACCTAGATTCTATATTAGTTGGTTTTGTGAAACTTTTATGAAAAGGCTTTGTAACATAAATATTTGTGATGGTAATATTCTGGGGGATATATGTTTAGTTTAAATATTTGAAAAGATTTTCATGTAACACTTGGCAAGGGCGGATCCAGAGGGGGGCGATAGGACCGATAGAAAAATATTATGACATTGTGTACAATTCTGTATAAATAATTAATGTGAACTTAATTAGTTAGACAGTAGTATCAGATAGAGATATTAAAATATAAATTACAAGCAAATTTTAAATCTTGTAAAAGAAGGTTAAAAATGCACTTATGTACTTTTACATACTTCGCCCCCCCCCCCCCCCAAGAAAAGCTTCTGAATCCGCCACTGATACTTGGAAAGTATTTTCCTGTGAATTTAATACACGTGAAATGAAATCCGTATGTTCCATGCGTTTACTTGTTTTGTTAGTATTTTAAAGAATTTCATGATGCAAGTTTAATTCATTTAGAAAGAATTTCAGTTGTATATATATTTCGAAGGTGAAATTTCTCTTTATTAATGATTTCTTAATGCATTATTTAATACTTACATTAATATTTGTATTGAAGTTTTCCTAATCACTTAAATACCTCACGAAAATTCTTCTAGTTCATACCAATGTAGTGGGTATTAATTTAAAACATACGTAGTATAAACATAAAAGGAATATAAATCCTCGAAATTAAATCGCTCAGAAAGTAAACAAACATATGCTAACACATTTTTTAAACATTTTTTTACAGTTTCATTTAATCTATCATCCTAATTTACTATTAAACTAAACTTATTGGTTTCTGCACATCGATTATTCAAGTGCAATTGTACATATTTAATATTTGCAGTCCATAACTGATTTCTGCGCACCAATTGCACACGTTCAGTAATTTCAACTGCCATTCCTCCCTTTATCGCCAGTTCGCAACACCCTAATTCAAACTGTATCTCTCACCATCTAAATAAATCGAAATTTCAGTGCTGTGTGTTTTTTTTTTGCAATACGTACGTTGAATTAGCATCCCGCAGCTGCAAATAGATTTGTCGAAACAGTGAAAAATCACGTATTTCCTATCAGTTTGTTTTGGCATTTCTGCCGCGCACGTTTATCAGATATCGGCCGATCATCGTATATTGATGCCGCTGTTGTTCCACATCGGCGAAGAAATTGATTTCGGAACGGTCAGTAAATGTATTTCCATATGAATAATTCTGTTGGCTGATATTTTCCCCGTGCCTCGTAAAAATATTCTGGCCTCTTCGCAGTTTGTCACCGCTGCGCCTCCGAATCGAGGGAGGCATCGAAACGAAAAAGCCGCAAATAAATCAGTCGCGTAAACAAAGGACAACGGAAATGTTAGAAATTCAAACAATGAAATTTCAATCGCCACACAAAAGAGATATCTACCCTGCGTGATATGCACAACTGTGTAAAACTTACGTATCAACGTTATCATCAGACAAGTTCCGAAAATCCTTCGCTTCGTCACTTGAGGAAATACAATAAATAGTTGTAACGATATGGTACGATTGAAAATTATAATCTATACTTATATAATGGATCACTAATTCATCACCGTCCAGCCCAAACCGCTGACCCTAGAAACATAAAATTCGGAGAGTATATTCCTTTTGCGACGTAGGTGCTCGATAAGAAGGGATTTTTTTAAATTCCAACCCAAAGGGGGTAAAAAAGTGTGAAATATGTTTTCTCGGACTCCTTATTATTTCTTAGGCCCGAATAGATATCAACTTGGTTTTTACTTCGAAAGGATACCCACATAAATGCCTAAGAAACAATTTCAGGATTTCGCCTTAACCAACCCCTAAGGAGAATTAATATTATTTTTAAATAATATCAGAAACCTGTCGACGGAAACTTGGAGACGTGCAGAATTTAAAGCTTGACGGTCAAAAGAGACTCGCGAAGCTTAAAATTCCTAATTACATATGTTCATCAATGATTTCAGCAAAATTCCAATGCTCGACCCCTTGAACTTTCAATTTGCGAACAGCAGAAAATTTAGGAGACACTAGAGACTGGCGAGAGAGTTGGAACGTATAATTTTACCTTTCTCGAAGTTTATTCCGTTCTGCCATTTCCACGTTCCACTGGCGTGATGATGATAATGCGGCGTTATTAAAACAACTTTCTCGCAAGCTCCCCGACACTCCGTTTTAACGATCGCGCGAAGGTTTTATCACGTAGCCGCGACCCAGTTAGAGTGTACACGTAACACACAAATAACAAAACGTGGACAAGCGGCAAATGTCAGAAATGTGAGGGAAAAAGAGGGGCAGAGAGAGAGAGAGAGAGAGAGGGGGAGAGAGAGAGAGAGAGAGAGAGAGAGAGAGAGAGAGAGAGAGAGAGAGAGAGAGAGAGAGAGAGAGAGAGAGAGAGAGAGAGAGAGAGAAAGCAGTGACGCAGAGCATCTTGACGGTGCGCCGTGATATTTGAAAAATGCCAGCCAGGATGTTGTTATCGATCACGAGGCAGAGCTTTCGCAGTGAGCTCCACTTATCACGGGAAGTCATTGTTTATCGATAACGACTGCATAGAAACAAAGCTAACGAGGGGCTCGTATATCTGCGCAGGCTCGCGATAAATGGTCGTAATTTTCGTTAAAACATTACGATACGACTTTTATAAATTACTCCTTTTGTCCGGCTGGGAATGAGAAATGGATGCGCGGTTGATTAATTTCGCGTTGAAGAAAATGGGGAAGTAGGTTAACATTTCTGTGCTCGTGTCCATCATTCACCGTTTGCTTGGTTACACTTCGACTTCTCTGCCATTGTGCTCCTTCAGTGGGGATAATGTATCAGGGAAATATACCGCGGCCGGATGCGCGGTAAATGAGCGCAGCCTATGGTGATTAAAATCTGTTCCCCCCTGATGAAGTTACTGGCTTCTGTCAATGATGTAGTTACGAGTGCGTTTAATCTGATTGGCGTGTCCGAGCTAATCGATTTTAATGCAAGTCATTGGGGGATATTACTGCGGCGAAATATAGTAAGAGCGTTCTGTTTGCGACGTGATTAAACAGATTAAGAGAACGAGACAATTATCTGCTGCCAAAAAGGAATAATGAGTGCCGCGAGCTTAAACGGTTGCATTGTACGAGCTTCCGTTCCGAATAGTATTGATAAAGCATCGGGGCGAAATTTTGCGGGTATGAAATTGGGGATCAAGTTTGAAACGGAAGCGTGCGTTGTTCTGTATTCCCTTTCAAATTATATTTATTTAAACGTGGGAGGAACTTTGGAAATCGAGGATTCAACTGGCAATTGTATAATATAATTGCAATTCAAGAGAGACATATTAAAATATGGATTTCGAAACGTACTTTGCGAGGTGCCATGCTAATTCATTTATTATTGGATGGATTTCTGGAATTCTGATAATTAGGAGTATAATTTCAGGGTGATTAGGGTTTATGTAGTAATGAGGATTGGTACACTTGTTGTTGAGTTTCATTATGCGATTGTTATTATTATAGAATGCATTTGAATTAATTTTCTCACGTAGATGAGTGTCGCGTTTTTTTTGTGGTTACAGGAGATCCTTTCGAAAGAGCGTGTCTCAGAAGCCAGACGTGAGGAAACAACTGGACGACTTTGAAGATCATCGGCCATACTTTACGTATTGGATCACCACTGTTCAAGTTCTTATCCTGATAATATCCCTAGCGTGTTACGGTTTCGGGCCCGTGGGCATGGATCTTAGCCATCGATCGGGACTGGTAAGTTCACGCAACGAGAATCTTTAACCCTTTAGCTGCGTATATAAATTTTCGGACGATTCTTGAAAAGTGTGAATTTTACATCAATAAAAAAAGTTTTTAATTTTCAACTTTTCTTGCATTCTACATGTTTATCACAGTACTTGTGTTTTTTTAATGCGTGGACTATAGTCTAAATCCCCATCAAACGGCGTTCGACTATAGTCGAAAAACGCAGCGAAAGGGTTAAGGGGGAACTCTAGTGTAGCTGCCGGTTTTTCAACGCCATATTCGGGAATTTATTTAACAAAAACTATAAGTTTATACCGTCTAGCATTTGGCCTGCGTATGAAGGTGTGTTTGAAGTAATACTCAGATTTTTTTATAGCTTTATTTTCGATAGATATAATCGGTGGCGCAAGCTTCTTAAAAAAAAAAACCGTCGGGCGATGGTGTGGGGACTGTTATAGTTATCCAAAATGGAAAAGCAAAGGTTTATTTTCTTTATTATGGTTGTCGCTATGGTTGAAAGCACAGAGGCCTCCTAAAAATAAAAATTTGCAGAATGACAGCATTTTGAAAAAATGTTCGATATTTGCTAAGAATTTAGCTGTTTTCGTTTCGTAAAATTAATTTTTTACAAGATAGGAACTCGTCTATGGTTACAGCCACGGTTAGTTTTTCCATTTTTGATAACTATAACAGTCCCCACACCATCAACCGTCGGAATATGTTTGAAGAAGCTTGCGCCACCGACTATATAAATCGATAAAAAGCTCAAAAAAATTCTGAGTATTACTTCAAACATACCTTAATATGCAAGTAAACCGCGAAACAGTATAAACGTATAATTTTTATAAAATAAATTCCCGAATATGGCGTTGATAACGTGCAGTTACACTAGAGCACCCGTTTAAGTATCAAGTACAAAGGCATGTGTTCAAATGAACAGCAATTAACTTCAACGTTTAAAAGGAAAACATTTCTTCCATCAGACAGTGTTAAAACAGCAAATGTCTAGGTCACCATGCATTTACGATCCTTTAACATAATAATATAATTCTAAAAAATAATTTGAGAACAAAGAATAAAAAATTGGAACTTGCTTACATAGAATATAAAAATATCTAAAGACTGTGCAATTGTTCAGTCCCACTTTATTAACTTTAATATTGTAATTGTAACAACTTAAATTATATTCATTAACAACTTTCTGTCCTATAGACCTTCATCTATTTTCCCTTTGAGTTCAAATTAAGTTCTAATCTCTATCTTCGTTTAATCAATAACAAATTTAGAAAGCACTGACTGTCTTCTTCTCCTCAGGACTCAGTATACAGTAACAGGGTGTTTTTAATCACACATTACAGTTCTTATTAAATAATTACAATATTATTAAATTCTCCTCTATCAGTATTACTATTTTAATATTCTTTTTGACTGTTTCATTAGATCCTTCTCTGTCAGAAGATATCACGACCCATGGAAACTGTGTTGCAGGTTCTGGTGACGAGTCTGTCGTTGCAGCAAGTGGACTATCAGGAGCCGGCGAACTTCTGGTTCGGTCCGAGAGCAGCGGACCTGATCCATCTGGGCGCAAAGTTCGCGCCCTGTATGCGTCGCGATATTAAAATCCTGAAGGAGATCGACGTTTGGCGGGAAAGAGAGCGCGACACTGCCTGCTGCATCAGAAACGACGACTCTGGCTGCGTACAATCTAGTAAAGCGGATTGCTCGGTGAGTGCTTACATTGTTTTTCCCCTGGAATAAAACAGACGAGCGGACGTTTCGCTTTTTCACCGAGCTCTCTTGCTCGTGTTTATAATATGATCTTCTCTTTTGCGAACCAACTGGTCCGGGGACTGAGATCAACTGCTACGGTAAATTCTAGTGAGATTAAATAATAAATACGATCGTTCGTGAATGTTTATTTAGTTGCAGCTCTATAAAAATATCAATCACTTCTAATATGATATTTAATGTAGCTTCCTTGAACGCTGCAATTTTATTTTCATTTTGCATGCAGAGTTTCAACGTAATATGGATTTCTTAAAAAAAAACACGAAACTTTAATGTTTCATTAGTTTTGAATGATTATTTCTACTATGATAGATGTCCTTGATTTCTCGTATGGTTCTCACGAGCAAGCTTAAAGGAGGCAAACATCAGTAACGTGGGAAACCTGATGGTCCCTCGTTTTTTCATCAACTTGTAGCCCCAATATTCACCTAATAGTCCAGTGAAATTAGACGGAAATATGGCCAATTTGCGGAATAATCCCCAGCAAACTAAATTTCTATATGGGCTTTTATTTTGTCGTTTTCAACAATATGACAAAAGTCCCCGCCGATGTGACCGCTCTTAAACAATTTTACAGAGGGTCAAATGTAAAAACCAAAACAGTATTTCGCGTATATTCCGTTATCTATCAGTTTTACGACAAAAATAGTTATAAAATTGATAGCTTAGCAAATGCTTTACCAAAAAAGTTGTATGAGTTTTTTTGTAGGAGCAACCGTTTTCACGTATGATGGCTTACAAAGTTTCAACCCTTGTCAACAGTATGAGGGTTGAAAACTTTTACATAAATGAAAATGGTTACACTTACGAAAAAAACTCATACAAGCTTTTTTGTAAAGAATTTGCCAAGCTACAAATTTTATAAGAACTATTTATGTCGCAAAACTGATAGATAACGATATATTCGCGGAAAACTGTTTCTTTATACCTTTGATTTTTTAATTTTACTGCAGACAGATCCTAGTTTCACTGGACTGTAATGTACAGAATTAAATTCTCTACGTAGAGTTCTCAAACATTAAAAGAATTTGCCAGGTATCACTGAAAGACTGTTCACAGATTTCTTTCATCAGCAACCCCCTCAGCTTTGCTCGCGAGAACCACAACTTATCAAGTCCTTCGTGCTAATGCTTGTTCCAAGTAAAGTTACGGTGTAGCATGGTACAGTTCGCGAGTGTTGTTCCGCAACGGTAGGCCGAACACAGTGCTGAGTGTCGTTTCTGAAAACTTCAGAACACGATATCTACCTGGAAAAAGTGGGGACCTGGGGACAGCGGGCCAGGCGGGCGTATAAGCGGATCAGTTTGCGGATTGGATCCAAAGTTTTGCGATGCACCAGCGAGCATAGCGCCGTACGAGTGGCCAGACGACATCACTAAATGGCCCATCTGCAGGAAAACCAACCCGTTCAACCAACGTTTCAGGTAAATTCGTTATACCCCAACTTTCCTCTGATTTGCTTTCAGTGCAGCTTCTTCTAGGCATCTCTGCTCCTTACCTTTGTATTTCTTCCATTTCACCTATATTTTAAATCTGCCAGACACTTATCGAACATATTACCTTAGTTCATACAACGTTACACACGAGTATCTTATTATTCTCCCACATTTCGTGGAGCATTGTGTTTTAAATTCACGTCACATTTTTACAGGAAATATAAATACTTTTTTTATGTAAACAGAACAATAGGGTTTCATGTTTTAAGTTTTCGGTAATTATTTACTTTATTAGGTTTTCATCACCGATTTCGATGACCTTGAAGTATGTTCTGAATAACTTTTTTCCTATACATGTTACCACCGCTCAGCTTTAGTTTTCGAGATATTCATAAAAATATTTTGGTTAAAATATAAAGTTGTTGAGAATGTGAAGTTTTACAACATATTTAAATTTCATAGAAATGGGTGATGAAAAACTAAAGTAAATAATTACCAAGTTTTCTATTAAAGTAGTTGATTTCATTAAGTTTGGGATAGAGGTAAAAGTTTTCTATTATACTAGTTGATTTCATTAAGTTGAGGTATAGGTAACTCTCAATAATTATTCTTAACTGAGCCCAGTAATTGGGACACTCCTCGGCGAAATCTACCTTGCCATTTCTGTTTCCGAATGGATAATATCGAGGAAAACCCTTCGTGCTGTTCAACAGTAGAAACGGAAGTCAACGGGGCACTGGCAATTTCCCGGTCGGTCGGTACAAGGACAAAATGGCGGAACACATGGTGTGCGAGGTGATAGGGCATCCGTGTTGCATCGGTATCCATGGGATGTGCCGAATCACCACGAAGGAGTACTGCGATTTCGTGCATGGCTACTTCCACGAGGAGGCGTCGCTCTGTTCGCAGGTCGAGTGTCTTCATGACGTCTGCGGTATGATTCCCTTTCTTCATCCCGAGTGGCCAGATCAGTTCTACAGGCTATTCACTACCACTTTTCTTCATGCTGGGTAAGTCTCAACCCTGGAATCTTTTTTAAAAATATGATCCGCTGTTAAAAGTAAAGATGAGAATAATAGGTATCTACTTCTCAGTTGTAATGTACCAGTTGCCAATTTATACTCAACCCCTTATCTTTGCAATCATTTTTCACTTTCCACCCATCAACCCTGTGTCATCCACACTCTACGAAACTCCAGTTCTAATATTTTCTATATCTTGAGTTTCGATGCATTATTATTCCAAAAGCAAGTCAGATTCAATTGCAGCTAACTCAATTTAAAGTCAGACTCCTATTCTAACTCTCAGATCCTATGCAGCGTAATTTTAATGTAGTTCCTGCTAATGTTGCAGAAGTCTTATTAATTTATCTAATTAACGTCTGTTAAGTACCTAGTTGATCTGTTAATAACGACACCGTTTGTTCTTCTTGCAGAATTCTACATCTGTCCATCACGCTATTGGTTCAGTACTTCTTGATGCGAGACCTGGAGAAGCTGACGGGCTCGTTGCGCATCGCTTTGATTTACTTCATCGGGGCCCTCGCTGGAAACCTGGCCAGCTCGATTTTCATTCCTTACAGAGCGGAGGTAAGTGGTAATTCAAAATTTCTAACAATCAATTTCTAACAAACAATACCTTAATTTTTCTCTGAAAATTTCGTATTTTCATTTAATTGATCTATTATAAATTATTCAAACTGCGGGGTCGTAATCAACAAGTATATTCACAAGTAAATATCACAGGAGAGTATTACGCAAAAATATGTTGGGAGGCACGTCAGATTAAGAATTTACAAATTTTTTAAATATAGAATTTTTATTTTTTCATGGAAGTTGGATTTTAATGGTGACTTTCGACAAATTTGAGAAAATGAAATTGAAAACGATAGTGAGTATAAATCATCATCCCAATTGATCTGAAAACATAGCAGCAAAACTGTCACAGTAATAGATTTCAAGAATTGTGTTCCATATTAGAATGGTCTATTTAATTGTGGTAACAAGTATTTCTAATCAAGTTTAAAAGGTAACGTCCTAAGCGACCACGACGTGAACGGTTCATACGTGACTGACCAAGCACTGGGCGTTACTACTTGCCCCAGTTACCGGTTTCATCTTTTTCTTCACTACAGTTCCGCGTGCCCCGCTGCCAACGAGCAACCACCGTTGTTTATCAATCAAAGAATGAATGTAAAGTGGTAAAACGGCGGCCAGCTTCGTCAGAAATTCTAATCGGAATCTGTGTTCAATTAAACCGCCAGCCGTCACGGTTTTATTCAGGGCGCCGCGAAGTTTTAATTGAATAATCTCACGGGACGTTTAACGGACCGTTCCGTTGTGTATCGTCGATTTAATCGACTGCCTTCGACCTGGCAGAGCAAAGTAATTGCCCAGGGACCACCTTGCGCCGTGACTCATATCCACGGAAAGGGTAACAGTATTACAATCGTTTGCTTTACGGCGTCGTTCGCGCAGACCCGCCGTCTTATCGCTCGATAGTTTACCCCTTAACACCTCGGTGAACTCAGAGTTATACGTCAATTCCATTTTCCCGTCTCTATTCCCGCTGCTCCCCTCTGCCCAACAATCCAGCGTCGAGCTACACAGGCGTTTCGAGAACGTGGGAGAATAAAGCGGGCAGAGAACACCGTTCCCAGCTAATGCCGTCCAATTTGTTCTAATTAGTTTCGCGAAATATCCTCCAAGCGGTACAGCGTTAATTATTATCCGTTTCGTTGAACGAGGATAGTCTTGTGTGTTAACCATCTATGGATCGTATATCGACGATACTGAATGCTAATTTTCTGTAAACGGATATCATGTAGAAGATGTGAAATCAAGTGAAAGGACGTTGTTGGGACTTAACGTAAGGAGAAGAAAGGATTTAGTAGTATTGACAACTTATGTTAATGAGTATTGAGTTTTAAGCTGGGAATCCACCTGGAAGCTAAGCTAAGCTAAGCTAAGCCATGCTATGCTGTGCTATGCTATGCTATGTTTTAAAAAAATAACTTCAATACATCATTTCCCACCAAAAGCTAGGTTCCTGTGCTATGTTTTTGTCGGTTTATCCCGACGTAGCACGAGATTGCCCCGCGAGCGATTTTTCGATAACATAGCAAGGCATTGCACAGAAACGTAGCTTTTGGTGGAAAATGATGTATTGAAGCAGTTTTTTTAAACATAGCATATCATGGCATGGCTTAGCTTAGTTTTTGGTGGAAACGGTTCCATAAAAATGTATTGAAACTATTTTTTTAAAACGTAGCATAGCATGGTATTGCATGGCTTAGCTTAGCTTAGCTTCCAGGTAGATTCCCAGCTTTAGGGGGATAAATTATTTTATTTTGATATCTATGGTTAAAAAGTTTCTATTTGCGGCGGAAATTAATTGGTGATCATTCTGTTTTCCCCACAAAATTCATTTTTTGACAAAAATAATGCTGACAATATTAACAGGAATTTGCATAGATCGTCGTCCAAACACAAATACTTCCTGTCTACGTCTTTATAGACGCGGACCTCCAATAAACTAAGTCACATCTATAACACAGTTCGACAGCTATCAGGACATGTAACATTCAATAGCCGTTTCTTATAGGTTTTCGGGGGCTGAAAACGAATCAGCAAACCGTTTGTTGCCATCACCCTCAGTTTTTCAGAAATTCAATTTTGAAAAAAAATGCAAATTTTCAACTTTGACATCATTCGTGTCGAAACAGTAATAGTTATTCGGTTGCTTGTTCCGTCAAATTATTCTATGAACCGTTTCAAATACAACGATATAAGTTATTAATACATTATGAACGTTGAAATATGTTTAAACAACGATTAACAGGAAGAGAACACAAGAAATGCACACATTTTTGCAGATATCTTTCCATTTATTTCCAAACTAAGGGTCTAGGAGAAAATCTGACTGCTCCACGCGACTCAGCAAACATTTTTCCTTCGGAAAGCATCAACAGAAGTGGTAATTCATGTTTTGTTTTCAATACAGAAGCGAAATCGTTTGGCAAAACGTGCGGCGCCGACAGTGGTAGTCACGCGCGTTAAGCGATTGTGTTACCCTGAGCGGCAGTGGATCGCGCGCCGCCGTTGACTACCACTGTCGACGGCGCACGTTTTGCGAAACTATTTCGCTTCTGTATTGAAAACAAAACATGACTTACTACTTCTGTTGATGCTTTCCGAAGGACAAATGTCTGCTGCATCGCGTAGAGTAGTCAGATTTTCCCCTAGACCCTTAGTTTGGAAATAAATGGAAAGATATCTGCAAAAATGTGTGCATTTCGGGTGTTCTTTTCCTGTTAATCGTTGTTTAAACATATTTAAATGTTCATAATGCACTAATAACTTATATCGTTGTATTCGGGAGGGTTCATAGAATAATTTGATGAAAAACAACCGAATAACTGTTAACGTTTCGACACAAAAAATGTTCAAAGTTGAAAACTTGCATTTTTTTTCAAAATCGAGTTTCTGATAAACTGAGGGTCATGGCAACGAACGGTTTGCGGATTCGTTTTCAGCGCACAAAAACCTGTAAGAAATGGCCATTGAATGTTACAAGTCCGAAAAAAAGTCAAATTTTGTCGAACTGTATAATTAATCCTCTGCTAGCTGTGTCGGAGTCCTTTTGGACCCATGAAGGGAAAGCTTGAGAAATCAAAAAAGCTACTGCTTCAAGAAGAAGTTGTTTAAAATTGTCCTCCTTAAAATAAAACCGTCCTCCTTCCAAGAGTTAAACGTCCCTTGCACACAATCTTTCCCGTCGAAGTTAATCATATTGTCGCATGTACATAAGTCACAATAGAGTCGACCGATGAATGGTTACAGGTTGGTCCAGCTGGCGCTCACTTCGCCCTCCTGGCGACGCTGATCGTCGAGGTACTCCACTGTTGGCCGATGCTGAAGCACCCGCGACGAACCCTGTCCAAGCTGATCGTCATCCTCTTGGGCCTGCTGGTGCTGGGCATACTGCCCTGGGTCGACAACTACGCCCACCTGTTCGGCTTCATCTTCGGCTTCCTCGCCGCGTACGCCCTGATGCCTTTCATCTCGTTCGGCCATTACGACCGTCGCCGCAAGATCTGGCTGATCTGGATCTGCCTGGTCCTGATCATGGTGCTGTTCACCCTGCTGCTGGCCCTGTTCTACAACGTGCCGGTGTACGAGTGCGAGGTCTGCAAGCTGTTCAACTGCATCCCGTTCACGCGGGACTTCTGCGCCTCGCAGAACATCAACTTCAAGCGGGAGGAGCCCGTATGACACACGGGGCCGTGCTTCGAAGTCGAGTTCGAAACAACCTGCCGCTCTGCCCGGGACCCAGCACGATCCTGGAGCCACCTGATTGTCCTGGCGCCACTATGCGGCGCCGGACGCGGGGCACGCGGGGACCTGAGTGCCACAGCGCGGCTGTCCGCCTCGCGGGACGCGGGCCGACAGGGAGGCGTCGACGCACGCACCTCGTTAACTGCCAACGAATCTGGAAGAACTCTCGTGTTCGTCCCCCGCGGACGAACGACACTGCCTTAAAGTTAAATAAAATCCCGGGGCCCTCGGGGAGGGGGTCTCTTGGCCAACGGACTTCGTGGTCCTCGGTGGAATGTAAATATTAGAAGCCACACGCCTTTAATCGCGCGACCGTCGTCCACGGCGACCGTGCCCCGACGGTGGACGCTTCGTCACACGAAAAACGGGGGGAGAGTGAACGTGGACGTTGGGACTCGGAGACGCTAGCGTCTTGCCGATCCGCTACCGATCCACCCCCAGGGACGAAGCATCGTCGCGTTAGCTCGAACGTGCTCCGCCTCGACGAGCACGGAGGACACGGAGGACATGTGTACATAGGAACGGAGACTCTTGTTACATACGTATATATAATTGTACGACGTAAGGACGACTTCGATAAGCTTAATCTTAGGGAGATAACGAGCGCGGGATGATGTTGATAAGTGTGCACGCTCGTCGTGCAGCACCCCGTACCTCCGACGACGGAACTATCTGTGATGGGCCACGCGGTTGTCTTCGAGAATATTTTTCATAATAGCCACGGGCGGGAGGTGCAACATCCAGGCGAGACATCCACCACCGGTTATCGTGAATCGGATGAGCTTAATTTTAAGGTCGGGAGGCGGGGGAGGCCGAGGTGCCGGCGGAGGGAGGGATGAAGGAGGGCGAAGGGAAGTGTTTGAGCGATAAGTCTCTCCGGTGAAACGAATCAATTTTTTATAAACGCCGCGCGAGAGAGTGTGGATAGAACGAGTGAGAGACCGGGGAGCGATATCAGGACATTTAATCAATTTCCACCTTGTACATAATTATAGAGACGAGAGGGTGTATAATCAGCTGGCGTGGGCTGGAGGGGGATGATGGGGCCGTGGTATGCGCGACGGGACGGCGGTTAATTAAGGTAAACAAAAAAAAGAAAGAAAGGGAAGATGACAAAAGGAAAAAAAAGCACTGTGACATTCGTGAATGTGTATTTTATTATAACGGGTACGTAAATCTAAGAAAACGTTGTTCGCGAGTCGGCGAAAGCAGAGTGAGAGGGTAAAAGGGAGAGAGAGAACGAGCGAGCGAGCGAGAGAGAGAGAGTGAGCACGAGAGGGATAAGCGAGTCTGTTCGTCTGCGTCTTGTCGCGTGTGACGATGTTGATATTTACGAAATAGCAATAGCGAGCATCATGTGCCACAGCTGCGTGGAGATCGTCGCAAGTGAAAGTGATTCGAGGAATCTTTTTTAACGCGGTGCAACGTGCACGCGAGCTTCTCGCGGTCTCGTTCTATTCCAGAGCACGCTCGTCCGAGGAGCTGCTGGATCTTCGTCAACAAGGCTACGTCGATCGGTCCACGGGTCATGGGAGAAGGAGGTGCGCTTTCTCTTTGCGTCTTACGTGGGTTACAAATGTGGTCGAATATTTTTTGGAGGAAACGGTGGTACGTTCTGTTGCCTTTGGTGGAAAGTCTTGAAAGGATGAGCAGCTTTGAGGGCTTTAGGGCTTTGTGATGTCTTCACGAGGCCGAAAACACTGTTAGTTTGGTTAAAATTGAATTCGGAATTATTTTGTGTGTAAATTGACTTCAAAGGGAAATTAGAAAAATGGGAAAATAAGGAAATTAAAGTTTGGAAAAGGGAGGTGGGAGATGGGAAATTAAAAAGGTGTAGAATTAGGAAATGGGAAATTAAAAGGGGGAAAAATAGGAAATGGGAAATTAAAAGAGGGAAGAATTAGGATATGGGAAATTAAAAAGGGAAGAATTGGGAAATGGGAAATTAAAAAGGGGAAGAATTAGGAAATGGGAAATTAAAAATGGGATGTTTAAAATTATAAAGCTTTGGGAATACATAGATGGCACGTTGTTATATTATACGCTACATTTTTTGCTACCTGAATTCGCTTTGAAGAAGTAAATCTTGGACTAGTTTCCGTTTCTGTGTCATACTTCGCTCAGTGTAGGAAATATGGAACGACTTGTAGAGAGATATTACTTCCTTTCAAGGACACACATCGTTCTATCAAAGGATACCATTAGGATAGCATTATGCATGCTTCCCTCAAAGTTTCATAATTTCTGTAAAGTCCAACTTCAACAGCTTCACTTACCAGAAACAAATGTGGGCTTGTTTTTTCATTTCAAAAGAATTCTTTAGCATCCAACTAAGTCGTTTATTTCTATTCAGTATAAAGTATGGCAAAGGCATCACAAAGTCTTAAAACGTTCATTTATCCATGGAGCATAACATAATACAGGCTTTCAAAATTGCAAAGAATCACAGAAAATGTAGGGTAAAAGTTTGTAAGGGTCAAATCAAATGTTTGGCGCAAGAGTAAACATCAGTTCGTTTTTTTAAAAGCATTCGTTTGCGTAGCTGTTAACTACATCACAAGTCTGTTATGTTGATTACTCGCTGATATTTATAAATGCATGGTTTTCCATCCTCGTACACGTTGAGCACGGAAACGAGTAACATTCGTGACGTTGTTGCAATAATTACCATAATTCCCAATGATAATCTTGGTAATTACTTCTGCATAAATGTAAAATTAATTGGAGCAACGTGAACTCTATCTGAAATGTAAATGCACGCCTCTGAAACGATATACTGAATATACTTCCGATAATTAATGATATTCAATCGTATAACCAGTGGAAAATTCTAATACATTTCACTGAATATTCGTTGCAGCTACTTGAAACTGCACAGATTCAAAGAAGCTCTAAAAAGAGTCCACGTACTCCTTTTCCAGCAAGAAATGCACATCCAAAGTACGAAGAAAAATGAAGCCAGATTGAAATATAAATTCTTACTTCGGTTTTCATGAAAAATGTAAATGGAGAAACAAGAATAATGTGTGGCCTCTACTGAAGACCGAAAAGAACCTTTTACCGACCATTTTCACATTTCTATTTGATTTGCATTAGTAAAGCTTCTTAAATCATAGTCAATGCGGCAATTACGACCATTGAAAACCATGCTCAGCAGAAATATTTGTCAAGTTTATTCGATTTGGCTCATATTTCGTATTTAAAACACCTGTGCATCCTTCTATTAAATAGTTCTTCATATTATTCGTCCAACCGTGTTGCGCACACATTTCCACCATGTATAAACCCTTAACGACCGGTCGACACGAGCTCCACGCGTTTCAACGTGCAAGTGCAAGAGAATCGATCATTATAAAACGATCAAGCGAGAATTAATGAAGGGGCAGGTCGCGTTTTCGCGGCGCGTTAAGAAGGTGATTTTCTCTTTCGTAAAAATTACCCTTATCTCGCTGAGCAGAAGCTTGATAAATGAGTGAGGGTCACTGCGACCCTTAATTCACTTTTTATTCATGCTCAATCGCAGTGTGAGATGTCTTGAATATTCTCGAATGAAATTTCTGGCTTGGTAAAAGTGTGATTGGAAACTGAAGAATTTTCTTATATATTTCTTTGTGTTCCTAAATCTTCCTATTTTCAACGTGCTAACATCTAGCGAAATTCGAACACCATCAACAAAAATTGCCTTTCGCAGCAGGTAGTCCCATAAAAGTCTCAATTTATGTGTCCATTTTTACATGCGCATAAAATTTTCCACTTTACTTCTTCCCCGAAAATTTTTACGCAAGAGACGCTACTGCGCTGGAGAAATCACACGCACACGATATTCGTAGTACGATCATCGATTACGCGTGAACGACGGAAGCAACAATTCCACGCGAACGCATTAAACACACGTACACACACGCAATAATCACGAAAAGAGAAACAGCGAAACGTTGGACGCGTTTAATTAGCCAGTACATACCAGGTACACTTATTCTTTTACGGTGCCATTAATTTTCCGAGAGGGGTGCAAACGTTGTTATTTTTAATCGTCTCTCGAAGCTGCAAAACGTGCGAAGCTTGTTTTCTAGCACTGTACTGGTGGGAAGTTGAAACTTCGCTCATGCATTTGTGTATGCTTATTACATTCAAGTCATAAAATCAACAACTATCAAACCTCAACAATTAAATGGAACGATTCATGGCTAATTTCTCAGCAGCAACAGGCCATTTATATGCTCGAATCAAACTCGAAATTGTAATTTCCCTTACTATATACGTACACGCAGCAAGCAGTGATATAAAATCAGAACGAGGATGAGTTAACGCACATGGGTGGTTTTTATGAAAGCAAAGCGACACGTCACGATGATTCCTACGATCTTCCTATTTTCCTAAGAAGCTGCAGCGTTGGTAAAACTGGCTACCCCCTTCATTTTTTGCTGTTTCATTGTTACACTGTTTACATAAACAAATTGAGAATACCTTACAGCGATCATTTACTTAAAATTAGTAAATCTCGAAACATAGCTTGACTAGTTAAATTTTGTCACTCCACAAATTTTATATAAGACCACAGTTTAACCCTTCTCCTAGAATTCTCAAAATCGTTGCACCTTCTCGCAGCATGTACCTTCCAGAGAAAAGTCCAAGGAACACTGTGATGATTGTCAGCAGAACCTAGACGTGTCGCTTTATTTTCTATCTATAGGCAGAATGCGCGTGAAAGCTGACCTGCATCGCGCGAGAGTATCGCACGCCGGGTTGCGTGCTGTTGAAACGCTCGATCCGATCGTCGCGGCGAATGGTAATCGTTGCTTTGGCAGGGAGATAATTGCGCTTGCGGCTAACGAGCTACGGCTTTGCGATGGGGGACGACGAGAAGAGAAACTTTGTGATAAAACGATCGAACCAGGCGAGTGCGTGAGGGGCTTGAAGGGGGGCGACACGGTGGCGAGGTGGATTGGGGGGTCCAGGACCTTCGGACACAACAGATACACACACGTACACACCACCGACACACTGAACCTTTTCGGATTATACAAATATATAAATATATAAATATGAGTATATTATAAATATACACGTATACATAAAGTACGAGGTAAGGAGCGAGGTGGACCGTGGCGATTGTCGACGAGCAACATATTGTTATTCATTGTAAATGTGTCATATACAGGTAATAGCATGCCGTAACGTGAAGAATACCAGCGGTGGGAGCGAGTGAACGAATTTGCGAATACCTTCGATATTTCCATACCGATCACGGCGAGGTGGAATGTCGTCTTTCGCCGCGGGGGCGATGGCAGTTGACTACGTTTTACGCGTGCCCATCCGTGGGAGAGGCCGTGGAAATGGTTACGAGGGAAGCGAATAGTAAACGGATTGCGATCAGTGGTCAGATTTGTTTTTCGTTCAATTTCTGATTAATAAAATTGATCTATAAAGTGATTGAGGGTATGCTGTTTCTGGGTTAGTTGTGTCTGATTTTTTTTTATGGGGATATGGTTGCTGCATTAAGGGGTGTTGAGTCATTGGCGCGAATTTGGAACGTTTAGAGGGTAATTAAAATTTAAAGGGGGAGGTGTGTGTTTAGTAGTTTTGGAAATATTTGACTTTCTTTTCGGAGAAGTGGAGTGGAGGTCAAAGCGTTGACTTGTACTACTAGTTTCTAGCGGTGGACTGGAGGCAGTAGTTCAGACCAATGCTCAGTCAGGCTTGTTCCTTTTGAAATACACTTGCGGTAGGAGAGGAGAGGAGATTGACGATGTAATATTGTTTAGTGTTAATTTGCTTATAGAAACGCGAAAATTGAAATTGTACAGCCTGCTGCTTAGTGCCCTTTTGTGCACAAATTGTATATTTCTGTATGAAAACAGCTTTGAAAGTATTGCTATGGAAATTATGAAAGTAAGAGGAAAAGAATTTCCTTTTGCCCTCTTAAGCATTAAATCGTTAAAACATTATCTTCATATTTTAAAACAAAGTATTACTGTCAAAATCTATTTCTGTTCGACAGTTTATGAGCACTCAATATCGTCAAGAAAATTTGTAGATTTCTAACACATGTTACTAGTTTTATTAGTATTTCAAGATTAATAATAGGTTTCCAAATTTCTTCAATATGTAATAATGTCGTCAATCTTCTCTAATCGAATTATTTCTTTACCTAAATAGACCCTTTCCAAACTAATTGAATTAATCTCAGTCACCTCTACTACACTCACATTACTATAAAATCAAAAAAGTGTCAATCACAAAAGTCGACTTCGAAAGCAATTTACTCACAACAACCAACTCAGAAACCTCTGCCAAATAGTTCGAATACGAATACTTTGCAAACATAAAACAAACAAATCTCTTGCCATCAAACTTAGACGAGATTGCCCACGGTAAAACCAAAGTCCTCGACGCCGAAATTCACCACAAAGCACGGTTCTCTCCCACAGCTTGGCATCGTCCAAGGAGTGCTTAACGACGTTTAATCCGACGAAGAAACATCCGACGTAGAGATTGTGTTTGTTTGGCGTACTCGTTCGAGCTACTCGACTAGTCAGTCCCTCGCTATCGAGGCCGATGAAAAAGAAAAAAAAAACGAACAAGTGGAGGAGAGCAAGGAGGAACGCGCGACTTTTCCCGATCTACTTGTCGACGTGTGGAACGGATTTATATATGTACATCGGAGGTCCTCTCGACGATTCGCTCTCGATCCGTCGTGCACAGGGAGAAAGTGGATAATTAAGCATACAAACACGAACAAAACAAAGAAAAAAAAAAGTACTTACTGATAATGATAACGATAAAGTGGTAAAAAGCACGCACCAAAGAGAAGTAAAGTAATAATAAAGAGAAAAAAAAAAGAGAAGATGTAACGATGTCTTGTAAATAAACGTATGCGTCGAAAATGGACCAAGGACCTAAATAGTGCAGCTCGTGTAAAAAGAAAAATTGATATCCCGATCTCGCTATCATGTAGACGAGCTCGGCTGGGTAGGATCGTTAAGTAAAGCTAACAATTTATCCTAAAACGTTGTTTAAAAGCGGCGTCACGATACGCGAGCCAGGAATATCCGGTGCCATTGATCGTCACGGGGATCGAGCCTTTCTAGACTCTCTTCGTCGAGGAAGATCGATGGATCAGCGTGTGTTCGAGGCAACCTGTCGAGACTCAATCGTGTAATTACTTGATCACGTGTTGTAATGTAAATAAGAAACAGTTTTGCATCGATCCACGAACGATGATTGATTTTTATTGCAATCTGGAGTAAGTTGTTTCTTTTTTGTTGAAGTTAGAAGATCGAACTTTTGTAGCTTAATTAGTAGGATGATCAGGGCTAATTATTATTGCAGATATAAAAGATTTTTTACATCAATATTGGTGGTAGCCTCTGTTGCCTTCGTTACCCTTTTGGTATGAAAAATGATTGTGCCATTCCTAGAAATCCTAGAATGATCGGAGTTTGGAGTTTGTTTTCCATTGGTTTATAGTGACTTCTGAAGATTGCCTTCGGTGGATTGTGTTGTAAGTTTGACAGTGGTCGAAGAAGTTCTTTAAACATTTTTAGCCTGGGCTGACGTTGTGTAAATTAAACATCAACAACCGTAGATAAATCAAAGGTACTAGTTTAAGAAATTACACTGAGTTAACCCTTTGACAGTCTCATAAAATTTCAAATTCCGGTTTCAAAACTGTATATATTTTTATGTTATTAAATATTTCCGTTAATGATAAAGAGTGTAAAAAACATGTTTTACAAGTACCTTTTCTCTTTTTTCTTCTCCTTCTCTCCGTGTCTCGTCCGGGAAAACTGTCAAATGATTAAGTATTGAAATTTTTAGTGAAAAGAATACCCTTTCTAGAGTATAACACTGATTTGCAAATGGTAGATTTCAAAGAATCACCTAAAAGTGTTCAGGATTTTCGAACACCGATTTAGTGTTTAAACTACTTCGACGCACTGTAGCTGCAGACTCCAGAGGCCAATTTAAACCCTCCTATCATAGCAACCGTCAGCTTTTAATTAACACCAGCTATGCATATCTAACGATCCTCGCAAACGAACGCAAATTTTCCATTTAATAATCGGTCATTTCACTGTTAATCATTTTACCGAGCCACCCAAAGGATAACACATCCCTTATCTACAATATAAAAAGCTTTGATAATAAAAATTCATTAGAATCTATAAAAACCCACCCTTCCCAAGCAATCTGCTTATCCACTTAATAAAACACAATGTCAAACATTTAAAAAGTAAAAAATACTTCATTAATTCAGGAAGAGGCTATCCACGATCTCCAGCGTGTAAAGACACTACCTAAACAATTATTATTAATATCATATCAAAACTACCCCTTCCCCAATGATCCTGTTCACTCGATCAATAAGAAACGTGTTGGTGTATGGTGAAACGATTAAACGGAATTGCCATGGAAGGAATATTTCCAGAGGAGCAGAAATTTGTGCTCGTAGATTAAAGTAGGCATTAGATCTTCTTCGATGTTTCTCAAAGGCTTTCACTTCGTGACGATCGAGACACGTTGGATCCCCTGGATCGTTGTTGAAACTCCAAAGTCCGGGGACAGAGCGAATCCGTGCGAGAGCAATTAATTCTAACGACAGTCCTCGATCCCCTTTTATATATAAATATACATAATATACATAATATACATAAAAAATATATATATATATATACATATATATATATATATATACATACATTAAGAAGATTCCACCACAGCCGCGCGGTATTATTTTTCTGTATCCCTGTATCTATAACGAGTGATATAATAAGCATTAAAACGATGGACTTTAAGGGTTACGAGTAATACGACTGTACTAATTAACGGTTAATTATTATTATGATTACAATTTCGCCATGTTTTTTCGTTTCCATCTAGTAATCGTTAAGGTTTTTCGATTACAAATTATTATTACTGATCATAAACGATGCATTGTAATTGTCGCTGTTATATACAATACCATACATTACGCGCGTATAGACATACGATATGTGCACGCGTGCGGACACGCGCGCGCGCACGCCTCTGCACATATCGGTGTGTATATAAGTCTTGGACAACATATTAATTTAATAACAATAAAGAAAACGTGAAACTCATCCCCTGGACGTGTCTCGTGTTCACCTGTCACGTTACCCCTTGGGACTTGTCTCACGATGCACATTAGGGTGGCCCTTATTTATACGTGTCGAATTTTTTTTGTATTTTGCTTTCACCCTCTAGAACGGTGCCACTTGGTGAAAAAACAATGGTACTTAAAAAAGTTTATTGCAATCGGATATTAAAAGAGCATTCAATTTTCTACAATTACTGTGTATATAATTTTCTCGTGCTTCCAACCATTTTTTAGATAATAGCGTTTGAATATAGAGAGTTCCGTATTACGCGCATATAGACAATATGTCACGCCCGCCGTATAGATGGGACGTGCGAAGTGCGGACCTCTCTATATTCAAACGCTATTATCTATAAAACTGTTGGTTGCACGAGAAACTTATATATACAGTAATTGTAGAAAATTGAATGCTCTTTTAATATTATTTAAACAAAATTTTAATACGGCTTACCATTTTTGAGAAATTCTTCAAATTCAAACCATTGATGAATTCTAAAATTTAGGCCCGGTCGACACCCTTTCCTGTTGACCGATTGCAATAATCTTTTTCAGGCACTACTTTTTTCTGAAATGGAACCATATTAGGGAGTGAAAGCAAAAGAAATCGCAGGTTGAAAGTAAGGGCCACCCCAATGTACAGTGCTGGGAATGTTTATTGCATGACTCGAATAAACACATTATCGTGTACCCCTCTCTTATTATTGGCGCTAGGAAAATATTGTTGAAAAAATTTGTAGCTATCTTGGCCAAAATAAGGTAGATGCGAATTATTTTATCAATCATATTTCTATAAAAATGACAGTGATGCAATAAACATTTCCAGTCCTGTATAGGTCTGTATCAGTGCCGTCTTAACCTGGAGGCGAAAAAAAACAGGGTCCCGGAGTTCAGGGAGCCCGCGAAAAATTGGAAAATTAAAAGAAAAATGGGTTTTAAAAGCTAGAAACAAATGGAAATGGGCCCTCCAACTGTGACGACAAGAAAATAACGAATACACCAAAATTTAGATTTTAAAATGAAGCTCTTTTTTCGTGGAATCGACGTTTAACCTCATTTATTTAATTGTTATATTTATTCACTTCTCGTTTAGCACAGTAGTTTTTATTTTATTTAATTTAGAATAAATTAGAGGGCGACATATGGAGCTAGCCTCAGGGCCCCCGAAAACAATAAGACGGCACTGGTATGTATATCAGTACACTATGCACTCGTTATAAGCCCGACGAACGGGGCTGGTGGCGGGCGTACGGCGAGTTGTGGGGCACTATTCCGCGCGGCCAATGGCGCGAGTGCGAAAACCCAAGAGCGAGCGAGAGGAAACGAAAGAGCCTCTCGCTCGTTCTCTCACTCTCGTCCGAAGGATTCCATGAAATGGTGGGGATAGTCGCCGGACGTACAACGCATGGTAGAAATGGGCTTATAACGAGTCCCTACTGTGTATACTTTGCAAGTCTTGCAGAGTTTTCTAAAATGTCGATTCTGGCTGTTTCCTCTCTTCTTTTTAAGTTTCAATTTATTTTCACAGGTGTACCGATTATAATTCGATGTTTTTAAATGTTATTTTGTGTGCTCTTTTTACATGCCTTTCAAGTATCAAGCCTGCTCTGCAATGTTCGCCGGGCTGCCGATCGCTAGGTACTCGTTGGTAATAACATTCTAAGACTTGTAATTTTGTCATATGATGTAGTATGGGAAAATGGTAATAAGAAGAATGCTCGTTTTATCGTGCTCTATAACAACCTGAAGATTGATCGCCATATTTCGATCTACAAACACTGCAAAAGTTGCGATTTTACTTTATCATGGGGCTTGATGAGACAAATATTTTTCCTTATAAGTCATTTTAATTTTAACAGCTAATATTGTATTTATTAATCTTCTTCTTCCTTATACAATATTTATGCGTCTCTTGAGTGCATACTATTTGCTGGTACCCTACTTTGTCGTATAAAGTAGAGATTGAAATGTGAAAATATTTTAAATGTTTGTATTGAGTTTTGATTTAAACATTGTTAATATTTTTTGTGTCGAAATGTTTTTAATATTATTTTGTAGTAATATTTTTTGGTATTATTTGTATTTAGTGGTACAAGTTGTTATGATTTGATTTGGTCTTTGTTACAGACTGGACTCGTGCGTCGCTCTTTGAGAGAAACAACTTTAGGTGCGCCAAATGATGAAATAAATGGAATGGAAATTTTTTTAAAAAAGTGCTTGATCATTTTGATATTCCTTTAAAATATTCCTGTCTATACTCCAAACACGCGACATCTGAAATAAAATCGAACACCCCAAACCTGAGATTTGTGTTGAGAAAAGATCTGTGGAGACAGGAGCAACCAGCACGCCGCGCTTTGCTTGACCGTCGGCGATATCGGCTGAGTCATGGAATATCGGCGCCGATGCGCTGCGCTACGCAGTGATGTCAGAATCGTGGGAGTCTGTTTGGGCAAAGACGAGGTATAGGATAGACCTATCAACCAATGTATTTTTCTGTCAACGTTTGGGGGGTCCTAGGACCATCGACGAAGTATAGGATAGACCTATCACGCAATGTAATTTTGTGCCACACGCTCGGGGGGCTCGCGAGCCCTCTTACCATTTTCGTGTCACACCCAACGTTATCGATTCAGTTTAAAATAAGATTGTAACGCTACGCGTGGTAGGAATTAGAAATTAAAAATAGGACATTCGAAACCCGCGATTTACAAATGATTCTCATAGAGTAACAATTTAAAGATCGTTTTACAAACGTATTCCGTGCAACGGCAGAAAAAAGGATCACAACAAGAACACATACGCCTTTTAACCTTGCTGTCCTATTCGAGTGCATTTAACGCAAAATAAATTTATTTAACATAAAAATATATATAAACAACAACATTATTTGTGGAAGACATGCTTTCATGATGTAACGTGGGATACCTCGCAAAGGAATTGTAACTTAGTATAATTCAATAAGGTGCTGAAGCAGAGAGGACTTGAAAAATTGTCATAAAACCCATCAGTTCCAGTATCTCGCTGAAAGTTTCCAACTTGTACTTATCCTTCTATCATAACACTATACTCGTGCTCTGGGGTCGGGTAGGAACAATCCAATAACATTTCAAGTTACATATTTTATTCTTACATTTCACCAAAGTATTACAACTCAAAGAAAATCTTATATCCAACTAAAATATTTGACAATCGCAGCCATCGGCTCGGTGACTTCACCGATTACCAGATCTCACCGCGAGGAGGTTGCTACGTTTGGAGACCCGTAGAGAGATAGATGGAATCAAAGTTCCGTCGATCTGCCTGTACATGAAACCCTTAGCCTACTAAACCAAAGAGATGGATGGAAACAAAGTTCCCTCGATCCCATCGGTTTCGATATCGAATCTAGGGAACCGCCAAGCAATCACTCGATTAAAATAAACTCAGCAAAGAAGGAAAGACTACGGGTGAGCATGAAAGGAGTATTGAATGGCGCAGTTCCTACCACCCTGCTGTCCGAGTCGAAAGGGAAAAGCGCTCGGCGTCTCCCAGACGATTCCTCTTGTAACGATACGACTCGCCAGGAGTAACACTAGATGTGACCTGACTCAAGACGTCTAACACGGAGACTGTGAATCAAACCGGGTGACTTACGCAGGCAGTGTACCAAAAGGTACACCCCCTACGCCCGAAACTTTTCCCTTTGGACAAGAACACCAGGGGACGAAACTGATCCACTCGTACCAATTTCATGTTCAGTCACTTGCTTCCGAAAACGGAAGCAGTGGCGACCACATCATCGAAGATGAGGAGCCAGCAAACCAGCAGCAAAGCTAATAAAATTCTGTGACTACTTGGCAATTTTACAAGGGGCCTTAAATACTTCATACTATAATAAATTAGCCTAGGCTTCCTTAGATGTCTTCTGTCACTATCACGTTTCACTATTAGTTTTCACAATCTCTTTTATTTTTAAATATATTATTTTATTAAGTCTCTTCGCTGCGAAGGGCTGAACCTGGAAAGCTGAAACAATTAATTACGTTATGTTAGTAATAGTGGGACCAGCATGGAAGGAAATTAAATAAACATAATAAAATACAGGACATGAAATAAAATGAATCAAGCAAAACCATAGACGAAATGCATGAAATAGAACAAATTACGTAAAATCATCCACGAAATGCCTATCTGAAACAGAATAAATTTCTGATTAGATGTCTAGACCGAACCAAACTCACTGAACGTAAGAATGGCTCGATCTGGACCCTTAACGTAGATCGTAGGTTTGCAAGTCGCATTGATAGGAAAAAGGAGTTGCCACTTTGGGCGTCTCATGCTTTTCAATTTTAATGAAAAAAAAAACAAAAACGGCAGCCTCTATGGACGCCTAACGATGCCTAATCACAAGACGGAAGAACAGCAGCCTCTTTGGGCGCATAATAATTTCGAATATTAATGTGAAAAAGAAGCAGCCTCGTTGGGCCCTAATGACATAGAATGCCAGAAAAATGTCTAATTCTACTCTACAATGTTAGTAAACCTTAACCCAGATCTAATTCCACCCGAAATTTTCGTTGAATCGAAACACTGAATCTCTTACAGAATTCACCAGAGAACCCTTCGGCGAATCCCTCGGCGAATCTTCGATGGGACGCTTAAAACTAGACTTGCCTGCTCAAGTTTTCTAAGTTTCGCAGCACACACACACACACACACACACACACCACTCAGAGGAAGCATAATAGACTATGCTTCGGTATATTAACCCTTCGGACTGAGATTGCAATATACGGTAAAAGGCTACTAAAATTTTTTCAAAAGACTACTTTAAAGTCCAAAGGGTTAACAAACACGCGTGAGAGAAATAGACGAGAGGTTCTCGTCGATCTCTCTGCATACATACGATTACAATTTCTTTCGCATATTATAAAGGTACGCTTGCATTGCTTTCAAGTGCCAAACAGATTCTAAGTATCTCATTGCAGAGATGAAAAAGAATTGACAAACGGACACGGATTCACTATCGCGAGAGATCTCGAGCTGCTCGATACACTCACGCATTGCAGTTGCACAGACAAAACGCTAATACGCGACCACCGTTCACCCCCCCCCCCCCCATTAACGGGAGTTCCTCGCTCGGGGCCGCGCCTGAGGGGGTCAGATTCACAGCAGCCCGCCTCACAATTAAATCACATGCAGCTGCAATACGCGCTCCCATCACAAAGCCGACAATTTGCATAGGCGAGTGTATCGTGCCCGAGCATCTTGTGCTAATTCTAGATCTCTCCCGAGAGCGAATTATATTTCCGGAAAGAAAGAAAAGAGAATTGAAAGTAGGGGATAGAAAAGTCACTATGACAAGTGTTTAAAAGTATGCTAAATGAGAAACGACACGGTGCACGATGAAGTTAATTGTAAGAGAAAGCAAAAGCAAAAGGTGCCACTCTCGACAAGCAAGCGTACCTCTACCCTTAAATTTAGCCTATCGCACTCTTTACAATGGGCCCTAGTGGCATAATCTATCGCAAATATGCACTTGCGTAACTTTCGAGGGATATGCGAAAGCTAAGTATCTCCCGATTGAGATTGCAAAGGAGACTAAACGACTAAGGACCGAAAGACGCGATGCGACGCGGCCATTCACCCTCGATGCACCGAATTTTCGTTTCTACATGGCGTGCTCCATATTACGAATTTACACTGCCATGGCGAGCGTGGCCGAGAACGAGCCATCTGAGACCACAGAGCGGGCCGAGGTGAACCGAAGCCCGGTATCGACACGATAACTAGAAAATCAGAATGGTCATGAACTGGCGCACATCATCGTCTAACAATGGTCCTCTGTGTAAAGCCGTAATAAGTTGTACCCCGCACAGCCGGCCTATGAAGGGCGAGCACACCATGCGCGAAATCGAAATCAGTGATCGAAGGCGAATTGTATTTCTAGAAGAGTGCGTTTGGCACTCTTATATTTAAAAAGAACGAGGCGGAACAAAAGCTTATCGCTCGAATTACGTAAGTGCATTTTTGAATAGATGTCCAGACCGAACGAAACTCACCGAATGTAAGTTTGGTTTGATCTGGACCCTTAACCTAGATCGTAGGCTTCAGTTTTTGATTCCGTTTCGCAAGTCGCAATGTTTGGGAAACGTTACCAATTATCCGAGCACACCGACATGGAGGTACATAAAAGGACTTTTTTATGCATCTTTGATGTTACAAGTTTTTTCATTTTTCCTTTTAATGCATGTAAGGTAAGTGCGGATAATAAGGCCCAGCGGGTAGTATTGCTTTTATTACATGCGAAATGTCATTCGAAGATGTTTCCGCGTCGTTGATATAACATTTACCGGTTGTAAATTCGACAACTGTTTCCGTCTCAACTTTCATTGCACGAAGTATAACAATTACGTCGTCTGTCTGGATTTATGTTGGAAGTCCTCATCATTCAATTACTGTACAACTACAGAGAAAAAGTTTGAGAACAGATGAATGTGTCGACTAAACGTCTTATAGCTTAACGGAACGTACAAGTAAACCCTACAGGGCCTAAGCGGCGAACGTCTTAATAATGATTTTGACTTTTTTCTGTTTCGGGGAAATTCGGGCAGTTGAAATTGACATTAATATAAAGTTTAGTGTTCCTTAAATTAATATACAAAAAATCACGAAGGTACTTACATTTTGGTACATTTTTCAAAGTTTCCTTGAAATTGATAAATATTTAACATAACAAATTCAGACAAATTTTTGGTATTGTAGAAAACTGACTTGGCAGTTTTGGAGGTATGACAGTATTAAACAAAAATAAAAATCAAATGAAAAGAATAAGCATTCCGCCAATGACACGTGTTTGAAACAATTCACCGAGGTTTGGAATAAATTTCTAGTGCCATTTTTTACGACAAATTGGTAAATTCAGCAAAAGTTATGGGTAGCATTAAAACCTACGTTTCTTTATTATCATTTTAAGATACAAGAATTTGTGGATCGAACACTTGAGATTCTTCACTTTTGTACATTACGTCGAACACTGTGCGTCATGACTGGCGACTACTTCGAGCATTTCCGTCGTCTCCGGCGGTCGGGTGTCTCGAGCTTTCGGGTGTCTCGGGTGTCTCGGATGTCTCGGGCGCCTCGGGCGGATAGAAATCAATGCTGACCCGACTTATCCGCCGCGGGCAAGGGCGGATCGGGTGAATCGAAAGACAGTCGGGTAACTCCCTAATTGCAGAGCTCTAGGTTTGTTTGTAATCTACTACAGTAGTTAAATCCCTGATTTATCAGACGTAGGCCCGTGATGGCGGCACATAACCAACTGTGACTACTAAAACCATTCCTCGCAGGAAAGTCCTACCTACTGCGCGTAACAAAATAGAAAGTTAAAATCTACTGATATAATTTTATGTTGTAAAGAATTTTCAACATCTCTTCACTCCCATTTTCTACAGTTTCTAATATGTTGGACCTTTACAATATTGTATAATGTAACATGAACAATGAATAAAATTCTAAACCATTTCACACACTTTTTAAAAACTGAAAATCAGTTCTTCACAAAGAAACCTGTCAATAATCTTAAAAAAAGAGACGGGACAATAATAAAGACTAAAAGTTGAACATTTCACATGCAATTATATATACTAATGTGATACCTTAAGTTGTGATACCTTATTCACAATATGTTTTATTACAATTGTTAAACACATCATCGTGAACTGCTTCCATATTTCCATTATATTATTTATCAAAAGACTCAGCTGAACCTCAATTATGAAAACAACTTCAACATCAAAAGCAAATAGCAAGGTTACGTAGCAAAATAGTTTCACGACTGAACCTTGCCTTTGCGCTATAGTTTCTTTCTCTTACCTTCTTTATTCCTATTGATGTATTTTATACAATAAAGGCGCTTAATAATAATAATAATAGTTCCCAAATAAGATCAGTTTCTGCAAAGGAACGGAGCTCAGCAACGAATTAGTGTAAATCCTACCGAGGAAACTGCAAATGAAACCTCCACATCGTGCCTCTAATAACTAAGTACTACGCGCAGTGGATGCAACATTGAAGTTTCATTAAGCAAAGCCACAGAGAAGGAAAGATTCGATGTTCGCGGCTTGCGGAACAAATACACTCGAATCTTGGCGTACATATGCATAGATTCCAGCGATGAAATTTCGAAGCGGCAAGAGTCCTTCGTCTCGCACGCGAGCAGCGCGAGCATTACGTTGATTAACGTTCAAGAAGTTCGCGAGCCGCGAGTATCGCAAAAGGTTCCAGCGGCGCTTACTTGGCGTGATATTTGAATAAGGGCGCCCAAGTGATATACATGCAGATTTCTCTTTCGTAGTCGCCATGGGTGACATCATTGTCTATGCAACAACTTCGACAAGAGAAAGTTTAATTCGATGAAACTTCATCCCACGGAATCCCGCCCCGCCATCGTGGCGAATTACCTAGCGCGGATCCGGGGGAGGGGGATGAATTAAACCGGCGATTATAAGCGTTCCGCTAAACGAACATTTCCTTGGGCTCGCCAAACTCGATAAGATTGTTTCAATTTCGTTCGATCGTTTGTTCCGCACAGAATCGCGCGAAAGTTTCCGAGAGGGGCGTTAGAGGCCCTGAAAAGTTCCATTTACTTCAAGAGCCATTCTAGCCGCGAAAATCCTTAATAGATTCAAGCGTTACGCTCGATCGCCGTCCTCCAACTTACTTTGTATCGAATTCGATCGCTTCTTAAATAGTTGACGGAAAGAGAAGCGAAAGTACTTACACAGGACGAAGTTCCGGCAGCGGGGGAGGGGCGAGATTTCTTCTTCCCCCCCCCCCCCTGCCCGGCAGAATCGATCCCGGGGCAGAAGCGTCGGATTTATTGCACACCGTCGAATATAAGTGATACCCCGGATATTACCTATCTTTTCCATAATTCCTGCGAAATTTTCGAACGACGCATACGTGAGAAGCTTTGGCCTGAATTGGCGATACGGTTGGTCTCGAACGGCCCAGTAATAACTCACGACCTTCCACCACATGCACGTACCGATTGTACCGTAACTTTCGGCTGAATCGTGCCTCTCCCGCCGAGGAATATTACGTGTGTCTGACTTAAAACGCATGCAACTACTGCGGGTTCATTACGCCTGGCTTGCTCCGCGCATCGAACGGAAGGCAAGCTTTCCTTGTTCGTACATTTGCCGATTTTCTTTCACTTCTTTCGTGGCGCAGTTGGATGTCACTCTTGCGCATTCATGTTTCGTTAGGAAATATGGAGAAATATGTTTATTATGTTCATTGCGACTTTGACAAACTGATCGAGTTTGCTGTTGTCATTTAGGCTATCGAGAGGATTCTGATAAATAAAATCAGTTGTTTGCTGCTGCTATGGAGGGAATGAACGTGGTGCAACTGAAAAGAAGGTGAAATATCGATCCAGATACGGATTGAAATGATGGTATATGTTTACTTTCGTGTGGTAATTAATATGCTTTTGAGAGAAAAGCTTTGAAAGTATATTAATTATAATTTCAATACACATTACTGTTATCTTTCGATCTTCAAAGAATTCTTAAAGAATGCGATATCATGGTTTGTTTACTACCGGATTTTTTGAATGAAAGAATTTCTGTAAAATTCGGGGCGTTGGAGCGGAGCGAAAATTTTTACTGCTCCACTGCTCCAAATTCTTTTTTATTATTTGAATTTTCTTTCATTTTACAGACGAATGAAATGTTTTTAATAAATACCAATTCCCAATTTTTCATCAGTGAAAAAATATATCGTTGGGCCGCAAGCCCGGTGTTAAGGAGGCATAGTACTTTCTTTGATCGAAAATTAAGCATTCTTTATGAATTTCTTTCTATATGAAACTGAAAAGCTAGTAAGATTGGGTTTGTTGCAAATGAAAGATCACTGTTTGAAAGTATTAAAAGAATTTTTATTTAAAAAAAAGCAGGTGGAGCGGATCAGGAGCGGATTTGGGGCAAGTATTTTGATGTCAGAGCGGACCGGAGCGCAGTAAATAAAAAATTGGTCTGCTCCAATCTCCTGGTAAATATGCAATTGTTTTTCTCATACGCGTTAAGAAATCGATAAACCAGAAATATTTAACGTTCAACTATATCACAGAAAAACTACTAAAAGGCTAATGCAGATAATGGAAGCTGAAGAATCTATTCTGTCAAGCTAGAATCAGCTTGTGAAGACCAACTTATAGAATTAACTTATCAATTACAGTGTTCAATATATCAGAATCAACTTATCAAAGTTAATTCATGAAAATCAAATTGCCAGAGTTTAATCATGAAAATCCAATCAACAGAATCAAACGAATCAACCAGAACCACCCAGGTTAAATTATTAGAACTAACTCGTTAGAATCAACTAATCAGAAACAAGAACCAAAGTTACCACACAGCACCGGGACACCTATCCTTCAGCACTAACGCATCAAACGCTCGTTTGTCTATACAACATAGATTCACCCACCCAGGCGCAAAACAGTCAAACGCAACAACGAGTTCTAGTACACGACTAAAATGATCGTACTTTATGTATTTGCAGTACAAATGACACTACTCGTTTTAGCAGCTGTACTCTCTTTATACGCTTCAGTTCCAATACTTCGCCCTCGACAGTGGTTTACAACGCAAACAACCGAACGAACAAGCAAATCAGAAGCATTTGTGATTGCGTTTCAGCCGTTATTATTGAAGAAAAGATGCACAAAGTGTGTTTGCGTTGGATCAAAGTGAACTGCGTTGTTACGTGCACTAAAAGTTCTCCGAATATTTCTCAAACTGATCAACATAGGAACTTTGTGTTTCCACGTAGCAGCTGGATAATGAGGAAAATGTAGGTAAAATGCACTGGGTTATACTGCAAGTAATACGGTTTTATTATTACATTATTATTATTGTTATTTTTAGAGCTAAGAGTGCTTGGTTCATCTGTGACAAAATGAGTAAGCAGATGATAATAAATCCCACGGAATTGTATCATTTATCATTGTTCTCAGTTGGAAATGGAATTGTAGGAATTATGGAAATAATGATACGCCCGACAAATTTTTAGAGAATCTGCAAGTCTTAAGGTACGTGGATTCGATTAATCACAATACTTTTTGTTCTTGCACAGGGTATTACGTAATTGTTACTGTTCTGTAATGTATCGCTTCCAGGAGACGATCGATCAAACTTTTCAGTATACTCGCGTTAGGGGGCGGAATATTTTATTACTTTCAACTGTGATACATCACACGTCGATTTTTCCACGTTATTTCATTCTTCTTTCTATATTGTAATCCCGTTTATGGTTTATACAGTATTGTACTGTTAGGTACAATTTAGTAATACCTTTGCCTGGGAAAATTTCAATAGAAGCACTTTCTGCTTTGACTATCTTTTGATAAACCCAATTTTTTAATAGCAATTTTAATGGTATTACACTATAATTAATATTTCGCGTTATTAGTAATATACAAAGTACTACATATTATGCTACAAATTTTCTATTAACAATATTATTAAAATGAAAAGGTGAGATGAAGTACCCTTAGTAGGTACGGTCGTTAAAATTGAATAATAATTACATAAAGAGCATCATGAACTTCGTTCTTGATCTATTTATACGGAAAGTCTGTTGGTTTTACTAATTTGTACTCTCTTCTTTCATCATTACCCATCATAAACGTCTTGACTTTACTTTATTTCAAATTAACGAGATAAAGGCTCCCTGTTTGCAATATTGCCGCAGGGATATTGTTAACGATGCGATATATTGTCTTCATCATGTGACAAATTTCATGCGTAGCTATCTAATAATTGAAGAGGCCTTACAGAACACACTGTAAGTGCCAAAAATCAAATAAAATTTTATACTATAATTCTACTAACTCTTCCCTGGCCATCCCTGTGCATGCGAAAATTCATATTTCCTGCTCCCATTTTCAATTATAATACACTAAGCTTTTCAGATGCTGTAATCAGTACTACAGATAATAATTTCCAGGAGTAAATGAATCTCCTCTACGAAAATAAATACGACAGCAAATCTATTCCTTCGTTATCAGCGGGTTAAATAATGCCGATTCAACATTTAAGGGGGAATCCTATTTTATGGGCTGAAAACATAGTCAAATTTGGGATTTTTTTTAAGAATCCAGCGATTAGATTCATTTAAAATTTGGACCTTGTTTTGATGCATCTTCGAAGAAGCTGTAGGTTTTTTTTTATTAGTTTTTAACCATAAATGTAGTAGTTATGCATGATCGTCAACGGATGATGCGCATGATAGTTATCTACCAGGTAATCTGAAACAGAAAAATGAAACGGCGTTTTATTTTATACATATGTAGCTTGAAATTGATGAACCAGCAAAAAGCAAAAAAATTTATTGGACGGTATGGAGAGTTTTCAAACAGAAAAGTCTGAACCTTTAATTTTTGTGATCCAATTTTGCGCGAATTTTCTTATGTAACACACACAGTATAGAACTTAGCGGTATTCTGGTATATCAAATTGAAGCTACATATGTACAAAGTAAAACGCCGTTTCATTTTTCTGTTTCTGATTACTTGGAAGGTAAATATCATGCACATCAGTGGACGACGAGTTTTGCGCGGCGTGATGCATAACCCCTATATTTATTATTAAAAATGCATAAAAAAAACTGCAACTTCTGCAAGGATGCATAAAAACATGGTCCAAATTTCAGATGAATCGAAATGTTAGTTTCTTAAAAGAAATCATATATTTTGCTATGTTTTTAGCCCATAAAATAACATTCCCCCCTTAAATGAAGTTCTAATTCATTTCGAGACTCGAATCTTCAGTTCGTAAAGAGATCCCAATAAATACTGTTCAGGCTCTAAAATAACTACTAGTCTCTAACTAAATTTTGCATTCAATAAACAGGTACGTATTTCTTGACAGAGAACTTAACTTTTACTAAAATAATGCAGTGCTACAAGTAGTACACGTGACAAAGTGCTTGGAAATCTAAGGGGCCATCCTTAAATTACGTAAGGGTGATTTTGGCGATAATATTTTTTACATTGCATTTCTTCAGTTATTAAAGTTTTTTTAAAAGGTTTCATATTGAAAATTAGGGGAAAAAATATTACATAAGACGTTATCTTACTCCCTCTCCTCCCCTTTGTAAAAAAACTGAAGAAATTCACGTAATTTAAGAACGACCCTTAATCAGTCATTCCTTCAAAGTAGATACTACTATTGTAGCACCCACGTAGTAACCAAAATATTTGAAGAACCGTGAAAGCTTAGCAGACACCACGAAACGACGTGTTTTTGCACTTCAACTGTAGTTAAAAAGAAATGGCAACTCTTGAATTGGAATGCTGGGGAGGGTATGAAGCGTATCCTCGTCGAAACGTCTCTGTTTCTATTAAAAAATGCCAATTACAGTGGCGAGTGTGGCAATTAATCAGGCGAAGACGAGAAACTGGTGCCAAGAAAAACTAGGCCAGTCACCGAGCCATTATTACATTCGCCGAAGGTTAAGGGAGATGTACTAAGGGTAATGGCCCGTTTACATTGTAGGTACAAGCCCCGCAGAAAATCGATATCATTCGCAGCGAGGCCGTGGGAAACTACGGGATGGATCTTAAACCGCGATTTCTTAACCTGTGGCAAAACGATCGTGCTTTGGACAATACAAAGCACGCGAATTCATTGTGTATGTTTCGCCCTAAGCACTCCTATACCCATTACAAAATTTTGGAATTTCTACTTTATCATTTGTACATGGGATTTATTTAATCCAGTTAGTAAGCCAGTACTATATTTTCTTTTTCTTTTAGACAAACGCCCAAATCCTTTGTCTTCTGTATGTCTTCTTCTTTTATTTTATTCCTTTTCTTTGTCCATTATCCCACCTCTTGTTTTTCATTTTATATAGTTTACTATTAATATTTAAGGTCCTCATTTCTATTAAGCTATGGATAGTTTTCATGGTAGCTAACTGGATCCTTATCTTCACACCACTCTCTGTATTTTTCCTTTTGTAAAGTGTAATAAAGACGCAATTAATTGATTATGAAAATATTAATAATCCTGCAATTTTTTCAAGTAATTCTGATCTGCACCGTTTAATGATCAGACCGCGCCGAGAGAGCTGCTACAAGGCGTTTGAAGATTCGAAAAAGTACTCGAGTACCTTTTATATTTCCAGGAAATTTGTGAGCGTCTGAAGGTGGGAGCAGTTGGACGTAATTCTTCTTCGCTCAAAGGTAAGAAGGGATTCAGGTTAATCATCCTTATCATTCAAGAAAAAAAGCTCGGACATCACTTCTAGCCGTGGAAAGAAGATAAAGCTTTGGCTCGATTGTTCCTTTAAACCCTCTAATTCCAATGCACGTTCTCCACGTCCTCGTTGTTTAAGCTCAATTGCCCCGCTGGCAATCGTTTGCGAGTCCTTTCTTGTCAACGGGCCGAGGAAAATCACCGAAGGAGGAAAAGGCGGCAAACCAGTTGATAGCCCTTCACAGCAGCAACTTGCACGGACGATTCTCTTCCTCTCGTTACCATCGTTCCGGGGAGAGCCGTGATTCACCTACTTCAACGTGGGCAAGTTTTCGACACGACTCGAAAATATTTGCCTCCGACAACTCGGAGGAATCGATCGAATTTTATGATTGCATCGGAGAGGATGAACTTACAAGCCATAGACACTCCAAATATCCTGTTGGAGCTTCTACGAAAAGTCTTGGAAAAATTAATTATATTTCAATTACTGGAAATACTTTTCGACTTTGTAAAGCATACGTATATAATTTTAGTAAATTTACTTAGTGCCTGTGGTTTTATTTACCTTTAATGAAGTATTTATGGTTTAAACAACTTTTCTTTTATTTGCAAAACCGATGTCACCTTGAGTTTCTGAAACGGAACCATATGATTTTTCTTTCATTTGTGAAATGTTTGTAGTCGGTTAATATTGCCCATTCGACACAGATAAATTTCAGTTAACAACTTTTAAAGTAAATAGCCTGTATAGTTTATTTTACTTGGTGAAATGAATATTCCTACAGAAGTATTGTATGTAAAAATATTCGAAGTTTGAGAAAGGTTATCATTACAATTAGGATGACATCATCAATGATCCATTAAGAAACTTCCACCATTTACTGTGCACTACCATTCATACGAAGTAACAATTTCCAAACGAAACGTTTCCCCAAATACCATCATAAAAAGAGGCGAATTAAGAACAGGACTACTTGTCAAGACTCAGATCTCATCACCATCATCGCAAATCACTGTTGAATGATTCGTCCAGTACCCCCAGAAGACACCAGGATCTGGGGTTCATGCAAGTGTCTTCAAATGCAATTTCCAGGACCATTCCAATGAATGGATGATTATGGAACCTGCGACACGAAAATTCCATTTTAACCACAGCCAACATTCGAAATCTCCATTGAATCTGTCCAAACTGAAGTTCCTGCCGAGACCCTCGCAATGGGCAACGCATTATTACTGTGGGATTACAAATTACTGAATGCCAGTCGTCTTGAAATTGAGCTACACTAAAATTACACTAGAATTGTATTTTACTAGTTTTATTGTAAACTGTTGTAGATATTCCAATAGCTTACAACAGTTTATTTATTCTGTACCACTATAGATATTCCTATCTGTTATAACAGTTTGTTTATTGTACAATATTGGAAATTAGTGGAAACGGTGAAATACGTAACTGACTTGATCTATAAATTATTTGCACTCGAAGATGTCGATTGTTTGAATTTGGGAATATGATTCGTTGTGAGATCTTTCACCAGCATTCTTATTAATTGGTTTGAAACATTCAAAGTTTCTAAAGGTTGTAATTTATCTTGAAAAATCAGATGGAACCACCTTAACAAATGTAAAATGTAAAATTTTTAATTATTTTTATTAACCCTTCATTTACACTCTGGGTGTGAGGCTGGCTCTGTACCTTCTATATGCAAAATAAATACCATTTTTTCCAAAGTCTACAACAACTTTGTAGATTTTTAGTTTCTAATATTGAAATTTGTAAAACTTACAATTTTTTGAAGATTTTCTTCGTGTTTCCTCGGCATATGGTAATCTAGATTTTTTTTACAAAAACTGTGATAAAATTTCAATGAAAAGACAAGTGCAATAGATTCTAGAGACCTTGAAATTGACTCATGATTTCCTTCATAAAAATTGGATTCTTTAGATGAGAATGGCAGTCGTTCAAAAATTGCTCTGGGTCTGAGCCACCCAGGTATGTCAAAGTTGGTCGAAAAAGGTGTGTCAACGATGGGTTAATAATTGTATAAAGAGAACAGATAGGTAATCTTTCTACCTTATTTTCTCGCGTTATATAGTCCTCTAGCAGCTAATAATATATATGTATATAATTTTGTCATTATCTAAGATTTGAACCGTACCAATATTTACTTGATATGTAGAACCTCTACGGGGTATATTTTCTTGTAAGGGTACAATCCACCAAATGTGTTCGTCTATTACAAGACTGCACTTGTTTCGTCACATTCTTCCACACCCCAGAAACTTAAGGGAGTATTTTACTGTGACATGCGATTATTTTTTTAAACTTTTTTTAGGAATATTTTTTATGGACTTAATAAAAGATTTTTATGTTAAACTTTCTATTGTATATTTATTATATATTATACTGTGAATAAATTTTTTTTGGTTGAGATTATGAAGTAAAGATGGCGCCACATCCCATGAAAGCCGACCACTTTGAAAAAAATATTTATTACCATATTTCTGGTCGTTCTGTTCATCTGAAATAAAAAGATTCTGAAATTATTTGGGCATGACTATCGCAGATAGCAGATTTTGATTGAAATTTCAAAATATTTTTAAATGGCTGCAATTTTGAAAATTGAGTGTCGACTTTTGCAACTTTTCTTCGTCCTTTTCGGGTTATAAAATTAAAAAAATTTAGAAAAGAAGAATATTTTGGCCTAATTCTACTAGAGACAATAAAACGACACGTCTGCTGAAGGTGTATGCACAAGATGGGACCAATCGATCAAGTAGAATTTCAAATATCGTGGCAACCATTTTCTAAAAACCCCGTTTTGAAAAAAACCGCGTTTAAAGTGAAGAAAATTCTACTTACAACTAATCTGCCACGCCTGGTCCGTAGAGAACACCTTCCTCTTCCTCAAAGAAGTCTTGCTGGGTCGATTTTTCCGCTCTCCAATCATCACAGTAGAATAACCCTCTATTATCCAAAAAGTATACTGTCTCTTAAGTCCTTGACTATCAACAAAACACTCAAGGGTCCCGCCAACCACCTGCCTCCATTGTCGTCCTTTTCCACCACTTGGCCCAAGAATCAAAGCATCCTATCGTTCCTGGCCGTGGTCAACAGCCACATTGGGCTCCCAGTTTCAGCCCGAACCTGCGACTCAACGGCTCCCAAATCGCCGTCGGTTTGCTCTCTTTAATTCGAACGCAGATCGAGATCGCTTCGGCGGAACCGTGGGAGTATGTACAAGCAACGCACAGCGACTAGGAGGATAGAGGCCCCAGGTACGCCCGTCTATGCAGGCGTGTAACACGCAGAACATTCTGCTCCAGATCCGTTCGATCAATCCGATGTGAAAGGTGTTTCCAAGCACCGGCTGGTACCTATCCTTTTACGTTGCTTCGCAAAAGCCGGGCCAACGTGTACACGGTTGCTTCGAAAGCCGCCCAGAGAACCAGCACGATAGAGTGATAACGTGGCTGAAAGAAAGCGGGCATTCCATTCCGGCGGACTGGGTATTATTGGAACCGTTGCTAAAAGAAGTTACCATAGATAAAAGACGGCATCCAACGGCCACCATGTTTCGAATGAGAGGGGCCCAGTGAAGCCACAGACCGGGGCATACGATGACTTAAGCCGGATTCGCGCGTGCCAGTTCCGTTTGGCTGTTACAGTGGCAATTTTTACTATTTGCTTAGTTACAATAAACTCGGTGACCAAACTTCAAATTAATATTATTTATTTACACATTTGTGATGTGCAATTGTTATATGCGGTTTGTCATATTGTACGGTGTTGGATGACAAGCCCGTTATTAATATTAGTTAGCCATTAAGCTCTCTATCCGATAAGGGCTTTGCAGTAACTCTATCCAAGGAGTAGTTGCTCATCAGCGCACTTTCTACTTCAAGGTTCAAGTTTCTATGTACGTAGTTTAAAGTAACGATCCTGTTAGTAAGGGCTATGGTCAGTCTGTTCCCAGCGAGCTGTTAATCTATTTAAGACCTAGGACAGTGTACATCGGCTAGCATTTTCAAGGGCCATTTGAATAGGATTTCAAGTTCAGTGGTAATCCATTCTGTTCTTGCAGAGTACTCAGTCTTGTGCTCCAGTTGTACTTAGGTGAGTTACGTCGCGTCAGATCGATTTAGTTTAGTATTAAGTTCTTGCCTAGGATTCAAGCAATGCTTCGAGAAGGATGAAAGTTAGCAGATGAAAGTGTGTGGAATGAAGTAGCGCGGTGGGATAAAATAGTAACAGGCGTAAGAAAGGAGAGGAGGGAGAGGGGCTGGGACAGAGGCTAGAGTAAGTTTAAAAGTGAGTTAGGGTAACAAGTATGGAAGACAGTAGGAATGACTGATGAACGAAAGAAAGTAAGGGGGAATATGAACGAGAATGGAAAACAAGTGTTGCGGGAGTTAAGGGATGTAAAATGTATGACACGATAGAAGATTGTAATTTGTGAAGTGGTAAAATAAATAGGTACTCTTAAATTACCATAGGATTTTTGCGTTGAGTGAATGTTGGAATATGGGTCGTAGCATTCGTTGTTTAATATTCTGTGCCATTGCGACGATACGATAGTGAAATTTGGGAGGAGGGTTTTTAATCAATATAGGATTGGCAGGCAGGGTTTCATTAGAAACAAGCAGGCTTCCTACAGAGGTATTACTGATTCTGATGGTATATGTGCAAATTAATTAACTGGAATTGGGTTGTTTGATCTCGTATCGAGTGAATACTTTTTTCTACTATAATGAAACACCATTCGAGCTCTAAGTTCAGTACCGCATACTATTTAATAATAATTAAGAAGAGATCTGTAAATCAATCTATTTTTTTGAGTGGAATGATATCACAGTTACCATATAAATTCATGAAACATGTTGCTGAAATTTATCCAGTGGTAGCAAGTTGAGTTTCTCGTATATCGTAGATGTTGGTATCTTAAATGATAAATGATTAATTTAATGAAAATTTAATTATCCGTTTGTGGTGTAACATGTTTATCAAGAGTGAAAGTAAAATGGCTTAAGAGGCAATAAAAATTTATTTATAATGACCCTCTGAAACTATAAATTATTACAAATTATTGCGTAATTGCGAAAAATATAAGGAACAATTAATAAAATTCACTTACAACTACTTTAAACGGTCATTAATTTATACTTCATCTACTTCTCCGCTGGTTTCGTTCGTATATTTCATACATTACTAATTTGTCCCCAATTGCTGAAAGACGATACACTTCGCATAAGTGAAAGCATGCAACATATTTATCTCACATTGGTCTATAAACAATCTCCCAGAACCAGTAATGAACAGAAAATACAGACTGCTCTTCCTCCTTAATTTTAATCCCTTGTATTGGAATACAAGGCAGCTACGCATCTGTTACTCCCTGCTATATTCAGCAAAATCTACACTCCACACGTTGCAACTTGCCTATATTAATATCTCAGACAATGCCCTAGGCTTGTCAAAACTATCTTCCATTTCTCCGAGCTAAGAATACTACATACTTTTCGATAATCCCTATTATTACCTGTTTAATCTTTAGTAGAGCTGAGTGAACACTAACTACTTGCCAAAGCTAAGTAGTAATTAAACAACAAAGCCTGGAAACAAATTTCTTCTAATTGAGGCAGTCAGAGCAACAACGGACCAACCCACATTAGAATTTTTTTTTTTCTTATTTTATATGGTTAGTAGAGCCTATTGAAGTACGTTATTGCTACTAATTCAATTTTAAAAAAAAATGTGGGTTAGTCCGTTGTTGCTCTGACTGCCTCAATTAAACCTAAGGCAACTTCAGGAGTCCTCACATATCTATCTAAATACCTTAAGTAGTAACTTAATTTTCCTCGTTCAATTTCCAATTACTCGACCAGCATGTAAATTATTACCCTTCGTAGTCCTTCTATTCACAAACTTATCTTTCCCCAAATTTGATAATGTTTAAGGGTAGGTTATTATTAGTATTTTATTTTTAAAAAAAAGTAAACGTCCTAGTGTTAAATATTCCTATGGTTGTATTTGTCACATCACTGAAGATAATAAAAAAATCCGTAGATTATTCTTTAACACTATGACGTTTACTTTTTTTATAATATAAAATCCTAAAAATGACCTTTTTTGGAGTGATTCGATGGAAGGGTAGTCACTCTCCAACCGACTCGTGGTCCGGACGTCGAATACGTTGCGGAAAAATTTTGTTTTAAAAGTGAACGCAGTTTTCTCTTGATAATATTAATTCCTTGATAATGGTCTCGATATTGACCGAAACTTTGGAAATTATATCATAAAATTTGCAAAACAGCTTTTAGTCAGTTTGACCGAGCCACGCGCCGATAACATTTATTTTTTTAAAATTAAAATTACTTCGGTCGAAATTTTATAACATTTTATTTAAGATGGAAGGGTACGCTTGAACTAAAGTCTAAAATGATCTCAGCGTTCGAACTTATTGCCACTTGAAGCCCTCGCAGGACTAAAGCATCTTCGTGCCAGCATTAGAAGGACCACCTTCAGCCACACGAAGCATCGGCATTTTGTGGTCGCCCCTTGGAATGACTCTAAATCTCCAGGAGTGATTTACGGTCGCAAACCGCCGATAACTGATACGAAGTTGCAGGTACAAATGATATTTCTTGCAGCGCGCCGCCGTAGCCCCGACCATAATTGTTTACGCCCGGTCCACGAATTATTGAACTCCGGCAAGAGTGGGCTAGTGTTGCCAAACTGCAACACATTGATAGCGACGCGTAATCTGCTCCTGTTTACAGAAATTTATCGCCGCGAGATCCTGTGCCAACTATCCAACGATGTTTCGCTCTCTGCAGCCCGAGTGGTGTTAATGTGTCCCCGGCGTGCAGCGCCGCGTTATTAAAACGAGCGAAATCTTCGCGGTGCCAACGAGGCACCGTCGATACCCGTTGAAAAAAAGCTTTCGAAACTACGTTCGTTTGAGAGCACTCGAAATACATGTGAAAGTTGCCGCGGTACCAGTCGAAAAGCGGAGCGCTCCAAGGGATACCTGCGTGGCGTTGCGGACGTGCTTTTAACCCTTTGGACTTCATGCTGCGCATTTATAATTCCTGCCTCCATTCGATCCCTAATCTTGTACACTGCCTTCAAATTGCAGTATCTAGTCTTATTAGAGACTACTGCAAAGTATTCGAATAGACGCACTAATAAATAAACACTTAAGGGTAATGAATGAACACTAAAATAAAATTATGTTTGCAGCGCGATTGATTCCAGGTGCTGTAAAAATTGTTTGGTTACAAAGCAAGAAAGTAAAAGAAGTCTGTAATTAATTACTTGCTTATTTTAATAACGTAGGTTATTCGTTTTAATAAAAAATGTTCATTCACTGGTAGGTACGTGTTTATTTATTGGTACATTACTCTAACTTTTTCCTGCTTTTTCTTTTCTCTCTGTTCACCCTGGGTTAGTATTCTATTTCGAAACTAGGAATTCTACATCGGTAGACTTCACGTTGTGTAATAAAGGCATTATTATTTTCATCATACATGCTTTTCAGGAAAGCCAAAGTTTAAAATATCGTTACACACTGGGTCATTCCACGCCAATTCGACTACTTTTTTCCCTCGATGTATCGGATTTTGTTCAAACTTCAATATGTTGTGGTCTTCGTGAAATTGGGGGAGGGTTTAATTCACCATTTTGTCGATTTCGAGTTTGTTTAAAAAATACATGGGTTGTACTTATGAATTTTTATCTCGGAAACTATTTGTCAGGTTTAGTTACGAAAATCCGTACGAATACGTACACTTTTTGGGTTCATCTTATATTTAGGGATCTACAAAACTATAACACAATAAAATAGACTGCATACAAAACCAAATGAAAAAAAAGCTAAAATAACTAAAACCGTACAAAATCTTTTAAAATGTGCTACCAAACTATAAATCTTTATTCCATTTTGTTTTTTTTTTCTGAAAATATGAACTCATGAAGATTAGTTTTAGAGTAAACAGTTACCTACTACAATTTGCTTGTGTCCGAGGCGATTTCAAGTCAAAATGTTAACGTTTTTAATTAAATAATTAACCGGTTCTTAAAACCAGTTTTTAAAAACCGACAAACCCTAGAATCGATATAAGGAGAGAAATAGGAGCCGTAACCTAAACAGATAATAGTTGGAAATTTCGGTTCTTCATAACAGTTATTCAGAATAAAGGTTCTTCACAACCGTTTGGAAAACCGAAATCAATATTATAACAGGTTTCAAGCCCTGCCTTGTAATAACGAGAACTTTGAGATTCGTAGAATTAAATGAATTATTAATTCTGAAATTCCGAAGTTCTGTATTTAAGGGATCTTTCCACTGAAACGTCTTAGGGAATTGCCGTTCTTTGGAATAGTTTTCTGTCACAAAAGGAATGGTTTTGCTGGGAATGTCATATTTTTTTAATGCTTGCTTTCGCCAAAATAGGTGGGTGCACTTCAACCATTAAAAAAACATGAAACAATTTTTTATGTATTTTCAAAACACGTATTAATAAATAGAAAAAAACTTCAATTTCGTAAACACATTCTTTTTGCGAGAAAAAAAGGTTCCAAACAACGGTACTTATTTTAGGGCGTTCCAGTGGAAAGATAATAATTGTAGCATTGGGCAAAAGATTTGTAGTCGATTAATGAATATCTTGGGATGCAGAGAGTTAATTTTCTTTCTGATCCAGCTGTTGTAGAGGCAGCAACAAGACTGCCTAAAGAAATTAACTTGCAAATAATTCCCACGATATTCTCTGTGATGCAGACGCTGAAAAGGGATGGGAGCGTGGGCCCTGGAGAGCTTTTTTAAGCGAACCCCCCATTCATAAGTCAGGGAAGAAACCTGGCTTGCATACTGGACGATAATGCGGCCGTGCACTTTCTTTCTTCAAAATCCTTATGGCCAGGAAGAGGAACGTGAAGATTAGCGCGCGTCTTGTGCCCGTTCTTAAATGCAACGTGCCGCGGATGGCCAGTTGGATTTAACGTGGGGGCCACGATAACGAAAGCTTTATACAGTCCGTACGTTCGCGGGGAAATAATTTATGTCGGGCTCGTGCAAAATGTTTGCGGATTCCATAACTTCTGCCTAGACGCCTTCCATACTATCCTTAACGGCCTGGCACCGTAAATATCACACCGAACCATTAATTGCAGGCAACGCTATCATTTCTTACGAGCGTATTACCGGGCAGAAGCGATTTCAATTATCATCTCGATTCCCAAATGTATGCACTCTGATGCTGATTTGTGCACTATTTTGAATTTCACTATTTCAGAATGCGATTCTGAGGTACATATCAGTGTTTCCAAACTTTTTTTGAGTCGCGATCCCCCTTTATAATAATCAAATAACTCTGTGTATTTATTTCTTTCTCTTCCGTTACATAGATTAATTATTATAGACAAAGTCAAAGTCACAGTCAAAGTTAATATTGAATTATTTTTTAATTCTTAACTGATGACACTTAGCTGTCCCTTTATTTCATTTTTACTCGGTTATAGGCAATGCTCGTGAAAACATTTTGAAAGTATTTTTTAACAACATATTTTTCTTTTTTTCTTTAATAATTGTTAGTTATACGCAGCGTTGTAACTAAAGGGTACTCCTCGTTAACTAAATAAATAAATACATTGATTAGTGCAATTGAATGAGTGTCATTGGAAAGGATGATGCGCCTTTAACACATCTTTATAACATTTTTAACATTAAATCGTCCCAAGCTCAGACCGCAGATGTGTTGCAAGTCAGGACACTCTGTGTCTGTTGACACAGAAATCTGCTAATAGAGTTGACAAATTCGAAAAACAGGTTTAATCTATTTTATTGACTTAGTGCAGCGCTGTCCAACTTGCCTCCTGAGAGGCAAAAGTAGTCCCCACCATCTTCCGCCGTTGCCATGGCGCAAAGACGCCGCCGAGTCAAAGTAACAGTGAACGTCGATGTCATGCGTGGCGTCTGAGCTTCCTTGTCCACGGAACTGTGACGGTCTCCTTTTTAGCGTCGCGAGCTTTCCTTGACAACAAGTCACGCTGCTCGAAAGAAAGGTTGGAAGGGGAAGCAGGCGCGTGAGGGGCCCCTACGCTGGACAGCGCTGACTTAGTGTCTACACCCATGATTGAATCTACCTAGCGTTGCATGAAGTACTAGTGAAATCCCCAGACGTGTCGAGGGAACATGGAAGTAAATTAATTCCAAATTCCTGGATACCCTATATCATTAATTACATTGGATGGAAACGATAAATCTGTTGCAAATTCACTGAAGTTCTAAGGTTGATATATTAAGCTCCTAATGTATCAGTTCATGGTTATGACTGGAACTTTGTACAAGGAAAGTGAAATTCATAGAATTGATTAAGTTTCGAAAATTACAGCAGGAATTTTCAAATTCTTGAGAAATAATTAACCCTACTGTACTTTTTGATTAAAAATTCACTACCAATTTTAAAAAGAGGACGATCTACTACAGAAATTCATATCCAACATTCGCAAATTTGGGACTATGACAATGTGTCAGTAATCAAGCTTCAAATAAAAGCAGAATCCTCGTAAATATGTGTAATTAAATTAGAAAATGTATTTGCTTTTCTAACAACGATATGACCATAAGAAAAATGTGAGCTTAGAATCGTAGAGGGAAAATATCGTATTCTCAAAGATACGGTAAGAAAATAGAAAAGGAATTTCTTCTTTGCGAAGTATAGATCTAGAGTCGATCAGATAGTAAAAACTATAAAAAAATTTAATCATAAAATGTACGCGTTACAACATACTCGGAAGTTTGCTCATCAGATCTTGGTCTTATTATAAATTAATATCTTAAAGTTGGTCCAGGAATATGATTACGATTTGTGTCCTGATGTATTCCACGGGCGATTATACGCCAGTTTGCAACGAAAATTTAGCGTATTTAGCAATAATAGCAGCAGCAAAATGAAGTAACAGATTGCAATGTGTATGATCGAGTTAGCTTAAGTTGAAACGTTTAATGTGAAAATACTGAAGTCTGATTAAGGGGGGATTCTCATTTAATACCCGCAAAAGTAACTGATATTTGAGGATTTTTTTTTTCAAAAGCTGTTGGCCATATTGTATTAAAATCTTCTGGGATATAAAGAGGCATCTTTAAACTTGCAGAAAATATTTTTTTATGTCGATCATGCTTATTATTAATTCATTATTGTGGAATCTTGTCCACCTCTTCGACGATGTAACTCGTGTTGGCGGGATGTGTAGCACCTATCACATTCATCTGATTGCAGAATAAATAGAAGTTTCTTAAAGTTAGATAGTTTACGCTGGTATTGGACCACTTTAAAGAAACAAAAATTAAAAATTGTAAGAATTATAGCGGGTGGAAGAAAAAATAAATTTTTTCCTTAGACAAAATTTTCATGAATTTTTCATATAATTCTTTATATCGACGAAAAAGAGTATTATATTATAAATAAAAACTGAAATTAATATTTTAGGTCCAGTCCCAGCGTAAATTATTTAACTTTAAGAAAATTTTCTTCTTTTGCAGATGACTATGACAAGTGCTACACCTGACGCCAACATCGTCGAAGAGGTTAACACGATTCCACAGTAATAAAAAAAAATAAGAAGGATCGACATAAAAAAAAATTCTACAAGTTTAAACATGCCACCTTATATTCCAAAAGAATTTAATGCAATATTAATAATAGTTTCTTAAAAAAAAATCATAAATTTCGGGGGCTGTTACACGAGAATCCTCCCTTGATTGACTATTTAAAGTGTTAGATACAATATATTTAAAATAAATTATTTAGAGTTCAGTAAATTTCTCGGGGATCACATGGCTAGGTTAGTTCTACTTGATTAAACGAAAACATGTCTATACACGAGAATAAGGGAACATTCTCATTCATAGTAAATTAGAAGAACCTATCAAAACCTATCCACCTTCATCAAAACACATTCAGAAGTATAACCGAAACTGCCGCGCCCATTATAATATTCTAAGTTTTTGTGATATAATACCTATGAGCTGTTGTTTTTGAAAGTGGTATAAGTCCATTTATTCATACATTGAGATATGTAAGGGTTTGCGTTTGAATCAATTTAAAAATATTCGCATACGTTAATCAATTCGGGTAATGCTTTTAAAATTATAAACTTGTTAAATTGTATAATGCAATAATATTCAATAAAAATGTTAAACAAAATAAACGATTTTTTAGCTACAAATGGACTTCAATAATAACATATTATGAAAAATATAACCAATAGCAATTTTAAATTTATATTTTAATTGCAGTTGGCTATTGTGAAATGTATTTTTTAATGTAAAAAATAATAATTAGAATGAAGACATGCATGTCTTCATTACTTACTTTCTTATATTAATAATGAATTTATAAATAAACAAATATGAAAAATAAATTAGTTCGTTGAGATAACTAATAATAACCAACTTATTCATATTTCAATCTTATTTCTCCTTTACATTTAGCATAGTGAAGTATTTTTTCCAAAACATGGACTTATATCACTTTCGAAAAAACATTCCTGCAATAACATTTTACAGTAAAACTTTCTTTGATTAATTTATGAGGATATTGTACACCATTGACTGTGTGATTATAAATATAAAACGAGAATATCTATATCTGACCAAAACTACCATTAACTCATTTTTTTCCACTAAATGAACTTATACCACTTTCACAAACTACGGCTCATATATAACAGCAATTCGGTTACTCTCATTCAGACCATCGAATTCCTCAACTGGTACGCATCAAAACTACCCTGCATCAAAATATTCATCATCAGCTTCCAACCTAAAATTCGAGTTCCCAAAGAACAAACCCTTCCTCCCTTTGCTTCACAAATCTACCTTCGCCACGCAACATGTTACACAAGTTCCATCAATCGAACGAACCGTTATCTCACCATAAGCGTGAAAAGTCAATTTGCTAAAGGCAGGAAAGTCCCCCCGCTTCACGAACCCACCCGCTCCTTGACGAGTCCACCGACACCGTGCAGGCAAATGCTCAGAAGAGGCCCCCCAATCCCTCCCAGTGGCAGCGCGAACGATCCATACCCCCGTACATCTTAAGCAAGGATTCCCTGGATTCTTGCTGGGCGCAGGACACCCCTTGTCACGATGCCCTCAAAGATCCTATCGCGGCGTAGGACCGAGTAGCAGCTGACCCGACGACAAGGACCCAGCGACGTGCATTCCTGCACCGCTGCACAGAGGCAGTCACCCCTTGAGCGCGTGAAGTAGAAGTGGTCTGCGCGTAACCCGTCCGCGCCTGGGGTTCGCAGCAAGAGCCGGGCGCAGGCGCGCCGCGGGCAACAGTACCCCCGCAGAATCATTTCGCGCCGCGACGCCAAGCGGCACCGCATCCGTCTATACGCGGCTGGTCCATGTGCGTTCGACGTCGTCGCGTGGTACGCCGACGACGAGGACGACGACGTAGCCGCCGTCAGTAACGCGTAACCCCTGTGCCTTTCATCGCCGCCTCGATCATGACCGTCGCGTGATCGCCCGTTCGCGGAGAAGAAAGCACCCTGCTCTTCCGGGCCACAGGGAACCAGTGTCACAAGGAACAGTGCCGCGATGAATTAGAACCGAAAGATGCGACAGACGAGCGACGATCGCGTGACGCGCGTCACAATGATCGCGGGCAACGATCCACGCGTGATCGTGGAACGCTCCGAGCGTGGCTTTCAGCGTGGCTGCTGCGGAATCCGATACGGTTGCGACGCGACGCTGGCCGCGCTACGTGCTTGAGGATTTTGTGAAACGGTTCGCGGGATCCTCCTCTGGTGTATCGATATATTTCGCGGATATCAGCGTCGTTCGAGGCTGGATCGAGGGCCTGTCCGCGGGATTCCACGCCAGATTTATCGCCCGTCTCTCGCGACACGCTGGATTGTTTCGCGATCCTTCGGCTGGATTTAGTGGTGGATTTCGGTCGAGATCGCCCCTCGTGTTGGATAAACTTCGTGACATAACCACGGCAGATCGACTTGGATGATAAACCCGAGTGGACTGTGTGATCACGTTTCGTAATTACAAAGTGTGTTCGTAATTACAAGAGTTACTCTGTAATCGTGATGCATAACAGATGACTCGTATGGGTCCATTCAGGGGAATGTCTTAAGAGAACATCTGAAGCAGTGTCTACAGTCAGGGATACAGTAACTGGAGCTGGTTGCGTAATACTGTACGTAGAGTGTGTGTTAAGAGCATCGTGTGAAAGATTCAAGGGGAACTGGGAAAACGGACGGCCCCTAGAATTCTTGATTTTTCGACGAGCTGTTGGTCGTCCAGTTTGCTTGTGTTCGGTGTACAGGGCCTAAGGAACCATCGACAGTGGAACCGAGTGAACGAAGTGTTAAAAATGCTGTGTCGTTGGCTCGCCGTACTGATACTCGCTGGTTTTCTGCTGGTTATCGAAGGGATCGCGGTCAGTCAAGGTACGTCGAAGAGCATCTTCAATAATTCGCGAAACGTCCTCGAGGCTCGCTCAATTACCCATCGAATCCGCCCCGAGCGGCGAAGTAAGAACTCCTATCGGCTCCGCGGGATGCATTCGCATGCACCGTCCGCTTCCCACGAACTTCGCCTGACGTTCAAAAACTTAACAATCGGATGGAAATGTTTCTTGGCTCGGTGTCTATATGCGCCTGCAAACAGCTACTGCATTAATATGTGATCATCGGTTGTAATCGCGTCGAGACGCAGGGGATTTTAGCTTCGATGGTGGAATATAACTTTGCTCGATTTGCGCACGTCACGCGAGCGAGGTTTTATTTTTCTGATAAAGTAGAAACGTCAGGCGTGAATTGATATGAACATTTCAAAATTCATGGGAAACTTTTGCACCAGGTGCTGTGGAGACATGTGTTTTTCGCATGGGTAGCAAGGTTTTTTAAAGTAGGCGTGAACAGTGGTTTACTACACAGTTTTCGAATAATGGGTGAATACAGATTGAAGTAATTTTGGGGAATGTACAGAGTTGGCCACGTATGTGTTGCCTCTAAATTTTGGGGACTTTTGTTACGCTCGTAGAGAAACACTTCTGGTACTAGTGTAGTTGGTTTGTGGTGGTTCGTGTACGGAGAGCTGGAACCTTGTGTCACCTATCTTTAAGCAAAGTTGGAAAGTACGATGGCGACTTTAATTTATTTTTTTCTAAAGTGCCATTCTTCGGTGTAATTTCTAGCAAATTCGATGCATGTAAATTTAAACATATTTGAAAATTTGTGGCGCTTAATTCCATGGAAGTGTTTGCTGGACGTTAATAAATGCCTGAGATAGCTGTATTCTAGGTTAACCAAGTGCTCAATTGTGACATATCTAGTGACACCAGCATGAGAAATTAATCAAAAACGTGTCAGAATTAGACAGTCAAATGGCTCCAAAATAAAGTATTTTTTGCCAATTAATTAAAAGTGGATGAAAGCAAGCACAGACTTTTCCTTTTGTACAATGTTTATTACTATCACGTAGAGTAAAAAGAAATTATTGTGTACAAATCTAATTCACAAATAGCACCATACGAGGTTGATAAGAGTTAGACAGTGTCGTAGAAAAAGTGTCTTTGGTTTTGCCCTGGTATTGAGCGTAAAAATAAGGATACAACGATTTCCTTGGAATATGTTTCTCCTAGAACCAGTAATCTTGGAGGGGTCGTCCGAAAAAATAATAGAACCAAAATTCTTAAAATAGCGACGAGGAAGGCGGTTTGTACAATAAATGTCGATTTTCGGGGTGCACAGATAGCTGTTTTTTCATCTCGGAAACTAGAGCTTTTCACACTTTAATGTTGATGTACACTCCACAAAGGAATATACATACTTTAAACATGCTGTAAAAATTTCAAGCCCATCCAAACCTCCATTTTGTTGTAATCACTGCAAAACCACAGAAAACGACTGTAGCGCCGTCATATATATGCATATATTATCAAAAAAATAATTTTTTTATAATTTACAGTATCAATAAACATTACCCAAAGGTACTAGTCGCAATTTGTATTCATCTCCTTGTAATTAATTCGCAAAGAAATATTTTATCTCCGAGCGACTTCAGTCGCCTTAAGTAAGTGATATGATCAATGAATACTCAGCCGACACATATGTGGCTGCATTACCACTTCTTTCTGCAGTTTGTATGCTTGTGCCCTTCCCTTGCACGTAGTTCGTAGACTCGTCTTAAGTCAGAGGAGAGAAACTTGACACAAAACCACCGTACAGCGTCATAAAGAAGAAAAAAATACAAGTAACTATCGTAACCCCTAGAAAAGGTAGAGATAAAAGGTCAGATCCTCGTAAATTATCTGCTACGAGAGAGGGTGCTTGAAGACTCTGCTGCGCAACGCTGAAATTCGTTTCAAGCAAAAGTTATTCTTAACATTGCAAAGGGAACTTAAAATCTCGCGGTGACACGTGGGAAATCCTACGTGGAACCTCGATTACTGAAAAATTCAAATATCCGAACAGTGTTGTATATTAACAATGAGAGTTTCGCAGGTGTCCCGCGCCCGATTGCATTGATTTTTGGATATGTTTTAGAGGACCGAAATATAAGAAACAGGTGTCTTTTTATTTCGGTCTGTTTGCATGTTTAGGGGGTGAAACCACCCCTGAAATTTCATAAGAATAGGTGGTGCCCGCCTCCGATTACTTTGGTTTTTGGATATGTATTTTCATATGAAGTTTTACTCAACACAATTTTCTACCCCTTATGAACTTTGAGGGGTGTTATCATGGCCTGAACATGCAAACACGCAAACATAAAAAAACACCCGTGTCTTATTTTTCAGTCCTCTAAAACATATCCAAACAACCAAAGCAATCGGAGACTAACACCTGAAAATATTATAACTTTGAGGGGTGGTTTCACTCCCTGAATATGAAAACGGACCGCTATAAAAAACCAATATACCTTATATTTCGGTCCTCTAAAACATATCCAAAAATCAAAACATTCGGAAGCGGACACCTGGGAAACTCTCCTTGTATGCAGAAAAGCGAAATACTGTTTCAACAAATTGCAATGCTGTCTCTTACGATGAATCGCCACTCTTTGTCGTATACAATGTCTCTGGGCTTTTAATTAACAGTTATAAATCAGATTCTGTTAATGAAAAATGTATGCTGCTTATACCGAAATTTCGATGAAACGAAAGAGTGTTGTCTTATTACCACGAACGGCATGTGAAGTGATAAACAGTTTAGAACGTTGCGAAATTGTAACAGAATTAACCGACGAATATGTAACTGGTAATTCAACTATCTATGGCATAAAAAAAAACTGAAATTAGAGACTGTGTTCACCTAGTAAGAAAAATCAAAAGGATATCATGAACGATCTTTCTTCGTGCGAAAACAGTTATTCGGCTATCCGAAAAATTCATTTATCCGAAGAATGTGTGCCCCGATTAGTCCAGCCAATTAAGTTTCCACTATATCGTCAACTGTCAGAAGGAATCGTCTCACTAAGATTGCAACAGTAGCCACAATACTGTTTCAACATCCACGCATAGTGCATCACTCAGTTTCCTCGGCTAACAACACCGCGACCATAACAAACACTACAATTAACTTCCCCAGTTTAACAACTTCATACACGCGCATAGAGAAGACACATCAGAACGCATCATTCACCTCCCAAGTCCCCTCCCTGCTGTATAATGCCCCTCGCGTACCCAGGTGTCTCGGCTCACCAGTTTACGAAGCACTGTGCAGGCGCAGCAAGTTGAAGCTCGAAAATTCGAAGCGTCTCCGTTCCTGTTCGATGACCACGCGCGCTCGCGTCTCAGCGTGTTGCGGCCGCTGTTTCGTTAATATCCAGCTGACTGCCGTGTCAACACGGAGAGGGACGTGTCGGCACAAATGGTCGCTCTAAGGCACGGCGACAATGGGGCGCGCGCGGGCCACGGTTTGCTCTGGGTGTTTAGAAATTAAACGAGGCTGCAGCGTGCGCGGTCGCGTTTTACGGGGCACGTGTGCTAATTGAATAATTATAAGTCACTGCGGTCGTACGTCCATTCGACGGGGAACGCAATGCCCAGGCCGTCACAATGACGCACAGTAGTAAGGTAAATAATCACCGCTCGTGATTGTGCTATCACAGGAACTTGGGCTGCTCAAGTAGCTACGGCGAATTTTCTCACGGAATTCGCAATATTACGTTCGCAGTCACACGAAATAGAGACTTCGATTCGGCTCAACTCGCTGCGAAATGGAGAAATAATTCCGCGTACAGTAGTGCCTCGAAAGAAGGACGGGGTTCTGGCTCGAAATAAGATGACCGCTATCCCTTCCACTTTTATTGTTGCCGCAGCGAATGAGGCGGATTGCGTATGAGAGGCTGAGTGACCCTCTCGCATAAATCTGTACGTTGAAGTGTTTCCAATTGGAAGGATGTCTTTGTTAGGAAGCATATAAGAGTTCGTGTTTCTTCCCTCTACCGACGGTCGGTGGGTCTCACGAGTATGCAGGCTACAAACAACGCTCCGCGCTCGATTCGGAGGACAATGAATTAGCTGGCAGCAATTTCATGAGAGTCGTTCGATGGCGCGCGGCAAAAAGATCATCCACATCCGGCGTATACCGCTCGCGTGGGAGGCAGCCTGACCCAATTAATCGCGATTCCGCGTTATTCGAAGATCAGAATTAAACGGGCTAACGAGCGATAGGTGCACAATTCAGCAGCGTAATCTCCGCGAAGTATTATGAACCGGCTCGTTCTGAATCGCATTTTTATTTTTATTTACGGGGGGCGTATTAACCCCTTAACACCAATCTCTGTAATATTAGGTTTCTTGCTAACAGTCTCAAAATTCCACCACCTTAATATTACGGAGTTCGATGGAATAAAATATAAACGCTGTTTTCGAGAAAGTGTTTCATCCCAGTTTATAAACATTTTTTGTTATAAAAAGGTTGTAATTTTTTAAGGTTTTTCTAAAATTGAGTGTGTTGTTAAGGGGTTAAGTGATGAAAGATGCAATTTCTCTGGCCTTAATGAAGATGGGATTAAAGGTATGCGAAGGGAGTTTCGAATTCAAATCCTTGTGAACTGAAATTTTTTCAAGGAAATTAGTTTATTATTTTATAATAAAAAAAATCAACGGTACCATGAGCGCGCGTCTTTCTCACCGAAGCACTGTTGTCACACATCTTTTTAATAAATTAGTACCTATTTATTTATGGAAAAAACATGTTGGCTTGAATAAATAAGCCATAAGTTCTCAATGCAACGCCCTTTCTTAATGCTATAGACCAGAAGCTTCATTAAATAATAAAACACTCCCTGAAATCATCATAAATATTTAATAAAAATTTCTGTCCTAGTATATAATCATGCTAACTTCTCATTCAGAATATATGTTCGATAAGTTTGCAACTCACAAAATTATACGTGTCTATAATAACTCACTAATAACTCCACTATGCATATGTTAAAAAGAAATTTAAGCTTGGCACTGTCACATTGATATGCATCACATTCTGTACGCTAAACACAATTGCGTTGACAGAATGTGTATTCTCGCAAATAGATACTGCCATAGTATTGATTTTTTCGCTACTTCTTTATCTAAGTTTCGCAATTCAGCGCTGCGTATTCTGGATGATTAAGTTGCAATATTTATAATTGTCATTTCATTTCTTTCTGTCGTTCTCCCTGCTATTTTTGTACTTTAATCTTCATCTTAATATTGTCTTACTTGCCCGTCCTCTACTCAAAATCTTTCATTTGATTACAATGTACCGAAGAATTATTACCCGTAATAATAAATAAATAAATAAAAAATTATAAGAGTAGTCTGTGGGACTCCACGTCGCCGTTTATGTCACAAAGTGGGACGTCACCGGTTAAGGGTTAACCCCGTCACCAGCTGTCAGCCCGCAAAATACTAAATATCCATCAACGTACAGACACAAGCAAGTACGATCAAATCGTCGAATCTTCAGACGATAACCAATTTTCTATAGGGCACCAGCCAGCGCTCATTCATCATCGTGTACCACGGGGGCAGCGCGTTGTCCGCATCACGTGCACGCGCCCCGGAAACATTAAATCGATTCTAGTTCACGCGTGATTTACCGCGGCGAATTGAATCGTAAAGTGCTTCGCGTGCTTACGATTTTTCCCGTTTAATCGACCGCTCTATCCCCACCCCGCCCGCCCCTCGTTTATCTACCACGAAACTGCCCCTTTACCAGCAAAATTCGCGCGCGATTGTAAGTCCCTGCGGGGGAGCGGGGGCGCGAGGGCCGCGCAATCAAAAGTAGCTGACAGCCGCACAAATACAAGTGCTCAAACAGCGGTCGTGCGTAATTTTCTCACGGCGACGCGGGGACAAACAAGATTCTGGCCACGTCGGCGGCTCGCGTCCGCGCTTTATACGCGCGAAATGACCGTCGGTATCTTCCTCGTTGACATTCCCCCCGCCTAATAAAGTTATTGCACGCCATATCGTTGCTGGCGATAGTGCTGTATTTGTCAGACGGATTATCAGCCCCCACCCGTAATGATTATTTGCCAACGAATCGCAAAATTCTCGTGGTTATCAGCGATTCAGGTATGTACTGATTTTTTTAGAGCTAGGGAAATGGGGAGTACCTAGTATCTAGTGATTTTTTCGAATGGATTTCTGTGGAGTGTTTAAAGAAGTGTTTCCCAAATTTTTTTGAGTCGCGATCCTCTTTTATAATTTTCAAATAGCCTGCAACCCCCGCCCCCATGTAAGGTAAGGTAAATTTAAGGGAGGATTGCACCTTGTTGATCAAATAATATTTACTTTAACTTTAGATTATTTAACGGATACAGTTAATTTCTTTTTATTCGACGAATAAGGTTAATTTTATTATTCGTCTAGCGTTTCCACTTCAGCGTCGAATAAATTTTCAACTTTAACTTTATCTGTAACCTTAACGTCGAATAAAGTTAAAGTTAAAGTTAAAATTGAAACAATTATTCGATAAACTTGACTTGAAACGCTCGACGAATAGAAAACTTAACCATATTCGTTATTCGAAATTTATATTTAAACAAAATGTTTGCCCATCTCTCCGATCTTTGCATTCTACCGTACATTAGGATGAAATTCAGAAAAGATGAACCTTGTTACATATCCTTAGTATAAAGTTTAAGAGGACATACGAATTCGCATTGGTGAGTCTCGCTTCATTATTTCACGAGCTGCAAATGGCACAATGCGATCGACTCCTTTATTTTTCTTGCGTCACGCTCCCATTCCGTCTCATCGAGTTGCATCACGTGCCAGGAGTCGTTTAGCGGTTGCTTTTTCTTTCGAATCGAGAGAATTTTTGGAGCAGACTCGCTCCTTGATATGGCACGACACTGCTTTAGTTCGCCTCGTCGAGCAGGATTACTTTCTTCCGTGTATTTTCGGACGGTGAAAATCGAGAAAAACTTGTTAAATCTTCCTACCAGGGAAATATCATTCGGGACCTGTTCCTTGGCAGCTGCAAAAACTCTCTTGGTATACCCACGCTGACATAGAATGTGTCGTGGCTTGCTTTTCTCTTCCACTCGAATGCTGTGAAGAATTATGTATTGCGCAATCGGTGTGGATCTGACAAAATTAAAACTCTTGAAGTCTTCCGTGACGTATCTCGAAGTAAATAGCAATTTGCAGATTCGTTGGGAATATATATTTTTAGACAAATATTAAAATCGTAGAGCAGTAGAAAAAGTATTTCTTGCAACTTGTATACATGTGCAAAATGGAAGAAAGGAGTAAATATTCGTAAGTATTTAATAAACTCTTCATAGTTCTTCTAAGACTGATGAACTTCATTTTTAGGAACGGAAACCCTACTGTATTCACAATTTGGATACACGAATGTTATTTAGTGCCACTAATTTTGAGAAAACGATGTCGAAATATACGTATAAGATGTATTCTTCCAAGGGAGACCAATTTCAGGGTTGAAATTAATTATTGATGCGCTACTGTTACATTTTAGTCAAGTTGTTAGGTATTTATGGAAAGAATGGGTTTCTCAATAAATAAATTGATCCTGCGAGTCGTATTGTTTGGTATGTTAAATCTTTAGATTTGAATCCACTGAATATATATTTGAGCAGCAATTTAAATTGAGTTGTTCATAAGAAACCTGTCGAATACTTTAAAATATAATACTTTGTCATTATATTAAAATTTAATAAAACCTGAGATTTTTCGAACACATAAGACACATAACACTAATGTGAAGATGAAAAATACCTGTAATTTTGAAAGTAGATAAAATCAGGTTTCTGTGAATCCATTTTTGTACCCTTTGGTCTTGAAATTATCACTGAAGTATGTCCATCAGTGCAACGATATAAGGATTAACTTTAACATCCTCGAGGTTAGAGGAGGTTGGATCTTGTATAGCCATAAAAAATCAGGATAAAGAAAAACGACTTCAAAAAAGCCTCACTGAGATACTGATCAGTATCACACAATAAACAACATTAATACTCGCAACAAGGAAACTTGCTCCGATTTACTTCAAAGAAAATTGGAAATAAACGCTTAACTACCATTAAACAGCGATTCCAGGGAATTTATTATTTTCTCTTTAGGCACCCTATGAAAGGAACTTGGTAACATGCGCACCCGTTAATTTTAATACCGTTCTGAAAGAAATAACCATTCAGTTCACCACCAACTTCTTCTCGCTTGCGATGATTACAGGTTTTTGTAAAAATTTGATTCATTTTAAAGTTTCCCTATAACTTCATGTAACACTAATTATTTGAAGTTACTGCATTGTGTTCACGGCAGCAAAAATCGAACGCAAATAATTTACTTTGGAATTTCTTTACTTATATGGGATCTTCATAGGCAAAACACTGATATCAAACTTCGTATATCCCTTTTCCTAACTAATAATAATAAAAATAATAATTCTTTATTGCGACAGTAGACATTACGAAAATAACAAGAAGGTAAACAAGAACAAAAACAAATACATTCAGGGTGATAGGCAACTCTGCTGATAGTCAATAGTCTAGGGGGTGATTATACATGCGGAAATAAGACGAAAATCAAGAGTGACGAAATTGCGGTAAAGTCTTCGTTTTCAAGAAAATTGACTCGCCAGTGTCAACGTTCATGCTCTCGAGTCAATGTTCTCGAAAATGAAGCGTTTACCACAATTTTGTCACTCTTGGTTTGCGGTTTATTTGCGCCTGTATAATCACCCCCCAGAATATTGACTATCAGTAGAGTAACACCCTGTATAAGAAAACAAGGAAGAAAAAAATATTAGACAAATTAAATAAATATTACATAAACTATGACTTCGAACCCGTTTACCGTTATTGAATTCAAGAAGAAAGAAGACAAACAAGTATTTAAAGAAGGTCTAATGGATCATGGCGCATCAGCTTTAGGGGAGGATTCTCGTCTAACAGCCCCAAAAGTTACTGATATTTAAGATTTTTTTTTTTTTAAAAACTGTTGGTCATGTTGGATTAAACGCTTTTGGAATATAAGCAGCCAACATAAAACTTGCAGAAAAAAAATTTTTTATGTCGATGCTTCTTATTATTTATTAATTATTGTAAACCTTTTTGACGGTGTTGACGGCAGGTGTAGCACCTGCCACTGTCATCTTATTGCAAAAAGTAGAAAATATTCTATAAGTTAAATAATTTACGCTGGTACTGGATCTAGAATTTTAATTTTTTAAATTTTACTTACTATTTATTAATTATTGTGCAACCTGATTCCAAAAAATAGAAGTTTCTTAAAGTTAGATAGTTTACACTTTAAAGAAACAAAATGAAAAATTGAAAGAGTTATAGCGTTTGAAAGAAAAAGTAAGATTTTTCCATAGACAAATATTTCATATTATTCTTTATATCGACGAAAAAAGTATTATACATATATACTAAAATTAAAATTTTAGGTCCAGTACCAGGGTAAATTATTTAACTTTAAGACGCCAACACAGTCGAAGAGGTTAAGGCGATTCCACAATTAGTAATAAATAATAAGAAGGATTGACATCGAAAAAATAATTCTACAAGTTTAAAGATGCCTCCTTATATCTCAAAACAGTTTAATGCAATGTGACCAACAGTTTTATAAAAAAAAATCCTAAATTTCAGGGGCTGTTACACGAGAATTCCCCCTTAAGGGGGTAGACACGGGTAATGCAGCGCGCTGTAATACCCACATAATGTGCCCGAAACATGGGTTTGGGGGGATACGTTTTTCGTCCTTATATGAGCAGATTTTGGGCTGGGTGAGGTCTCAATCGAAAGAGGAAGGTTCGATGCAGCCCGCTCTGGTCATGGTTCGACAAGATTGTGTTGATATCTAATAATATGAGTGTTCAAAGTAGAGCAAAAGTCGACAAAATACACCCGCAGGAATCCAAGTATTTTTAGGTCACTAAAAGAGTTTTGTGGCTCAAACGATGACCAGAGCGGGCTGTCTCGAACCTTCCTCTTTCGAATGAGACCTCACCCAGCCTAAAATCTGTTCATATAAGGACGAAAAACGTATCCCCGTGATTGCATTCCCAAATACGAGTTCCGCCATATTGGCGATAATACAGAGCAAGTCACGTGACAAATTTAGTTGAGCTAGTGGACACGAGATGGCGCCTACTCGGGAGGACTGCCAACGTGGAATCATAGCAAAACTGAAGCGTTAGCTGGATACACAAGCCACAGTAAAAGCGTGATGCAGTCAATGCATGCATTTTCGGACGACTTTAGGTTAGGTTATATGCATTTTAGGTATACATTGACTAGGAACTGCTGGGAATTGTCTACATTTACTAAATTCACGCTTTTACTGTAACACATACATCACCGCTGCCGAATATATGTTATAATTATATGGCCACATTATTTCAAATAAAAAAAGAGATTGGAATTTTTTAATAACACTGGAAGTAGTGATTTACTGATATCATATTTTCAGAAAATATAATTATTGCATTTATTATTATTCTTCCGACTATTGTATATAACATATAACAAGGAAAAGTCTCCAAACCGGTCAACAGTTGACTCCTTGATTTTTTTCGTAATTCTTTACGCTCCTATGCAGAGATGGGCATTATTTAATTAAAAGAATATACTTCCGAATGGTCCCAGTGGTCGATCGACACGAGGTTTGGGGGAGGGTGTGTGTACCCTAAATCTAAAATTCTATTTAGCTTCGGGTATTTATTAGTTTCCTTTGTTTATTCGAAGGCCTTTCATCTTTGGCTTCGAATAATTTTTCATCTTTCATTATATCTTTATCCTAAGGTCGTATTCAAATATATTGGCCGGTCGATTCGTTTTCGCGAACAGCGATCGAGGAGAAATCAGCTATCACCATCTGACGATCGTGGATTTGTCAGTTGGAGTTCCCTAGCCACCGAAGGGTATGGTGGGGTAACGGGAATGCTGCTCGGCCCCGTCTGAACGTAGACGTGTGGCTGTTATTTATTCTTATTGTCAGCGTAGTACATATGTAGTTGTGTGCGTCACGAAGTAATGCGTAGACCAATACGAGATGAAGCTATCGAAAAAGAATCAATGTTCTGACCAATAAAGCTCCTGAATTTTTTCAGAGCTAAGGCCTAAGGCACACCTATTCTGATGCCTATTTCTACGCTTCAGCTCGGTTTAGCCTATACATGACAGAAGCTTGGCGCTATCCCCACCACTTCTGGCTCACTCGTGTTCTGCGATGACGAGAGAATACGCGTTACGAATAGGAGTGTGCGGATCGTCCCGCGGCTCGGATTCTCGGCCCTCGGGACGGGTCGGAAAATTTCGGGCGGGATCGGGCGGGGTCCCGATACTTTCGTATTGCTCGAGATCCCGACGGTTTCGGGATCCCGAGACTCGATTCGGGCTACAAGCATGACCGCCATGAGCGGGCAATTTGATTTCAGGTCGGTTTGGCAAAACTCGGACACGATCGGCTCGAAAGCCAGCTATTACGAGCGGACCGAGACGGAAAGAATTATGTATATCATTTATATCGATACCAGAGTGATAAGTTTTTACCTTTCTGTCTCCTGTTGAATCATAATTTGTATCTTATTATTTATTTACATATATATGTATATTCATTGCTACCAAATAATCTGTGAATACTGAATACGTCCATATACGTACTTAAATAAATACCATGTTCAGAACTTGGGAAGAAGACTATTTTTATATCGACAATATTTTAAAATCTGAATAAAATATACTTCATACTTAGTACTTTATGTAAAGGGAATATATAGGGTATTATCTTTTTCCGGATAGGTTCAGATTTAAAATAGAAAACGTACGAACTATAAGCATACAAAAAGGAATATTTCCTGGATGTTTCATAATAACAACAATATACAGGAGGCGAATATTTTATTATTTCAAATTAACGTGTAAGAAACATAATTTTTCTATGTTCTCAGGTAATAATTTTAATCTATTACTGGTAACGATATCGTCCGATCGCGTCCGAGTTTTGCCGAGCCGACCTGAAATCAAATTGTCCGCTCATGGCGGCTATGCTTGTAGCCCGAATCGAGTCTCGGGGTCCCGAAACTGTCGGGATCTCGAGCAATACGAAAGTATCGGGACCCCGCCCGATCCCGCCCGAAAGTTGCCGGCCCGTCCCGAGCCCGAAAAATCGGGTAACCGCACACCCCTTGTTATGAAACTCACCGGCCAATAAATCTGAATACGATCTTAGAAGTTCGAATAACCGACGAGAACCTTTGTGTCCCGAGCCGCGCGAGATCGCCGTGCTCGGCGATGTGTCATCGATTATAAAGAAACAGAATTTGTTTATTTTTCATCGTATCAATATGAAAGTGACACCATTGGATTCTTGGCATTCTCCCGGTTATATTGGCAGAAAATAATTTAAATCGGACTATTTTTAACAAAACGGGCTTTCACTTCTACAAACAAATTTTTCACGTAATTTCCTTAATTTTGGTCCGAATTATATCATTTTTGGGGCCAATTTGATCGAGAAAACATGAGGAATCGACTGACGTCACTTTCGCAAAGATCTGATTAGAAATGCAGAACTGCAGATTTGTCACTGCTTAGCGCGCAACATTGTATGGCCCCGCTGGTTTCGAGCGCCGAAGCCCACGAAACTCAGCAAGTCGCATGATTGCCAGCGAGAAGGCCAAGAGGGGACTTTCCATGGCGAAGGAAAATCAGCCTTCTACAGAACTCAAATCGAGAAAGACTTTGCTAACAAACTTTATATTCACGTCAAATAAATACTTGTAAAATTTAGACGACGAACTATTGTTGAATATCGCCAGTTCTTACATATGCCCCACTGGGTTCGGAATTCCTGATCCCAGAGTTTCATGCATTTACCTATTGAAATGTTGCTTCAAGTCATCGGGAAATTGAATTGCTTTTTCTTGTACATACATATATCTGTTCGCGAGTAGGTGTCACGAATGACGCGACTTTGGTTTCCCAAATAAATTCACATTTATCAGGGCCCTCGTCTGAACCGCTTGACAAGGAGATTGAACGACGTAACTCGAGTGCGAGTGAAATAGCGCACCAGCGAGAGACCCTCGGTCGACGGCGACTTGAGTCATCCAGTACTGAATATGAAAATGTTCATATTTCTCATTACACCTTGATAAGAGTGTTACCACCGATGGATTGGTGAGTTTATGTCGACGAACATGAGTCGAGACGCAAAGCAATTTGGTTTATTTTTTTTTAATGAATACATTATTAGGACACACACTACGTTTACTAAAAATGGACCGAATTCCTCCATATCTGACATCATTTTCATCGAGAAACCCTAAAAACTCCATTGGTTATACTTTCCTCAACACTTATCAAACATGAACATTTTAACTGGCCCGTCGGTTTTATTGCTCTCGGCTGTCAATGGGTGGTCTACTGGGGCCCGAAGGTCCTCGCTCGTAGCGAGAAAGCAAAACGGTGGGATGGGTAGGTCTTTCCCGATAATCCGAGCCCAACCATTTGCGTGCGCAGCTTCATGTTGCACGTCAAAAAATTCTTTTAATTACAATTAGTAATTCAGTTTGTAAGTGCAATTAAATTAGGCGTCATTAAAATCATGCACAGTTCATTAATTTTAACTAATTGACCTATTCATTTATTTTTTAATTCATTAATGTGTTGCTCTGGTGAAGAACATCGTAATACGTAGCTAATATTCTAGGCCCTAGAATCTACGATATTGTCAATGTGCAATTGAAACGCACGCCACTTCACACTATCGTTTCTTAGCATTCATACGGCGTGATTTTCTAGCTAGAGTCGTCAAACGCGATGCTCGCCAACAATCATGTGTCTCGCTGAATTTCGTGGGCTTTGACGCTCGAAACCAGCGGGACTATACAATGTTGCACGCTAAGCAGTGACGAATCTGAAGTTCTGCAATTTCTAATCAGATCTTTGCAAAAGTGACGTCAATCGATTCCCTACATTTTTATATATAATGTTTGTTCATAACTGCTTTCTGCATAGGACGTGTAATAAGTGTATTTCATGTTCTGTTTCGATGCTTTGCTAGTAAAAAAATGTCTAACCCAACAAACTTCATTTTCTGGGGACATCCCCTCATCTATTTTTCCTTTTCACTTATAATTCCTGACTGCTAACGTAGAATATTGTAGCATAAGCACATTTCAAGTAATTAAAATGTACAATGAATTTTCTACGTTTGTAGTACCAGCCGACTTTCCGTTTAAATTTTTATAAGTACAACGCAACAGCTGAGAATTTATTTCCTTATTCAGAATAGAATACAGAAATAGCAAACAGCTCCCTCTCGCGTTTACCGGGCAATCGTCGATCTATCGGTATTACCATTTCTGTGCAGAAAAAACCTGCTGTAATACCGACCGGCCAAATCGGCCAGACCACGTGACGTGTCTACCCCCTTAATCACTGTACTTAAAATACGTATGCACTTTTTTAAATTAAAATACCTATACACTTTTCTCAACAGCGAAGGAAATAGTAACATGTAAAAGCAGCAAAATTATCGCATTATTTATGGATCACGAAACACCCAGTGTCAACAATTTTAATAATTATCTACAAAAAAATGATGTTTTGTGTAATCCAATTTTGTTCTTCCAGGAACATTAACGACACGTTATGCCGATAGAACAACTGATATCCACTGTCTCCATATGTTGAAATCAGACAATGTAGAGACGAGTGAAAATACCTACTCGCTTCCTTCGTTACGTTTTCTATGTACTTAATTAAACACGTACGCTTTATCGAGTAGAATTACTGAATACGTACTACGATCTGTGGCGGCGGTTTTCCGAAATGCACAGGTGGTAGCAGTGCGAGTACAAATTATACGCTGCAAGGGACGCATTACTTTTCGCTGAAATTAGTTCAAAGTGTTCAGAATTACACCATCTAGCGGAGAGATCCGTGCAAGCTGAGCAGCCAGACGTAATGTAACAACACACACGCGTGAAAAGAAAATGTTATCGAGTAGCGAGCAGACTATCCTCGACTTATGTAATACATAAAACAGAGCACGGTTTCGCGATATAAAGCCAGAAGTCCCGCGTCAGGACGCTCTGGGGCGCAGGCGGCAGGGTGGTATGATGATTTATGATCCCTTATGCGAAAGGTTATGGAGATTTTTGCGGCGGTGGCTGTGTATTTATCTCCAGGAAGTCATCTAAGTTATGCGGATATTGATTACACCGAAATTTCAGCGCGCCGCTCCACGCCGTCGCTTTCCAATCCAACAGTGCGCGGGTTATTATTTAAAATACAATTGCGGCAGTATTGCTGGCTGTCGGCACCTCGTCGATTTAACAATCACGTTAAACGATTCCGTTATTGCACGGATTAAACTAAAGTGTAATGTAGTGTTTCGCATTGTCCAGCGACATTTAATTGCTATTAAACGTTGTTTCGCGTATTCTGCGTGCTGCAACGTCCAGCAAAGCGTGACGGTCAGATACATTATTTAGAACTAAACGGTTTGTATAATGCCGGTAGGTACTGCTTTCGATTGAAATTTAGGTAATTAGTTTCACTATTGTCGTCTTCAATGTATGAAGAATGTATTAAGGAGATTTGAAAGCATATCTTGTATATGTAGAGGATGACAGAATGATTTTATGAAAGTAACAAGGTAGGTACAAGATACTTTGAAGTCTTTGGTAAAACGTTATGAATATATTTTAAATATTAGGGGAAGGTGGGGCAAGACGGGGTAGTTAAGGTTTGATGATTAATAAAACACAGATTTTCATAATCAACTCATCAATTTTATGTCCGAACCATTCTTTGGTAATAAGTCTTTCAGTTTAACTGTGAATCAACCTAAGTTTTACAGGTTTTAATAGAATAAATAAAAAAATTCAGAAAAGTCGTTTTCTTCTGAAAGTAATTGGAATGACCACGAAATGTTGAAGTAGTCTTTTAAAAGAACACTTTTTGTGACCAGTAACCTTTAACAGTGTGAACTGATTTATTCTGACATGAGTTACAGACACTGAAGATTTTATACTAGAAAGTTTACAACACGCAAAGGAAGTGTTAGTCAGATAAAAATTATTTGACACTGGTCGAATTAGATAGAGAAACGCAAAGTTTACTGCTATTTAGTATTCTAGTGTCTACAGTCTTATACTCCTACTTAAAATTGTACTTGTACTCAATATTATATGTACAATAAAACATTGTCATTTGAACAGTGAAACGGCAAGTTTGTATTGCGAGCTGAAAGAGAACAGTAAAAGGTAGCGTCTTCAGTAAATAATCAATGAGACACCGTAGTAAAACTTGCTTCCTTCCTCAAGTTCACTTGAAACCTCAAGAGGCTATAACTCGACAAGAAAGTATTTCTGAATCTACATTTTATAGAAGCAGCATTTCCAATGGAATGGAGATCCGCTACAAGAAAATAATTACCGATTTCCAGCAATTGTCACGAACTCAAATAAAAGTAATGTTTCCATCATTTCACTTGCACGAGTATTAACGAGCAGATAGTATTAGAAAATATTCCAAAAAGTGCCTATAATAGACATATATTGATACCAAACCTGAATGATATTTTTTACGTGCATACTCAATTCTAAGAACAATTCCAAATAAATTAGGAGGAGTAATTGGTCTAATCATATAAATTTTAATTATTTTACCTTTTATGTAATAACAAGAAAATTGTACCAAACAAATCAAATTATATTTTGAACGTTAACAGCTCTTTTTATTTTATTATCTTGATCAAGAGGGAAACAGATTGAATACCCTCACAAAGAATTAAAACAAATGTTTACAATTTCACATTTTCCATATTTCTTAATCAATCCGAATTTAAATAATTATTAACACAATTCAGCACGCAGCTCAGTTTGCGGTGAACACAGAGTACTCGACCGGTCAAGCCGAAGGGATACATATCAGCGTCAGGCCCGACATTAAGTAAACTACAATATTGACGCAGGGATCGTTCGAATAGTAATAGTTTAATGACGACAATTTCCTGATAATGCCTGTGGTATTAGCGTAGCTTTGCCAACAGATTGTAGCATATTAGATGAAGATTTAGATTCGCCCAAGGCATTGCTAACTTCGAAACACACACACATCTAGGTACATAGCATAGCCCCGTCCTATACACTCAAAATGTTGTCTCAAGTTCAAGACCGTAAGCTCGGGGATACACAGTCTTAACATGATTAAGGTTATCGTGTGGTGTTAGTCTCGACAGTGTGCCATATATCTTGAAAAACTTTCGCGGTATATTAACGCAGGGCAACGGCATTAAAGTGACAAAAGGCGTTAAGTACTTGTCTCATAGCACGAATTATTAAATCTGCTGGTATAGATTGACAGTACCATCACCATTACAGTATATTACTCGACTTAAATCAATTTTTAAAATACACGAAGCTTGAGTTACGAGATACAGGATTTAAATAATACAGACACTATAAAACTAAATTCAGTTTCCGTCATTCCAGTTACCATTTTGGAACACAGGCTATGTCCTGACCTGACATCTTTTCGTTGGTATACTTTTTAATTCCTCACGAATTAAGAAGGGATTCTCCTGTAACAGCCCCCGAAATGTATGATTTTTTTTTTTAAATCTATTGTTAATATTGCATTAAACTCTTTTGGGATATGAGGGGGAATCTTTAAATTTGCAGAAAAATATTTTTTTTATGTCGATGCTTCTTATTATTTTTTAATTATTATAAACCTCTTTGACGGTGTTGGCGGCAGGTGTATCACCTGTCACTGTCATCTGATTGCAAAACGAAGAAAATATTCTTAAAGTGAAATAATTTATGCTGGTACTGGACCCAAAATTTTAATTTTAGTTTATTATAATATGAAAAATTTGTCCAAGGAAAAAACTTACTTTTCCTTTCAAACGATATAACTCTTTCAATTTTTCATTTTTTGTCTTTAAAGTGGACCAATATCAGCGTAAACTATCTAACTTTAAGAAACATCTATTTTTTCTGCAATCAAATGACTGTGATAGGTGCTACACCTGCCGCCAACACTGTCGAAGAGGTTTACAATAATTAATAAATAATAAGAAGGATCAACATCAAAAAAAAAATATTTTCTGCAAGTTTAAAGATGCCTCATTATATGCCAAAAGAATTTAATCCAATATGACCCAAAGTTTTTTCAAAAAATTCTTAAATATCAGTTACTATTGGGGCTGTTAGACGAGAATCCCCGCTTAAACATTTTGATGCTATTCAAGGACAATTTACGCCTCACTTCTCGCGATTTTTTATGAATGGTAACAAGTGTAGTTATTACAATGGTCACTTAGGTTTAATTTAAAGGTGTAATCCATGCTCCAAGAATAAATTAACGAACTTTTTCTCAGTACAAATATAACAGATTTTTGATAAGTCCTATAATAATCGGTGCATTTCACGTCACACCAAAACCATAATGGTCACTTGAGCGTTTTATGGTATCGATCCGAGCAAAGAGTCTCGCACTATCGGCGGTTTTTATCGAAAGCACTGTACTGTAATAGCGACGCTGGTGGCTCTTTATCAATGACGCGAAAATCGTCTTGTAATAGACACCACATTTACGATACCCTGTATGAACATAAATTGCCCCTTTATATCGTGGTTCTAGTGTTGTTTTTCCTTTTATATAAAGGAAAGGGTGCGAAGCTCGCGATACCATATATCGCCAACGTAACGAACGTTACCAACAGATTTAGAAGCCCCGCACCTACCCAGGATAAGAAAAACACGCTGATATGGGAAATAATAGTGCCGCATTATAGCTACTGATTGTGAGTTGCAAAGCGAGAAGTGCAACGGCACAATTACGCAGCGACCGTCCGTGCTCTCGACGAGTTCGCGAGCATTGCTTCCGTAATTACCTGAGGCACGCCTCGCATGATCAGTTTCAATTTGCGGAAAAAGCTTAGTCGGCAGCAGGAAAAAAGTCGAGCTGCCACGAGAAATTTATCGTGCTGTTTCGTAGTCGCTGGCACAAAAACAGAGATGCATCAGTGATATGTTCGGTTGAGTTTTTAAAAACAGCTGTTCCTGTCAATTCTGTAACTACAGTTGTACACTTTAATGACAGCCTGCACACCTTTTAACGCTTGCATGGCGGATGTATTTTAATATGTGTTGTTAGTTATTAACAGCCCATATTTCGCTTCATTTAAGTTTTCCTTTCTTTTTAATTTGATACTCGCGCTATAGGAATAAGGTTCGTCCTTAAATTACGTAAGGCTGTTGGGGGGGGGGGGGGGGGGGGCTCGCGAATTTCTTATGTTTTCTTACGGGGGGGGGCAAGGTAGCGTCATACGTAATATTTTTTAACCTAATTTTCAATAAATTCAAAGAAAAGTAATTTTAGTTTATATTTCCCGAACCGAGTTAAATAGTTATATAACTGTTTAAAGGAATTGTTATAACTGAAAAAATGTGATATAAAAAATATTGCGCCAGGACGGGGGAGAGATTGGAATATAAAATTTTACAAATTTTTATACTTGGGGCGGGAGGGGGGAGATATCGCCAAAATTACCCTTATGTAATTTAAGAGCGGCCCAATAGTGTAGTGATCAGATTTCCTTTCGTGTCGTTGTAAACTAGGACATTTAAGTTAATACACAGTTCTGTGGGCGATATGTAATGAATCAAGATAAATGAAATTAAGGTAGTGGAAAATATTCTGTAAGAATTTCACATAGAAAACAGTATGGACCTGTAATAAATGTTTCAGTTTCGAATATATTGGTTCTTCTCTCCCATATACGTTACACTGTAGTGAAATGTCCTGTGGATGTAGTCTTTAATTAGACTTTAATTACTTAGTCTGCCAGTGCTGAAGAAAGTTACTCGCGCGATTAAACATCAATCACAGTGGTGTCCCTCATCATGGCTAATGTAAATATACTGGAATGGCAAATTACATACATACATGTGACATACACAATGTTCGAGAGCCCATAACACTGAAATGAATCTTATTTTTTATATACAGTATTAAAGTGAAGCCCTCGAGTATATTATGTATATACATGAACAGAAAGAAAAATTACTGTATTTATTTTTACGACAAATAGAACTAGAATTTCTGACCACATAAGTTAATTTAATATTGTATCACCTTCAACACAAACCAGTTTTATTGACCATCGGAAATTTTCGCTTGGTATATATTCTGTACTTTCTTCGAGTTTCTTAAAAGCAAACATTTCTTTACACAAAGAATCGCTTCAGTCATAGTTCTACTAGTTCCGTTGCATCCTGTGCACACCTACTAATACACATACAGAAATGATTTACCACTACCCTATATTCTTTACTTGATTACTATAACAGTAATTGGTGATTGCTATATTAGTAACTACTGATTGCTATATTAGTGACTAGTGATTTCTATATTAGTGACTAGTGATTGCTATATTAGTAACTACTGATTGCTATATTAGTGACTAATGATTTCTATATTAGTGACTAGTGATTGCTATATTAGTGTCTAATGATTATTATATTAGTGATTAGTGATTATTATATTAGTAAGTCTATTATTATCTATCCCCAGAAACAAATCATCGATTTGATCGAATCATTGAAAGTTATATAGCCATATATTTGTTTATGTACCAAAATCTGCAAATCAAGACAAAACGACTCATCTCTAAAACTGAGAAGAATAGATCATACTTTATACCAATTCATGTTATACATTACACGCTAATATTCCATTGTTATTGAATTTGTATCCAGAATTTTGAAACACTCGTTATACATAGCAATTACTCCCATGACTTAGCGAAATAACGACATTAATTTTCCACCGAATTCACCGAAAGCAGCCCCCCTGTGCGTGACGGCGACCCGATGAACGCGCAGTTCACCCCTAAACACACCCTCCGCAATCCGGATAATCCAGCGCGATGGGAATGGAGTCTTCAGTATTCTTTCGCCCTTCGGCAAATCACCGTCGTAATAATTACGGCGAATCCTGCGACAGGGAGCTGAATGGTTCGTTATTACGTTTCAATTAGCAGGGCAGGATATTTACGGTAATTGCAATCAGTTACGTTATCGCGCGAAACCGAATGTCCCTAACGAGAGAAGGGCGCCACGGGGACAAAGACAAACGGAATCCAGACGGATTCTGTCTACAGAGGTGTGCAAATTACATTGGACTGCATCAAAATCCTCTCGTGGAAAAAACAGGTGTACTTCGTTCAGTCTGGTGTGCTGAATCCACTTTGGAAGCTGAAGTTTCTCAGTTACAGTTTTAGATAGAGAGACTGGATTCTCTGATAAACGTGACTTTTCCAATAATCGTTGACTTTTGACAAATAAACTTCATCTATTTTTTGGTTCAAATAAATATTGTGCTCAAAATAGACGTCATCATTTCTCTTTTTTGGAGGTGACACAGTGGATAATGGAGTAAAAATATATTGGAAAACGTCTGTTGAAATATCAACAGGGGATTAGGACAAGAAAAACATTAAATATCTCTGTTTTCATAAATACTTCTGTAACATTAATGAATCGATGGTAACTGTTAATTATTTGGGTAATGCGTGAATACTTTATTTTAACATGTACGACTGTTTTTTGTCCAGAATCGCTTTTTGGCACCCTAAACCTTTATCTTTCAAACATCTGTTTCCACATTTCGATTCTGGAATCCACAAAAGGCACTTGAGATTCTTTTCACAGAAACTATAACAATTTTTTGCATACCATTGACTCTACAGAATGTTTTCACGTTTTCTGCAAAAATATGAGAAAATTATGGTTAGGAGAGACCGGAGCAGATTGTAACACAATAGTTTTCATAGGTTTTTCTCGAAAGTGTTTTCCTCAATCAGGAAATAATTTGCGTGATTTACTACTTACATATGTGGTGAACTGATTGCGTGAAAGTACGTGACAAAATCTTGGACACTTAGACATCTAGCATCATTTTAAAGAAATCTGAACCTTTGTTACAATGTACCCCAGTCCGGGGTAAATTGTAACACATCTGTTTTACTTATTTAAATACAAATATAAACACAAATAAACATTTCTAAAAAATATAAATGAAAACACAGATCATTATTAAACATTTGATATACATGAATTAAACAATCATTGCTTATTCATCTGATTCTATCAAAATCTTCTTCTTCGCTTTCTTTACTTCTTCCTTTATACTTTTTTTCTACTTTTTGGATTCTCGATTGTTCTGTTGTTCGTCTAGAGTATCTTTTTCCAGTGTGTCAGCAAATAACTTGCTTTATCACCATTTAGAACGGAGTAAGTATAGTAACATGTTACAATTTACCCCGAGCTTGAATTTTTGCGTTTCATCTCAGCAAACGAGTAACTAAACATCAAATTACTAAAATGCGTACACATTATAATAAACCAATGTGTACTGATTCCTTTGCGACAAAGAAGCAAAAATTCAAACGGTTTCTAATGACGGTTAATTGAAATGAAAGTGCTAAGACAACATTTACTTACATGCTTTAAATACTAAAATTCTGGGCTTTAACCACAAAATGAATACATAACGTTCGTTTGTGTCATTAAAACCGACGGTGCTAATATCGTCAGATTTGTCGTTCAAAAGATTTTACTTATGTTACAATTTACCCCGTGTTACAACCTGCCCCGTTCTCCCCTACACTGCTAACTAGTGACGATGAGTTAACTCTTCGTTGAAAAATTCCTGCATGCTGAGTAACACGAGTTGATTCATGGCGAAAATTAAAAACTGTTTTCGTACGAATGAAGTGAACGAATATTAGGTTACGTGTCGCATTTATTGTTCGCGAAACGAGTTAATTCGACTATAACCATATTTATTGTATAACTTTACACTGGAAACATTTCTGGTGGTGAAATGACCCAGTTAATAAGCTCAATGTACCGTTTCGTAATTTGCGAGTTTCACAATGCCGTTGATCAGTATTAACACCAGAAAATGTGGGAGAAATTCTTTATTTTTGTTGTTATTGCAAGTTTTGTTGTTTTTACTGCAGGCTTCTTTTTTTATTTCGAACTTAAGTGACATTTGCTGTATTTTAACGTATTTTGAAACTTAGAAAAAATTGAACTCGTTCTGTGCCACGGTGGAAATTCAAATTTTTTATAGAGCTATAAAAAAATAATGTGAAAAATAGAATGTGATACTCAATTATAGGAAATTAGTATTTATGTTATATTTATAGCGATTTCAACCTTTTGCGCTGTATTTCAATTTCGACACTGCATTGAGAATCACCTCTTTGCTTCGAATGAAAATTTTACCTTCAAATAAACATCTCACCACAAACATGCGGAATCGCATTAAGTTGTTAATTAAAAACAAAGGAATTAAACATGTAGGAATTAACTACTTACTTACGAAAACTCTCTTGTTACTTGTCTTTTTATAGTTTAAGTCTAACAACTTATAATTTACACCTCTGTAGCCATCACAGGCTGTCATTCCAATATTAACCAGTTGCTTCGAATTTATATAACTTAACCATTTCGTTAGGCAAATTTCAAAGGCGTATTAGGGGAGACAAGATCAGATGAGGTGTTGAAACAAGCGACGCTTATTAATTCTGAGGAATCGTGAACATTAGCCGACGAAACTTCCACTGAAGAATGCTTCGTCGAACTTTATACAGTTAAATTGCCCGAGCTTTATAAATTCACGCGATAAGGCCGATGGCAACCACGAAACTGCTTACATAATTAGTACTTAACAAGTACATAAACGTGGCGCGCGAGACGGCTGAGAGATGGCTGCCTAGAATTTCTCTTGTAAGAGATTCGACGCGGCTTATAGGGCAGCTGCGTAACGAGATTGCGTCGAGTTAATAATGATTACCGTATCTAGCATAACAGTTATGGAATCTCGTGCACGGTGGATGATGATGATATTTGAAGCGCAATTTACAACGGTCTCGGCTGGATCCACGCGGCTACTCGCTTGGGAGAGATTGGAAGGCATCATTTCAATCTACTTTAAACGTTGTATTGTACACGTTCGCGCCATTACAGCGTCACGTTGGCGCAACATAAACGCCAGTCTGCACTCCATGAGCAAAAGATCTCGGCGTTTTGCAGATTTAATGCCTTTTTAACCGTCGCTAGAGACGCAATCACCCACGCAACGTGGGTTAGCTTCACCCTACACGATTAGTAGAGCTTGTACGTACTGTGAAACGTTGATAGAGTGTTTTGTTAAATTGTTAGAGGTGGTTCCCTGGCCTGCCATTTCTCTGCGATTCTCGGAATTGGGTAGAATGGACGTAGAGATTCTGCAGAAGTTTATTCTTTGGTTCCTTATTGCATCATGTTTAAGAATTGTGGAGGTCGAAGCTGGAGCTCACGAATTGTCTGGATCCTTGTTGCTTCCTAATGATAATTTTAATACGTGGCTGAACTTTGTTTTAAAAATGTTACATGACATTAAACAATTGGTCTGAGAACGTAAAAATATGTTACTTAGAAAACTCTGTATATGTATAGTGTAACTAATTTGTTTCTATTTTTTTGTTTATCCTTTGTTTTATTAGATATAGATTTAGATATAGATTAGGGTTGTTAGGAATATTCTACGTATTCGAATATTTGAATACTGGAGAATTCGAATTTGAGATTCGAATATTCGAAGAATGAGGAGTATTCGAATAATTAGGACTATTGGAATAATTGGGAATATTCGAATAATGAGGAGTATTCGAATAATTGAGACTATTCGAATAATTAGGAATATTAGAATAATTGGGAGTATTAAGAGTATTTGAATAATTAGGAGTATTCGAATATTCAAATAATTAGGATTATTCGAATGTTCAAATAATTAGGAGGTTTCGCATGATTGGGAGTATTAGGAGTATTCGAATAATTACGAGTTTTCGAATAATTAGGAGTATTATTGAAGGTCGAACCTACTATGGTGAAATGTTGCAGAATATTTCCAAAAGAACAAGGTTTGCATAAAACACAGAAGATATTATTAAAGTCGTAATGCTATTGAGGTGGCAGAAAATCGTGTAGTGGATATCTTCTATAATTGGGGTTAACATATTTCTGCAAACCGAGGTAAAAAATAGGGACAGAACGGAATTTTTTTGAAAAAGTACGTTTATTCTAGTGGTTGAAAATGACATACAATGAAGAACACAATAGTAATTACTAGTATGGCAACAATCTATTTGGGAGTGAAGTCATATTTTTCAACAGAAATGTTTCAATATTCTTAAGGATGTACCCTAGTTTAACTCCCCGTTTTCAACGCTATTTTCGGGAATTTATTTAACGAAAACTATAAGTTTATACTGTGCGGTGTTTTTGCCTGCATATTAAGGGGTCATTCTGTTTAGCGCGCAAACTTATTATTAATTTATTGCGAAGAAACGACTTATATTAATGGAATAAAACTTGTTGCTATTGATTAAACTACATTTCAACAGTAGATAAAAAATATAAAAGTAATAAAATTATTGCATTTAAAATACTTTTGAAGGCGATTTTGATGGCATGGTTACAACTTCATGCCTCGCCCGTGCAGGCGATTTCAGCTATTGGACTTATCTGAAACCAAAACTACAAACAGATTCTTGATCAGTATGACTGTCGCTATCGTCCGAACTAGAATTACAGATTTATCTTTAAAATTAATAAACCGTCAGGCAAAATGCAAGAATCAATGTATTTGAACTTTACGAATTTCACCGCAGTACTCTACAGACACATTTCTGGGATCAAAGACTACAAGAAAATGCAAAGAAAAATCGATTTGTTTGACCCATCACACTAGGGTACCTACCCCTTTAATTTTTTCGCAGAATTCCATCAAAGATCAAGAAATACGAAAACCGGGACGTATGGTAACCCCTATCTATAATTCAATCTCGAATATCGAAGTAACTATAAAATCAAACTAGGCCCAGGCATTTTACAAGGCTATCCACTTAGAACGAGCGCGCAAGAACAGATGCCTTGCGTGGCCATTTTCAGACAATCGCCTCGGCATTTATTCTCAGGCTCAGGGGAAACCGGCACAAAAACCCTGGGCTAGGCGTAGGTACATCCAAAATCCAATTTCTTCTTTAGGATAGGGACTACTTGGTCAATTCATCCGTTCTCGCGCGCACGCTCTGAATTAAGTGGATAACCCTATATACACCAGGGTGGTCCTTATTTTCAACCTGCGATTTCTTTTCCTCTCACTCCCTAATATGGTACCATTTCATAAAAAAATAGTTCCTGAAAGAGATTATTGCAATCTGACAACACGAAAGGTTGCCGACCAGACCTTAAAGTTTAGAATTCATCGATGGTTTGAATTAGAAGAATTTCTCAAAAATGGTAAGCCATATCGAAAATTTGTTCAAATAATATTAAAAGAGCATTCAATTTTTTACAATTACTGTATATATCATTTTTCCGTGCTTCCAACCATTTTTAAATAATAGTGTTTGAATATGGAGAGCATTGTCTATAAGCGCGCTGTGCGGACCTCTCTATATTCAAACGCCATTATCTACCAAATGCTTGGAAGCACGAGAAAATGATATTGTTGATGAAATGAATTGTAGAAAATTGAATGCTCTTTTAATATTATTTGAACAAAATTTCGATAGGGCTTACCATTTTTTAAAAATTCTTTAAATCCAAACTATTGATGAATTCTAAACTTTAAGGCCTGGTCGGCACCCTTTTCTGTTGTCCGATTAGAATAAACTTCTTCATTTTCTTTTATTTTTTCATCAAATGGTACCGTTCTAGGTGGTGAGAGCAAAGAAATTCAAAACAAAATTACGACCCATATAAATAAGAGACACCCTAATATATTTACACTAGTACATCTGGTTTAAAAAATTCCATCACGAGAAAGGTACCTATCAGTGGCGGATTTAACAGGGCGGCTAATGAGCAGTTGCCGCCTAGGCCCGGCAGGGCCCCATGACCAACAAAAATTATGATTAAGTATAGGTATCCAAACACTACATTTTTTTCGTACTGCTACACTTGGCCCAATTTTAGTAAACTACCTCTTCTTTTTCCTCTAAAAATGGGACCCTCAGAACGTTTGCCACCTGGTTCTATTTTCTTAAATCCACCACTGGTAGGTACCTATGTATCCTCTATTCATTAAAAGAACCCGAATATCTGTTGAAAAGTGAAAGAAATCCGAACGCCAGTTCGGAAGTAGACAGCCCAGATAAACAAGATCCGTAATAGGTCACGGAAGCTGATAAACTGCCCAACCACGAGAGACCAAGAACATTTATAAACTGCCATCTATCCGCGCGCAGCGTCAGCCATTATTCTTTCACGCTTGCCCCCGAAAAATTTTCTAATTTCGACGCTCAGCACGCGAATGGAGGATGGGCCACAGGGCGATCCCGAACAACAGGATTCCGATACATCCTGCGGAGCTTAATCCCACTTTTCTCTATACCCCGTCGTAGCTATGCTCAGTACGGTCCCCCTCTGTCATATACCCCGCTGCGTCTGAAAGCACTGTTGCAGTATCTATATGTCCCGTAATATTGGCTGTATATCACGATTATATCCCGGAAGGCTGCTCGATACATCGGCCCGCCGTGGTAGTACGTATCGCTTGCGACGGTTTTATGCACGCCGTTAGCAGAGCAATGATCCATTTTCCTCTTTTTTCCCTCCCGCCGCTGTCCCTAACACAGAGCAACCCTCCTTATCTTTCTGATGCACCGCGCGTCTGCGCTCCGTGCCCATTTTCCCATCCGCGATCCCAACGATACTATCTCCACGCTGCCATCGGAATTTATCCGTCGGATTGTCTTGCAGCGAAATTATTTCTACCGCCGCTGGAGCCCGATGAATACGCTTGGGATGTTTTGATTGGGTTTTCGGGGTGACGGAGCGCGAAACAACGCGCCGATGGCCGCCGATTCAAGCGAACGTGCCCCGATTAAAATGAAAGTCTCGTTGCGTCCAATTAACCGACGTCACGATTCTATTATTGCGTAACTCGCGCTTCTGATGTTTCCCGGCGTTTATCGTTATGCCGTGTACTCACTGCCCCGTCGAACCCCGTATTCGCCGCTTAGGAGCGACGGGGAATCCCGATGCACGCGTCGAGCACCCTCTGATGGACGGTTCGGAAAACGATCTCGTGAGCACCGAGCCGCGTGGTTTGTAGTGTTCGAGTGCAAATAATACCGGGGTGATTACGGTCCTTTTATAAACATCGCGTTTAAAATCACGCCCCACAGTGGCAACGCGATTCGCGAACTTTAATCTCGCCCTTTTTTGTCACAGCCGTTTCCCTCTATTGTACGCGGGCTGCTACGCGGCGACAAAGCGTCGCGGCAAATCGACGCCCGTAAATCAATGGACGCGGCTCGCGAGTGTTTTTCATAACGAGATACCGTTATCTTGTATCTTCAAAGTTAAACGATAACGCGCGAGCGGTCGGAGCCATTGTTCTCGGAGGAGCCCGCAACCGTTTCAATAGCTGCACGTAATAAGGACGAGTTCGCGCCTTGGAATTCTTGGCTCGTTATAAATCCTGGAAAAATATGTACTTGGGGCGCGGGGATTCGTGTTAGGTCGAGTAGAAGGCTGGTGGAAACAATGTTGGAATCGCTGTGGCACGGCGTCGCTGTGAGGGTTGTAAGTGTTCGAGATGAGTAGGCTGCCACGGGTAATTTGATAAATTAATAAACGAAGGGGTAGGATAATTTGATAGAGGGTTAATTCAGGTTTCTAGTTGAGAATGGTAAGATGTCCACAAACCAGAGATAGGTAATTTTATTTAAATAATAATTTCGAATAACAAATAAAAGTTAAAGAAATTATTGTTGAATGAAGAAATTAATTTTATTCGTCAAATGATCTAAAGTTAAAGTAACTTTTATTTGATCCGTTATTTAAATAATTTTTTATTTAGTCAATGACCAACTCTGCCACAAACGTAATTTCTGGAACACTTGGTTTTGGGGTTTCTAAATATCAGGTTGAGCCCGATTTGATTGAGAGACCTCGGCACGAAATGTACCAGGGGAGAGTTGAACCACTTTTTTTATTGTTTATCGTTATTTCTGTATGAAAATTTTTTATTAGTTGTTTTTTTTTTAATAAAATGAAAAATCGAACATCCCTTTATCATTTGCAAATTCGCTTTGAAATGTAATACGGTTTATTTAAGATTGTATGAACAATTACACCAATGCTTCATTAGTATCCTCATCCGTGGGGATAGTTGAACCATCCCGTGGGGCGAATAGAACCACTATCAGTTAGAATAAAGTCTGCACTTCCGGGCGTTCAAATTAATTACAAAAATTCAGCTTGAAGTATTGTGATTACTATTTAACTAAAACTATACATTTTTATACATATTTGGCGGCTAAAAAGTCTACAATTATATATAATAAATAACCATTTTCGAATGAAAAAATATAACTTTATTACCCAGAACAAATCGTGCCGTGTAATCACAATGTAAACCAATATGACAATTTTTTTACCCTTTCTTTGTTTTTGTTTCATTTTTCATACCAAACAAGTTTTTGGCAGATTTTTTCAAACGCTTTTTTTTGGTTTTTTCAGTGTTGCATTCAGCCCCACAGATCATGAACAAATTACGAATGTTCTTAAAATAATAAAACATATTTTGAATCGAAAACGTTAGTATGCAAATACCACAGTATGAATGTTCTTACGGCAAAAATAATTGTGATGGAATTTTAGAACCGCTTACCAATGACAAGAAACATTTTTCGACAAATGAAAAGGTCAGAAATACAGCGGTTTAGGTAACGCAAAAGTGTTTAGCGCAAGCATAAGAAGTTACAGACACTCAACGCCTCTACAAACGCATGTGAAGTTGGGTTATGCATGGACCTAACTATAATTAACATGGCAGCCGAAAATTCCTATCACATTCGTGTGATCAGATTCAAGTTTCGCGCTTCTATGCTCCACGCCGCCAGGCGGGAGTCGCAACAGCCTCTACGTGATCCTCCAGGGAGTGATCGGTATAACCGCAGCCATTTGTAGCAAAACCGGAAATAACATAACCTAAACATTCATTAAATCGTCTGCTTTCCAAGCTGATTGTTTATCTATCTCTTTCTATCCGTATTTCCGTCTCTTTCTTTTTTACAGTTTCATTATCTGGCTACTTCCGCTTTTACCACAAATGGCGGCAACCAATCAGCGACGACACAGGTTGTTCCGATCACTCCCTGGAGGATCACTACCTCTAGTCCGAGTTGCAGCAGTTCCTGCGCGCCTCGTGCACCGGAAGTGAGAGAAATTCCATGGAATCGTACGATGCCACCAATTTCATGCGCTCAATTCACGAATCGGAACTATCTCCATGGTTCAACTATCCCCACTCTCCCCTACTCCTTAAAAATCGTAAATATGTATGGGGTCTTAGGAGTCCCCACAGATTCACTTAGCATTGTGGTAGGCATTGAACAATGCTGATGTCCAGAAGCGTTCAAAATCCAGTAGGTATGTGTGCGACGTCCCAGCCCCACCATAGGTCGCGCCGGTTAGTCTTCGCCAGCGCTGCTAGAGGTCTACTCTTCTCACAAGTCCTAACTTCCAATCTCGTTTGCATATATACAAGATCCACGATAATTCTTCTTGGGCACCATGTGTCTAGCGTGTCTAGGGCAGGGTCCGTCAGCTATAGGCCTAATGATGAGTCTGGCTCAGGGGGCTACCACTCTCATATGCGATTTTGAGACAGTGTTTCCAGTGCCACCTAGACAGTTCTAATTTGTCCGAACTAAAATTCAATATGGCCGTGATCACGTGTTCATGATTCTTCTCTCTAACTGTGTGAACGCCATTGAAATAATTGCACGCATTTGTAAATTGATACGTGATAGAGTACCGTACCTACCGTACGAAATCCACGAAATCCCAACAAACCTATCGAGAAATAAGTTTTATAAAATCATTTCGACAGTATGATAATGGAGTTAAATAGTATAAGTTTTACAAACACATATACGTGTGATACTCTCTATTGTAGGTTAAGAAAGAAAATGTTAAAAGTGTTTACTATTACTTTTATAAGTACATGGTGCATGAAATCAAATCTTAAGATTAAAGAACAAATAAAGTAATTTCTACTAATATTTATGGATAATAAAGGATGACAAAGTGGCTTCGTCAGAAAAATTAACATGGAATGTATGATTTAATTGTGATGCCAAACCATCGACGGCAAAGAATATGTTTCATTTTGTACAGTAATTTTGTAATAGGCTGTGAGCCTATAGTACAAATAAACATATTATTATTATTATACTAATATTTATTGTAGTTTTTAACTCTCTTCTCCAAATATTAATTTTTTTTTAAGAAAAAGTGTAGTACTGCCAGTACTGTGATGTATTTGTAGCTTATGCATGTGCTTAAGAATAAGACACGTTTATGAATACCGCCCGTAGCTTTAAATTGAAATTTTATAATTTAAATTAACCGCTTATGGACGGCCATATTGAATTTTAGTTCGAAAAAATTGGAACTGCCTAGGTGACAGTCGAAACACTGTCACAAAATCTCATATGAGAGTGGCAGCCCCCTGGTCTGGCTGACGGTCCCAACACGAAAACCGCACATCTAGTTTTTCCTCCTCGATCTTTTTAAAAATGCCAATTCACCTGCCCCGCACAGTACTCCAAAAAGCGTGACCGGTCCGAGGGATTACGGTTACGCCGGAGGCGATGGGGCCAGATCCCCCTTTACATTCCGGAATCACATCACCTACCCACCTCACCACCACCACCATCTCGGTGTTTCGGACGGTAACATGTGCAACACACAATCCCTTGCTTCTAAGGATTCTCCTCAAGCATTCCTATATTATTCACCTGCTACCATTGTTAGTCCCTGTGCAGAGGCAAAGTATAGCGTATAGTAACAACTATATATTATATAGTGAAGGGCTATATGTATCGAAAGAGGAGACGCATATGACGCGTTGGAATATCGAGCAACCTCCAACCAACAAACTCCATCAGAAAAACGTAGTTCCGGGGACGAGAGGGACGTTAGCTGATCTACCTACCTACCACTGGGAGAGTAGCGCTGCTGGCCAAATCGATGAAATAATTTGATCCAATTCCGTTCTCCTCTCGAAAATAACCGTTGCTGGTGGCAGGAAACAGAGAGCACTCGCTTGTAGAATGCGCATAAACGGATTTTCGTTCGTGAAACGAGAGGTTTCGGTGATTTAACGAGATAATGTACTTGGTGTATGTGGGTCACGACATAGGATCGTCACGGCTGAATTGCCACGGCAAGCCGCAAAACGATTTTGCCATTAAATTTAATACACTCCGACTTTGTGGGTCCGCAGCCCTCGCAGATTACATCGCCCTCTCCCTGCTTTTCGCGACTCAACGATCTCGCGTGGTGGTTTCCTACCTTGATATATCCAGGAATTACGCTGACGCGCGTGCAATTTTAATTTTAATTTCATGAATTAGAGATTAATTATTGCGATACGAGTGCTGGGGCATTTCATGCGCGGGACACGCGCGATTTGTAGTGCTCGTCCGTGAATACGCGATTGAGTCGGCTTACCTACCGTTAGAGGGTAAGTATGTGCGCACTTGTGCACGTACATGTGAAAATTTAAACTAACACGAGATAAATATACGGCTTTATAATAGGAGCGGGATTTTATGGTCACATAAGTTAGGCACTGAGGACTAAAATGGACTAACCTACTTTGAAAAAAAATTAATCCTTCCGATTTTATAAGCATTATATGATTAGATTAGATTTAATTTTTTTAAGTATGGTGGCTTTCTACACTTTCGTGTGATGCTCTACGAAGCATCATATTTTCTATAATAGCATCTTCTTCTTTAGATCAGTAATAATAATAATTATAGTAATAAACATTGCAGTTAATTTACTACGGTATTTGATTGTTTTATAAACTCTATGCTCCTATATCTGCAAGTAACTATTCGACGAAATACTATTAAGAACGATCTTCTAAACAGAATTATGTACACTTTAAATCAATTTCATCTATGTATCTCATTTTTGAGCCCCTGTTCGATATTTTATAAAATTAAGAATGTTCCTTTCTGCAACCACTTTCGACGTAACATTTCTAACAAGAAGTTTAAAAGATGCTTCATTTGCTTTTCTCGCCAGAAACATAATACTTTACTACATCACCAGATATTTAACATGTTATTACTTACACCGCAATTAATGTTAATATATTGGAAAAACATTATCGCGGGATTCTGACTACCTAACTGATAGTCAATAACTAATTTGACTACCTCTTTATCACCACAGCACATTGTTCACGTAGCTATAAAAATGGAGGAGTTTAAGGCGATGCAATAAATGTTTCTTGCAGTTTATATAGGCACACCAACAGAACAATTGTGAAATAACAATGGTGTGCGTCTCATTCTGTTCATCTTCCAGCGGAACAACTTCACTTTACAGCTAAATCACGAATCGAAAGACGAATATCCTTTCGCGCTAACCGATCGGAAAATCCATCGAGATAGGTAGGCACGTATAAAAGATCCGCGCGTGAGGCTGGAGCAGACGGAAACGATGAGGATGTGCATCCCGCAACATGGCGCAGTACAGAGCGGAACGTGTACCTACCACGAAGGATCCGCGCGAGTTTTTATGCGTTAAGAAAGCCAGATTTTAACCGAGATTGAATGCAACCGCCAGCACAAGTTAAGTGGAGCGCAGACAGCTACTTGTACTGTTAGCGTTTGCGGCCCACTCGATACACGCTCAGATCCCTCCACCTCTATTTGCATGTTGTCCAAGATGGAGCACGCTTTAGAGAGCGCAGCGCGAAGCTAGGCAGCAGACCCTGCGAGCTGCCCGAGTCGGTCCGCCTGTTCGACGATAATAAAGTATCCGCATTCCCCGATGTAGAAATCGAATTTCCTGTCCAGCCAATGAGATAGGTTAACTCGGAACGATAATTTCGCGAGGGAAAGCTGCGTTCTGATTTACGACGCGGTTTTAAGGGTTCAGCCTGGAAGAAACTTTCGATCGCTCGTCTATCATCGGTTGCGTTCGGTTCAATGAAACTGATCTCTTACGTGAAATTTCTGCTGATTGAAAGGTTTGCTTGACATTTCTCGTGGATATTCTTTCAGGCGTTGGTCAACTAGAATTCAAATTCGTTGGTTTTAAAGCTTTAAACATCCACTTTAAGGGTACCTTCCGGTCAAAACGCTAGAAAAATACGCGATTTTCATGAATTAAAAAAAGAAACTGAACAACATACTGTAAAAAACTTTTTGGACTTTCTTAATACATTTTTGAAGCACAAAAAATTGTATTGATTTAATTTTATCAATTTTTAACGCTGCGGAAATTAGAACTCTTGACAGACGCCATCAGAACTCGTGCAAGGATCGCCTGAATTCAACCAACTAAAAATACTGTTAAAATATATGTGGATGGTTATTGCCTTATCTATCTTCATGGCAAAAAACAATCCTGTGATTTTTAACACATGTTTAAACATAGTGTTGCAAATAAACAGGTTTCTCTATATATATATCTGTTCATCAAAAAAAATGCGTGAACCAAAATTACTCTTTGTAGGCAAGGCGATAGCCATCCACATATATTTTATGAATATTTTCAGTTGTTTGAATTCAGACGATTCTGTCACGAGTTCTGATGGCTCCGGTCAAGAGCTCTAATTTCTACAGTGGTACAGTGCATGCTGTATATCTAATGCAGAAATTGATAAAATTCAAACAATACATTTTTTGTGTCCCTCAAATATGTAGTAATGAAGTCAAAAAGTTTTTTCGCTGTATGTTGTTCAGTTTCTTATTTTTTAATTCATACAAATCACGTATTTTCCGAGCGTTCTGACGGGAGGGCACCCTTGGGAACGGTGGACAGTCAATGATTCTGAAAGTAACATGCAGATAATATTGCGTTCGAAAAGTTTGAATTAGTTTCATATTTTATCCGCAAGCTTCGTTTATTTCATTTCTCTATCGTTTCAGGAAAAATTAACTTGTGCTTCAGTGTTGCATTCACGACGAGTGTGATTGACGTTGTTGCTATTTTCCAAAGGCTTGGTGCCAATATTCATGAAGCAAGTATTTCGCTGAGTTATACTTCGATTTTGAATTTTATTGAAACGGTCGTGTTTGTACGATGCATTTTATGTAGTTGGAAATATGTATCACTCGCATATTTACAAAATAGAGATGAATAAGGTATTCATTATTTCACAGAAATGTAATAATAATAATGGATAAAAGTATATAAAGTATTGTGTGGAGTAACTAGACTATCTGATAAATAATAATGACCTGATTTGTCGACAATCTTTCAATATTTTATTTGCAGTGATATGTAGTTCTTCAATAAAGAATATTTAGGCATTAGTGGTGACCACAAATTGGAAACATTTAGCGATTATTCCCTTTAACACTGCTTCATAAATATAAAAAAATAATATTCGTTAGTAGTTCCGTTTATTTATGAATTAAATTGTTCAAACCATTTGTATTCAATGCGATAAACATACGGATACAATTCTCCACCACAAAGCTGTAGTAACATCTATAAAACCGAAAATTGATATAACTGTATATCTATTTAGTAATCTGCCCAATCCATAAACAACGCGTAAATTCGAAATAGATATAAACAGCACATTATATAGTTTCAATCCAATCTCTCTTCTCGCGTCGCAAATAGTTTTGCTCCCTCTATCAATTCCCCCAGCCAATTTCTCTCCGATTTACAAAAGTGTCCCCCGAAAAGCAACAGTATAGACGTTCGAATAGTATCGCTGTACGACTTTCTCCGCCGTTTGCCAGAGATTTAAATATTGATTTACCAGGAAGCGTTTTAGAGTGCCGGGCATTGTGTTGTCCGAACAATAGGAAGCACGTTCGCCAATATATTGCCGCGGTTTGTCCGATAATAATCTCTCTCAATTTCAGTAATTTCAATGAATTCTTCGGGCTAATAAATTAGTAATCAATTAAACCGGGCATGTTAACGGATTATCAAATAATTGCAAATTGTGCGAAACGAGGTTATTTAGGCCACCTGCAGGCCAAAACATATCGCGGACTAGCGTGAGCAGGCATTAAAGCGCAGGAATGGAAGTAGATATTTAATTATCACTGCGGCATAACCTAGGCACAATTGTCAGGTATCGTTGTTCACTGAAAATATGCCCACTACCGTTGTTAATTCTCTCGGGCAATTTTGTGGCGCAGAATTCGGTGGTTACACTCCAGAATGGTGGACAAATCACAACTAGTGTTGAGTATGGTCTTGGGGATATTTAATTTATACTGTTTGGGTGCTTGTGCTAGTCATCAATAGTGTTTCAGGTGACAGGGTGGAGTGAATACGATTTGGCTGACAAATTTCTCTCAAATTCGATACAGTGTGGGACTCGTACATGGGAACACCTAAACAAATAGCTGTTTATAGTTATATGAAAAGACTGTTTAAGTTAAACTGCTGGAGAAGGCGGACAAGGCGATAAAAAGAGCAATCTTAGTCAGCAGTATTTTGTCCAACGATGTCCTATATTTTTTTTCCTATTGATAAAGAGGATAAGAAGACAAATTGAACGACCTTAGCAATGTACCACTCTGATCGTTTAATATTAAAACACTAAGATCTGAATATGAAGCTACAGAAAGGGCTCAAAACGATGGCCATTGTCTTCAATGCATGCTTGACTTCGGTTACAACTTAATGTTAAGCGAAATCGATCTAAAGAGCCAAGACCAATTAGAGTAGGAGGCTGAGTATTCTGCAAGAGAGAAATGGATCTATGGAAATGCTGCTCAATCTTCAATGAATTGGGTCTTAAATGGATTAGCTGTTTGGTGAGGACAGGGTGATCAAAGCCTGTATCAACAGGATGTATAATTTCTACTGTGTACTAATTTGAACCTTGAAATTGAAAGCTGTGGTGATGCGTAAGGTTTGGATGGAGTTATTAGAAAACCTTTATTAGAGAGGTACTTTGACCCTCAAGGGGAGGTGCCAAGGTCTCTTTAGATCCAAGTATAAGACCACTGAGCGTAATAGAAAAAAACCTAAGAAAGTAATAAAATAAATTACTCTAAAGACTGTCGTTTAAAATGCGTAGGTGTGGCAGAACAGTTAATAGGAACCAAAGTTGTTTCGAATAAATATTTATCTAAAATAACTATCCGAGTAAATTCTATTAAGTCAAATATTTCATCCGGATAATAATTATTCGTTATTAGTAAAATACCTTATTTTCGAATACCTATCTATTATAAACTTATTAAAAAATAGTACCTACCTACGAATACTCTTAATTGTTTCGATTTCTTCTTAGTTCTGTAAAAGTGTGATCACACAATCTATACAACGAGTAAATAATTTTCCGAATATATATTATTTATGTAATCTGGATAAATTATTATTTGATTGAAAACTAATTTGGATAAATCCTTATTCGATTCAAAATTTATTCAGATAAATTCTTATTCGACTAAAAATTTATACGTTTGTCGCGAATAAAAATTTGCCATTCTCTGTTAGGGACTAAACAGACCCAGGCACCAACTATCGTGCTGTTGTCCGAACTGTCTGCTGTGCGCCGATTAATATCTAACGCATATTAGCAGAGCAGGTCATCCAACAATTCATTACGTATGAATTTTTGTAAAGCAATTAAACCTTACTCGTAAAATGGTACACAAACTTACGGCACACCGTTTGTACATCCCCAGAATCACACTCCATGGTATATTTATCTGTTTACCGTACCTAGTAGTACCGTTTCGAAACGCCTTGACGGCAGTGCAAATAGTCAGTTCTTTTTGCTCGTACTTAACCGTATTAAAAGTATGTACGTCCATTAATAGTAACACCATGCAAGCAGGAAACTTGCAGGAAACGAGGTTGTAAACATAATGTCGCAAGGAAAATATCGCGTGTCTGGCACTGTTCTCCGCGAAAGCAGAGCGTACGGACGATTTACGATTGTAAAGTTTTCATGTCCGTACATTGTTGCGAGTTAGTGTACCTTAAATATGATACACCATAGTTCTCGGTCCCCTGGCTAATTTGAATAAAACGAACACTCGTGGCGCCTTAACAATTTTAAAGCGACCCCGCGCGACAAGCGAAGTGATTCCAACGAGAAGGAATGGAGAGTCGTGTTCAGCGAGCTCGGCAAGAAGGTTTAGGTCATTTTTAATGGACGATGGATGGTGGGACAGTTTGAAAGATTTCTGATACAGAATGGAATATCGAGATGGGGTTAATCTTCCTGTTCTCTGAAAAATAAGGAGTATTTTTTTCGAAATCTTGTGTATAATTTTAGTCACAAATTTGTAACATAAATTTTTAATTCCACGTTTCTTTTCTTCTTTTCCTTCTCCTAGGATTTATGATTTTCAATCTAAATTAAGACGAATGCCTTATCAGTGAGTTTTAGACAATTTGTGTAAGTCAATGCTCACAATTATATTCAAAATATATTGACTCTAAAACAAAGTCCAGTTCGGAAAAAAGTTACTGTATAAGTTCGACGTATTGTTGCACAAGGATTCACTTTATCTATTGTACTATACAAAGTTGGGCATTACCTAGATAAAGAAATATTTAAATAACGATTCGAATAAAAGATACTTTATTTTTTTTTTTAATTATTTGTAGCTTCAAATAACTTCTCTATCACTTGTATGATCGAGCCGCGTTTAATAAATTCACAGGTGATGTCAATAAAGAGTAAATCCTCATTATATCCCCGTTTCGTAGTACGCCCGCCCGACTATCTATCCTCACCATTTCTTGGAATCCTTCGGTCGAGAGTAAGAGAACCCGAGAACGAGCGAGAGGGAACGAAAGAGTCGACGGCAACTTCGTGTCAACAGTTTCGTTCCCTCTCGCTCGCTCTTGGGTTTTCTCACTCGGGGCATTGCCTGCACGGCATAGTGTCCACAACGCGTCGTATACCCGCAGCCAGCCCGGTTCGTCGGGTTTAATACGAGTGTTTACTGTACTGAGATTCATTGTACAGGTATTAGTCTGTATTAGTACGTCTCGCTCGAGTCTCAAGCAGTGTTCACGGGTAATGTATTCTCGAGTCCGGACTACGCTCCGTAACGCATGCGCGATGACGTCAAACCAATCAACGCCAAGATGGTAAACGAAACGGCGCCACCGTCAAGCCAAGCCAAGCGACGTGATTGACTTGGTTAGCTTGGCTTGACTTGACGGTGGCGCCGTTTCGTTTTCCATCTTGGCGTTGATTGGTTTAGCGTCATCGCGCATGCGTTACGGAGCGTAGTCTGGACTCGGGAAGATATTTCCCGTGAACACTGGTCTGAAGGACAATCTGTCCGGCCAGCGCGCACCGTTGCCACAAAAGAAGCGAATTCCTTTCGGGCTATGCTTCCAAGAAGCATACAATATTGCTGGGACGCAACACCAAGAGTAAATAAATTTATTCGATGGTGAAAGAAAATTGTTTAATTCACTTCGAATAAATTTATTTATTCGTGGTGTTTTAAGTAAAGATAAATCGAGTTATTCGAAGCTTCGAATGACGGATAAAAAAAAGAATCTTTCATTTGATTTTATCTAGATCAAACTTTTACCCATACTACTATATTCACTGGTGCATTCTTCCAATTAGTCAGATGCATGCTTAAGCAATGAATATTCAAACTAAATCACCTCGAAAATGAAAGCTGTGGACACCCTTAGTAATACAAAAATATCCGTTTTAAGCTTTTTCTCGGTACCTATCGAGGAATTCGTAAAACATTGAAAGGCCGTTGCGAGAAACCGCGGAATTCATCATTTCGTTTCAGCCCTTCGTACTATATTTCAATTTTATTTAAATAGACGTGCTTAGGAGGTTACGAAAGCTCGCGATCCTCGCGTCGTCGACGTGATTCTTTTTGAATAATGTCAACATGCTTGAATAATGACAATAGAAAATCGAGGTGCATGCAGCCGCGGCGGGATTACATGCAGCTCCTCGTATTTTTGCATATTTCGACGACAGCCACTTACCCGGGGACGTGCGTGTAGCCCCCGAAAGGAACTGTCGAGGACGCTTTACGAATACAATGCGCAAGATAAATAGGGAGGATACATTTCTGCGGTTAGTATAGCGGAAAGAAATCCGCGAAGAATTCCCTGGCGTTCCTCCACATTGGTGGAACGAAGTGAATGAATCGCTTGTACACAAAGGCCACGGCTGCCAGCGAATTCGCTCCTAGGTATTTCGATTCCAACTATGAAAGGAGAATTTCTCGAGTTTCCCTATGTTGAACGAAGTTACTTCTAATAGAGTTGTTATTTTACAAAGGGCTCAGTTTCGACGAATATTCGATCTGTTCCCGTTCTGCGCTAGTGGCCCCCGCGAGTCCACGGGACGTTCTCGCTGTTTGATACTTTCAGGAACTGCGCCGGGGAATGGAAACCAGAGTTATTTTACGTGGAAGTGCGCTTTCACGGGCGCGCGTTATGCTCTCGGAGATTAGAACGCGTGTTCTTCGCGAAGTCAGAAATTGAATTAAACTTCTGGTCGATTCGACTGTCCAATGCTGTGAAGTCGCAGATTCGTTCGCACGCCACGGAATGATAATTGATTCCGAGATCTGCGTATTTATGTTTCTTTTCTCAGAATCTGAGAAATAAGAAATTATCTACTGCGTTTATATACAATATATTCTATAGTGATATATATATATATATATATTCTATTTCGAGATTAATTAATTCACGATACTCTAAATATGAAGGAACATTTCCGAGCTTGGAAAGTGTATTAGGTACAATATGGATATTATTGAATATTTCTAAGTTATTTACTAATTCCGTGTACTTAGTTCCATATCTGCGAATCCAATTTTGGATAATGAAAATCCTAAGTAGTATTCGTTATCTACCGCGTTTCAAATTCTTGTGCAAAAATAAACCTGCATCATCAAGCCCAGTGGATACCCTTGTGCACATCTGTGATTTGCGGTATCAAGTAGAACTATGATTCATTCCACACGAATCGTGGCTTTACTTAAAAATAAACCACTGAATTCTAATATCCCGGTATATTTCAGTACTTCATTCATCCTAATCCCTCATTTCTCTTTCGGTACCTAAAGAGGTGCGCGTAGATTTCAGCACATTGGTCCAGGCTTATTCGGGTCTGTGTTTAATTCGGCTGATGAAAATAGATGGCGATTTAAATGCGCCTGTATGTGGCTCACCTCCGGCGGTAGGTTATTTTTCACCATAACCAGTATCGCGGCAATAGACTTCCACTCCTGACAGAAAGATCTACAGGGAAATAAATGGACACCGGCGCTAAAATCGTACGTAATATCGCGTGGATATTCAAAGCAGACCTGGCTGGTTATTTCACATCAGTATCGCGCCATTTCACTAATGCGCTCCTCGGTTCGTAATATAACGTATGGCAAGCGGTGCAATTATTGGCCCCCAGGCAGTCACTGTTCTTCCACCCCATCCTGCTCTCTTCTTCCTTTTCCACTCGAGCGCACACACACTCTCCAGAGCAAATTCGTTGTATATCCAATTTTCTTTGTCAATTTCTGTTGCTCCCTTATTCCTTCCTACGTCTGTTTTTCGAATAAGAATATTCTGTTTTCAGTGTTTCTTCGCCTCTATGGAATAATATGTATTATATTTCCATTCAGTTTTCGCAGTGGGGTGAAGGAAGGAGATGATTGGAGCACTTGTTTCTTGAAAATGATATGGGTTTTGAGAATGCTCTTGGTTATTTCCCTGATCAATATCCAAGAAAAAAAATATATTTATTTTTTCTATTGACTGAATGGGTGCTTTTATTTCCCATGGGATTAATTTTTTGCTCTGTTTATTCAAACATTTTTATACAATTCAACAAGTTCTATATCCTTTGTCAAGGGGAAAATCCTATTCGTTGGGCTAAAAACATGGGAAAATTTGGGATTTTTTTTTAAGAATCCAGCGATTTGATTCATCAGAAATTTGGACCATGTTTTAATGCATCTTTGAAGAAGCTGCAGGTTTTTTTTTATTAATTTTCAACCATAAATATTGTAGTTATGCCTGATCGACCATCACGCCGTGAAAAATTCGCCGGCCGTTGGTGTGCATGATATTTATCTACCAGGTAATCTGAAACAGAAAAATGAGACAGCGTTTTATTTTAAACATATGTAGCTTGAAATTGATGAACCAGCAAAGAACAAAAAAAATATGTAGCGTTGTGGAGAGTTTTCAAACTGAAAGGTCTGAATCTTTAATTTTTGCGGTCTAATTTTGGCCCAATTTTCTTATGTAACAAACAAAGTATAGAACTTAGCGGTATTCTGGTTCATCAAATTGAAGCTACATATGTACAAAGTAAAACGCCGTTTCATTTTTCTATTTCAGATTACCTAGAAGGTAAATATCATGCACACCAGCGGACGACGAGTTTACATTTATTATTAAAACTGAATAAAAAAAGCTGCAACTTCTTCAGGGATGCATAAAAAGATGGTCCAAATTTCAGATGAATCGAAATGTTAGTTTCTTAAAAAAGTGTTTAGCCGATAAAATAGGATTCCCCCCTTAACTAGGCACTGGCTAATTCTTCAATCTTTCTCTTTGCATGCTTTGTATTCCTTCAACTTAATCTTGGCTTCTTATGTACCTCCAAACCCGTGTTGAAGTTGGTGCTTTCTGCTAATTATACGCGTTATTATAAGCTGCGTTTAATTTTTCAGTAGCAGTGCTGGTTTACAAACAGTAACGAAAGATAGAAAATGTGTGAATATGTCTAAAGTACCAGTCGTAAGCCACAGAAGTGTCATCCGTGGAGTGGCTCTTACTTCATTACCTCCATTAACTTCCATACTCAAAGCGACACCCAATAGCAAAAAATTGCAAAGCGCCTTTTTCATATCTGCCTTCTAACAAAAAAGCAGAGTGCTCTTTTCCCAACCCTTGGGAGAAAGGCAACACTGCAGTGTAGCAATAGAAAACATCAAATTGACCTTCTTGGTTGCCACCCCCATTTAAACTCACCACTCCCGCCATCGACGGACATTTTTACACTCTCATAATCCCGGGTGACAAGTTCTCGATATAATCCGGGGCCACCCGATATAATTCTATGTTGGAGGAACTTCTAGAACAGCCAACGCCTGTGGTCGATTGTCTGTCCATGCTTGGTGCTAGATCACCCCTTTATCCGTACGTAAGACACGGTCTAGGTCGCTGAGATCATAATATTCTTTTATTTATCGGGCCCGATGTATGGCACACTCGGGAATTTCGAGCTGGGGAAGCCAGGGGGCGGGTATTTCCCCTAATGGGAACATTCTGCGCGGGTCGACTAAAGGTTTAGGCACAGAGGGTGGGAATTGATGTATATTTAATTGACGGTAGGTATTAGGTTGAGTGGTGAGATCGGTGGCAGTTTTTTACGACAATGCTAACGCACGTTATAAAACTTGGGTGTAATGGTGTTTACACAGGTTTGTTCTTTAACTTCTTATGTGGTTATTCCACGATGGAATGTGAATTTTTGTATTTAGTGTAAGGGATTTTCATGAAACTGGAATATCATGTGTTTCGCGGAAATTTTTGGGGAGTTTGAGTCATCACTTTGCTGGTTTTGAATTTATTGAGAAAATAAAGGACGTCGATGGTTGCGGTTTGCGTCCATTTTGATTAATTCAGGCTCAATATATTATGATTTTTGTCTGTGCAACTATCAAGTATACGGAGTTTGTTCTTCTTATATTTTAATCAAGAAGGGTTACAAAAGAAACATATTTGCATGACGTAATGTATCATAATAGTTTTTTATAATTTCAAATCTATGTATTGCTTTTCAGCTTTTGTTGGTTTCTAAATAATATTCTTAGAAACATATGTGTCTTCAGAAATAAACGACTTTATTATTTATTGGCTAATAGTTTAAGAATTCTATCTCGAAATATATAAATAAATCCAACTATCCTCACTGTCATATCAGGTCTGAAAAGGTCTAATGAATTTAATTTATATTATCAACCAAAAGTAAAATTGGATTGGCATCCAGCAGTTGGTATCACCACCCCTTTGTAGTTTCTTATCGTGAGAGAGGCACGAAATCATTGAAGCCAATACGCTATTCATATTTTCGATGTGCTGTGTTTTCCCGGAATTTCAATTGTTATGTTGCGCGAGCGACCGAAAAGAATTCAGCTGTGAAAAGCAATTGTAGAAGGCGCGAGGAGCAGCGTAATTAAATAGAAAACTGGGGAAATGATTTTTAATTGGAACGATAGATTTCCAATTCGAAACAGGTTGAAATTGGACGTGACGGACATTCGGAATCCAAAACATTGAAGGTAACACGCGTAACTGTATCGGGCCGTCTCCAAACATTCAGCGTGTTAATTCGGTTGCAACAATGTTTTTTCTCCTCGTGATGGGACTTTTACAGTACATATAGATTTCCCATTTTTTTTGTTTGAATAAGCAGCAATGCTGTGGTTTTCTCATCATATGGTGTTTAAAGCACTTTTGCAGAACGTGGAATTTTATTTTCTTTCGCTCACTGTAGTTGTTGCGAATAAAGTGTTGGATACAAAACTGTAACTCGGTGGCACGTTGTATCTGTTCTATAAGTGCGAATCCACGATAAGATTTTACATTAGATTTTTCTATCGCGAGACAAGAATCTCAGCAACAACTAATTATAAATAATGGAAATAGTCGCGAGAGATGAGATTTTTTAAAATATATCAGAAAACTTGCCTCATGAAAGTCTATTTCATGAAACTAATGGCAAAATGATTAAAAAATAATAAAATAATGAACTAATTTTCTCATGCGAGACACGATATTTTTGTCTCATCATAGATTTGCACTTTATCGATTGTCTTTTACGTGATATACAGTTCAGATTGAATTTTTCTCTCGTACATAGCACCCCAAAAATATACTTCAAAATCGTCATTGCGTTGTAACTTCCAAAAAATTGATGATAATCAATATTTCTTTTCTTATAAGTTCAACGTCGCATCGACAGCATTGGCGACTATACATCAGCTTAATAAAATCTTTTTTCCACATGCTTCTTATATGTCGTTGAAAATTCTGGTGTTCTTACAAAACTTGATTACGTTTTCTTGGTAAGATATGGATGTAACTATGTCGGTGGGTTACCCCCAATATAGCAACTTCTTTCTTGGGAGTATTTCTGGCATTCACTGATGACATGGTCCATTGATAGGCCAACGTTGCGGGCAACAAAGATAACCGGAGGTTATTGTTTAAAATACATATATGAGTCAGTTTGGTGTGTTCGGTTCTTATTATGATTATTATAACTTATCGCTTACGATTGAGGTCTGTGTGAGTTTTAATATCATAAAAATTAGAGGCAAATTTATATAATGGACATACTTTATATGTTTTCCATGTTTGTTTGCGCAGTGATTCAATATACCTATTAATATCAGAAGATGCGTCGCACATAGAATGGTTGTTTGGATTTATAGTAGATGCTAGTTTCGCTGAGAGTTCAGGCATATCATTTCCAAAGATATCTTTGTGAGAAGAGATCCTAGCTATAATTACTGAGGAAATCAATATTCTCCGGTTTGAAACTGGAAATATGATGGTGGAAAGATGATTTTACTCAATACCCATTGTGCCCAATTAAATCTGCGATCCCCATTTCGCGAGGAATCAAAGATTCAGCAGTACAACTTCTAATGAAGGTTGAAATTACCGGGCGAACATGTTTCCTTATTAAAGCATCACTTTTACCAATGAAACGTGGATCCGGATCGCGCTCGGCCGTGATACGCCCTTTAATTGCGCGTAATCAAGCGTGCGCGACGATTCGCGTAAATAACCCGGGAAATTTGATTACGCGGCCCGCGAAATAATTTCGTCGCGGGCGGAGTTTTGCCCGCGCCGAATACATAGCGCTGCCCCGTCGCGATAAACCTGGGTAAACGATCGTAGCACGTGCACGCGCACGAATGAAACGACGGGGCTCTTAACAATCGAAACGCGTGCTTAAGGGCTGTTCCCAAGTAGATTGGAACATTGTGTAACGAGCAAGGAGGGGGACAACTCATCGGATAATTGGGCTTGTCACGCGGTCACACGACTGTCGTTACACGATCTCGTAGTCAATTACGAGATTGCAGCTTCATATTTCTTGTCAGTGAAATTATTAGACGGCGAAAGAGCCGATGTCTCTCGCAGAGATTTGTGCTCTGTTTGAAAGGTGGACTTTTGTTAAATGCCAAAAGAGTTATTATTTGAAGAGTTCTTATAGAAAACACTGTAAGTGCCAAAAATCAAATTCTCTATTATAGCATTTTCAGTGGCACGTAGAACATTTTCTGATAAAAATATTTATTTTTTAATTTTGGCAGTTACAGTATTTTCTTTAAGGACTCTTCATTTAATACTTCAACTGTTGGAATGCTTTATTGTTCATGGAAATTGATTGTACTGGCTTGGAATTCATTAGCAGTTATTACGCAATCAGTGTGAGTCCAACTTTCCTTGAAAATGTGTCACGTAGTTGAAAAATCTCTTTATTGTTAAAACTTTCAGTTGATAAATCAATTAAGTCACTGCTTTCACAGGTAGGCAATAAATGGTGGTACTTATATTGAACACCGAATTACGAGGCAAAATTATTTAGAGGACAAACAATGTAAATCACGGTTTTAATGCTAATGAACCACTGATTGGCTACTGAGCCCTCCATATGAAAATCGGTAATATAGTATAACAAATTAGAGTAACAGCGAGGCTGCAGTGTAAACACTGTTAATAAATCCAACCATTATAAACTAAATCTAAAACTGAAACCAAAACTAAACACAATTGAGACTCGAATTGCGCATGAATAAAATTGAGACATTCAGAGCAAAAACGGACTAACCCTTCTTTTTTGCGAAATTGAGTTAGTAATAATGTACGTATTTCAATAGGCTCTACAAATCATAAAATAGGAAAAAAAAAATTCAATGTGGGTTAATCCGTCTTTGCTCTCAATGTGTCAATTGATCTCGCCTGCAACATGGACCAAGACAGGAAGGTAGTGGGCGCATCGTGCTGAGATTAGTATATATTGAGGGTTGGTAAATATACAATAGTCAAACGGCGCGTTTAAAGAACATATATAATTCTAGCTTGCGAATGCTTGATGGTAGAGAGCTGTAATAATGTCCAGAAATATAAAAAAAATATGCTTCGAATTTGGATGGTCCGTGTAATGGAAAGGAGAAAAGGGATTTATGCCGGGTAGAATGAGAACTGGTAGTGTGATGACAGAGAATAGTGCGAAGAATATTGTAGAAATATGATGGATCACGGGAGGAGAGTAGTTTATAAACAAGACAATATAAATGAACTATCCATCTTTGCGACATATGTAACCAGGAGGATTTTGCGAATGGGGGAGGGACGTAACCAAACTTGCGGATTGTGATATTGACAGAGATACAAAATTGCATTTTCTTTAAATATTTTTTGGAAAAAAGTCATTAAGTAAAATGAATTTTTATTTAAATGGAAGCCAGTTGTTGTTAAATCTCAAAGAAATTTCTCAAAAAAATGAAATGATTGAAAAATATTAATTTTTATTTGTTCTGATCAATAATTATTATGAATACTTATTGATTAGGATGAATAATTGGTGAGTCATTTGTGAAAGCAGGATTATGATTCAAATTGAAAACAGATTTTAAAGATCATTATAGTTCATTTTAAGTTTCGCGCAACAAATAATTTTCCAAAATCGTACAAAGTTATATTCGTAGAATAAAATGTTGACATATAAAAATTAAGAATAGAAGAAGTTTAGATTTTCGTATGTATGTAGGGATATTGGCTTCTGTCTAAGGAAGTTTTCTTGTAATCAAGTCTCATTCTTGAATTGCATTAATTACAGTGTAGCGTGTTATCAATATCGCTATTCTTTATACAAATATCATCTTTTCAAATTACTTCTACTATTTACTCACGGTTAGTAACTTGAAAAGTGGACAAAAGGAACCCGAAACGACAAAGTAAAGCGCATTTAACGCTGCGTAATCTGATTTAATCGAGAAATTTACCGTGTCATACATTTTCCAAGAGGTGGTTATTAAAGTTGACCGACATATTTAATCTACTCTCATGAATCATTTATTTTCTTCGTTGCTTGAAATATCAGGGAACTTTAGCTCCGCTCGAAAAACACGTACGTACACAAGGGTACGCAGGCAGTCGATTTCTCAGAGCACCCTCTGTCGTGATAAGCGACGTTGAAATGTGATCGAGCTTATCTAAGCGAAGTACGAGATGCAAACACTTATTACATAACTTAAGTTTGAAACCGCGAGACGCGTCATAAGCGTATGTAAATTACAGACTTCGATCCTCAAACACGAGATATTTGAGCGTTATTACTTTCAGAACCCTCCTCCAAAATTAACGAGCGCTATGATATCAGATATTTTGCTGAAAACTGTAGATATACGATGCACGTTAAGAATTTAAAATTAAAATCTTTGGTACTATTAAAATTCTGAGTTAAAATTTTTCTAAAATTAATCCATTGCTAAATGATGGATATTAATTGCATTCTGTGTGATTTTCTCGATGGAAGAATGCTAAAATTTGCTTCCAAAATTTGTACAATCATTTCTTGAATCTACACCTTATATAAGTTAGGTATAAATAGAAAATAGCATTATACTCGGGCTGTTATGAATATTCGAATATTCTAAGTATTCGAGTACCAGAGAATTCGACTTTGAGATTCGAGTATTCGAATACCAGAGAATTCGAATTAGAGATTCGAGTATTCGCATACCAGACAATTCGAATTTGAGATTCGTGTATTCGAATACCAGAGAATTCGAATTTGAGACTCGAGTATTCGTATACCAGAGAATTTTAATATGAGATTCGAGTATTCGAATACCAGAGAATTCGATTTTGAGACTCGAGTATTCGAATATCAGAGAATTCAAATTTGAGATTCGAATATTCAAAGTGATCAAATTTTGGATTGCACCGAATAGAAATCTGAAATATTTTTTCACACGTTATCGTTAAATTCTTTTCATATTGGCGTTTACAATTATTTTTTTTTCAAATGATAAATTTGAATCTTTATTAATATTCGGTAAACTTATAAATTTGTTAACAAAAACATTCATCAGTTATTAGTATTATCTTACTAATTATTTCACAACCGTTGTTAGAACAAATTATTCGAATATATAATGATGAATTATTCGAATAAAAGGAGAAATAATTTGTCGCAAAGAGTAAATAAGTATTATTTCAATAAAATATTGTACTAAAAGGAATTTATTCGGATAATTACGGTACACGCGTATAACTCGACACAATTGGAATAATGCCCAATTATTCTGTTTCGCAGTCGATCTAGGCGACTTCATTTTCAACATAAATTTTGAAACATTAGTTTAAGCACACATTTTTGTAGGAAGCTAAACAGTTACCAAAGATTAATAAAGTGACAAATTTATCGTTTGAAAAATAAATAATCATATACTAAAATATAATCAATACTCCAAATTATTCGAATGTTCGAATGCTCGAATTATTCGAAGAAACTATTCGTATTTGAATTATTCGAAGAAACTATTCATATTTAAATAATTCGAAGAAACAATTCGTCAGAAACACTTTCAGTTTATTTAAAATTGTCTACTTACAAGTGATTACAGGCGAATTATATCGTTTCGTCCACACTAAATGCGATGCATGGCGGGGCACATTATGTGCACTCTTCGCACGAGAGAAGTTTTCCCGACGAATCAGCCTGTCCCGCTTAACGCACAGGAATTATCAAATGTAGACGTAACTAATTTTCCCCAGTTAATTGGATAATTGCACAATACTCCCCCAACCCCCCTTCCTAATTCCATTCTTTGGAATCATCGAAAAGCATGCTTCCTAAACACCTCGAGTACTAGAATAATAAACTTGGAATTTCACACAGACGTAAAAAATTCATTTATAACTTGACAAAGCTTCTGGGAAAGGGAACTCAAGATACGAAGAACCGTTCTAGTATAAAATCTGTAAACTACAGAATCGACTTAAGAACGGACCAAACAAAACGTCCCTCACGAATAACACCAAGTTCCCACTTTCCCCAAGGCTCACAATTACACTGTATTTTTACACGGACTCACGGAAAGTTCTATGCACGAAAGCTCTTTAGGAAATTGCCAGCAATCTCTTGCAGAAAGAAAAGATTCTCGATCACGCGATACGGAAAGGGTGGCGACCTTAAAACAGTACGTAGATTTCGTTTTTAATTCTGGGCTTTGGAATTTGGCATGTGTTTGTTTTATACTCAGGATTTATACTTATTGTCAGATTTTATGGTAGAGATTAGTGTTTTTTATGCGGTGCAGTGATTTCAGGCCCATGTGTGGATACAGTTTATATTTCCGTTAATTGTTATTTCGTTATTACAGATTTTGCGGTACGGCAGTCCCCTTTTCTTTATTAAGGGGTTATACCTAGTCAGGAGGCCCAAAAGAGGCGAATGTTTGTGATTTTGTTTTTAAAAGGCGGAAATATATATTTTTACAGAACTTTTTGCACTTAAAAGAGCATTATGTAAACAACATTTGGTAATTTTTGTGTAGAAAAATATTTACGTTTAAATATTTTTAAACAGTGAGCAAGATATCTAAAAAAAACTACTGCACTCATGTTGTTGAAACTTTGTGGTTTTATTTTTTATATAAAAATCTACAGAATGACGGTGGGATTTTTTTCCCATTGTAGGTATAGTTTCGATTTTACCAACGAAAAACGACGATTAGTGATAAGCACGAAGCCATTTTTCGTTGATATAATCGCAACTATACATTGAAGAAAAATTCTTCCGTCATTCAGTAGATTTTTACATAAAAAAAAGTCCACAAAATTTCAGAAAGATTGGTGCAGTAGTTTTTGAGATATCTTGCTCACCGTTTTTAAAAAGGCTTCTTGGACGTCGTTAGATTTTTATTATAAACGTAAATATTATTCTACAAAAAAATTACCAAATGTTCTTTAAATGTTGCAATTTTATGTGCAAAAAGTTCTGTAAAAATATATGCTTGTTATTTGGGAGTGGCCTGATCTAACAATAAGTCGGGTCATAATCGTCTTTTATTTTATGCTCATGTGTAATTAAATAAATATTTGTCGATATAAGTCTTGTGCTACATCTAATGTACTATATATAGTGCTAATGAAGTATATGTGGGTTTTTGTTCCTTTGGCCGTGGTCCATTCTCTATTTCTATAATACAATCTATAAATATAATTGTATTACATTTGTGAGGTCTTGGTGCGGGATTTGTCATTCAATTTCATTTGGTTAGGGAGATATTGCAATGTTGTATTGCGTGAAAGATTCGTTGGACTTTAAAGACTGCGAAACTTTTGCCTTAATTGTTAAACAATTTTCGCAAGGAACTCAATTTTTCCGCGTCCCTTAATGGTGTTCTGGAAAAACACGAACGTGAAACCTTTGCCCAGCAGAATGTATTTTTAATTTCCACGGAATCAGTCGGCTGAAAGGACACACGACAAAAATACGTAAAGAAGCGAACACAATTAACCGTGGCTCTCTGTATTTCAACGAACGAAATTTGCTAGGTAGTAATTTCGGGGCATCAGTCGGAATGCTTTGTTCACAAATTGCTAATTCCGAGTGGCGCGATGATTTCGCGCGAATCCCCTTGTTGTGTGCTAGCTGGGCTCCAGACGGATGCTGCGAAACTTTTTCCGCGTGCCTCACACGCAGAATTAGGCCATTCGTCCATTGCCGCAACGCAAGTGGAATTCAACTAAAAAACGATTGCATGCTATGGCGCCAATCACTCGCAGGGTTTTTTTTCTCATCAACACAATTTCTTCTCCGTTAATCTCTTAACGGGTTACTTATCCTTGACAGGTGGGAAAATAGGGTTACCTTTATGATTTTTTTCGTATAAAAAACATTATAATTTAAAAATCAAGATATACACCTTTTTGTGTTTAAATTAAGCTGTATACTCTTCAAAAAGAAATTTGATATATTCTCCCAAGGCCTGCTGATAATTACAGAATTTGCGGCAGCAAAAATATCTCAGAGATTACAGGACCGATTTGAATAAAATTTTGCACGAATATTCCTAAGACTATAATCCAGTACTTGCCGGTGCCGATATTGAAAAAAGTTATTTGTTGAAAAATAGCAGCTACGCAAAGTCAAGCGTCTGATTTTCAACCTGAGTTTTCATCTTCTGTTAATAAAAAACAAAACAAGACATTAATCGAAAAATCGTCCTGACAAGTACTGGATCATAGTCTTTAGAATATTCCTGTAAAATTTTATTCAAATTTTATTCAAAATATTTTTAATATTCATTTCTTAAGATATCAAATTTCTTTTTGTAGAAAATACAGCTTCATTTATACACAAAAAAGTGTCTGTTTTTATATACGAAAAAAAATTATAAAGGTAACCCTATTTTCCATCCTGCCGAAGGGTATGTAACCCCTTCAGGAAAAATCTGACGAGGTATGCGCACGACATTGCACGACATACCTACCTGTATCGAGGATCCGTGCTCGCTTTCATATTGTACGTGATATATGGCCGTCCAAAAATATCCGTCCACAAAACCGGCGATAGTGAAACATTTCTGCAGTTTTGGTAGCCCCCCGCAAACTAAACTTGCGCGACAACAACCCCGCGGATGGGCGCACATACGAAAGGGGCCACGAAGTGAATAAACGCGGAACAAATTTTTGTCGCGTCCTCTTTCTAACTGGGCGACCGTTATTGCTCAGGCTAGAAGTTACGATAATGATTTTACAACGTGATGCTGTGGCAACGTCCGCACGAATACTCGGCGCAACGGAAAGGAATAAAGATTATACGGCCGCGCTGTATCGCGGCCGCAAAACCGAATCGTGGAAAGTATCGGGCCCGGCAGAGGTTATATGCGTGCACCGACACATCCTCGCCTAAAATCCCCCCGAGACAATAATCCCAAGCGTGGGCAGTTGCAAATTAACCGCAATGACTACATACTGGCAACGAAAGCGGTGCGTGCACGCGCGTGTACAGGGTGTTTATTTTAAGTGTTTGTGCTTCTCAAACGACTTACGATAATTTGGGGGAGGAAATTTATGTGTGGGATTAATTAATTTTTAAAGATCCATAAATTATATTAACACAAAATTTCCGAAACAGTTTTTTTAGTGCTCTTTATTAATATTCACCTGATGTTGTAAAGAAAAGCAAAACGAATCCAATATTGACGAATAATTTCTTTTTCATTGACGTTTTTATTTTACTTTGACGACGGATGAATAGAAATTTGGTCGATCGAAAGTAGATAGAATAAATAATACAGTTTTGTTGAATAAAGTCAGAATATTCTTGTTACATTAATAAAATAGAAAATGGTCCGGAAATTGTTATTATTGCCACTTATTTATTAGGCGTTCAGAGACTCATTAATTCCTAATGCAACTTTTCTCTGACATATTATAACTGGTTCGAAAATCGTAGATACCTTCACGATGAACACCCTATATACACACGTGTGTCGACGCATGCTCGCCATTCGTGCGTTATAAGCTCCCTCTGTACGGGCGAATCGGCCGAAACGAGGGGATAGTAGCGTACGAGGAATAACGAAATGAGGATAAGGGACGTAACGGACGCGCGAATCGAACTCGCGGAATTTTTAACCGTTTCCCATCGATGGTACTTGACCCGCTTTAATTATCTATCCGTGGAGATAGCGTGTCGCCGTTTAACGTTATGGGGCTGTGGCGAATTGCGGGGGTGGGTATCGATACGCGAATCGTGATTGTTTCAATGCTTCGTTGCGTAAACTGTTCGAAGAGATTTTCAGCGCTGTAAGGTCTGAAAGGTGATGTTAACGGAAGTGGGAAGTAGGTGAATAAAGAAGTTATTGGAACTTGTGATTTTTACGGGATGCCAGATTCGTGTGTGTAAATAGTTGTAATGGGCTAAGAAACTTTGGATACTGTGAATGTTAAATGAGGTACGATATATATGTAACAATAACCACATATATTTAACAAATAACAAAGGGAGTACAAATAGCTTGTAGAACTGTTCCAAGTTACAATGATCTAAGGAGCGCGAAGCGTTCGGTACGATGTCCCGCAAGGTTCTGACCTTTTCGTCGGCGTTTGACGAACGCCCGAAAATTAACGGACGGGGAAAACAAATTTCCCACGCGCCCCAAGGTTGCGAAAGAGGACGCGCTGTCCTTAACATTTCACTGGAGGCTCTGGCAACCGTAATTTTATTACCCTAGCTCCCGGACTCCAGTCCGCTACAGAGTCGTCCTTAAATGAGGCATTGAGAGAAGAAACGAACTAACCCACATTTTTTGTGAAATTAAATTAGTAGCAACTGTTGTGTATCTACTAGATACGCGATCGCACGCCAATTAAATTTGTGCGATTGATTGAGAGGCAATTTTTAGCCGTTCGAATATAATTTATTTCAATATGATTGAGTACAATTCTGCCACGAGTCGTAGCGACTTCAACGTAACGAAAAGTAATAATTCTTCGCGAGCTCGCCTCACGCTCGCCTTGCGCTCGCTTTGCGCTCGTCTTGCGCTCGCTTTGCGCTCGTCTTGCGCTCGCCTTGCGCTCGCCTTGCGCTCGTCTTGCGCTCGTCTTGCGCTCGCTTTGCGCTCTCTTACGCTCGCTCCCCTCCAGTTCTACCGTAGACGGCCGAATCCTGGCGAGACCACCCGAGGTACCCAAATATGGCAAAGCCCATATAAGGCACGTTCAAGGTCCGCGCCAACCGAGAATACGCTTATCGCAAAACCCAGACAAACAAAAAATGCGAGACTAGAAATAGCCTCGCGACAGCACTAACGTATTCCAACAGGATTGCTCCAGAAACCATATAAAATAGGAAAAATTAATTTTTTTCATTATAGGTTAGTCTGCTTTTGCTCTCTAAACGCCTCAAATTACTTAAGGGTAAATTTGTCGTTTCGTTTTACCCCCTCTCTCCTCCAGTACAAGAATTCGTAAGAGTTTCTATTCCAACCCCCTCCTATTCCTCCCTTACATAATATATTTTTCATTCAATATTTTTCACGATTTAAAACAAAGTTATCTAATGTGTGTGTGGTGAAACATTTACTTGACTCCCGCTTTGTCCCTTGTAAGAAGACGTAAGAAATTCGCAACCCTCTCCCCCCTCAACAATCCTTACGCAATTTAAGGACGACCCCTATGTATTTTCACGCAGAGATAGTGTTTTGTGATTGTAGTGGGGGGTTTTAAAAGCAAACTTAAATAGAGTCATTAGTAATGATGGTGTATTTGCCAGATATTGTGGCTTACAATAGTTGCGAATGCAAAATGTAATGTGTGTTATTAAAGTGAAATTTACAAGGTTGTTTAACAAGAGGGTAGTGGTAATAGCTATGTATTTATTTGGAAGCATCTTTTTGAAAAATAGGCAAGAATTGATCAGACAGGGTAAGTTCGAAAATCAGGAGCATGTAATTATCTTATTTGTGAAAGTCAGTTATTTATAAACCAAAGCACAGTTTACTCGATAATAATTATTTAGGTTGAAAGTATTTTTGAGATTCTTCAAAATTATAGTTTAAATCTCGTACTAATTTACATTTAAATGGAAGATGGACATAACACACTCAGCATGGCTTTGAATATCTCGTGAAATATGTGTGCCTTTATTCTTACTTATCTCATCAAATTTATATTAAATGAGTATTTTTACCTACTTTTGAGAGCTCTTAATGCCTTGAGAGACTTTGTGCTTTTTGTAGAGCATCCAATATATTTCTCTGCAGCAGCATCATACGGGTCTTTTCTTACTTCCACTCATGTGAAAAGTTTGACAAAAGATTTCTCTTTATTTACCTATTTAGCCATTTTAATCCGAAAAGACTGGCTTCGTTCATGCACGTGTTTTATAATTCTTTAGAATATGTGCTGCACGAAGTACGTGGAATAAATGGAAATATTATAAAAAGAGCATGACAATTAAAGGCGGGGCCAGATATATTGGCCGGTAAGTTTCGTGAGGTAAATAACCTCGCACTAACCTCGCACAAACCTCCCATTATACCACTTGCCTGCCTCGGTGTTCCTTTTCTCAACGTTTTCTGACTCGCTCGCGCCTTCGCAGAACAAGAGTGAGCCAGAAGTGGTGGGGATTGCGCCAAGCTCCTGACGTGTAGGCCAAACCGAGCTCTTATCGTAGAAACACATACATCAGAATAGGTGCGCGTTAGCTCCGAAAAAATTCAGGAGTTTTATTGTTCAGACCATTGATTCTTTCTCGATAGTTCCATCTCATATTGGTCTACGCATAGCTTTGTACCGCACACAACTATTACGTTAAGAATAAATAACAGCCACACGGCTACGTTCAGGCGGAGCTGAGCAGCGTTCCCGTTATCCCACCATACTTCTCGGGTGCAATGCAACTCCAACTGACATCAATTACAGAAACCGATTTCTTTTAATTGGCCTACTATTGATTCCTGAAATAATCTGTTACACCCACATTTCATTCAGCAGAATTTAAGGATTAGCATATTTCAAAATACCCGCAGATATAACGTACATCAATCTTTCGGATTAATTAACCCAGAAAATGGCGAAAATAATTCTACTAGGATAAGTCTGCTATAAAATTGTCATGCAAAGAAGATGAATATTATTCGATATAATCGTCAATATCGTGTTTTATATTTATATCGACACAATCGAATCACGTAGCTTATTTAATAATAGGGATGGCAAATGTGTCTACCCACGGGAAGGGGTGAATTTCAATTACATATAATGTTTTGTATTCAAATGAATATTAGGCAGGTGTGCCCGTGAAACAAAGCTGCAGCTTTGCTCGTTATAAAAAATACTGCACTGCGATCGGTAGATAGACCATTATACCGGAACGGTGGGCAAAGTAATGACGCTAATAGTACAAATTCTGGGCGTTTTAACTCTGCAGAACGGTTTTAAGAGGATTACGAAGGAGCGTAAACACTGGGCGCACCGGAATTTTAATACAAATCGAGGGATTTTTCCGATCTCGACGGGAATTCTCCCTGCCAGGTTTATCATTTTGCAGTATTAATTGAACAATGAGGCTACCGTTGACGATCCCTCCAATCCGCATTGGTAGTGAAATAAATTTCCACGATCATTGGGTGCTGTGTCTAAGGATCTGCTGGCTGCGAAGGATTTTTCGGTCATTGAATTTTGCAACGAATATCCGTCCATTCACGGGGGATACAGGATTCTCGTTAAATCCATTTTGAATTGCGATGGTCGATAACATTTTGTTCGGTTCAGAAAGCCAGATATCAAATTAAACTATCGTTGCCTAGATTTGCTGAATGCATCATAGAAATAAAGCAACTCCGAGTAAATATATTCGTAGATTTTTTCATGAATCGTAAAACGTTAAATGATTCACGGTTATTGAATCATCAAAGTGTTATTAAAGTAATTAAACTTATTTTTGTAACTTTATTGCATTTTCTGCGTCGGTATTGCTACCGAGCTTTACGGTTAGGGTGATAGCTCATGAGTTCACCTTGATGCATACTAAAGATACAGACAAAAAACCTTAGGGCTCTGTGTAAAATGCTAAGGGTGATTTTGAGACCCTCAAGAAAGGCTTACTCGTAAAATGTATAGCGTTATCATTTTGAAGGCTTTTTTTGAACCTATCCCAATGAAATTACCTATCCCAAATGAGAAAATTTTATGAAGCTGCACTAAGAACAAAGATATCTTCCTGTGCATTAACATCGAAATTTATAAATTAATATTCGTATTTCTGTGATGGAGGAAAAATGTGACACGAGCTGCTACGATTCAAATACACTCCAGCAGTCTATCAAAAACTTCCTAAAGATTTCCTAAAATCTATATTAGAACTGTAAATATTCGAATGATTCGAATAACTTCGAATGCGAATAATGTCTTCGAATATTCGAATACTCCTAATTATTTGAATAATCGAATACTCATATTTATTTGAATATTCGAATAGTCCTAATTATTTGATTAATCGAATACTTCTAATTATTTGAATATTCGAATACTCCAAATTATTCGAATATACTCATAATTAGTCGACCTATTTATTCGTACCAGCAATTTTATCGACTACTGCTATTGATACCCTGTTTATAGCTACCATCTACTTGAGGCGCCAACATGTACATACATCCCTATGCTTATTTTTTGGCTGTCATAGTGACAATTTTTAATATTTATTTAATTACAATAAACTCAATTACCATACCAAAGTAACATTATTTATTAAATAGAGAACTGATGTGAAACCGTGTACAAACTGATAAATACACTTTTTAATAATCGTTTTTTGCCAACCAATTATTTGTATTGTATAAACAGAGTAACGCTGCTTAACAATATATAATTTAGGGGAAAAATTCTAGGAAAACCCTAGTAACTATTAACACAAAATACTACAATATCATGGATCATGAAAATGAGCCCTCAAATTCCATTGTACTTCCTAAATTCATTTTATTATCTAGATACTATTCTCAGGGCAAAGTAGACCCAATACAATCCTACTCCAACTGAAGACCTTGCAGCAAGAAGGGTGCAACTCCACTTTTGACAGTTTTTGAGTTATGACGTGTAGATAATATACGTAAAAAAATTTCCACATCGTTTGGTGCACGTTTCACGCAAATCCGATAACAAATGATCGATTTAATACGAATAAATATAAATAGCAATATTAAAATTATTATTTTTATTATAGAATATTTTTCCGCCAAATATAGAAGTGAAAACTTATCAACTCAATAACCACTACTTATTGTGTGAAAATATATATTTGTCAATTAGTGTTCTCTTTTCGCTGTTAAGTCAAAGCAATAATTTTATAAACAGTTTATGCTAATTTACTCGAAGTTGTTAAAGATGGAGCTGCACCCCTCTTGTTTCTGTCATCAATTCAGCCTCCTAACATGTTCTATTCCAACTCTCAAATCAGACCCAAGCACAGTATCAATACCCGTGTCACCACCGCGGTGCACCGTTGCGCTACTCCTACATAATCCAATAAACCTTTCATAAACTGCCCAGTACATAGTTGACTCTATCCCTGTGTCCACTACACCTCAACTTCATTTTGAAAAGCTCTATATACACCACGGAAGGGAACCACAAAGGTGGCCCGTGCTTCGCAACGACTGTCCCATTCCCGTTGAACCCCGGCGATGGCTGATGACAATGGGAGCCGCGCGAAATCTCGGCAATGCCGCGAGCGCTCTCCCCCCGGGTATAACGATTCGCCGGCTCTCGTGAAATAATCGAACAATGAGGCGGTGTAATTAATCGATCACCGTGAGAAATATCTGACATCGTTTCGGTGTACTTCCAACGAGCCGCGTTAACGCATTCCTATGCCATTGATCAACGAGGATCATTAGTCGGCATATGGACTACAGTGGCTTGCTCGGTAATTCAATTACCCCGGGTGCCACGCGTACGAACGTGTTTGGCATACTTGTACGATCTGCGTTTGACGCCGGTTGATTCATCCCGGCGTGTTAACAACGAAACGCATTTTCCGCCGGTTAATAGCGCCCGGAAAATCACCCAGCGGAACATTGAAATCGTGGCGCGATGTCGCCGGGTCTGTACAATGGTATGTTGGATTTTCAATCGGGCCCGCGCCCGTTCTCGGTTACGAGCGAGATCGGTATACACTCGCCGTAAAAGTCCGCCCGCGATCGTGTCGATGGGTCTCTCAAGCGTGGGGCGCTCTATACCGAGGGGAAACGAATTTGTAAATAGATTTCTGCTGGGCGATAATAGCGGGCTTCGATCGTTGAACGTAAAGGGGGAATCGTTAATAATTCGATTTAATAAAAAGTTTGATTTAACGAGCGTGTTAGAGGAATATTGTGTCGGTGATTGCTTTTGAGGGCGTGGGGTGTGTATTTATTATGTGATCGTGAAGAAGATCGTATTGGTTTTTGTAGCATATTAATCGGTGGGAATTATTTCATTGTGATGACATGCAGCGATTTTCTTTTTTAATGTGTTGGTAACAACTGTGATTATATGGGTGAGTTCGATAGGGGGTACATAGAGGGTGGTATGCTAAACCTTAAAAGTTCTTAGTTTCTAGCAAAATACATTCCTAGATTCGAAAAACATTTAAATTTCTTTTTAATCCTCGCTTTTCACATCTATTTTTTCGGACGTAGTTGTCACACTGGGTCGACTAGACTAAAGACAACTATCAAACAGCTGCTGTTCAAAAACTATCAAATACATTCCTAGATTCGAAAAACATTTAAATTTCTTTTTAATCCTCGCTTTTCACATCTATTTTTTCGGACGTAGTTGTCACACTGGGTCGACTAGACTAAAGACAACTATCAAACAGCTGCTGTTCAAAAACTATCAAAAACTATATAATTGGGATAATGTTTGAACATTGCAGAATATATGTTCATCGTTGGAAATGAACATTTAAAGTATCAAAAAATGGAAGGAAAAAGAGTTCAAGAAAAAGTTTTTTTCTAAGAAATCATATTCTTCTTAATCTTCAATATTTTTAGCTAAAAATTTATAGTTATATGGTTATACTTTTGAGTTATGCTACTTTTATTAAAAAAATTTACTAAAAGAATATTTAATAAATAAATCTCGTTTCATTCGAAAAGCGCCTCTACCTGTAGAGGACACATGAAAGTACTTACCTATTACAGGACATCAGTATTATCATTTTCAATGATGCCTCAAAGATATTTTACCTCAAAGTCAAGTTTTGGGTCATTTTAACCCACAAGGAAAGATCCCGAACCTGGAAATTCAAAAAATTCTGAAACTTTGTGAAGATGTAGGGGATTTCCTCCTGATTACAACGCAATTTTTGTTTGCTGCTCAAATTCAATCGAAAGGGATGAAATTAACCCCTGAAAATTCGGCTATTTTCCGCTTTTGTGTTATAACTCGCAAACTCTAAAAGATAGAAATAATGTTTCAACACAAAAGCTACTTCTTGTAATTAGATCTATCATTTGGTAAGAAAAGTATTTTACAGTTCACGATTTGTAACACAAAATCGGAAAATAACCGGTTTTTCAGGGGTCAATTTAACCCCCTTAGAGTGAATCTGGGCAGCAAACAAAAATTGCGTTGCAATCAGGAGGAAATCCGCTACATATTCACAAAGTTTCAGAATTTTTTGAATTTCCGGATTCGGGATCTTCCCTTGCCAGTGCGACAACCGAGGGTTAAACCTGCCCAACACTTGTTCTTACAGGAACTGTCATATGGTTTACATGATCTTCCAAATGTAGTATAGCCTGTTCATTTATTCATTTAGTACTTCCTTTGACTACTTTATGTGCACTTTGGAAAGCATTACAATTATTTAGAGCACAGGGAAACTAATACCCCTGTACGTACTTACATAAAACTATCTCCATTGCAAGGCAGCTACATTCCCCAACCAAGAATCAAGGCAACGTACTATGTAACTGCTTTGAAAGGAGCACCTTTACATCGACGTATCGCCGTAAACGCAATAAGTATAGCCCCGCACGATACCGTATTAACGTCGCGGGTGAAACTGTTCTCATCCCATAAGTCTCTTTAAAATGGGTCGATGCAAATCGACTGTCCCAGTATCGAACTTGCCGATACAAGGGATACTTTGCTCCCGAGTTTCCGGCTTTCTCTAATCCCGTATTAAAAGTTCCTCGCCGTTAGAGCAGTCAGTTGACCCGATGCATTATGATACATCAGTTGCCAGTTAGACTGAATCGCAGCTGCGATGGCGCCCGGTGTTTCGACCGCTTCTTCGACCGGCAGTCCTTTATAACTCGTAATGCGAGGAACAAGGCGCGAAGTTTGCCGTTGTACAGACGGCGGCGCTGGTTGCGACAAGGGTTGGTCGGCGAGCAAGTAACGAGGCTATTCGAAAGAATGAAAAGGAGGAGCGGCTTGAATGAATATTGTTCCGCGAGCTTGTAATAAGTTGCGATGCGCCGTCAGAAGTAGAAAGAAGTTCTGAGATTTGTATTGCCGTCTATTGCGGCGGTGCCCGCCGCGAAATTCTGCTCTTTTACATTTTCCTTAGCGCGGCTCTAAAGGAACGTACACTCAACGGATGAAGCTACCTTGCGGCAGCTCTTTTCAGGGACTTTCTAAAAAATCGCCAAGCACCTTTGCTCCTTCAGTTACGTACACTGGCGATTAAAACAATGCCGTCCTAAAACATTACTTTGGGTTGAGGGGGAATTCAATAGTTTCCAATGAGAGCTTGATGGTGTATGGGGTGCAGCCTGGCGCCGCTATTCTGAGATGAGTCTATTGAGCTGGAGATCAGAATAGGTAACAGCAGGATGTTGAATTGCATGCTGCGTTGCCATCCAACGTCTTGACCTTTCATGCAATGATTTGTACAGGTATAGTCAGCGAAGGAAACTTTTATGTATCCTATAAATTTGATGTATTGTAAAAAATACAGGAGTTTTGGTGATCCTGGTGGAAATGGATGTACATTTATTGTTTTTGTATTTTTGACAGAGTTTGTGCTCGAGTACTAAGTGATTAATGATCGATATCTATAATTCATCAAATCCATATAAAATATTGATATGCACCGATGTCAGTGCAATTTCGAAATATATGCTTGAACTGTTCCAGCGAACGCATGGCAACGTTTCACTCACATACACACAGATTTATGTGTTTTTATTATTAGTAAGGGCATGGACCTTTCTTCCGTGGTTTACAACTTTTTAGTATTTATGCCCGCCGATTTTTTTTTGTATTTTTTCGCTCTCACCCCTAGATCTGTGCCATTTGATAAAAAATAGTCCCTGAGAAAGTTTATTGCAATCGGACAACAGGAAAGGGTGCTGTACAGACCTTAAAGATTAGAATTCATCAATTGTTTGAATTTGAAGAATTTCTCAAAAACGTTAAGCTCTATCGAAATTTTGTTCAAATAATATTAAAAGAGCATTCAATTTTCTACAATTACTGTATACATCATTTTCTCGTGCTTCCAACCATTTTTTAGATAATAGCGTTTGAATATAGACAGGTTCGCAGTTTGCGCGTCCCACCTGTACGGCGTGACGCATTGTCTATACGCGCGTTGTGCGGACCTCTATATTAAAACGCTATTATCTAAAAAATGGTTGGAAGCTCGAAAAAATTATATATACAGTAATTGTAGAAAATTGAACGCTCTTTTAATATTATCTGAACAAAATTGCGATAGGACTTAGCATTTTTGAGAAATTCTTCAAATTCAAACCATTGATGAATAACTAAACTTTAAGGCCTGGTCGGCACACTTTTCTGTTGTCCGATTGCAATAATTTCTTTCAGGAACTATTTTTTTATGAACCATATTAGGGGGGAAAGCTACAGAAATCGCAGCGTGAAAATACGGGCCACCCTAATATACAGGGTGTCCCAGTATTCTTTAGCAACAATAAAAAGTATAAGAAAATCATGTGATATTAAACAGCTCCTTGCCTCAGTGCTTCCCTCTAAAGTTGTTAAATATAATTCTGAAAAATTATAATATTGTTTCAAACATACATTAATATTGAGTACAATACTCAACATTCCCACCGCATTAGGTTGAAGCAAAAATGAGAAGCTCGAAGGCTCAAGTAAGAAGCTAATTAATCCGCACCAACGTCCTGAGTCATGGCGCCATCAAAGGCAGCATTAAGCTGAAGCTAAAAGTTACAAGTGACGATGTAAGCTCGAGATTTAAGTTTCGAACTTCATTAAGTGACAGTCTCGGTTGCGAAAGCTACTTTAGTAGCGGTATAAAATGGCGGAGACCGCGAATCAATAAAATACTACAAACGTTAGCAGTCTCAGGAAGCACTGGAGCGAGACGGCGTCCGCTAGGAGTTTAGAACTCGTTTCGTGGACATGGTGTGTTAAAGGTGACGCACTATATCCGAGCCGAACCGTTTCGATTCGTGCCACGAGTTATAATCGAGGGAGAGCACGTTTGTCAGGCCCTTGGAAGCGTTATGGATCCCGCGGCATGGAAAATACTGTCGAATCCACAGTGATTTACGATTCGAGAAATGGTAACGACTTCGTTCGAGCCGCTTGACATGGCTGTACCGGCGGCGAGGGGCAGGGCAGGGGGCAACAGAGTTTTCTTTACAAACGCGCCGCAAGGTATATTACTTTCTGAAACACTTCGGTGTCGAGATCGCGATCTTTCATTACGGAAATTCTTCTCAAACTATAACCAATGTTGTTAGAAGGGAAATGTTGGATAGACGTTCTGGGACGTGGTTATTGCATTTCGGCAAAGTTATTCGCGGCATCAGGGGTAGAACGTTCTATAGCGTTCGCTGTGTGCAGGAATGGTTGTAGTGTATTTGTTAAGCGTCGAGTTAAAATACAGTACTGGAAATATTTATTACCAACGTCACTTGAATGTTCAGCGTCCATTCACTTCCATCTCATTTTGTGGGGTTCTTTTTATTGTATTGTAAGTTGTATAATAGAGTTGTTCCTATCAGTAGGTTAGTTTTAGTGCTAGGTTTAAGTTGGTATCGTTACAAAATGAGAAAAAGAGCGGGGAGAGACGTAAAGGGGGAGAGCGGCATTGGGGCTTCACTTGCGTGGTGAGCATGTGTAATTCTAGAAAGCGTATTGTGTGTGAGAGATATTTTTTATGGTTAATGTGTGTCACATTATTTTCAACCTAACCACTGTTTCCAAGAACACATTTAGTATTAGTATTAGGATAGTACTTTAGCTCGATTGTTGACTACAGTGTCCGATATTATGGTTAAAATGAGTTGGATAACAACCACTTTATTAATCATGGAGTTACGAAGATTATTTTGCAGGAGGTGGATTGGGGTGGCGTAATAAATATTTCCAGCACTGTATGTTCAAGGTAATGTTCTCCCTTCTAAGAGTTTTAATGGATTTTCTGTTGGAAAAATGGTATTCAGTCTCTAAAATGTATGCCTATACGGTGCTGTTCCATTCATCCTTCCAATTAATAATGAGATTGTTTGAGGAATACTTGAGCTTATCGGTCATTAATATGGATGAAGAGTCTTTAAGGGTACTAGAATTAGTTGCTCCTTACTCTGCATTATCAGCTCTTTCACTTCCTGGTATACCTATGTGAAAGGAATCAGTTTGGGGGTGAATTTAGAAAGCAATTTTCAGCGTTAAAATGTGTTCCAATGTGTGAACTTTTGCTGAGGGAATGTAAATGTTAAGTTACGTTAAGACTGATCTGGGTTGATTGTATATGCAAATGTGACACTGTTTAGTTATCTATTAAAAATATATAATTATAAACTATATGTATATTCATTGGTATTTGAAATGTATATCGTTACACCTTGTTTCAGTTACACCTTGCTTTAGTGTTAAATTTATTTTCGAAACTACAGGTACCCCTTTGCACTTCTATAAACTGTTTTTAAGATCTCCAGTAAAACTTGTAGATACTATTTTTCTAGTATCTACATCCACTTGTCTCCATCTTTGCAGACGATATAAACCGTATTTTTTCTTAAAGGGACGTACGACTTCCACTTATAAAACTTTGTAGTAATACAAAGTAATTCAAAGAGAAAGTTATATTTATGCATTTTTAACCAACTTCAAAAAGGAGGAGGTTATAGATTCGTCCCGTATGTATTTTTTATATTTTTTTTATGTTTGTCATCGGGGCAAAACTCCTCAGCATATGGACCGATTTTGATGATCTTTTTTTTATTCGAAAAAGGGCGATACTCCGGTGGTCCCGTTCTACACTGCATCAATATTGGCCCAATACTTTGCCAGTACTGGTTAATAATAACGACGATTGTCACCTAATTATTATTATTTTATGTACGTACGCGCATATCTCATCAGCATGTTGTGTCAATATATATAAAACTAAAAACCCAAAAATAAAAAATTAAAAAAAAAATTAAAACTGACTTTAAAAAATAAAAATGCACTAAAAAGTGAAAAATAATTTTTTCCCTCCATTAATCTACTACTATCATCTTTTTTAAGTTGGCGCCTCATCATTTGCAATGTGTAAATCTGGCGCCGACTTAAGAAAGATGAGAGTAGTAGATAAAATGCGGCAAAAAATTATTTTTCACTTTTTAGTGCATTTTTATTATTTGTAGTCGGTTTTAATTTAAAATTTTTTTTTTATATTACCTTTTCAATTCTGATGTATCTAAGGGCACTAGCAAGTGAAATATCAAGCAAAATTTCCAATGTCACATAGTTCATTGTTTGTTGTGTTGTGGAATAAAATAACCAAAGAAGTATTTGCATCATATGCATCGCCAAACATTTTTAACAAAGTCATTATTTCTTTTCATTATTCGCCCTGCAATCTCTAATCAGGAAAATATAAATTCCCATTTAAGCTCAAGAAAATTCTAGACAACGATTCTAGGAAACTATGAATACTGCGGAAATATTTCACTCCACTCCTCACCAAAGCAACTTTTGAAAATTTGCAACAAGCGTTGCGTGAAACGCAACGTATACCTACGCTATGAAACTATGATTTCGCAAAGGCACATTAAAAATGATCAAAAAGGGAAAATATAGAAAACCTGCAAATATCCAATAATATAAAAAATACACAATACGTACTAAAAATTTAAGTTTGTCAGTTTCATTTAAATATGTCGGCTGTTATCGGAAATAAGGTATTGAAAATCTGGTTGGTAGGAATATTCGCAGGAACAAAAGCTTACCTAGAAACGAGATCGTGAATTTACGAAATGCTTCCCTCCAGAATTTTAAAATCTCGTGGGATTCGGTACGTTGAACAAAAATTCGCGTCTAATACAATTTTAGGGTAAGAAACGCAGGCATGCATGTTTGGAACGCAAGCTGGGTGAAGTTTTATTCGAACCGGCTATTCGGAAAGTTAATAAAAATGCTGGCTTCGTTGCTTGCGTGGGTAGCATGTTCAACCACATTGCGGTAGGTCATGGAATCGCGCAACATTTGTTGGGCTTTCTGCCGGCAGTGGCTCGATTTTTGCAGTTTGTTACACGTCCTCTCTACTATGAGCAGATTTTCCGTGACTCTGTTGCACACGCGTTCCACCTAGCATTTCATTACCCAAGAACCTCAACAGGCTTCTTTTTCCCCACAGATTGTTCCCATTCGGAACATGGTACAAATGCATAGTAGCTTAATAACGAAAATAGAGTAGTGATTAAATATTCTGGAGCATTTATTATACAGATCCAGTTACAGATTCTTTTTCTGTCGTGACCAATTACTTTTTCCAGTTCATGGACATACGAAGGGACAGTGGAAGAAAGAATAACAGAGACTCTTTTGTGCTCCCCATATTAGACGAATACACACATATCAGCAGAATATCAGGGATATGTTTGTACAAGGAAAACATTTATTCACGCCTTGGACTTGATTGATGTTTAACTTAACCTAAGGTTGCTGGATCACAGAATCATAGTTATTTCTGATAAGACCCTGGTCAATGTGTACCTCGTTGATGAAGCCTTGTTAGGGATGTAGGTTCCCCTTTCTTCTTGCTAGAACCTCATGCATCGACGTCCCCTTCGGTTTCTGATTAAAACAGCCCTATTGTTAGACTTACTTTAATTAGAATTTAATTTGTTTAATCTGGACATAGAGAATTGGAAAAAAGGAACTGTCTAATACGCTGTGTGGTATTATATTATTATCGTATTAGCACTGTAAGTACTTTTGGAATGGAATATTGATTTGTGGTAATTTGCACGTTCATTCGTGCACAAGCTAACGAGGGAAGTAGGGCGATTCAAAAATTCAAAAAATCTGTCACTTTGCACAAAATGTAGCTCAAGTGATGCTAATAACGTAACTACTTTTTCATTCGGTAATAAAACGGTTCTAAGGGTGAAAACACCCCATCGCAAAATATGGCGAGTGTTTAGATTATCGCGAATATCTACGGAAATGTAAAAGATATCAAAAAGATAGTGAATTCAATGTTCTATGGTTTTTTATTTTGTGTAAAGTGGCGATAAAGAATTTGCGATAAACAATTTTGTTTTTAATTTATTCCCACCACCCTATTTTTGACAATTCTTTATCACCATTTTCTAGGATTTTGAAAGCCAAACAAACTTGAATTGAAACTCACAATGTCTTTGAGGGAGTGTTTTTCACCCTCAAGACCGTTTTATTACCGAAACAAAAAATAGTTGAGTTATTAGCATCACTTGAGCTACATTTCTGCTGTTTCAGATTTTTTTTTAATTTTCGATTGGCCAACTTCCTTTGTAGGTAAGTATACAGAAAATGCAAGGATTCAGTGCGTCTATAAACATTTTTGTTCCCTTCCAGCATTTCTTTCATTTCTTAATATTAACAAATTCTAAACAAATCCTTCGAATTCACTTATCTTAGAAGCACATTTCCCTGCTTCGCTCTGCTCTCCCAAAAATTTCCTATCTGTTTCGAAAATTCTGTCTAAGTACATAAATGACAGTCTCGTTTCAATTACGTGTTTCCTTAAATTCCAGAGTAGCACTCGCGCGCACATATTTCTTCCACTTTTATGTATAAAACAAAAATAAGGGCCAAAATGGAAGAAGTGGGTACTTCAAGTTTCATGGCTCGCTAATTTGTCAACTGCGCGAAATTTGCCATCTGCTTTGCGACCTCGTCGAGTCTCTTAAACAAAGTTCGAAATGACCTAGGGAAATGTGCTCATTCAACGAAGCGTTATTAAAAGAGCCGAGAAGAATGGAAGGCAGAAGTTACTCGTTGTTCCCGTTTCGTTCGTAGGCAGCCAGCGCCTTTGTGGACGGCCAAGCAGTTTTAAATTTGCAGTAAGATTCAAAGCGGTGCGTATTCTGTCCATAAACCGTCGCTGGAACTACAAGCGGATTGGATTGGTTCGCATTCAACGGTGAACTGGACCTATTTGATTTCTAAAGCGCGGACGATCCTTTGTCGCTGCCCATCGGCTAAATGAGACAAAGGCTCATTGTGACCCAGACACATGATCTTTCTGTTTAAAATCTGACCGCACTCGGGATCAAACAAGAAAGTTCACGGGTGCCCGGGCACAGCTGATCAAACGCGTAGCAAAGTTCACCGAATCAGTGATCTCCAGCTTCCAGGAAATGTGGAAAAATATCTAGCAAACTTCTGCAATTGAGGAGGACAGAATTATATGTGTCCGGCTCTTCTTCATTGGGGAACTTCGTTTCTTAGTTTCTTAGGTTCTCTTTTTATTTATTTAAAGTCGTATCTACCTTTTGGGGTTATTAGCGACTACTATATTACACTATTTAAATATCATTAAACGTAATTGCTTGAATTATGTTGACCATTGTATTACAGCTAGATAAATTCTGGAAGGTTTGTTCCTTTTAAAAACTATAAGCGGCTTTCTACTCCTTTTTTCTTGTTTAGGGTTGTTTTTAGGTTGTTTGCAATGTTGTGGATTTTCTTAGGTTTTTGGTTAACAGAATTTCATAATTAAGAATCAGTTGAAAAATGAACTTCCCTGAAATACTGTATAAAATATTAATAACAGAATGCTGCTACACTTGAATAAATTATGGTGAAAGAACAGTAGGTAATTGAGAAGTTTGCAGCAAAAAAGGAACAACTTCGAATGTACTAACTTTTGGAAAACTAATAAAAACAGTGTGAACAAAATATTTTTAGATATATGTTCAAAATTTTTGACCCACGTAAAATCTACATATTAATTAATGCAGTATTTAGCATTATTATTACTAAGAAAAATTTCTTACCTCTATGGCGAAGCGAATTTTCAAAATTTGGAGCTGCCCCCTTTTTCCACTAAATTCTATAAAAATTAACTTATCTTGGGTAAACAATTACATTAAACACCATTATTATGTTACAAAGTATATATATATGGTGTGTACCTGTGATTAATATTGCATAGGCACAATTGGAAGCCACAATTGTTTACTTTATATTACAATATTTGTTAAATGAAATTTGCCTGTTCAATTCTAGGGGTTGCTTAATATTTATCGATGGTCCATTATATATATGATATATCGCAATGTGTAGGAAGTGATTTTACGTACAAGAGCAAATCGAAAATGTATACCTATAAGTAGAATAAATCTTTCTTATAAGGTGTCTAAAAATTTATAGACTACAGCAGTAAATATGATACAATTGTGGATAAAATAAATCTTTTTCCAAAAATAAGTCGAAATTGTGCAATAACTTTTTTCTGAATGACGCCTAATTACTTCCGCAAAAATCAATTTTAATAATATCTACACAGAGTACGTGACTATATAGCCAAAAACCTGTTCCATTTTGAAAACTGATTTTCTTGCAAACGAAGTTAAATGCAACTTCAAAATACAATTTCCAAATTATTTCTGCCCCAGAATTCATTTCATCCACAGTTCCACCACATTCACTACTGCATTCTGCCAATTCTTATCAAATTGTATGCGTAGTATTAGACGAATCTTTAAACTCGATTTTCTTGAAACTGGATGCAACTATAAAAAATTTATTCTTCAGGCTTGGCTTGCTTTTGCATGCAGGATCACCTCCAGGTTATATTCTTTCGTGAGACTCAACAAAAAGTTTTGTGTCTTGAAAGTTAAAAATCTTAGCACCCCTACCACGTTGCCGTTCAGGCGAGAATATAATTTCGGGTTGCCGAACAGTTTCGCAGCGACACGTGGCAGAATGGAACCAGCGGTGAATTTGAACGTGGAATTCCGCGAAAGGTATAGCAATAATAGCAATAATTCTTCAGGGGACGCTGTAACAAGGTACGCGTGCAATTTGTACCCCCGCGCGTATTTACCGCGCCATACCTAACGAATTAATTCCAAGGAAGAACAGCGATGTGAGTTGCGAGTGCGGAGGCCTTCTCTACGTGTGTGTTCCCTGTTGTTACGCTTGGACATGAAATTAACAAATACGCCCCGAATGAACCTGTTGGAGCTATGTAAGTGAATAACTTTTCTTGTTAATTGGGAAGACGCGTAAGGAGTTACAGCCTAATTTTGTAGAAACTACTAGGAGTAATGGTAATGAAACGTTTTTCGTAAGTTTAAGAGCAGCAGACTTCTTTCTATGATATTTATGATATTTTTGTCAGAGTTAAATTGAAGAGAGGGAGAAATAAATTCTCTGTAATTTGAATGATATTTTTCTTTTCCATGGAACAGGATATCAATTTCCACGTATTGAGTACTTTTATTCAGGGAAACTTCGAATTTTTCTTTAAATGTAAATTCTGTTCTCCGAATTTGCCTGTCATGCGTAAAGTCTGAATCCAACTTCTCGACTTTGTATTAAGTAGATTTTTAAAGTAAAGATGATTGCAGGTCTTTTTAACTAAATATAACTGCTAAACAGCTTAGTATTTTCAATTTTTCTTTTCGAAATATATGCGGAGGATTCTCTTAGCATTCCTCTCAGAAACTTCACGTCTCTGAGTATCCATGGATCACTATAATTTCAACTGTTTTGTTAGAAGATTGTTACACTTCAAATTCAGAAAGGATTCAAATTTTTGTTCACTCTTTCTTCTACAGTTGCCTATCCAATCGTTTAATGATCCTGCGCAAGCTAAGGATTAATGTTCCGTTTCAGAATGTAGACATAGGATACCAGCACTGTCAAGCAGGATCTTCAAAGAGAATTGTCTAAAGTTGCTCCTATTGGAATCGTAAGCGGCAAGACGGGTGCAGCTCCATCATTACCAACTTCGAGTAAATTAGAAAGAAATGTTGACAAAATTACTGCTTTGACTTAACATTAAAAAGAGAACACTAATTGAAAAATATATATTTCACATAAGTAGTGGTCACTGAGTCGATAAGTTTTTATTTCTATTTTCGGCAAAAGTTAATATTAATACTTATATTAATATTTTTGTTATAGAATATTTTTTGCCAATAATGGAAATAAAAACATATCAACTCAATAACTACCACTTATTGTGTGAAAATATCCTATTTTCCAATTAGTGTATAATATTAATATTCATATTTCCACTTTTCTTTATTTGCAATACATCGCTCATTTACGACTTTCTTTTAAAAGTATATTACACCCCTCTTGCTGCAAAGTCCACAATATAATTTTTGCCACTTACAGTGTTTTCTAGAAGGACTCTTCAATTTCCTCCAAAAAAAGGACGCACACACAATACCATTGAATACACTCGAAATTCAAACTTCCTCTGTCTCATCAAAATGCGCAGTGACTATTGCAGCTGCTCGTATTACCTGTCGAAGCAGCCTCAACCACCTATCGGCGGGGTCAGCGCGGCGAAGTTTCGCGCCAAACTCGCGGCGAATGAAATTTCGGCAGAAATCCGAAATCCCCCGTGGAATAGGGAGCAATGCCCACGGTAGCACAGCCACCCTCTGGTTGTGCAAGGAGGGCGAAATTACATGCATACGGTGGTAACGAAGCCGGCACGGTTTTGCGAATTCACCTCGGATGCTTAGGGAGCCGGAACGCGTGGATATTCTCTGTCTAATTGAATCGCTCCCGAGCGCGTATCGCCATCGTCCCCGTGGGGTGAAAATTCCCATTCGCCCCGGCACGTACGTAACACGTACGTAAGTGCCGCAACAAGTTCATAAAGACGAGGCTTAACGCGCACGCTAGGACCGCAGAGCGCGTCGCGGACTAACCGAAGAACAAGCTGGGCTCGGTCACCTGCAAATCGAGCTGAAAACTGAATTCGGACCGACAGATTCTGAGAATCACGCGGGAATTTCGCCAAGCACGCGTAGACATTTGCTGGCCCATTTCGTGGAATCGAGATTGGGCAGAGCTCAACTGTAAAGGGTTTGCAGGGTGTCTTATAAGATTTTATTTTATAAGATTTCTCAAAGGGGTGTATTTCCAATTTTGACCTTGAAGAAGATTTTTATGGCATCGTCTTAATAATGTTAAATTACATCGTCCAGTGGTACAAAACACTACAAAGTAGGTTAATTTCTTTTTGAAAAATTGAAGTGAAATTACATGTTTCTTACAAAAGATCTTATTCCCAAGTTTGTCTGATGACAACGCATAGTGAAATAATTTTTTAGCCTGAATCAAAACGGATATATTTTCTATACTCATCTAGGAAATTGTAGTGAATTCGAAACAAAAGGAACTTAATGTAGCAAATTTGTTTAAAAATGTAACCCACTCTCATGGTATCTTTAGATTTATACGTATTAAAACGTTTGTTTTAACCATACACATTAGGTATATCATATTTTGAAAAGAAAGATGTAGAAAACTTAGTAAGAAAATAGTTTGATGGCGATTGGAAGAATTAGATATTAGAGTATAAGAATATAAAGTGTATTTTTTGCAAAATGAAATCTTAATACCTTTTTAGCCAATAAAAAAACGAACACAGTTTACATTTTTTTTGCGAAATTCCTAATCTTTCTGATCACTCCACTTATCAAGCGTTTGAAACATTTCAACTTTAGCTGTTTCCACTTTTTCACAAACTCAAGCAACATAATCTGTACATTACAAATGGAATTATTTCCAAATGTGCTTATAACAAAAAGTCTTATTTCCAAATGATTTCATACAAAGGGCTTATTTCTTATAGTTTCCATCAAAAGGGCATATTTCCAAACGTTTTTTTAATAGCTATTAAAACAATGTCGCTAAATTTAAAACACTACAGCTATCAGATGGAAGAATAAAATGTACGTGTACTAATAAAAAAGGAAAAGATTTTTTTAATAAACGTAGGTAGGCACCAGAGTTTGTTGCGGTTATTCAAAATTTGTTCTATCTGGAAATACGCTCTTTTGAAAAATCACTTCTCATATAATATGGTATATTCCCTTTCTTTGCTGTTTCGCAGTTTGCACTCGCAATTAGCTGTCTGCACCAGATTAAGTAGTGTACATGTTTAGAGTAGTTTTATTCACTGGTGAAGAGTGGACCTACCTGAACTCTGTTCCTATTTTCTACATTTTAACCGTTTAAAAAAAAAGAGAAAAAGTTTTATATAGAAATATAAAAGTTCGGACGATTTTTAAGGATAAAAAGAAAAACAGATATTTTTCATTCAACGGGATCTAGGTGCGGTGCTGAAGGGTTAACAGGGTTTGCGACTAATGTCTGTAGTAGTTTTATCAGTGCGCGAGTTTGTGGAGAAATTAATGGTGTGGGGAATATTGGATGTGGATTGTGTGGGAGATAGTGAATGTCTGTGCTTGTTGGGTTTGAATGATGAGTATTCAGGCCTGGCTCGTCCCTGTAGGCAAAATTAGGCATCTGCCTAGGGCGTAGAGTTGACAGGGCCGTAAAATGGTATTTTCATTGTTGACATTTTTTAAAATAGAGTTATACATGAAATATTACAAATTGTACTATAAATGTTTTAAGCCACGAATAGAAATTCAGAATACCGTAATCGAAAAGCTAATTAGAAGAAGTAACTTGTGTCTGAAAACTTTTTTCTATCTCTTACAGTTCGCGAGTAATAACACAAAATTGGAAAATTTTCAGGGGTCCATTTCACCCACTTAGAGTGAATTTGGGCAGCCCAAAAAATTACGTAATACATACCGATATATTCTCTACATATGTAGTGTAGAGAATATATCGTAGAGTTTCCCAAAGTTTCATAATTTTTTGAATTTCTGGGTTGGGGATTTTCCTCTGTGACCTAAGGTGCATTTTCAGGTATAATGTTTGCTTGAAAGCAGTGTTTACTTTAAATTTATTTATGTAACATTTTACATTAGGTACTGCTTGTTAGTATCAATTTCTTTAAAGGAATGTGTATTTCAAATACTAACAAGAGTGAAATCTAATATGAAAGGATGTTCATTTTCTAAGAAGGGTTGAGGATTGCAAATAGAGTGGGCGGCAGAAGGAATTCCGTAAATGCATGTAGATTTTTTTCGACACGAAAAGGTATGTAATTTGTGTGTGTGATCGAAGAATGTAATGGGAAGAGTAGATTGGTGTTGGTTAAAAGCCTAGAAAAGTCGGGGAGGGTTTTGAAAGCAAATGGTTGCAAGCGAATAGATAGAGTTTTTAATTTTATATGCATATCAGTTGTTATTTGATAATAAGATCCTTCCAATATTAATATATTTACAGGGATTTGCAATTTTATACGTGGAAGAAAACCAACTTATACATATTAAATAGTCTACGATCGAAATTTAATTTGCAAGTGGTTGCTGGGTTAGGGGTGGAATTGTCCTATGAAACTTACCATAATTAAATTTTTAGAACCTTTATTTCTTTTTGCATGAAGAATCGTCTCCTTTCATGTGAAATATGAAATAATCAAAAACAGTATAAATACAGAACAGTTTGAAAGAATATTACTAATAGTCCATTAAGTATTCAATATTTTCTCAGTGATAAATGAAATCGTAAACCCAACAAATCAGTTGTTTCTTTAGCAATGGGGTTGACACTCAGTCTATCTTCCAATTGTTTGCATTCAGTATATAAAATTATATTGTTTGTTTATTAATATTTTTTGTCGTATACTATGGAGTAATGTTAATGTTCGCTTAAATATATATTGTTTGAGTGTTAATAAAGAGTCCTAAACACACAGATTTTTCTGTGTTGTGGTCATTCAATGTTTTTTTTTTACTGGGGGTCCATGAACACTCGACGTGGATACTTGTGATTCAAAAAGCTTACGTGTGCACTCCCGGGTTAATACTACTTACCGTGAGTAACGAAAATATGCGGACACTTTTTAAAATTGTATTACTTTTTTTAAAATTAATCCAAACGACTTGAGTTTTTTTAGAAACTAGAAGAATTAAGTAGTTTGCTAAGTGACGTGTTTCGTCGTATTGAAAAAATGCATTTGGTCGGAATAGCAAAAAAATAGTAAATGTCGTTTTTTAAACTTCTTTTTGTGAGCGTGTAATGAAAATCCAAAAACCCGTTTGTACCTGATTTCGAGGATTTCTCGTTTTTCGACCTTATAGCTCAGAGCAACGTTAACTGATTTTGATGTAATTTTAGGCATGTTTACAACTTACTTCAATCTACAAACGGGTATTTTGAATTTTCATTACAGGCTCACAAAAAAAAGTTTAAAAACGACACTTACTATTTCTTTTTTGCTATTCCAAGCAATTGTATTTTTTTAAATGAAAATGTAAAGCACACAATATTCTATGTATTAATCTTAAGTACCTATAAACGTTTCCTGCAATAAATTTTACAAGAATCTTTTAAAAGGTGCTTAAAAAAAATTGTTACACACTGCATATTAAATTCTTTAAAAGTATGCTTAAAAGATTACTTAAAACTTCGGGTTGAAATCCACTGCTGCACTGTAGTACATACTCTGCTTTCTTAAGCATTTCACCTTAGTTCAGGGAGTTTCGATTACACGAGGCTTCCCACTCAGCAAAGGGGTCATCGAAGATCACGCAACAGCCTTAATTGTTAATTAAGCTTGCCCAGTGGATACGGTTTCTCAGATGCAAAGAAGAGTTCTTTGCAGCCAGGAGCCATAGAAGAACCAGCCATAAATAATTCCAACAGAAGCTGAAAAACTCTGACAATTAAAATAATACAGATAACATTATACCGTCCTTCCCTTTTGCAGAAGCACCCCGCAAACGATTTTACTTTATTTGCATCCCATATTTTAATTGTGCCGCTGCTGAAACGACTCTAGTAAATTAATTCGTACCCCGTGCTCGTTTCGATATCACGCAAAGTTTCAGGGCAACAAAGATTATTTGTCGTTGACCTATCAAACGAATCTCTTTGCAAAAGTGTTTTGCTCAGGTGCGTGACGTAGATCAGAGAAGGAAGACGCTGCTTGGTGAAGCCGTCAGCGGCGATGATGCACCAAACACCGAATCCAGATGCAAGTATTGACTACGTGACTCAGCATTTTATGAACGCATTTTCATGCAACACCACGGTCACACAGCCTTCAATTAAAGCGTGTGTGTGCGCACGCGGCAATATCATCAATTTAACGATAAGTGGCTCGTTAATCGGCGATCACTTTTAAATAATTCGTAATTCCCACCGGGCCACGAGCGAAATTTCATCCGTTAAGTCAGGTTTTCTGCAGTTCCCTGTTTCGTGGTTTCATAATATGCACGGCATGATATTTTATTGACACCCTCGTAATTCCACGTTAAAGAGGAGCGCGGCATTTAACGAATGTATGCGTTAAGCTTTGTGAAGTATTCTGAACTTGCTATTTGAAATTAGACGGTTATATTAATGAACGACAGAAAAGTTTCAACTCAACGTTTGCAATGGATCGTGTTAATAATAACAGTGTTTCCTGTTAATTTATAGTGCTTGAAGTCAGAAATGTATCGTTAGATATTGGACCAAAATTAATTGCAAATGTTTAAGAAAGATGTTTGACAGTAATCCATGTCGAGCATTTTGCAAATTTCATTTGCAATTCCCTCGAGTGGTGATTTTTGAGTATTAATTCATTTATTCGATATAACGTATTACTCATTCTGCGGGTGTTCGTGACGTGAAAAAAGTTAGGAAAGTGAACAGGATGGACGGGTGAGGGATGGTTATAAAACACTTAAGTTAGTGGAGGTAGCCAATTGTGTACTCCTGGTGGACAAACAAGATCAAGTTTCTAAGAAAATCGTCATTTGCAATGAAAAATGGATTTCATACGACAATCGGAAGACAGCAGGAAAATTGCTGGGCAAAGAAGAGCGGGAAAAACACGTGACTGATGAACAGATGGCTTTATCTGAGAAGGATAATTCTTGTTTGTTAGACGCTCGTGAGCAGGGGCCATCATTCCAGCTTCTTGAAATCCAAAACAACACTTGAGTAAGGACAACATCGTTAGCAAGTGAACGTATTGTTCGACAAACAAGTGGTATGTGAAAGGTGTCATAAAACATGGTTTGTCACAGCCACACTTAGCTTCTCTGAATATTTCGATGACTTAGTGCACAAATATTGTCTGCCTACCTTTTGTGAAGTTTAAGTTTTTATCAAAAATCACATTTATATCTACTTCATAAATTTGTCAAAAATATTATGTTTGATCATTGTGTGTCTCTGAATCATATATAACATTGCATCTTTAAACCTGTTTTTCTCGAAAACGCTAAAAGTGGACATAAAATATTTGTGCACTGAGCCATCGATTTGCAACATTTTGTACAAAATAAATTATATCTCAATCGACTCAAAAACAATATTTACAGAGTTTATAGCTCTCGAGGTTATTAATTTTCACGCACCGGGAATATTACAACTGGTCATACATTAGCAAAGGGGGAAATAATTTTTTGTCAGGCTCGCGAACAGTGATTACTCGAAGCTTCGCCAATTACTTCAACTGCATTTATCACTATTTTAAGAATCTTACATGTACACTATCGCTCCTAAGTATTTGATCACTTGATATATTTATGTATATACGTTCGATAAAGAAGAAACTAAATTAAAAGGTAACATAGTTGATTAGTGCTGGTCCTTCTCAAATTGTTACTTCTTTTTTCTTACAAGGGAAGTTAAGCAACTCGAAAATTCAGAAAATTATGCAACTTTGTGTGCATAGTAGTTCATCCGTAGGCAAATCTATTTTATATTGGTGCAAATCACCCCTTAAAAATAACGCAGAATTTTATTTTTTGTGGAATATCTCGAGACCAGTGAGAGGTATCGAAAAGTAGTATAAACAAAAGTTGCATCTTTTTGCATATCTACAAAACTGCATAAAAATAATTTTCGAAATGGTCATGGAGATGACTGGAAAAGTATGGATTTTTCGATAATTATTTTTACGCAGTTTTGTAGATATAAAAAGAAGATGCAACTTTAATTAAAACTTTTTTCCGATATCTCTCACCGATTTCGAGATATTCTACAGAAAAGAAAATTCTGCATTCTTTCCAAGGGGTGATTTCATTCCCTGAAACCACAATATAACACCAACAAAAAATAGTTTTGTTTTACAGATGAACTACTCTACTTGCACAAGACGTTGCATAACATTCTGATTTTTCGGGTTGTCTAACTTCCCTTGTTAGTATGTGTGTAATTTTGCCACTGTAATACAGAGATGAGGCTATTATAGTTTATCTTATATTGAATTCTGCGCTTCAAAATTGTTTAATTTTATTTGAACGTTGATAACGTTACATTTTAAATTGGCTGTATTGTTTGCACGTGGTTTGTGGACAAGAAAATGGTTGAACCACCAAGATCCACAGTTATATCTTAAAAAGAGGACGACTACTGCTGTCAATAATAATCGAATTGCATCCCACTGCACCCCAGCGCCATTTTTGAGTTACCATTTTCGTATCTTTGAATCTTTTAATTTTTTAGTGGTAATTGAAATGCTCATACAATCATGCTTTAATAGTATTTTTCTAGAAATATCAATTTTGATATGTTGCAATTTGTATCTGAAAAATAATAAAATTCACTAAATTTTTAAATTTTATTATTAAGGTTTAAAAATTTACAGAAATATTTGCAAAGTCATATCCTGGGGTGCGACACATCCCGTGTGGCCACGAAGGGTTAAGATAACAGAATAGAATGAAACGACTTTGTGCTACGGAATATCCAAGTGGTTTGTTATTACCCAGTCATCAATAAATACAACCCATAACCACAAATCCAAACGACTTGAAATCAGCCACTCGCTTTCTGTACGAAAACGACAAAAAGCCGCTGCGTTCGGGTCGCTAGTCGCATCGCAGAGCTGCGAAATGTAAATCCATAAGCACTAAAAACTAGAAAATAAATAATATATAAAAACAAAATTTGATGTTAAACGATTTTATTAAAAATGCACTAAAAACTAAAAAATAATTCTTTTCTTGTACTGCAATTTCGATTGTGTTTTTTCACTTTGAATAAAATCGTGGAGCAGGATATTTCATAACAGAATATGAATCAAATTAATACAGCATCAATCGTCGAAATTAATTTGTTGTGAGATACCCTGCTCCACAATCTTATTTAAAGTGAAAAAAACACCATCGAAATTGCAGTACAAGAAAAGAATTATTTTTTAGTTTTCAGTGCATTTTTAATAAAATCGTTCAACATAAATTTTTTTTTATATACTTTTATTTTATCAACCGCACCTATAACATGTGATCAAATACTTTCGAGCGATAGTGTACAAATATACATTCTCACACATGAATAATAAAGACGAACAATAGTAACCTCTTCAGAATTATTATTAATTAATGTCGCCTCTATTTCTATGTCACCACAAAGTCACCTCAATCAATCTCCACTAAACGAAGCACACTCTACATCACATTTCAATCGATCAACTCGAAAGTCCCGTGACAAACAGAGAACCGTCACAAAACAGAATCTTCAAGGTTCCTAAGCGGTCGCGAATCAATCCCCAACTTCGGCTCAACATCGCGCAAAGGGAATGTCCACTGACACGTGGGTGGAGCGGAAGTACTTATCCCTGTTTGCGGGAAAAAGTTTCCCCGGGTACAAGACCTCGAAATCGCCACGTAGGGAGTTGCAAACGGGTGTCGGGTGGTCTGGATGGCGTGGGTCTCTCTTCCTTTCCCCATTTTCATTTCCTATCCCCCCCCCCCCCCCTCGCTCGCCCACCACCCCGCCGCCTTGTCCTTTTATATACTTCTCTATTCCTTTCTTTCGCCGCTGCAACCCGACCAGCTACAGCCGCGTCTCCACGGTTCGGCTGGCCCTTTCTAAGGTTCTCACGCAGCCGGGAACCGCCGCGATACAGGCAGGCGGCGTGAGGTCATGATTCCCTGTCTACTCGTTAATTTTCAGTCGGACAAAGGGAGAGATCCAGGCGGAAAGAAACGGGTAGTTTCACCTAGTGCCGTAGCCGGCAACCTTCCAGAATGCAATCGCGCCGGTTCCACGGTTACATTTAGCTGAAAGGGAGGAAGCCCAGGCTGTTTGAGTTAATGAAAGGCCGAAAGGTTGGAGACGCTGACGAGGCGAGCGGCCTCTTCTCCGCCCTCTGCAGTTATCCCTCGTGAGGATCCACTTGCGCCCAGACACGTCCCACCCCCTACCCCCAACCCCTGCCGCCGCAGCCAGGTGCTAACGTGTGCGGGGATGTCGCGCGCCTACCTTCCACGCAACGGACCTATGAGCACGCCCCGAACGGATAGCATTCTGTTTGTTTAACGAACTGGCAATGAACGATTCGATGAATTTTAGTCGCGAGCAGTGAGATTCCCTTCGTGTCGGGTAATCGGATTTCTAACGGCGATAGGACGCCGCTGCGTTTTGCGGAACACATTCCACGTCGATGTTTTCGGGGATAATATTTCTCTTTTGCGAAATATACTGGAAAGAATGGAAAATTCGTTGTTGGATCTTGTACTCTTTTAGTTTCTTCGACTTTCAGTATACGTAGTAGTAGAGTTTCTTTTACTCTTTAAAAAGGTGAGTTTTGGGGGAATAGATTTTTTTATGGTAAATCGTAAATGGCCTTGTTCATGTTTGGATCCCACAATTTAGAAAGTCTTCGTGGTAGACACGGTAATTATGGAAGATTGGGGATTTAAGGAGGGATATACACCTAAAAAGGCCTACAAACTGACGTTCTATTAGATTTTTTTTGGAGAAAGTATCAATACTGTTGCACCCGTAAGTTTTTTTATTAAATATGTCACATCTTTGGCTATAATAGTTCATTTTTGTATGTAGAAATATTAGTTGTATAATAGAGTTGTGGGGGCTTGTTCCAAATGCGTCATTCGCTGCAGTGATTTGCGGCACCCACTCGTAATTAAACAGATTTTACATGAAAGCAGAAAGCAAATTAGTTTCTTAAAATGTATTAACAAATGCTGTTTCTGACGTGGCCGACTTAAAAAAAGTTAATTTTTAAAGGAATGGCGGCACTCTGAATGAAACGTTCATTTTTCGGCATGAAATTTTGCCTTTTTATGGAATAAAAAAGAAACTATGAATATAATTAAAAATTCGCCCCATCAATAACTGTGTAATAGTGTATCATATTGTTATGGAAAATTGGAAGCAAATCGGTTCAACAGTTTTTGAGTAATGATGGGTACCGTGTTTGAAAACCTGGTTTCCTTGGAAGGAAAATCGTGGTTATGGCAACACGCGAGCATACTTCACTTCTAATGTCTATGTCTTCGATATTTCTGCGAATTTCGGTCTCAAATTTTGGGGAAACATTCTTGACGTATCAAACACTGCAACTATTAAAAAGAATCGATCTTTTTGGCATATTTAAGTGTACGTTCCCCTTAAAAGTTCATTCTACTTTGATCGGCCGAAAAATGAAGCTATTTTTAAAGATTTATTTCTCAATAAATACAGCATATAATCAAATAAATCTTTTCGGAATTTATTAAGCTACTTTTATATTATACAAAATAAATTTAAAAAGATTTTTTTTAATTTGTTGCGATCTTTTTATGGCGTCAATGTGACACCAACAAAAAAGAGGTAGCGTGGCAAAGGTGATTTCCCGGCTCAGACTTATCTGGAACAAAAAATTTGGAAAGATTTTTAATCTTTATATTTGTCGAAAAATAAGCGAAATTTTTCTCGGGAAATATTCGAGAAAACACCCTTTTGCGGAAATTATTCTTTCAAACCGGTGCCATTTTGTTATCTCAACAAAAAAATGCAATCTTTTTCTCGACCAAAAATTTTCATTCAACATCTCGACTTTATTTTGATCATTAAGTATTTTTTACCCCTATACCCTGGCCCCCTCTCTTTTAAGTATCTTGCATAAAGAACACTTCGTTATTATAATATTTGAAGTCGCATATGTATATTCTCTGCATAAGATCGTTTATGATAATTTTACACTGACTTTCGGCAAGTATACACCTATATTTCACGCAAAACATATTCAAAAGCCATGCGCCCCAGTAGAACACCTACTCTGTGCGGAATAATTGTGAGAAACGTTGAAATTCATTGGAGAACTCTAACAAATTTTATTCTATTTTAAATTAAAAGCAGCAAAAAGAATGGAATTTATACCAAATACCGCATTCTGTGGAAATACAGCAGTTGCCCTAACACTTATGCAAGGCAACGTATTTAGCATAATATTGAAACTCACATACACCATCGCATAAGATTGTTCCCAACTATTTGTAAACCCGCTATCGACGAGCGTATATACATCTCTATTCGATGCAAAGGTAATTCAAAGGCCATTCAATCCTCTACCCGGGCAAAAATGTTAACAAATACAGCCGCTCCGCTCGAGCCCCGCATTTGCCAAGCGCTCCCTCAGTGGAGAACGCACGTATCTAGTCAGACGCGTGTGCAACGCACCTACTGTGCGTTGCGCCCCGCCCGTGTGCAGCAAGTAGCGCACGGGCACATGTAAATTCGGCGTACACAGGCAAACCATATTGAATACCATAAATGCTCGTAAAGGCACGTTTGTAAAGGACAGTTGTCAGAGCAGATACAGATGTGTACATAGGCCCGTGCAGTGCAGAGGTGTGTACAAAGCGCGCGCGTACGTAAATAGAGGTGAACGCGAGGCGCGCGCGACTGCGAAACGTTTTTGTAACATAATGCATCAGTTTGCGGACAAACCAGCACGCTTACGTACGTTTCAGGCATAGTGCTCCGATACGCGTGCATGCCATTTCGGCGTGGCTCGCGCACGTCGGGCTTCGTTTTTAGAGGAAATCGAGAGAGATACTTGTAAATTCTACTGCTGAAAAGATCCGGCTTCTCTGCAAACCTCTGTACGCGAGCGATAAACCAGCGAAAATATTAGTGCTGCATAAGCTGCGCTAAAGTGAGCCTGCAAGCTTCAGCAAATTTTGGGTTGATATTAAACACTGGTGTTTATTGGGAAATTCGAAAAGTGGAATTACTAAAGTAGTTTGTACTCTAGTATTTTGAATTAGATGTTGAGAAAGTAAGGTATGAAAGGGTTGTTAATAATTCAAGTTTCAGTGCCTATGTGTTTAGGAAATTTTGAAAAATAGAATTGTGCTTAATCGTTACTGAAACTTGGACTTGGTTCTACTTTTTTCTTCATGATTGTATTCGTTTCCAGTTTCTGTGCCAGGTCATTCTGGTCCAAAGAGATCTTATATACTCTGGTTTTCTCCCTTACCTATCGACCTAAATGTTAAATATAATTTGTAAACAATACTTTTGCAGGTGTGGGCACTAAATGTGTCTCTTGCCCCTGTACACGAACTTGTGGATGAATCACTAGCAACTGTTATCTGAAATAACTCGTCATTTATTGATTTTAGCAAAAACTGTTTCATATCAAATATATTGTATTGGATAGGGCTCGTCGAACAGAGGTATTTTACTTCTTTATATCTTATATTTTCCGACATATCAGGGCGCCCTTGTTTTTTATTAGCTACAACGCAGTACTAAAAAAAGGACTCGGTGCCACCTGAAAAGCTCAAGGTTATATCTCGGGAAATATAAGACATAACAGAAATAAAATGCTTCTGTCCCACGAGATCCATCTAATACAACATATTTGAGCCTACTTAAACATACTTGAGCCTACTCAATGATTAGAAAGGGAGTAAATTTAGTTTGAAGATTTTAATCGTTAAAGAAAACTACCATTATTTCTTGCTATTGTTTTACAAATTTTTTTAATGGGTTATTTAATAGTGAGTAGTATAATTAGTATTATTTTAAATTTTTTATAGCTTTTGTTTTTTAAGCCTAAACTGGAACTGTGACTTGGTAGTTTTAATAATTGGATAATGTACGAGTTATGCTATGGGTTGGTAATTTTTTGCAAAATAAATATCACAAAATTAAGGGATCCATACTGCGTTTAACTAACTTTTTACCATTTTAGGCTTCCTGCATAACGAGGCCCATTTGATATAGAACAGTTTTCGCTAAAATCAATAAATAACGAGTAATTGTCTACAGATGACAGTTGTTATTGACGTACCGTGTATAAAATTTTCAAGTTCTTACGACAGTATTCCCAGTAGGGGGGTTAGCATATCAAGTATGTAAATATTAAGACTCTTCGAAACCTTAGGCAATAACGAAATTATATATAGATTATTAGTTGCTAATAGATTATACAATACTAGAAAGTAGGATACAAAGATTACTCAGTCTCATTATACCATTATTAAAGTATTTCTAATGAAATACTATTAATATTCTTTTATCCCTCAAATAAAACCAATTTTCCGATTATCATTAATAATAACACCTAACATTTGTACCCTATTTTCTCCCGTTGTATAATCCATTAGCAACTAATAATATATATATAATTTTCTCACTATCTAAGCTTTCGAAATATACCAATATTTACTTGATACGCCCACCCTTACCGAGAATGTTTCCTTGGGAAGTGAAAGCAGCGTTTACACTAAAAGGCTGTCTTTGGATTCGCGCGGGCAATTTGTTTAGAGGGGATATATGAAAAGTGGAATCATGTGATCGCGCACAGTAGTGAGCATCCATTTACGTATATTTCATGTGCCTCTTGTGAAACGTATAGATTGAATCGTGAATGGAGGTCGTGCACAGCATGCAGACGCGTGAAAGACAGGTTCAACTGATACACATGCACCAGAGTGTATAATAATTGTATACCACCACCTTGCCACGAGCACGTAACTTCAAAATGGCCGCTATAAACGGCTGCTTTAGAACCAATCGCTGGTAGTATATTAACTATGCTGGGAAACTATGGCTAGCGAGTTCTTATTTTTTTTTAGTTTCCAAATTCTTGACCCCTCCCCCTCGCTGTAATTAATGCATTCCAAGCGTAATTCTGCAGGAAAATTTGGTGCCAACTTGCCTTGTTATTGTTAGCAGTTTGCAGCAGCTGAATATTACAGACACGAATTTATTTTTGTGTAAATCATTTGCCAGTGGCATGGTAACTTTTGATACTAATTGCAACAGGGGATGAATTTGAAATTGTAAGCACCACTTCAGGGGCGGTTAACATTATGAATTCTATTATACTTTAAGAGGATTAAAGCATTGCATTTTAGATGCTTGTTACAAAGGGTTACTGAGCGTTTAATTAGTCTAATTGAATGAGGAAGTTTTAAGTAACCTCGTAGACGAACTACCCTGATCGCGTATTAGTTAAATATTCGTCAGTCAAATCGTTATAACTGTAAGGATACTGTCGAGGAGCAAAATTACTGCTCTTGTTTCAATATTTATAGAATCCAGTGGAAGCAACGGGGATGTTTTCAACTGCTTATTATATGGATATCATCTATTTCCGCGGGCAATTCTCGCGTTACCCGACGAAATAATAATCACCGATAGCAGCAGACTAATTTCGTCATCTGAAACTCCTATAACTCCACTCGATGCCAGTTGAAAGCTATTCCATCTGTTCAACAAAAACAACGAGTCTCGGTTGCGCCGATATTCGGCTGCTAATGATACGAAATAATACACCGTAATGGCGTCGTTTAACCCACTCAACTTGGACAAAGCGTTATTATATGCAGCTGGGATTAATATCGAGAGATCGGTGGGGCTTCTATGGGGAAACTTTGGGACATTCGCAGATCTTTCGCGGTTTGACGGATCTCCAACGGCTCGAATGGTGGTTGGCTGGACATTCGGGGGACAATGCGGAATATCTCCTGTACCACAGATAATTACATCCCCCTCTCTGCCGTATTATTGTCCCAGTGGAGCATTGTTGCCTAGCTGGTAGTGATACAATGGTTTCATCACGGTATCTGTTGGCCCATTGTCCCGTAATTTATATTGTGATTTTACGACTTTTCCGCGGAGTCTAACGTCGCCTCTGTGACTCACCGAATTCAGCTGTAAACAGCGGCATCTTGATAACGCCGGTTAATCGTAAATCACGGACCTGCCTAATATTTGCTGCACGGAATGCCGCGGGACCACGCACGTGAGCATTTTATTACGTTGCTCTCGTTGAATATTATGAAGAATCGAGGGATTTACGAGAACGTCTTGACGTAAACGAAACTTCGGAAACGCCGGGAGGCGTGCGGCACGAAAGCTGTAGAATTCTTGTTAAGATTTATAAAAGGGAATGATAAATATAGTAGCAGGCATTGGGTTGCAAGCTGCTCGAGGTATATGCGACTGCAATATTCTTTACATACGCACGATTAAATAAACTTGAAAACTTATTCGTAGCAACTTATTCGAAGGTAAGTTTTTCGTTGATAAAGTTTGCGGATATTTTCAGAGTATATGGGAGGGAAGCTTTACAAATTAGTCGATTTGAATTAGCAGGTGAACTAGGTACCATGGACGTTCGTAGCGGGGGGCAATTTTTAAATTTCAATTTTTAAATTTGAATTAAATTCGCGCTACAAAATGGCTTCAAACAAGTTACCAATCGTCGCCTGTCAACTTGACCGTTTCGCGAAAGTTGCCTCCCATTGGGAAAAAGTCTGCGGACACCCTTGCTAGGTACTCAGACTCGGGGCCGGATTAAAGGAGGGCTGCCACCCTGGGGGCCTCCGTTCTAAGCCTTCAGTTCCAAACGATTAGCTCACTCAAAGATACAAGATTTTGCAAAATAAAAGTCAAGAAAAAAAAACATTTGAACTGAAAGTTCATTTTACGATATCTTTCCAATGTTTGTCATTTAATATTATTTTACGTTATGATTGAATGTTATTTAATTTTATGAACAGTAAATTTCGATTTTTGAAGATTTATGCATTTCATTGTATGTTGTATTTCAAACATTTTTTCACCCCCTCCTCCCTTTTCAACTACAAGAGCCCTCGAAGGTTTGATAAACCCGGGATCCATAAATCTCAATCCGGGCCTGCTCAGACTATAGAAGTTGATTTGTTAAATATAAGAGTGCAACGCCCCAGCCTCACCATTGGATCGCGACTGTTAATGCTCGCCAGCGCCACCAGAGGTCTAATCTTCCAAACTCCTTTCTCGCAAGTCCTAAGTTCCAGTCCCGTTCGTATATATACAAGTTCCAAGTTTATTCCTCTCGGTCCCCAGGCGTCTCAGGTAGGGTCCGTCGGCTATGCTCCCACAGACGGTCGCAAGACGAAGTAAACGCACCTCTACTTTTCCTCCTCGATCCTTGAACCGCCAATCCACCGCCCTGGATAAGAGTACTTACTTCACTGCGCGTAATCGGCCCACGGGGATATTAGGGTTATGGCGCGTGTATATTAGTCTAGTAGGATAAGTGGATGCAAAAAAAAATCCCTAATAAGTGGTCACATAAACTAGTATTACCTAATCTTTATCTAGATCATATAATTAATCATAAGTTAGCAATTATTACATACTGTAACTTTACCACCTAAGTTTTCTTTAAGCTCCCCTATTTAAACTCATCTATTTATTCACTCCAACACAAAGAAGTGCTACTTTCCCCAACTTATAGCCAACCCAAACCAGCACGGGCACATAAATCATCATACAAAAAGGAACATAAGAAATTATATCAAAATTGCACTTAAGCAAAACAAACACAAGGGACCAACTGCCTAAGTTCCTACATTAAAAATAGAAAGCGTTTAAACATAATTTAAGTGCCTTTACAGCCATAAGGTAATACCTATAATAATGGGATGTATGTTTTTGTTGTTTTTATAACATTGTATAAATAACAATGGCTAGAAATAAAAACAATTTTTGACAAAAAAACAAAGCAGATAAGTGGATAATAGTCAAGCGACCTTTACGAATGTGTCCGCTTTTAACTCTAATAATCACATTAATGGACCCTTTAGTCCCATTTAATGGGATTACATTTAATGGATAATAGTTATGACATTGTAGTGTGTATCTACTGGGCTGTAAATCTTCCAAACCGGTGTTGTGTTGTCCCATTTTTAATACAGCTATGTATCCCAAAATACCATTCAAAATCCACAGCAGTGTGTGGCGTGAGAAGGGTCCCAAGCACAATGAAAAACTAGAAGTCGACGAATCTTGTGGTACCAGTAACCACGCAAGCTCCAAGGTCGATGGTGCAAAACGGACCAAAAAGAAATTACAGAAACTCAGCCGACAACCACGTGAATTTCACCACGATTTAGCGTGAAATACCTCCAGCACGCTACCATTCCCAAGAGAAAATCGTCGCAGCACGGTACGATACAATAAGAACGACTCGAGCTACGCTGGCATTCAAGCAGGGTAGGCGCATCGCAAGAAATGGCGGGCTCATTCAACGTCCGTCTTCGCGGCGAGAATTTATCATCGATACGGCGCGAAGTGCTGGAACTAAATCACACGATTCTCCTCGTTTCACACGGCGGAGAGGAGTGGGCGTGCCTGAGTCGTGTTGCTTCGGAGGATTTACGTGTTCCGGGGAAATACGCCCGTGCAGGCCGCCTAAAATTTTGCCGCGGCTTCGGCTGAATTGTTTGAATTTTTGATCCGTGAAATTAAATCACCCGGCAGTTTTGCCGGGCTGCAACGACGCCCGCGTCCTCAACGACGACAAGGACTGGTTGTCGCGACGTAAATGCAATATGCCGCGACAAATTAACTTTCCTCCTCGGCCCTCTGCCGCCCCTCTGTTGGATTCTCCCCGCGCTCTGTCGCTTTCCACCGAAAAATGCAGGGAAACGGCGTTTCCCGCGGGCGCGCTAGACGCTAACGCGCGCCGAGAGACAGGCGCTCGCTCGCGTGCGGGGAACGACCAATTATATTCCGCGCGCCAGGCGAAAATGACGCTTGTTAATGCCGCGAACTCGCGGCCCGTCGCGAGGCGTAATGAACCGTACCGTGTTGCGTCACTGCTCTTTGTGCGACGGCGGGGTTTATTGGGAAAAAGCTGAGTGCTTAATCGGACGACCCCCTTTTCTTGCGCGGCAAAATTGAATCGAGCCGCGCAATTGTCGGGGACATTAGCAGTGGTGCGGTTCAAAAACTGGGTTACGAGTGGTTATTACAATCCCCTATTGTAACAATTAATAAATATTCGTTGAAGTTAATCTTATCATACTCATAAATTCACCAGACTAGCCTAATATTAATAATTATATACATCAATTATTATATATTTAATAAATCAGTATATAATAAAATTTATAGTAAATATATTATTGATACAAAGTAATTAAAATATCAATAAAAATATCACCTTAGATAAAGAAATAAAAATATTGTTTTTAATAAGAATTTCTTACTCATATTTCCCACCAGTAATAATATTAATTTTAAAATGATGATTAATTGAAAATTTATTATTAATAAATAATCAATTCAAACTAATTGCAATTATTTTAATAATATCAGAATTTATTATAATCTGAAACTACTTAAATTTTATAATGTAGTTGCCTCGGGCTTTAAAGATTGTACCTTAAGTTACCGTTAGTTAATTTCCGAGTTGGGCATTAACTAAGTAAAAAATTATTTAAATATGGGATCACATAAAAGTTACTTTATTCGTTATTCGAGGCTCGTATAATCTGAGGTTAACTTTATTCGATACATGACGAATACTTTTCTCAACTTTTATTCGCAATTCGGAATTTTTATTTAAATAAAAATTTTGCTCATCTGCAGCTGGTTTTTCGTTTTGAGATATGTCAATAAGTATAATTGAAGACTTTGCTGCAAAATGGTGGCAGCTCCGGTGATGTAAAAAAGTTGCGAACAGATTGGTGCAAGAAATAAATTTAAGCATAATTCACTATAATTTTTCTAAAATTCTGTAGACTGATGTTCTCTGATGTTTCCATGTGTATGATATGACACCTGAAAATCATACAGCGTTTTATAGAGCTAAACAGGAAGGAAGAACGGAAAAAGTTCTAATGGTAGCTAGATTCAGATTGAGAAACGAGATGGGGGTGTATATACTAGGAGGAAATTGAAGGGAAAAAGAATGTAGGACATGTAAGAGGGAGGATCAAACGGGGAACATGATTCGGATAGTGGATAATCAAGGGATGGGATGAGCAACAGAAGGGAGGATAAGGCAAATTTTATGTAACACAGTGACGGAGAGAAACATGGATGAAGGAGTTAGAAAATAGGAGGGTGTATAGAAGAATAGGCTTAAAGAAGGGAGGGAAACAGATTAGAAGAGAACAAGAGTAAGGAAATAAGGGTAAGCTAAATTAGAACAAGGCATAAGAGAGGGTACAAAGGAGAGGCAAATGGAGAGATTAGAGTAAGTTTTACGAGTAACTTGGCATAGGTGGATTGTAATGTTAGATGTAAGTTTAGCAGATAAGAAATGCTAAGGTGTAAGGTATGTTAGGAAATTGTAATATTTGCGGGTATCCCGCAACCGGTGCAAGCGAAGAGGAGGTGGTGATACTGCATGAAGAAATAAGTAAAGAATATAAAATAAAATTTTGTCATAACTCGCTTAGCTTTTAGAAAATTGACTTTGAATTTTAGCCGAGTACGCGTGCATCGAAGTACACTTTTAGACGTTAATATAAGCGCGTACCCACAGTATTTCGGTGCATGCGTACTTGGCTAAAATTCAAAGTCAATTTTCTAGAAAACGGAGAGCGATATAAAAAATTTTCATTCTATATTTCATACTTATTTTCTCATGTAGATCTACCACCCCTTCGCTTGTACCACCGGTTATGGCACACTCTGTATAAAGGTACAATAACAAATTATTATTCTATTCCAACCAGGGAGCCACAGCCTTGTTGATTATTACTTTAAAATTTAGAAGACGCGATTCATTAGCGTTCATAAATGAGTGGAAAAGCTAAATGCAGACAGGGTAAACGCCCTCGCCAAAACACACCCTTCTTGGAACGTTGAGCTTGTTGTAATGCGAGGGGTAGCAAGTATCACGCACACACGTCGTCAAAGGAACTTGCACACTCAGGGCTGGCCTTCTCGTCGCGCAGACGATTTAATTAGGCTCCTCCTTGCTTCTGACACTTCGCAGTTTATTCGTCTGATTGTAACTCCCTCACTAATTGCAAGGGGCAAATGCTGTATTCGGGGATCCAAATATTCTGATCCCGAAAGTTACACCGTGCTGAAGTGCAGATTCTAATCTTTCTTTCAAGGTATGATGATCTGTAGATTAGTAATATGATATCGAATTCCCAATGGAATTTATTAATCCTCTACAAAAAGTCTGCAACGAAACTCCCAACGCAAATTGGAAGCTTCTCTGATCAATACTGATGATACGTGAATGAAGTACTTTATAGAAGAAGTTGATAATAATTAAACTTCACGCTGATAATTAAAATTAAAAAAAAAAGGGCTCGATGCTCGGCTATCCCTAATTAACACACAGTGAACGGAGTGGTTATAAACATAAGCTTTAGAAAATCTACAATTCCTTGTACCTATATTTATTCGTAGGAACGCTATTAGTAAAAATTAAGGTAGCAGAAAATGTCTTACATTATTTAATCAGAGTATTATTTTAAATTACCTACAAAATTAAGAAAGTCCGTATATTCCTAGCAGAAATTTGATAAACAAAGAAGTAGTCCACAATGCTTAACTCATACTTTTAAACAGAGTTGGACATTAACTAAATAAACAATTATTTAAATACCAGATCGAATACAAGTTATTTTAACTTTAGATTATTCCACGAATAAAGTTAATTTTATTCGACTCATGACGAATAATTTTTTTAACTTTTATTCGACAAATGAAGTATAATTTTTTTAACTTTTCTTCGGTATTCGATATATTATTTAAATAAAATTTTTTACTCTCTCTGCTTTTAAGGTACCCACACTTTACGAAGAAATATCGCTGGATCTCTCCTCAATCTCGAATCTAAACACGTAAACCGAAAAACTTTGAAATACCACTCAAATTCGTGGTTCACGGCGTGGCAGGTATTTTTTTTTGCATTTCCCTCCACCATTTTTTCTTCGCATTTCCGGGCATCCTTTTTTCGTCGAGTAATTCCCGGATAACGGGGAATTGACTTGAAGTACCGCTATGAAGATACGCAAGTCAGATTTTTTTTCCTGGCGATATGGCAGCGCGAAACGGTGGCGTCAAACTGTGCTCTGCCAGACTTGAAAAACTGGCGCTGATAATAACGAAACGGGCGCGGCGTCCAGATAAAACCAGCGAACAGTTTTCAGTTCCACGCCACGCTCCACTGATCCACTCATCGATCCCTCTTTTCCACCTTTTTTTAAGTGTCATCCATCCCGAATAAATGATCGGTGCCTTTTTGCCAACAAGAAATATGAGCGCGGCCGTGTCGCTGTAAAGGAAGCCCCTCTCGAATGGTCCAGATGCAGAGTCGACGATGAAACGCCGGTGAAAAATAAAAGCTGAGCCACGGAGGTGCCACTCAAAAGTCATGCACCAGTACGCAGCACGTCGAGTTATTTCAAATGAGAACGTAATTTTCGCGATAGGAATGAAATTCTAATAGAGACTCTTGATGGCGTGTGATCGAGTTGGCTGGAAACAAACAATAAAATACTGGTTGCATGGTATAAAAGGAATATTAAATTCCGCACGAAATATTAATTTTTCACTAATAATGTTTTCCCGTTTCACAGCTAATTGAAGTCAATTTACAACGGCGCTGTCTCATACGTTTGCATTTCCATCGTAAAACGCGTTTACTTGTTAGCTATTATATTGAACATTGCATAATTTGAAGTCCTGCGTACCTATGGAAACCAAGTTACTCTCCGTGCTTCTCCAAATATGTAACGCGAAACAATTTCGTCGCTGCGATATTGGAAAGAGGTATTGATGTTCGTTAACGTTGTGTTAAAATACTCATGTTGACATTTTTTTGTAATTACCGGAAAGATTAGAGGGGACGAAATTTATGGAATCAGGGAAGTAATATTTGTTAGTTGTTGAATATTTAATGTCTGTTATTTGTTCAGTCAATGTTTCATGTCCATGAAAAAGAAAATTGCAAATACGTGATCGATAATCGAAACATGAAAGAACCGTGTGGTTAACATGCAAAAAGGTTAATATTTAAAAAAGTGGGTATTTTAATTAATATTGGAGGTAGTAATATGTTTCATTTTCGAAGATCACGTAGGCGTAAAGCGTGTATTGATCAAAATAAACTGAAGCAGATTTATGCACATGGTAAATTGACTTCCAACTTACGTTTTAATATAGCTATATTGTAGTATAGCTTTATAATGAGGTCGAATTAATTCTTCGAACTTTCCAGCAATAATGCTACAGAGATAAAAATAATATATTCGTAATTTTTGGCATTGAATAAGTGAAAAAGTCAAAGAACGATGTTGCACAGGACTATAATAAGTAGGCACGTAGCTAGCTCTAAATACTAATTACCTGTGCAATTACTTGTTTTAACTTTGTTACACTATTGAAATTTTAAATACGCCGGTATTCAATCAATAATACAGCCATAAGAATCTGCTGCAGAACTGGCAGGAAAATGGAAAAATATATACCCTCCAATGTCTGTGGTATTGCTGATGACTTCTGTACAAATCACGCCACAGCCAAATTTAACAGAAAAGGCCAAGTAGTACTAAACAGATTAATTATTGGGCACACTAAGATAACACACGAATGCATTTTCAACAAAACAACTCCTCCATGCTCTAAACCCTGCCAACAAAACTTAACATCCTATTAGACTTCAGGAACATAGAAGACACCAGAAATCAGCTTTATGTACTCAACAATGTGAAAGAAATATTCGAAACGGAAGAAAACCTCAAAAGAAAAAAACACTCAAACTTATACGCTGACTAAATCTTTATTACGAAATATAAAATTACCTCTGACTATGGTATCTAATAACCACGAAGTTGATGCGACTTTAAAACAAAAACAAGAAAAAAGAATCTACTTCCTAGAAATTTTCTAAGTCAATAGAAATTAAATTTGATTAAATTTTAAATATTCAGTCATCCCTTAAAGTGACAACACTCTTGCCCATTATGTATCAATCACTTACGTGATCGCAGCCATTTTTTATCATAACTTACCGAGCTTATAATCTACTCAATTCAAAACGAAAAATCCTCCTAATGCATCTGTGACGTTATCAATCGTAGTCACGTAGACACCATATTAATGTGACCTTATTTATCGCAATGAGTGGTGATCTTGTAATGGGTTCCCCGATTGAAACACTGGACACATCGTTTCAATAAATCAAATCATTATAGATTGTGCAATATATTCTTCTCGACAGGGGATCCCGTGCTCCCATGACGAAAAAGAATTCCCAGCCTCTTGAGAGAAGACGAGAGTATTTGTTCCGATGCTGACATCGAATTACATTATTTTGATGCTTTTATCTGAGATTCCTTTACCATCACTTTCGTAAAGGGTGCGTGTGTCATTCTGGTGGATTCTCTATCAATGATAAAAAGCAGGGTATCTAATTTATTTCGTACACAGAAAACAATCTATGTCATGGCTAGAAGTGGTTAGGTTAACAACAGCTGACAGCGGAACCTCGCCTTTTGCACTCGAGTTCAACTTTTACATATATTATATAATTTCTAACTCTACCATTTTTCTTTCTTTTATGTTCTTATATGTATTTATGATTTTCTTTTCATGTTGTTATTATTCTGAATGCTACTGGTGCTGTAAAGAATTATTATTATTATATTTCATAATGACTCTTAGGAGTCTTGAGAAGTCTGTGAACAGTTCACTTATTAAATAAACTGTTTATTGCAGTTTAAAGTAATTGAAGAATATTAAAATTTACTTGTGGAAGTGAGTTTGAAGGTCTTCTAAAAACTAAGGTTGACTGTGATTAGTGGCGCACCAAGAGGGGGGAGGGCAAGAAGCTCTAGCACCCCGCAAAGGAGGGGCTATGTAAAAAGAAAATAAAACTAGATTTTATTCTTTAAATAAATTTGTATAATTACCTAACGAATTTCATTAAATTTGCATTAAAAATATTGCTATCCTTTCAACTCCACGGATCTTTGCTTTCAAGTGTCTCATTATCATACTCGGTGCACGTGCACCAATGCAATTGCATTCTCCTTCGTTCGATTAAGGGTGTACTCTAGTGTAACTGCACGTTTTTCAACGCTATCTTCGAGAATTTATTTAACAAGAACTATAAGTTTATATTATCTGGCGTTTTGCTTGCATATTAAGGTATGTTTAAACTAATACTCGGATTTTTTTTTAACTTTCCTATCGCACATACACATAGATATAGTTGGTGGCGCAAACTTTTTAAAAATTTCTTTTCCGACGGGCGTTGATGTAGAAACTGTTCTAGTCATCCAAAACGGAAAAACTAAGGTTTATTTTCTTTATTATGTTCGTTTGAAGTACAAATATACCTTAATATGCAGGCAAAACGCCAGATATTATAAACTTATAGTCCTTGTTAAATAAATTCCCGAAGATACACTAGAGTACTTCCTTAAGTAATTCTTCGTGTTTCCCTGTTTAGAAATCCCTGTTTAGTAAAATAGTTATTCCGTCTACTACACTTAAAACAGATTGCTCAGAACACCCAAAGTTGGAACCACCACGTTCATCGAATATTTAAGCACCTTCCACAGAAAATCATTTGCCTCGTCGATACGATTACAAAAATCGTCAGAACCTAATTCGACGAACAGCTGCCGCAGCCACTGACATTTCTCGCAGACTATTCGAATATTACTACGATGGTTGCCGGGTGTTTTAAGCCTCCATCGAGAGCAATCATCCCTCGACTCACGTACGAAGAGCCAGCTGCAGTTGTCGTAGCTGATAACTTCACGTACTCCCCGACTGGCCCAGATTCTATCCACTTTTCTGGCGTGGCTGAGCGAAAAAATAGGGGGAACGAGTTGCCCTTGCGTTTCGTGACTCCTCATGCGATCCCTTTCTGGTTCCATCTGCCAACCACCTTCGTCCCATGGACTATCTCCGGACAGTCGATCGCGTAGACTAGTGTAAAGGCTTTGTAAACGGCAACCCTACGATCACTATTCCCGTGGCGTTTATGTGTCACGTTCCCTGCTTTCCAGGCCTCACGTACGCGATCCACTCAACAAGCTTGGTCCCGATGTATCGTAATTTCTGATAGCACATCCGATTCATAGCGATATCCGCGTTAATTTCAATGCACATTAGACGTGGGAAGTTTCAGAGGCATCTGAAAGCTTGGTTTTCGTAACGAGAGCAGCGAGTATTTCTGACGAATTGCTTGTAGCAGCTAAATCGCATTCGCCTGCGTTTCTGTTAACTTCTGTTGATAACAAAATCATCCCTTTTTGGTCCGTCATTTAAAACGTGCACTCGGTGAAGGGGGTTGCAAGCGTGGGCTTGTATAATATGCAAACGCTACAGGGTGGCCGTTCAATCTCACGAAAAAGAGGGGCTACATTTGGATCTGGTTATGCAGGAAAATACCAACCCTCAATGATCTGTAACTGAGTAAATTTAGTTTGAGGATTTTAATTGTTAATGAAAAGTAGCTTTATTTCTGTAGGGTATATTTTATTTCCCGTGATTGTTTTACAAGGTTTTTTAATAGGTTATTTAATAGTGAGTATAATTTCTAATTTCTAATTCTGTAGTCCATAATTTATCATTTCTATTTCTTTATGACTGTTTTGCTTAATGAAATATTAGGTAAGTTTTGAATTTAATTTTTTTTTCATGTTGACAATGAATACTAATTATCAGTAACATTAACCAAAATAAAATTCAGGTCATTGATAATGGTTATTGGTAGTCAGAAATTATTTTAATCATTCATAATTTTTTAATCATTCATCAGTTCATTTTCTGCATTTCTTCCATTCCATTTTTAGAGAAATTTCTTTGAGATTTAATGACAACTGGCTTCCATTTAAATAAAAATTCATTTTTACTTAATAACTTTTTTCCACAAAAATGTATCCAATAAACATATCATGTAAACTTTGCTTAAATTTACATGAAGCATTTACATATTTACCGACACAACCGTCTGCATCAGCCCTATCAAATTCAAATATTATACAAAACACCGCAGTTTTGTAATTCTGATATGTATATCCCAATGAAAACTGGTGTGTGCAGGCTTGCGTGACTGATTATGTTCATTGAACAGTTGAACGTAACAACAACTTGAATTCATTTAAACAAGAGAAAGGGTCCAGTTGCAAGCTCCTCCAGGAATTTCTGCCCCGCGAAATGTGGAATGCTAATGAAAGCCACTTTTCATACAATCCCGATTACGTTCCAGTGGGTCTGCGCGTCGATTGCGAAAAGATGGTGCTAGAATCTCGAAAAGGAAACCGCTCGCCGGCGTTTCAAAAACGTTTGTACGTGCTCGGCGATTTTCAGCCGCGGCTGGATCTTCGTGCAATTACGCCGCGGCTTTTGTTTTCGCTATGTACTTTCGCATGCGTGAATTTACGCTTGGTTATATCCCCCGCGCCGCGCGATTATTTTTCCACGAATATCTTAACGCCGGCGCATACAACAAATCACGCATCACGTGGCCAACTGCGGGGATTGCAAAACAGGCATTTGCATTTTATGGAAATTTCGTGGAATCGCGATAATGGTAAGGATCGTTAAGCTTCAGATCATTATCATCATTAATTATGGGGATGTGGTAACGCTACTGGATAGTGTTTGGGTAACAATTAAGAAAATCGGTGGCGTATGGTGTTGAGGGCCCTTTTGCTGCGAGCATGTGTTCTTCTTTGATGTTAAGTGATCTTTTAAGAGCAACAAGCTTATGGGTGATTAGTTAATGCTTCTTTAAAAAAAAAAAGGTAATCTTTTTATAAGGAGCAGCTGATTTGAATTGCAATGTTTTTTAGAATATACAATTTAAGAGATTGATAAAGACGACTTAGGTTTCTAGGTCAACTCTTGTTTCTTTAGATAAAAATTCATTTTTGCCTTGTGGGTGTTTCAATAAATCCAAAGGTATTGTGTGTTTAATTCCTTTTCATTGCTTATTCTCATCACACTGTTCTACTATTACACCCGTACCATATTGTACAATAAATTTTGCATAATTGCATTTCTAAATTGGTTTTAAGGGACAAAAGACGGCGTAAGGACCCTCTGATGCTATTAACTTGAAGCCGTTCAGCATGATAGATGTTATCGTAGCAAGTAGTGCAACGCTCCATTACATCGTCGGAGGTGCCATTGACTGTTACTACTGAAAATGAAATATGTCAGACAGGCAGTACATTTTGCTGTTCATTTGTTTGCAGAGCGGCACGGTAATACTGAAAATACATCACGCTAAATGTGTCACGTAATTTCAATCCTGGAATATGCAGTACCGCTAATTTTAGAATTGTTTAACATTTCAACATCGATCATGATGCTGGGTCCATGCCCAGGTTTCAAAAACAATATATTCATGAAAACTATATAACTTTGCAATAGGAATACAAGTTGTAAATCCGTGGGAATTTCTAGAATCTTTCAACATTGAAAATAAAAATCTTCGTCTTTTCTAGTAATACCAAACCTTGAATATTTATTAATGTTGTGATTACCTTATTTTGGGAATGCTAATTTACTAAAGATCGCTGTTGTATAATAGGTTTGCTGTTTATTTATTACAATCTACGTACGTCTGTTAAACGAATTAAATAACATCCGATGTTGAAAATAAATAAATACGAGATACTATCACGTCGTGCATGTTAGTAATACATTTTGTAAATAAATACATACATTCTCCCTCAGAAAAGTTCTTTCTGATTTCACGTATTGTCCAATTATTTCGATAACTGAAAGAAAGTATTGTTGTATTTTTTAATTTGATAGTATGAGACGTAGAAAGAATGGTTTGATGCTCACGTAGCTACCTATTTATGAATCATCGACAGTTACTCATAGCATTTCAACAGACAGCTGTGCTTCAACAGAACTTTCCTAACACCGTGTACAAGTGCATCACTAAATACTGTTGAATGTCAGATCGATATTTGAAGAAATTGATACATGATAGTCGAAGCAGCAAGCCATAGGATGAACAAACTACTTAGATCATAATGAATACTAATTTTAAACTGAGAATTTCGAAGGCGTAGAAAATAGTAATTAAGCTGAAAAGTGGAAGTTGGTTAACAAAGCCATTCCTAATACATTTCCAAATACCTATATTATTATTTCAGCAACGTACAATACATTTTTCATTAACAATCACCCCAATGCTACATAGTGGCACTTTACATCCATCTTCACTCTACTCGCAAACACAATTCCTATCGTTTTCATCCTCCACGATGCACCAATCGAAAGCATCTTAATTTACAGCAGTGCGAGGTGTTCCATCCAAGATCCCTGTTTCGTTAATTCGAAGATTTACTAAACAAGAGAGCAGGCTGCAGCCCCAGGAAATCTGGTCTATCTGCTGGCAAATAGAACAAAGGCTGGCAAGATTACTCGCCTCTCTGGGACACTTGAAGCGCAAGAAACTGGATTGAATCCGTACGATCGATCAGAAAACAATTTACATAGACGTGTCGGGACACGTTGCCGCCTGCATACGCTTCCCTCCAGCTGCCACGTACCCCTTGGAAGTGGGTGCTTAAGACGGTACGATTCAGCTCGAAAATTCTTGTTTTTCCATCCTCAAGCGTGGTCACCTTTGAGGAGAGCTCACGCCGCTGACACAGCGCACCCACCTCACGCGTCTAATGCATTTCGAATTTCCTCCCCTTTCTGAGGGACGTGCTCCCTCAAAGAGCGCGGATGACGTATTTCTTGAAGATGCTCCCCATCGTAGTTCTCTTGGAGACCCGCTGGCATTTAAAAAGACCACGCGAGTCTCGTTCACCAGACGATCGAGAAGAGCCAATTTACGGTCTCAAAGTCTCGCGTCTTCGCGACGCGTCCGTCCTTTCGTGTGCGTTCGTGCGGTGATGCGAGACTTCGTTACTATCAAATCGTCTATGAAGCTTTTCAAGTTTTTAGTGAATTTAGAGCTTGTACGAGAAATGTGTAACTGTTGGTAGTTTGAAAGTAAATGTTTTAGTGGAATTGGGGAGGTTTCATTGTGCAAACGAAGGGATTAGAAATGTCTGGGAGTATTATGCTGTTTGTACTCTGGAGAGGCAGTTCTACTTCTTTCGGAGTGGGTAGGCTAAATGTTATGAGAGTTTGGATCGAATAGCAATAAGTTCACTGTTATTAATTATTAAGGAAGCAAATTCGAGTGGAAGGTAGACTTGTAAATGTGAAATGTTGCTGTGATTTATATGATTGCAACAACTCGTGTAGGTAATGATTTTATTGTAGGTTCGAATGTATTTTTTGATAAAATTTTTTGTAATGTTAGTTCAGTAAATAACTATTATTAACAGGAAAAGATTTAAGGGGCCTCCCTACCTTGACGGACGAAAACTGAAGCGAAATTTGGGGATTTTGTAAAACAAAACCATTAAATATATTTACTTCCAGCTTTGTGATTTCATTTGTCAATCTTTAGAGAATATGAAAAAAAATTGTATGCAAAAATAGTGGTTAAAATTGTGCTTACAAAAATCATATGCGTATTGTTAGCATAAAATAGCCGTTGTAATTAAAAGAAAATTTTAAAAATTGTGTAATCTGTATGAGTGTGGCTATCGCTTGAACTAAACTAAATGATAAATACTGAAAATTAAAAAAAAATGGCACCGTCTAAAGCAGACATCGATTTCTGCAAAAAAATCTCTGTTTTTTTAAGTCGCAAAAGTCTATTTTTGCAAAAACCGACTTAGTTTTAGTAACAACGAGAATGGGACATCTACTGAAGATGTATGTGAAGTTTGAAGTAAATCGGGCGATTGGTTTTTGAGATATCATGCTAACCAATTCGAAAAACATGGTTTCGATAAAAACCCGTTTAAAGTTTTAGGTAGTGTTTTTTTAATTGAATTTTTATTAAATGTTATCTAAATATGTACAAATATAGGCATAAAGTTTTTAATTAATATAATTTGAGGGTTTCTCTTAAAAACAATCCCAAGTATCGCATTCTTTTCGTGCCGTCAAGGTAGGGGTACATGGGAATTAGACAGCTAAAATCATCGGTTTCTTTTAGGCTATATTGTAGAGGCAGTCATAACTCAAACCATATACTCTATTAACAATTCTTTCTTAGGGATACAAGAAGCATTTTCAAATAAGTATGTTTACAAAATATTAAAAATTAATTAATATACAAGAGATCAAAGTGAGTGCTTGCGTAATGTGCTTCTCCATATGGTGAACACTATTCCGATTAATCGACTCATCTAAAACCAAAATCGCTGTACATGAATAGACTTTAACTCAAAATCTACAAAGTGGAACTCTGCCGAAAAATGTTAACAAACTGAAATAATTCTCATATAATATATAATAAGAAAAATTATAAATATAATTAACTCTTCTTTTATCGTGGGGAAATCATCAAAAGACACTTAGACGCCTTCAGAGTTTTACCCACTAAAACCCCACGGCCACCACGAAATGTTTAATAATTTACATGTAAATATCTGTATTATTAAGGCCTATTACATCAAACGCTCGGACACCAATTTACTTATTTTCGACATAGATCCATCGTGCCAAAGCTCATCGAAATCGATGTCTACCACACCGTGTCCTCCCCTTGTAAGTAGTTACCCGATCATTCGCCCCTATTATTCACGGTGATACAAATTAGATAACGTTAGTAGCTTTCTCGATACTTCGGTATTTCAAATTACCAACAGTACCTACTCAAAATATGCTGCGCTTCCTCTACTTAAAAATGATAATACAGTCCGACAGAGAAATGCCACAAGAAATTGTAGATCGTAATCTGCAATACCATAAAAGAGCGAGCTTCAGCAAGGAATGCTTCCCCCCGCCAAACCAAACCATCAAATACATAATAAGTTTCCATTGACCGAGCCGAATAAAGCTTTCCAATCGTTGCTGCTCAATTCACCTCTTTCCCCCCGCGTAATACGGGGTACACGTGGAATAAAACGTCCGATAAGAACAGCCTCTTCTGACGCTGCCTCGCCAAGCATTGTCCGAGTTTGCATTATGAAAGTTCCCCGAAGGCGGCTGCTGCTTCTTCGAGGGGCTGAACTTCTTCCTGATGGGTCTAATTACCGGATCGCTTTCCCCCATATTTATAGCCATGCCGATTTACCAGCAAACCCGGGAACCCAGGCGTCCTCGAGGCAGATCGTATATCACCCGGGCGCTGAATGCGCCAATAGTTCGCCGAGTATCATGGAGATGAGACGACGAGAGGACGCTATACATCCACAAATTATTGAGCCGTTTGGTCGGCTTCCGAGTCGTGCGGCTTGATTGAACTCAGCAGCGACGTGCGCCATCGTTAGATGGTGGCCACGTATCGATTTAGCATCGGGATCGACCCAAGTGTCGCGCGTTGTCGCGTGCAGCGTCCTCGCACTCCGCACCCGAAGCCATGACAGATCGGAGCCTGGCCGTTTCGCCCCTTGAGGTACACGATCGCGATCGCGAGGACACTTCTCAGTGGCGTCCAGGCCGCGCCGGTGGCCCACCTCGCAACCGATTCTCAATCGTGAAATGTGGAGTTAACGTTTCTCGCGCAGCTGGATTCTTGTTCGGTCTGTCTCTTCGGATAATGGACTGCTGCGAATAGGAGGCAGCTCCGTAATTCGCTGCAATTCAGTTATAGGTGGCGTTGAATGTAAAAACGAATTAACTGTGAGTTAACAGAAGGTGGAGGTCGTTCTTTAGCTTCTGGTTTTATGATTTAGTCAGCGTATCTCACTATAATTTTTGTACAATTGTGTGGATTGATGTTTTCTGATGTTTCCATGTACATAGTTTTATAAGATATATGGAGTTTTATACGATTTTGTGTGAAAAGAGGGCGGCACAAAATTTTGATAATTCTCCCTGCCATTGAGAAAAGATATTTTTGTTCAGCAATAGTGCTAAATGCTGTGTTTAATATGTTGATTTTAGGTGGGTAAAATACTTTGCACATATGTCCAAAAATATTTTATTAACACTGTTTTTATTAGTGGGAATAAAACACCCCTCTTGCTGCAAAGCCTTCAATTCTTTCTTTCGAATATTATTTATGTGTATATGAATGTGGAGGGGATGTGGCGACGATGATGATAGAGCAGTGAGTAGGTTATTTAATCGTGGAAGAATAAGTGATATATGTTGAAATTTTTTAAACGATGCACCTATTTCGAGAAAATTGAACTGGATAATTTATTGGGCATCTCCTACACATTTTCTGTAGTAATGGAAATTAAGTAAAGGTGTATTCTTTGCCACGTACAGTGGTGTAAAAAATCAATTTCATCTGAAACATCTCTTCCAGTTCTTTGTGAAGGTTTCTTTTACACCTACAGCATTTTTAATTCAAATTTAACTGCCTTAGAAATAGTTTATGGTACTCTAGGAATAACTAACTGTCCACAAATTGTAAAATGGTAATGATAGTGGCTTACGTTGTTAAGAAACTACAAAGGTCATAATTTTGTTGGATAAGTTTCTACTATGATTAATTAAAAACACAATTTTTTATACGGTTACATTCCCTGCAATGCGTACAATTTCAAGAATAATATGAAATGTTATGCGGGATTATGGTAACATATACGTAAACAGAACTCAATATCTCTCCTGATTTATATATCTGGAACTGATATCAGGCCGGAAATTTAATACTATTCCATTGTTGCAGCAATTATGCTTCAGGAGCAATGAAAACAGGGCGAAGAAATGAACGACGGAATTAATCTATTTAATAGCTCACAATACTGGTTTGATGAAAAAGAAGAGAGAATAAAGTAATTAGTGTTCAATGAACGAGTGTCTGTGAATACGCTGATATTCAAAATTCTTTATTCCGACAGGCTTGTATATATTCAAAATAATGTTGCTTGAAACGTTACTTCAAACAATATGTCACTTTACATCATTCCGAGTTTAAAATGTCATTCTGTTATTTTAAGTAGAAATATTAACCCGGTATTGAAAACAACAGAGCAATAAAGGTATGAATGACTAAATAGGTTAACGCAAATATTTCAGCTACACAAATTATGTTTTCCTGTAAAGATATTACTTTCCCAAACACCAATGTTTAAAACGAAAGAATAGTAAAGTTTGTGTATTTTCTATAATTCATAATATTCCCAAATATCTGTTAGAGTATCCAATATACAAGAGACCAGGTCTTCAAAATTCTATTTAGACTGCAGCACTTGAGCAAACGTGACTTAAAATGAAAACTGAGAGACTGCGTTGCTAGTCCCATAAATCCTTCAGGATCATAAATTTCACATTTTCGGCCTAAATTCTAGTACTCTGCCCTCGCCTATCCTCTTACAGTACATTCTCGGTGTTTCATATGCTTTCATATTTCGATACCAGTGCTCTTCAAATCACGTCTCTTCGCAGTTCTTAGAAAATACCATTAAGTACAATTGACAAGTGACGTAAATCCAAAATTACAAAAAATGAGTTTATTATAGAAATAGTAAGTATTAAGAATACATGTTTTATTTACCAATCGAACTTGCATATATTTTCTTTTATGTTAATAAAAAATAAGAGTCAATTTTACAGCCTAAGCAAAGTGACTGTCAAAAGCGGCTAAAAAAAGGACATGCTAGATTTGCTAAAGTTTATTCCTCCGAGTCATTATACATTTTTCCACTCATTAAAAACCAGAGCAATTGTAGAAAGTGATGACGAATCCAGCAAGGAGTGAGTTCCTTAATATACCTATTATACTAAATGGGATACTCAATCTAAAAATATATTGTGTTTAGTGGAAAGTGTTGACATTTTTTTCTCGTAGTTCCTTGAAAATAACATTCGTATAAGTTATGATTATTAATACATCAATTGCTGTATGGCATAAGTCACGTTTTTACAAGAAAGTGATATTACAATTCAGTGCAATAATGGCACTTGATTATTCGTTATATTACCGTTAGTTTACTATTGAAAGAAATGTAGCTTTTCTTTTAAGTTATGTTATCATAATTACTATTCTTTCACTTTATTTTCTTACAATAAAGCTACATTCTGTTCTTAATATTTTATAAAGCATTACACGAAAGTCCAATTTTCACAATACTAAGAAGAGGGACTTAATTCGATTGTCAACTGTCGGGCTCATATATCCCAATTTATCAAATTGGAAATTTGAATCAAATGTTCCAAATCCTCTCTAAACTACATAATTCTGTTTTCGTCCGCAAAACAGGCTGGGTGGCTAATAACGAAGGGAAAGTTTCCAACCCCTTTGATTTTAATCGCGAGAGTTATACCTTAGTAATCTGAACAGCACATCCTCACTCGCAAAATATACATTTCGGGGAGAATCCCTGCAAAAGTATTAACATGATGAAATAACGTTAACTAATAGCAGTAATATTACACCAACATCACGTGCGGTGAGTTTCGATGGACGTACTTCTGTGGTGGGCCACAGAATCGCCAAATATTTAGTCTAATATATCCACTGGAACTGAAAACACGGAATATTTCGCGGGAATCATCAATGCTGTGCACCCTTTCAACGATCCACCATGTAATGAGCTGCAACGTATTTATTTTACGCGTTCCCTCTGAAAATTGAATGGTTCGTCCGACGAGGTTGCCGAATAATCGTGGAAACGTCACAAGCTTGATGGCTCAGGAAGTGTTTTACGATACGTCTGTTGACGATATCGATCGACACGTCTGTGCAAGTGTCCACGCTAGAGACGCATTGTGCTTTCCCTACTGTACAGTAGGTCACAACCTGGCCACTTCCAGATACGCGATACAACAGTCTCGCGAAAGGATTTGACAAGACATCAAGGGGCAAACTCGGGGGAGGATTGTGCTCGTCTGCTGTCAGCCCTCTGCGATCAGTGGCAAAGACGTCAGCGTTCACGTACTATTGGCAGACGATATGCTGTTGGCAAAATACTAGCTGATACTGTTTCCTATACCCCGCTTAGACTAATACATGGGGGACATTATTGACAAACTGTTTGTTTCATTATTACTGAACTGGTGATTGGTGGGAAACATAATAGTTCCTTGTTTCTTTTGCTGTGATAAAAATATGAGTTTTTAATATACAAATTAATGGAGCTGATAGGTTGTCAGAGAGAGAGGGAGAGTGACTTTTATGTGAATAGATTTATGTACAAGTGTTAATGTACAGGGTTTAAAAAAAGTGATGGTCACTGCTCTCAGAAGTGAATCTACACTTCTGGATCGGTGGAGATTTGTAAAAAAATTTATTGCGAAATTGTTTATAACATTGAAAATTAATGTTAATTTTTTTCATTACGTCAACATATTCTCCTCGTCCGGAGCAAAATGGTTTCATTGAATATCTAAGTACATGAATTTTTTTTCAATTTTTTTTAGGAAACGGTACGTTTACGACACGTGTTCTTTTAGATTTTTTTCCATTCAACGAGCAGAATATGTTGATGTAATGAAAATAAATTAACATTAATTTTCAATGTGATAAACAACTTTGCGGCAAGTTTTTTTTATAAGTCTGCACCGATGTAGAGCTGTAGATTTACGCCTGAAAGCAGTGACTATCACTTCCTTAACACCCTATACATAATTTCGTGGTAAATTTTAAGGTGGTTATTGTCTGTTATACTTTGAGCTTGGTTTGAATATTACGGTGATAATGGAAAATGTTTGTAAGTGAATACTTATTGCTAGTCTGTATTTAATGCTGAGTATAATAGATTTTTAAATAAAAATACCTATTTAAGTGGTATTTAATACACAAATTCCGTATTAGGAGCCTGTCACTAAAACATTTGATTTTTGTTGTTCGTGTAATATTACCATTAATAACCAAAACCCATATATTTCTCATATTTAATTCAATATTTCGCAATATAAGTAAACAAACGAATATTTTCAGGAACATTAAAACTCCAATATCATGTTTACTTCTGGGGACAAATCATTTCGAGTGTTTGGCTCGTGTAATCTTCATTGTGGAACTTTAATTATTCTGTTAAAGAACTTAAATTAATTTCAGTACTTCCAAAGTAGTATGTCCAAAGGAAACTTGTTGCAAGTATTACACTATATTAAATAATAACAACCATGTTCCTCGAAACAAAGTGTAACGCATTGCGAAATTGAGTATTACACAGATCCTTGGACCCTGCACAAGTAACTATTATCGCTTACGAAAGAATGGATCTCTTTGCTCCCAACATTATTACGTATTAATAATGTTATCATTTTAAATACATATTTCAAAATTCCCTTTGATCAGACGCTCTATCCCATGCCAGATTAAATATTTAACGCGGGCCTCATCGTGGCACGCTGTAGGCAAATTAAGACGGACTCCCTGCCACTTTCAATAATAGCACAGAATACTTGTTTTATTATTTTCCGTAATACGCTGGATTACGGGATTCAAAACATGTCTGGAGGAAGTTCTTTCTTTCCCTACTGAGTCCCCTCAGCCGTGGCCCAAACGTAAACTGGGATTATCTTTCTCATCCCCACCCTCTAGGCACCCTGTTTAGGCAAGCAGGTAGCGATCGCTGTCGGTATCATTAAATATTTCTCATGAGTCACGTTTGGGTATCTAGCCCCCCCCGAAAACGATGTATACAATTATTGTAGGAAGCATTTATATGAAATGTTAAGGGGCCTAGTGGGCTTTCGAAAAAGAACGCGATTTTGGGAATTTTTTGTGGAATATCTAGCGTAGGGGAAGGTGGGATAGTTGATCATCGAGGATACATGATCACGTCAGTTTTTTAATTAATATATTGACAATTTGTGCCTGCTGTCACGTTATCGTGGTAATGTTTGCATTATCGCAACACTTCATGTTGCAGTTTTCTTTCGGGAGCATGGAATAATGTAGTTAAGTTATTTGCAGCCAAAACGTAAATATTTCGGTCACCTTGATCTTCCTCCTTTTCGACTGAATGTTGCATTTTCAACGATTTAAAATATATTAAGTAAAAACAGGTATTTCTGGTCTTTTAATGCTATTTATTGATTGATCTAAATATTTAAGGTAAGTTTAGTTTTTCACCTTTTTCAAATCGAGTGCATTGAGGGATACTTGATCAGTATGTGAGGTGGGATACTTGAACAGGTGAAAAAGCCCCAGAAAAAACCATAGAACGGCTAATGAAACAGAAAAATACGGCAAAGAAAGTGAGAAGGAAAATCTTTTCTTCATTATCATCTGAATTAGATGATATCTAACAATAAGTGAAATGTCTTTTAAGAATGCATTTATGTTGTGTTTTGTCATAGAGTTTTATGGCATTCTTCGGTTTTATTTTTTCAGTAATTCTTTCAAGTTAGTTATAGTTTACTTTGCATTTATGATATTCCCTTTATTTCACGTTATTTACTATGATAATAAATATTTTTTAGAAAATGAATGTGTTATTTACTCTTAAAGTTCACTGATCAAGTCTCCCTAACCTTTTGATCAAGTCTCCCCTTTAGTGGGGGATACTTGCGCGTAATGTCACTGCCGGAAAATGTTTAAATTCAGTCATTAAAATTAGTTTTCACCTCTCAAATTTGTACAAGTATATTGAGATTACTCTAAGAATCGCATCTTAAGAAATTAAATAGAAACAAAGCAAACCATTATTATTATTTTAATAAAATAGCAAAACTGTGATCAACTATCCCACCTTTCCTCTATATTTTTTTACAACTACTCGCTTATTTCAAATAGCTGGTATTCGTTCATTTTTTAATGTTTTTCTACAACAAAATTACTGAGAGTTGCTGCACATATGTACTTTTAAAATAAGCGAATGGTTATAAAAAAATATACAGTATATATTCCAAAAAAAAATCCCGAAAATCGCGTTTATTTTCGAAAGCTGACTAGGCATAACCCCTTAATATATAAAGCAGAACACTTCTATGTGTTTGTGTGTTTGTCTGTCGCTTAAAAACTTTCGAACAGTAAACTCTTGGAGCACGAAATGGGTCTCAGCTCATTATTCCTGGTTAATCCAGATGAATGTGACTATTTTGACAAAAAAGAATTAAAACAATTTTTTTTTATAAATTCAGCCGAGTAGTAAAGCTAGTTTTAAATATAGCAGAAATATTTCACGCGATAAAGTTAAGCGAAGCACCCTGTATAGCACGTATTATCCCATATTCTCGCGAGCAAAACTGAGGGGCTAATAGAGAAGGGCGGATTCCCATCCCCTTGCATCTTCGCTGCATGGAACTATACCTTCATAATCCTAATATCTCAAGGTGCACCGCTCTGCGAATGGCGTCGATCATTCGGGTAGTATATTTCTTACGTCTCGTTTACTTACTCGTTCGAAACACTTCATTACACCGTTGAGAGGAAGGTAATTAGTCAGGTATGCCGAGCAACGACGACGTTGAACTTCCTGGACTTCTTCTTTATCCGTGGCCTCGCTTCCCGGAAACATTAGAATTAGCCGTGAAATTAGCATATTCAGAAGTTTTGCAGTTTAACAGACGACTTCTATGCGCCTCGAGGCGGCTAACCCTCTCGCCTGCTGCACCGGATGTCTTCTAGCAGCCCGTGCAAACAATGTAGTCACGTCGTCTCGGCTATAGGGGGGAAAAACGTCGCTCGACTCGCGTAATTATCGAGGGAAAGGGATAGAAGGGGACTGCTACCGGTTGGCAAGGAGGTGTGAACGGAAAGTTTCTTCTAATGCAAGTCCCCTCGTTGAGTGAGAACTCTTCCTTTGTAGTAAAGCTGCGGCGGGAACTGTAATATAGGCGAGGAAATGAATTTGCACTCCGAAGAATTCGCGATAATGCGCTTTCACATTCGGAATCGAAGAGCCTCGGGTATTAATTTCACGGTAATTGGAGGAACATGGGCAACTCTGGAACTGACAAGGGTAGTTCGGTAACGCAAAAATTAAAAAAAATCTGAAACTGCAGAAATGTAGCTCGAGGGATGCTAATAAAAGTAGCTATTTTCTCATTCGGCAATAAAACGGTCCTAAGGGACCCCCTATTATTGTGAATATCTGCGAAACCGTAAAAGATATCGAAAAAAGTTTAATTCAAAGTTTTATGGCTTTTGATATCCTACAATATGGTGATAAAGAATTGTCGAAAATAGGTGGTGGGGATAAATATTGAAAAAAAACAATGTCACTTTTTAGGACATGAAAAACCATAGAACTTTGAATTTAACTTCTTCTTTATATCTGTTACTGTTTCGCAGATATTCACGATAATTTGAAAACTCGCTAATTTTTCGAGGGAGGGTTTTCATCCTTAGGAGAGTTTTATTGCCGAATCAAAAAATAGTTATGTAATTAGCATCACTTGAGCTATATTTCTGCAATCTTTAAGATTTGTTGAATTTTCATGTTGCCAGCTTCCCTTGTGAGTTGCCGAAATTTTGTTTCGAATACGAAGTAGTGAGTTAAAATTATTTTTTTTTTTTTTGTTTGCAATGGTGTTTTGTTACATTGGACCTCAAATTGTTCTGAGAATATCATATTATTTATATATAAAATTCTGTAATTAGTTTTTTGAATGAATTGCTCCATTTGAAAATGGTTTCGCAACCCATAAAAAATTACGATTTCTAATTTATTAATTTCTTTAGGAAAGCGGTATTGGCTTAATTGCAAAATTTATTTCTCATAGTTAGTAAGTTTTTCAGTAATAATATACTCATAAAATAATACAGTATTGGAAATATTTTTTGCATTACTCTCAAATTTATGTAGTACGCACAAATTTCATAGCAATATGATTGATAAAATGATTCGTATCCAACTTATGTTGGCCAAAATAGTGAGCTACATGTTTTTGGCAATATTATTTTCTCAGTACTAATAATAAGAGGGGTATAAATGATAACGTGTTTATTCTCGTGATGCAATAAATATTTCCAGTACTCTATATTCAAAGCGGTGCTAATTTACAGCTACAAAACGTGTATACATAAATCTAAAAAATAAAACGTAAATCTTCTGGTATGAATAATATATGTATTTATATTTCAAAATGAATGATATCATCGTATTTATCGAAGAATTTACAAAATAGTATTTGCAGAGTTATTATCCACGCTGCTGAAGGAAATATAAATTCGGCGTATCAATTGCAACGAGAACCAATCAATAAGTGCCAATGAAATAAAAAACGAGAAAAGGCCTTACGACACACGCCACCTTCTGGCCATGTAAACTGCCATGTTTATAAAAAATAGGCCTTTGCATGCTTCATACATCATTATGAATAAATTCACTTTGTATTCAGTTCATAATTTGCATGAAGGATTTATTATGAAGCGCATACATTAAAAAGCATTGCGCACCAAATTACAATAACTGCATGTCAAAAGCTCTTACATTAAGAGAAATCACCAAAAGTGTGCATTTACCTTGTTTATGTACCATACAATTCCATGAAAGTAATTAATGAAACGTAACACAATTATATCCTCTAACGTAAATAAAATTTAACAAAATGAGAAACACTTTACAGCCTTTATCATTATAAAACGAAAATGGAAAAAGTAGAAGAAGGATTTACTTACAAAATCAATTTTTCCGTATTCCTCATTACTAATTCACTTTTATCTCCAAATAAAAAAATGCAGCAAGACACCAGAAGTGTCAAATCAAATTGATATTTACAATGACCAAATGGTTTCCATATTTCTTAAATGATATGTAAAAGAGGGCCGATATAAATGTGAGCCTCGTCTTTTCACTTACCAATTAATCAACGAGCAAAGTAAAATTTTTTTTCCCTCTTTTTACAGTGAGAAGCATAGAAGTTAAAGTCCCATTTACTGGTGCTATTAATAATTCGCATTTCCTTTCCCGCACTTTCGATACTCTCCCCGAGATTTTTTGCACGGAATGGTTTCCCCGCCATTAATTAAACGGCTTTTGTGGAGGGGGAAACTTTTTCTCCCCAAGAAGGAGAACTTAGAGGATTATTTACTCGTGCCGCTACCCAATCACGTCTCCCACGCTGTATGGTTTCAGTTGTCAATCACCCAAACTTGTTAAATTACCTGCACTCCGTTCTCGGCCATCAAATTTATTCCGTCGACACCGTAATGGCAAATGTTCTCCACTGTACGTTCCGTGTGATTCAAATGTACGGCAAAAGACATTTCGATGCTTATGAGCGCCGAGTTTCCGATTAAAATGAAATTCTAAGAAAATTGAATGTAGAAGATTGTAGCTACACTTCTTCAATTACTGATTCAGGGAAGGGTTTAAAGTTTGCTGGTTTTTGTTTACTTGATTATTGTGCGCGAACTTCCCGTTTGACTTGGAGTTCGTCTTAGCCAAGTGGAATTTAATATATTTAATATATTTTGTAAATTGGCTGTTGACATTCCACAGGAAGCACTATTGTGAAATTAGTTTCTGAGGTTTTGCAGTAGAGTTAAACTTGGATGAAAATGAGTATTTATATTTTCCATTTAACATAGTAATTCGTACGAGAATTTTATTTATGTTCTTGTTTACGGACTTGTTTACGTTCGCAGTACTTATTTATGTCCCCGCTATAGCCTAGTTATCCGACCCTACTCCCTTCATTTTTACAGCCCAGTTATCCCTAGTTAGCTATTCCTAGTTGTTGGAGGATAAATTCCAAATTACTACAAATCCCCTCTACAAGGCAACACTTCTATACAAATTTCCTCACAAATATATCAACAAAACCTTAAAATGCACTTGAATATTCCCCATTTCAGAGATAGCAAAAATTGTTATTTAAATAAAACTCCGAATAACGAATAAAAGTTCAAAAAAAAATTTCTCGTCGAATAAAAAAAATTAACTGTATTCGTCAAATAATCTAAAGTCAAAGTAACTTCTTTTATTCGTTATTTAAATAATTTATTATTTAGTTAATGCCCGGCTCTATAAGATACAATTCGATTTTTTGCACCTCCAGTGTTTTCTAGAGTCTTCAATATTCTAGATCATAGCAAAATTGGAATTTGATATAAAATGGATCCAGCGTCCAATACGCGCTGAGCTATTCGCCGGTCAAGGTTCGCTAAGATAAGAATATCGTAGCCTCAGGGGCTGATTTGGAGATTTAGCGCCCCTAAGCTAACGAGCGCTTGCCACCCTTTCCGCGAAATACCACCAAGTATGTGAATTTGAAAGAGTTGAGACAATTTTAAAATTAATTCAATATGACAACTCACATATGAGTTATTGCTAATTTGCTAGATAGAAAAAAAGTGAATTGTTTTTAAAGTTGTCTCAAGCCTCCGTCTTTAAATTTCTTTCGCTCAAAATTTGCCACCCTAAGCTGCAGCATACTTAGCTTACATAAAAATCCTCCCCTGCCTTCAATCCCATCCTAAAATTCTAATTCCAAAATACTGTAATTTTTCCGTAGGTATTATTATTTGATAGTCCTATGATTTTTCTGCGTCATAATTCTGAAAATCTATAATTATTCAGAACCATAATTCTAAAATGCTATAATTTTTCTGTCTGCCGCGGAGAACACGCAACTACGGTAACTAATTCAGCGATCAATCCATTCACTTTCCACGTTCGCGTCCAGTTTAATCGTAAAGTTAACGCTTCCGTTTCGCCAGAGTTATCGTGAAATTGATTCGCGTCAAGGAAGAAAGAAAGTTGCCGGTCGTTTCGATGTATCGTTGCCTTGGAAGTAGCGGAAGGGAAGGAAGAATCGTATCCAGAAGGCGAGCACGCCCACAGACAGGGAACAGATTCGTTTCCCAGGATTAGGAATCCGGCTTCGTTCGACTTCTCTCGTGGCTGGCCAGACATTGACAAACGAAAAGACTGATCGACGGAATCACAATCGACTCCCCGCCTTTATGATCGAGCGGAGGTGGAAATCGCTGGTTCCTTACCAAGTGCAATTACCGCTCAGCAGCGCCGCCTAAGCCTGCAATTAAACTTTATCTTTAATCGGCTGGTGTAACTCGAGGATAACGATCCTTCATAGATTTCGTTCGGCGACGTAAGCTTCGTAACTCTTAAGTCAAATTTGGGGAACTGGGATACTAATTGGCTGCTGGGATCTACCAGGTTCGATCACTTGGAAACTAAATCTTTCGTGGTTGGCTGAGGAGCTCCTTGGGATTACTTCCGCGTGCTTCGATGTTTTTTTAATGGACTTTGTCAGTCTTCGTGCTGTTTTTTCAGTGGATTTGTAACAGTTTTATGCAGCTGATCGTTAATGTGAAAGTAATCTTTAGTTTTGCTTTTTGGGACGGGGTAAACTGAAGTGAATTTCTTGTGAAGGATGTGTAGTTCAGTTTGATAATTGTGAATTATTTGTGGTGACTTGGAATTTGGGAATTCTGGGACAGCATTAATTTTCAGGTAGCTTTAACTCAACAGTTTTATGGCAAGGATAGCCAGGAATGAATGTAGAAAAATTGTAGCATTTTAGAATTATGGTTCAGAATAATTATAGATTTTCAGAATTATAACGCAGAAAAATCATAGGACTATCGAATAATAATACCTACGGAAAAATTACAGTATTTTGGAATTAGAATTTAGAAAAATTACTTTGTGTTGGAATTAGAATTGAGAAAAATTACTTTGTATTGAATTTTGATTGAACCAATACACGCAGAAAAATTATAAAATTCCATTTAAAAAGTTCTGCTGACTGGTTATATTTCTACAAACAAAGACTTCATTCTGCCATGTAATATTTTTTCCCAATAATATTTTCAACTTCATTATTTAACCTATATAATAAAAATCTAATCTAAACCCTCCCACAAGCAAGTATGTAAGCACATACAAAGAATAGTTCCGTTTCATCAATTACAGAAACTTAAATGTACAATTAATATCTTGAAAATCCTTCACTTATACTTTTCGGGAAATTTGCGTATTAAATAACTTCAAACATTACCACGAATTTCACCTGAAAGTGTAAAAGTAATTATTGTACATATTTGCCCAACTTTTGCATATTTCCTGATAGTTCATTTTCTTTAATCCCTCCTGCAAAATAAATTAATTGATTGCTTATTACTTACTAAATTTCATTCCTTGCTCGTACTTTAATTACTTCTTAACAACTTCCCATTCCCCTACATAGCGAATTGTATTACATCCCCCAAAGCGTGTACAGAATTTTGATCAGTCATTGACTTGGATGCCCCAATATTCATTGTTATGTACCACTCAAACTCTGCCTTTAATCACAGAACAGCCAAAATAATAGAACAAACAAAAATCCCATTAAGAACGAAATTAACCAGTAATGTTCCATATCATTTTGCAAAGTTCACCCTTCACCTTTCATCGAGTTTAGCGTATCATGCAGCCTGCATGCGAACGCGGCAATATAAATGGTCTGTTTTAAACATTTCACGAGACTGGAACTTGTTCGATTAATTTATTACCACTCCTAATTAAACGATCACTTGGAACCGAACGGCCCCGAAACATTTTTGCGATATAATCGGAGAAGACGGTTACCCAGAGCTGCACGCGATAATTTAATAATGCTCGCCGCTTATAATTTCACATTTAAATTGTTCATGTAATAATACAATTTATCTCGGCGAAGCTGTAACTACGATTATTATCGGCAGGCCCGCGTAGCTCGCGTGCAATTTGCACATTGCCAAATTAACGCGGTCGTGAAAACGCTAAATATTTTCGCCGGTTGCGTTGAACAAATTTGATGTTCGACTAAAGCACACAGCTGGGATGAAATAACAATATTAGCGCGGTACGATTGTATGTCGATTATACAACCGTTATGTAAATAACAACAGTGGATAGCACCAACCATTATTTCTCAGAGTGGTGGCTATGTAGATGAGAAGATTATGGAATTATTTACATCCCGTGATATAAGCTTGTTATTGCGACTCGCGGTTCTTTAAATCTTCTGCGATATGTATATTATTATAGACTTTTAATTGACACTACTTGGATTAGAAACTATATGTATTATAATAATATTTCTTATTTGCACTTCAACTTTATGGTTATTAAATACACTACTTTCAAACAGGAAATAACATAGATATGATAATTTCGAAGCTAGTAATTCACTGAACCCTTCAAATTACGAGTTCTTCTACTTTACAAGGTTGAATGAAATAAACGTGGAATGTTTATTTAACCCTGTCGCTTCGGTATTCGATTATAGTCAAATGCACCACCCTCAAAATAAAATAAAAAAACATCATATCTCCGGCACTAAAATGTGTAAAATAATTTAAAAAGGCACACAAATTTATTCGTACTGAATACACCCTCTGCTATTTATTTAATTAATTATAGACGAAATTCTATGTTTAAAAAAAGGGGTCCATCACTCCGCGATTTACCCTACACAAAACGTAATTGGTTAATACACCATTTACCTAAACTTGTTAAGTATCTAGATACCTATCTGTAAACCATCCTAAAGTTTAGGAGATAATCATGTAAAAAGATGAAAATGAGACACTCTGTATATGGCAGAGGGTGGTTCGAATAATTTGATAGAACTAAGGGGATGGTTGGCTAAGAAAGTTTGAGTAACACTCCTGTAAACCATAGTGTAACTTCAGTTCAGTATATAGTTGAATGGATTATTTGGTTTATTAAAAAGAAAATGCAAAGAGGAAAAACTGCATGGAGAATATGCGAGCCAAGTTTCTTGCGGGAAGTTTGAAAACGTGGCGGGGAAGGACGAGAAAAAGGAAGAGCGTTACGGACGCAATATGAAAGAGGACACATTTAATCTTAAACGTGGCATTGAGGCGGTACTTAAAATGACTCTGTCGTCACTGGGGAAGGAACAACTGTTCATGGTTAATTGCCACGGGCGATCTTTCGGGGTCGAGGAAAGATTACCGCTCTCTTCTCTGTCTCTTCTGCTGCATTGTCTCCGCCGTAGAGCTTTTGCTGATTTGAAAGTCAAGGCACTCCTGGCGCCAGCCGAGCGAATAAAGACGTTAATTTGTCGAGATTATAATTTCCCATTGACAATCTGGCTCGCTCCGGCTCTTACACTTTCATGCACTTGACACTTCGCGGGGGTCACCTGCTGCTTATTAGCTCGACAGAGATTTATTTAAGTTAGTATTATTTAAGTTAGTCGAATTTAAGTTAGTAATTAAGTTAGTGTTTTAAGTACAAAGGACTTTGAAAGATGAACTCTGTCATTTCTTTATTGCTAGTCAATTAAAACAGTCGTATCATTTTTCGTGCACTGTAGAGTATTGTGGGGCAAGAACGCACTTAAAGTTTAGATTTCCCTAAAATCCTTGGTATTACACTGATAGTCATATCATTGTGTAAGAAATAACTACTATCCATTATTAGTCGACAGGCAGTGACTGCATGTAAATTTACCTGTTGCAACTTATATAAAATAAATATTTCCAAAAAGTGTCAAATGCGAACTTTTACCCGATATGTGGGCCAAAAGTTCGCATGTTATGGGGTAAAAGAACGCAGCGAGAAATTTTCACAAAAGCGTTTTATTTCCCTAGATACAATAGTTGTGATAATATAGCAAAACCAAAAATAGTTTACAATTTTTTTTTTTTAATCAAGGTAACAGTAATAGCACATACCATTACCCCCAACTTCGTAGTTTGCGCAAGCATCAGTCTTCTGGAGGATCAGTGTATTCTTCTTCACACGCAAGACAAATTATTTTTTCCATAGACGTTGATGATTAGGATATTCTCTTTTTGGAATCGATTTGTTTTGTTTCTTACAAAATTTTTCAGAAGTAGATGTTATTTTTAAAAATTTTTTTTTGCTTTTCTAATTATTTCTTTGCACGTTCTCATTCAGATTTTCTTTTCATTGCTTCATTTACTTCAATCTGATTTTTACATGGGGAGTTTGCATTCCAACTCTTGTCCCGCTGCATTGTGTGAACTCTTACCCCCACAGCTACTTTTACATTGTTTAATCAATCCTGTTATCTATGAGGAGAACTGAAATCTTCTATTATTACTTTTGAATAGAAGAATTTCAGCTCTTTCAGACGACAATAAAATATTTACTCATCAATTTATGGGAATAATATTGATTTCTAAAAATGAGAATATTACATCAGAACTAACGAATTCAGGACTTACCGCATTGTACGATAACAAAACCAAGCACAGCTACACAATTCGACACTGGTGATTCTACCTTGATTGACACTTGACTGTCAATCACCATTGGGAACTGCCACAACTCAAACAATGAAATTCGCATGGTGCGAACTTTTACCTACGTCTACTCTAGCTTTGCCAATCATTGTTACTGATTATGACTACACTACTATGCAGTGTGGTCCCCGAGGATGCGATAAATGCTCATGCCATGATCTTTGAATCAAAATACTCGGTTTCTTCCTGAAACATTTTCCCTTATTAATTTCATTGACAAAACCCAATTTGGTGGTCATCTTTGATCGAACTTAAAATAATACGAGTACCAGTAATCATGCATAATAAACTAAGTAGGTACCCCATTGACATTACGTTCTACAATCATATACACCCCAAAAATGACAGCCAAATAAAAATTACAAATCTCCTTTCACTGATCATCGCTAAAAACCTTGCAACTAACAATTCCCCTAAAGCAGGCGACAGAACCTCGACATATTTAAGAATTGCTCCTTGGATTCCTGCACAAGACAGGAATAATCCCCGAATAACAAATGTGTTCCTGGAAGGTGGGACACTGCGTTGTTACCACAGTCGAGGAACGAGGAAAACAGAAGAAGAGTGGAAAGATAGCCAAAAAAGCTGCAACGACGGTAAGAAGGAGAGGCAAGAAGAGGAAAACGAGATGAGAGAGAGAGAAGGAAAGGGAGGGAAAGAAATTTATCACGTACAGATGTCTAGGAGGATACATCAGGATAATGAGATTCGTGCTCCTTTCTCCGCCATAAAGTTGTAAAAAACTCGTCGTCGTAACAATGTCCCCTGGTTCACGAGTGATCCGTCCTCGGTGCCTTCTTTCTACCACGCGGAGGATCGGCGTCGGTGGATAACGAGTGACAGTGGCTCCTCAGGGCCATGCTCAGACTCGAGAACTTCGTTTGGGAAATATCCTCGCCCTCGTCCCTGCTGCACAGTGCCCAATAACGGTCCCCGCATTTTTATGAGCATCTCCATTGTCGTTCAGATTGTTATCGATTGCGCACCTCTATGACGCGGCGTAAAACGAGTGAGAAAATCCCTGCTTCTCCTCTTTCGTCCCTTTCTCCTAACGTCTAGACGCGCCAAATCTGCCGGCAGCTGCCAGGAGACTTAACTGCTTGGAAACCGAAAGTATCCCCGCGCTGAAGCTGTCGAAAAGAGATGGGTCTTTCGTTTCACTTTTGCCACTCTTTCGAAAGTATGTGAGTGTTCTGGTGGCGTTCTGGGGCAATTAAGGAGAAAGGAATAAGATTTTATTTTGTGTTTGTGTAATTGAAATTTAAATATGTTATATGTTCCAGGTACTAATAGCTTCAGAATGAATATTTTTAGTGGAGTAATTGCAGCTGAATCCGTTTCTTTTGATGAATGAAAGTTCGATAGAAAAATGTAGTGTATCATTTAAGGAAGACCAAGGTCTTCTTGGAAAAATTATGTTTTACCGAAAGCAAGAAAATATTACTGTTTGTCATTCATTGCAGTGGGTAGTACAGCAGTCATCGATCATTCTTTGCATTTGGCAGCAGGGATTTTGATGAAATTGAGATATGATGTAGTCCACGTGAAATTAGGGTGAGTTTAAGTCATCACTTCACTGGTTTCGAATTTTAAAAAATACATTTATCTCCAAAATATTTATTTGAAATTGGTTCTTCTTATGTTTTAATGCAAAATAATTGCCCTTTCGATTAATCAATTTCGTAAAAATCCCTCACATCAAGTGCAATAGGGATCGATTTAACATAGAATGGCCACACCGACATTTATTTTGATACACTAATTTAATAGGCACATTAATTTAGCAAGATGAATAACGAATCCTAATTCATCCAAATAACACTCTAACCCAGGGGCTGTAGCCTAGGGTGGCAAATTTTCGGGGGCGTTAAATTTTGGACGAAAGAAATTGAAAACTGTTTAAGCACAAAGGCTTCAGACAACTTTAAAAACAACTCGCTTTCTTTTCACGCAGCAAATTAGCAATAACACATATGTGAGTTGTCATATTGAATTAATTTTAATATCGTCTCAACTATTTTAAATTAAAATAGTTTGATGATATTTCGTGGGAAGGGCGGCAGACGCTGGTTAGCCTAGGGGCGCCAAATCTCGAAACCCATCCCTTCTCTAACCTTGTGAGGAATCGATGAAAATTCGCGCTTAAAGATTCACGAGCGAGGTTTTTCGCGTGGGCTAATAACGTTCTGTGCCTTTAAGTCTTAACATACCAAGGCGGGGTCATACACTATTAGAAACACATCGCCCGTGTTCTTTCTACGTTCTCAATTAACAATTAAAAAAAGGAAAACATAATCCGTTAAAATGATGTTTGCAAGAGGATTCAAAATCTCCAGGAAGTCCTGCAGGCAGTGCAAGCTCCTGTTACATTATATTTTCGTATATCAGTTTCCTTATTTTTGCTTCATTCAGTAACCGATGGGGAAAACAATACTACTGGAAATTACAGACTAAATAAACATTGATTGAAAGAAATATAGAAACGTGGTAGACAAGAATACGACGATACAAACTAACACAACAATCGCAAAACCATGGGACCCATTGATGACCCCTCTCGGTAAAGAACGTCGATCATCCCCCTTTGGTATGCGAAGGGTTAAGGAAATTCCAGCTGTCGAACGGCGAGCAGAGTCCATCGACAAATTGCTTATTTACGTCAAATGCCCTGGAACATTCAATGCAGAGCCGTCCCCATTGCAATGTAATTCCAACTGCCAATATAATGCCTGGTGTCTATGCAACGTGCTAAACGGGAATATTGGATTAAGTGCCAGATTAGTTTCTGACTTTGAAAGCGCCTACATAATTGGCACGAACATCCATCAGAACGCTATCCATCTATTGAAACACCCTTGACAATTTTATTACAACTACGATTCTGATGGACATCGACGGAGCGTGAATTTTTTGTACAGCGCACGCCTTGATTCTTAATATAATTTTGAATATCTTATAGTTTGCACATGTAAACAGTGCGCATAAAGTATTTTTCGATGTTTCTTCGTGAGACGATTTTACAAAATGATCAGATTAGTTTTAGAAATGATATCTAATCAACTTATGTCCACAAGTATTATATAGGCACCTCTAAATTGGTTTTAGACTGTAATTTGACCATTCTGTATATCGAGACAGGGCTTCAAATCGCGTTAAGATTCTTTTTCCATGCCTAAAGAAAAATGGGTGAAGGAAAAGTTGCATGATTTCAAGAGAACATAAATTGGATGAAAGAAAAACTTTCTTGGGAGCAGTGACGCATTCAGGATTCAATATTGACGAAGCGGAGAATTGTTAAATTCATTAGGTGAATATAAAAATTTATTTAAAGAATAAAATCCAGTTTTCTTTTCTTTTTACAAAATCCCTTGTTTGGGGGTGCCAGGATACCTTGGCACCCTCTGGGTGCGCCACTGGTAGGGGGCGACATGTGGAGAATTTAAAAGTGATTGTCTTTTTATTAAACGAAAATATGGTATTTTTATAATAATATTGTGGTATACATTGTTTGTCGTAGTTGGATATGTGTAGCCCTTTCTAAGGGAAAGAAACCGATGGAAAAGCGAAAACATCATTCTGAGTGAAATATTGCGCAGAAAATTCTCATACTTTTATGCACGAGTATCTTTTGTTGAAAGAATATTAATGTCAATGCAGTTTTCTTTAACGTGCTTTAACAGAGTCCTTGAAACAAACATACCTACCGCGTCTTGCATCGATTCTCGCGCGAAGTTTCCATGGTGCTTGGAACTCCGGCACGAAGATCTAGAACTCGATCACGATGAGTTTGAACAGTGGCACCGGAGATACCATAAACGGAGATGTTAGCCTCTATAAAAGAAGTCCGAGGATTCCAATTTAAATTGGAAGAGGGTATAAACCATACGGTTATAAGTCCTCTACTGCTCGTCCAATCAGCGCACTTTCAGTTTGAAGGACTTCCAAAGGGGACGTAAAACTTGCCAGACGTTTTTGCAAATTCCTCTGGCAAACAAAACATAACCATGATTCTCGATCTAAAGTTCGTAGAATTTTAATTAGAAAATATAGTTGCAATTGGCTATTTATATTTTGCAAAACATTTGTAAACTTCATTTAAAATTCAGGTTTCATATAGATAAAAATGGATAGCTAGAAACTTAGCTGCGAATGTGGGATGGAATTTCATTTGGAATTCGATTCCAAATGATTATCACCCCTTTAGTGAACTAAAAGTATGCAAACCGAAAAATTTGGGGAAATGATTGAGGTGCAAATCAACGATGAGACAAAATATCGTGTCTCGCGTGAGACTTTAATCTCATGAGATTATTCCATTATTGTTTAATCATTTTGTGAATAAATTCATGAAATTAAACTCTGATGAGACAAGTTTCAATGATATATTTTCAAAAATAGTTGTTGCTGAAATTTTTGTCTCATAATAGAAAAGTCTCGTGTAAAATCACATCGTGGATTCGCACCTTTACGAAACACAAAAGAAAGGACCTCATTTAGGCTGATTCAGATTGCTCGATCGTTGCTAGCGGGCTTCTCTAATGAAACATTTGAGTCACGATAATATAACGAGGCAAAATTCTTGAAAAGTGTCCAAAGTAATCCAATGGAAGACAACCTACCAATGTTCTCGCACCCACTTTCTTTCCCCCCTTTTTCATCAAATATTATCGTCGTCAAAAATGTCGACTATCGTCTAAGTAAATCCAGAGTTTAAACGTCAGAGAGGAATTTCGTGTAATTCGGCCTTAAATGTGTATGTAACACTTGACAGGGCACCTTCTGTCGGTTTGCATTCTAACGAAGGAATTCCACGTTGGGAATAATTGCCAATCGACTAAATGGATTTCGCCACTATACGCAAAGAGGCTGTAATTACGTCGCTCGAGGAAACTCCAGCACTCGGGCACACCTGTCGCGAATAAAATAACATTTTATAACTTTCCCGGCTGCGAGAACTGTTCGATTGCCTTCGAGGTCAAGTCAAATTAAAGGCGCCGCTCCTGAATGTTTCTTTAGCCAATTAACACCTGGAGCTTTCTTGCCTCCTTTGCTTCTTCTCAGCTTTAATTCTGCTTAGTATCCATTAGACAATACACAGGGTGATTTCAGAAACTGTTTACAACCGTAGTCCTTTACCGTGTGAAGACACAGAATATTGGCAGAAGAAAATATTTTATTGCCCAGTGAGATCTACCTTTTCAATTGATGCACCACTGCACTTGTAATGTGCACTTACATTGTTTCCTAAATTAAACTGTTTGTATGTTTTTTTTATATGAATTGATCATATCTGTATGGAGTGTCATGAATGGGAAATAAAAAAGTTGATACTTCAGGAGATTTTTTATTGTATGAGTTGAAAAATTATTTGGTTAGTTTATTTTCGCAGTGGACACCATTAACTGTATTAAAAGGGGTTTACAAGTGTGATTCCTTTAAATAGTATTCTCCTTCTTAACACTTCATAGGGAAAACTATTTTAATAACGGCAGAATCCCAATCGACTACCGCAAAATCATGTGAAAATTTGAGTATTTTTTTCGGAAATTAAACAGAGAATTCATTTCAAATTGTGTGGATATTTTGTTATGCTTATGAACAAAAGAAAAAAAAACATTAGTTGGCAAACGAAAATATTAATTTAAAGAATTATTTATACTGTTGCCAAGCGCCGTGTTTCAATAGTTGATACGCGGCGTGCAGCATAGTGGCTGTTCTATTTGTCTGAAACAAAAAAACCGAAAGTTTTTTTTGGAAAATTGCGCAGGTAACGAACCTCGATTCGGAGGAGAAACTGCAAAATTCACATAATGGCGGCAGTTTTATTCCGCATCGGGCTTCATTACCTGTGCAATTTACTAAAAAAAAAAAATCTTTTTGGTTTTTTGTTCGAGATAAATATAACAGCCGTTATGCTGCACGCTGCACAGCAACTTTTGAAACGTAGCGCCAGACAATGAGGACCTTGCAATAAGAGGGGTGCAGCAACATTTTTGACAGTTTTTAAAAAAATCTACATCGTTCGGTGCAGGTTTGATGCAAATCCGATAAGAAACGAGGAATTTATTGCAAATTTTCAACCTGCACCTTATACTGTTTTGTGCAATATTTTTGTTTTGGGCAGCTCCAGATTTGAAAAATTCGCCAGAAATAGAAATAAAAACTTATCAATTCAATAACTGCTATTTATTGTGAGAAAATATATATTTTTCAATTAGTGTTCTCTTTTCAATGTTAAGTCAAAGCAATAATTTTATAAACAGTTTTTTCTAATTCATTCGAAGTTGGTAAAGATAGAGCAGCACCCCTCTTGCTGCAGGGTGCTCAATAATTCTCTAAATAATTCTTTGAATTTATATTTTCTTTTGTTACCTAATGGTTCCTTTTGTTTGTTCATAAGTATAAAAAATACTCCCACAATTTGCAATTTGCTTTGCTTAGTTTCCGAAAACACTCACAAATTTTCATATGAATTTGCACTCGTCGTGGGGTTCCCCCCTTAAAAATGGCCGAAAATTAAAAAAAAAATTAAAACCGGCTTCAAAAAAATAAAATTGCACTAAAAAGTAAACAATAATATTTTCCCTTATTCATTCTACGACTCTCATATTTTTTAAATCGGCGCCAGAATTTACACTGCAAATGATGAGGCACCGACTTAAAAAATATGAGAGTCGTAGATTAAATAAGGGAAAAAATTATTTTTTACTTTTTAGTGCAATTTTATTTTTTTGAAGTCGGTTTTAATTTTTTAAAATTTTTTTCTATTTTTATCGTTTCAGTTTTATATATATTGACACAACATGCTGAGGAGATATGCACGTACGTACATAAAATAATAATAATTAGGTGACGATAGTCGTTATTATTAACCAGTACTGGCAAAATATTGGGCCAATGTTGATACAGTGTAGGATGGGACCAGCGGGGCATCGCTCTCTTTCGAATAAAAAAAAGATCATCAAAATCGATCCATATTCTGAGGAGTTATTGCGGGGACAAACATAAAAAAAAATAATAAAAAAGTACAAACGGGTCGAATCTGTAACCTCCTCCTTTCTGAAGTCGGTTAAAAATTTAAACTTCTTGGTAAAATAGATGATGGTATAACTGAGCACCTTCATCTGAGTTCTTGGTAAGTTTTTGCATCTTTGATTTAAGCGAGTTTTATTCGAAAGAATTTTCAAAATGATGCACTTGAAAAATACATTCAGTAAGATACAGAGAGGCAAGCTTTCTCCTTGTCAGCTCTACTGAACCACACCAAGTGAAGAAGGACTGTATATAGTCAGACGCATTTATCGAACCAATAAGACTGGTAGTACATTTGCCTGTAATTTTTCGTGTGAGCACTATTTTAAAAATGGATTTTAATAAAAGTTATCCACACTGATAAAAATTTAATAAACCTACCAAAATTTTGCAGCAATTCGTTTAATATTTTCAACGTAAACACTAATCAATTCTTTGGAAGGCAGCACAGATTCTTTTCATTTTTTCTCTACAGTGTATAAGTGGTATTTGTACCACCAAGTTAACAAAAAAAAACCTGGGGATATCATTAGTAGATACATAACGTATCCTTTGCCACATATTTAACGCATTGTATATATTTTCCTCTGTCCTCTATCCAATCCGAAACTGAATGCATTTGAAGGTTAAATAAATTACTAATCGTTTTACCTCTCCTTAAAAAAATCCATACAAAACCCTCATACCCTCAAATTTATTAACACTTCCTGCACAATTTTGAAGCATCCCCTTAATTACCAAAAATCCTTTTTATCGCCCAAAAATCACCTACTGGAAGAATGCGAAGATGAATGCCGTCAATAAGTTTTTAAACTCGCATTAGAGGAACGTTGCGACCATAAATCTGTGCCCTGAGTGACGCTTACACGACATACGCTGCTTCCGTTCTGTGAAAAGAACAGGGGTAACGGTTTCTCACGTACTGGCTGACATCCGAGGGCGTTTTGTGGCCAGTTTTCCCCCGACGAGGTGAGTGTCTACGCAGACACTGTCGTCATTTCTGGACCTGACGAAAATAATGCCCGAGGAGGAACACGGTTCCTACATTTGCCCTCGCCGGCAAGATATACTGTTCGTTTTATTCGCCAGGCTAATAAGTGTCCCGAATTAAAACAGTCATTCCCCAGGGAAGCGGAATTAGTGCAAGGTTCGTATAATTGCAGTGTACGGCGCGAGCAGTCTTAAAGATACAAAGATATACGCGAAGGGGGCAGCGAAGGGACGGGCGAGGAAACAAGAAGCATATCGTTGGAGTTGGAAAAATACTCGCTGCACAAGTGCCAGGTGTTCTGAAATTTAATGAAACTGAAACGTCTGTATTTTACGCGTTCGACTAAACGGCTCTATTTTTTCATGGAAATTGTGTTTTGTTTACGTAACGGGAGGACATGTGACGGTGGGCATTGTTGGTGAAAGGGAATTGAGGAGTTGAGTAGAGTCGAGGGAAAAATCGAAAAAGACCTCTGCAGTATTTTGGAGAACGTAGTGGACGGTTGGCAGTTACACCTCTGCGGCTGCAGTTTTGTAAAGTAAAAGGAAAATTATTCCCTTACTTTTTTTTACCTATTGTTCTATACTTGTTCCTGCATTGTGTACAATTTTCAGTCGCTTCACTCATTGGCGGTACTAGTTATATTGTAATTTGAGTTGCATCCAGGAAGACTACGAGGAAACTTTGTAAATGATGTATGCTTTAATAATTTTTTTAAAATACGAAATTAGTTGTTTGGAAACTTCTAACGACATGAAGTTACTTACAGTTAGATAAACTTCATGCGCTAATAGTAACCCAATGACAATTTCCCATCATCTTCATACAGTGGCGGACGAATAAAAGTTTATAACTTTTAAAATCGCCTAACTTTTTTAGAATTGGTTCAACCGACTTGAGCTTTTTTGAGAAGCTAGGCGGATTATTTTGCTAAGGGACCTGTTTCGTTGTTTTGAAATAAAATCAATTGGTCGAAATAGCAAAAAAAATAGTAATTGTCGTTTTTTAAACTTTTTTAAAATCGCGAAATTCCCGACATGAGCGATTTTCAACCTTATTCTGCGATCTTTAAGCGTTTATACCTCAGAGCAACGTTAACAAATTTTGATGAAATTTTAGGTATGTGTGTACAACTTACTTCAATCTACAAACGGGTATTTTGAATTTTAATTACAAGCTCACAAAAAAATGTTTAAAAAGCAATATTTACTATTCTTTTTGCTATTCCGACCAATTGCATCTTTTTCAAAACGACGAAACAGGTCACTTAGCAAAATAATCCCACTAAAATTTCAAAAAAAAAAACTCATGTCGTTTGGACCAATTCTAAAAAAGTTATGCGATTTTAAACGTTGTAAACTTTCTTTCGTCCGGCACTGTATATCCCACCCTCAATGAATCTTATCAAATATATCTCACACATATTTTACCCACTTGAGTTCCACGACCTTCAAGTGAACCCTAACACCCTATTAATTAGATTTCAAAGCTACTCACAACCGACCACACCCACTAATCAAATCCACATGCCCTGGATGCTTACGAATTCAATACTCGCTCACCACTTCCTGCTTGAAGCTTCAGATAAACGACTGACAGCCCCCAGCGGATCTTGACACGCACATCGCCACGCACCGCTCGCAACAATATTATTTTCCCATGCATCAACCTTTTTCCCTCGAACCACGAGCAGGCACCCTTCCTTGCGATCTACCCTCCCGCCCTGCCGCCCAGTGTCTCGAGACGCAGGAATTTGGAAGTCCATATATCGCGATGGTAACTGGCAGGCCGTGCTCCCCCGTGGCACGCCTTAGCGGGCTCTAAGGGTTTCGTCCCTCTTCCTTTCCCAATTTCCTCGCTGCGTCCAGCACCCTTGGGGGATGCTAGGGGCAATAAAAGTGCGCCACCTTCTGTCCGTCTTAAAAGTTCGACCGGCCTGCCAGGAAAAGACGAGTTTATAGCCGTGGCCGTTCTACGATGCGCTCGGGACATGCCTAGAAACTCGCCAGGACTCCGACTTTCTTCCTGTTTATCTTTCGTTGTTGCCCTTAAAACAGCTCCACCATTCTCCTCGGATAACAGCTTGAATTATTACAGGGAAACGGAGTCCGTTTCGATCAAAGAGTTCGATTACACCTTCGTTAAGGGGAGAACCTGGTTCAGAGGGTCGAAATTTTCGATTTTCTTTTTCTGCTGTAATGGATAGTAATACCCTTAGTAAATATATTCCTAAAGTTTCACAGTGAAATTCAAGTATTTCAGAGGTGTTGGCAGTTATACGTGTATAAATGCGAGCGGCAGGAAACCGTAAACTTTAAAACGCTTTTTCTCAAAATAACATTTTTCAATGTGGCGGGAAAGGTGGCAAGAAAATTATTTAACCGATTGACTTTTCCCGGCGCTTGTTAGTTGAATAATGGCCAACCGTCGTCGATGGACTGAAAATATTTATGAAAAAATTTAATTAAACCATATTTTTTTGTACAAAAACATCGAAATTTTGTCCTCAAAACCGTAACTTTCCTTTAAAATCCCACAATTTTGTAAAATTTAATCTTTTTTCTTATATTTTTTAGTTCGTCGACAATGTAAGTTCATGAAAACTAAGAAAAACTTTGGTTCCTTTATTTTGGGAAGAAATAAAAGACTCCCTTTTTCCCGCCATTCAAAATTCCGTGGCGAAGCGCATAAATGATTAATCAATTTCGGCGCGGTGATCTGGAAATTTTTCAATTAATTTCTTTTATATTGTATAAATATATATTAAAATACCCCTAAAGTTCTGGAAATATCTACATTATTCATGTGTGTTAAAAACATTTGCGGAAATTACCTTTTTTCAGCGTCCTGAACCAGGTTATCCCCTGAAGGGGGCAGACCACTTCAGGGGATGACCGCTTCTTCTATTTTTGTTATCAACATTTTACCAACTTTTTACCGCAGGACAATGATTTGTTTTCAGTGGTCCGCCATTTTGTTTTTATCGTCACGTAATAGACGTAGGCTTCTAGTTTCTAAATATTTTTGTCTTTCTGAATTCGGATTAACCATGTGTCTACCCCCTTGTGGGGGGAAACCAGGGTGACATGACGGTTTGAAAAAATCTATTTTTTATGTATTTTCTAATATTTGGGGCCTCAATAATGTGCCCTTAAAGTATTGAAGTAAAATTTCAAGAAATAACGGAGTTATAAATGATTTGGTGCAGATAGTACAACCCTCGTAATCGGAGCTCCTTCTAAAACTTTAAACGCGTTTTTCTCGAAATTACGTTTTCAAACTGGGCGAACGGATAACTTAGTTACTTTTCACCGGATTTACTTCAAATTTTTCATGCCGGCTGCAAATAAGATTATCTTCAGTTGTACGTACGGAATTTCTGATTGGGGATTTAGTTTCCTCGTAACGTTCAAAGAATTGTCGATTTTCTTCCCGACTTTCGACACTTCCATTTCAAAAATCCGCTATTTTGTAACAAATTATTTGAAATTTAACCCGTACGTATAACTGAAGGTATTGCTTCAGATTTGAAGAAAATCTTATAAATTTTTATTTTACAGCAACCGTTGCAACGCTGGAGATGCGACCACTTTAATTAAAATTTCAAAAAATTTTCTTCCAGATATGCACTTTCTAATGCCAATAAAGATATGTTATAAAAGCTTTTAATTTATCAAAAAGAAATCCACGAAATTTGCCCTTTTTTCCGGCCAGCACCTTGATTTCCCTCTTAAGTATGAAATCAGAAAGGAAATTACAAGGGTTGCGAGCTGAGATGTGGATGGAGCTTGGAGTGTGCTTGAGCGGAGAGGGAACACTTTATTGTTGCACCTGCGACAGAAACTTCTAAGAAGAAAATAAACATTCGGTGGATCAGAAAGTTCCTTCGTCAGATTTTGCCTTCATGTTTTCAACCTTCTTTGGGGACTTTCACAATCGCAGATAGTTCGAGTATATATTTATTTTAACGGTAGAAATGTGAGCTATACAATTGGCGGTGTAATATTGCTGAAAAGTGTATCTGTTGTTGAGAATTTAGACGGGAAACATGTCCTTTGATAAAATGCATCTGAGTGCATTGCATTTTGTATGATTACCACGTGGAGAAATCTGCAACGGAGGCAGCTAAAAATTTGTGTCGTGTTTTTGGACCGAGTACTGTATCCACACACACGGTGCAAAGATGGTTTGGAAAATTTCGATAGAAGGATTTTAATCTTGATTGTGCACCACGCAACAGGAGACTAACAGCCGTACATGATGTTATTTGAGGTAAATTGGAAGCAGATTCATATATAACAACAAGGGAGTTTCCAGGGAGCTCGTTGTAGCACAGTCAAAAACAGTGGAACAAATAAAAATTGCAGTTAAAAATATTGATTTCACGTCTTTAAAAAAAAAATAGACAGAACTTTCCAATCAACGTAATATAGATTTCTAGCGGGTGTGATTTTTTAAGGGTTATTATTCTTTCACGGTATTCACGGTTGTTAATATTTTTCTAAGTGGAGGTATATTTTTGTACGTGGTGTATGTTTTGAGTAACAGTTCTGCAATGATTTTCAAATGTATTTTGGTTTGTGAATTCCTGTGTAATAACAGTAATTTACAGAAGAAAAGTAGAAACAGTGTACCTGTTGTTATAATTATTGGTGAGTTAACGTCATCTTATCGAGATACTCTTTACCTTTAGACGTTTTAATCTTAAGGGGGTATTCTGGTTTTCTGGTCAATCGCGCGAATTTCATTACCATTTTTCAGAATTTTTTATGGGCAATCAAAGTAAGTGTAGTACACAATGTTTTATTCTAAAATCTTAATTGTCCTTTTAACTATGTTTCCAAATTATTTTGTCGCGAAGAAATTAGTGTGATATGTCTGTATGAAGACATAAAGATTTTTCGATTTTCGGAAAAGTGTCCGTATTTTGCGGAGACGTCCAATTGGCTGCTACGATTCTGTCCTTCGTAGGCATCTGAAACAAATGATTAATGAAAAATTTTATTGAGTAAGAATATGTCTATCGTCTGAACCAAGATTATTGATTAAAATTAATTATTCACAAAATGGTGCCATGTTATACAGAAATGCCCGTTTCCTTCCTTTGAATTTGTGATACTAATTTGTTAATTAAAAAGACAATTTTGTAGATATTTTTATAACTGTTTTGTCCATTGAAACAATTTTTCTGCAGACAAAGTAGAAAAGAGAGGAGCACTTGGTGAATACCATATTGTCAGTTGTTTAATTTATTTTATAAAGGATAAAACAAATATTCTTGACCAGCTTATGCGCATTTGCAAAGATTATTTGTTTCCCATAAATTCAAAGTACCATATCCCATCTTTCTGTTAATTCTCTGATTGCAAATCCGTTACGTTCCTTGGGCTTTGAGGCAAAGAAAAAATTACCGAATGCTGCAAAGTGGGCAACGACTTCGCCTTCTGTAATTTACTTTTCTCCACGTAACAAATTTATACATTAAATCTTCAAAATTCCTTTTCAGAGCTCCCCATAACCTTCGCCGTCAAGCAAGGAAATTTCAGCCCAACTTTGGTAAAGGGAAGAAACTCATAACAAAGACAATGAAAATATTTCTTACCATCTCCCTCAGAGTACGCGATCTCGTAAAGCAACCTGGGGGTGTGATGCAAAAAAAAAAAATTGGCCGAATCGTAAAGCACGCTGAACACATTAAAACCGTTGCGCGTGCAGATGCCTTCAGGGGTGATGAATATTTTATTACATCGTAAAATACGACGTACGGAGCAACACACCCGCCGAATACCTAGCTTTTATATTCTCCGATCGATAAAACTGATTCATTTGCGCGTGGCACCGTAAATCAGGCTCGCATTCTGCACTGTTAAAACGATTTGCTTTTGAAGTTCAATCCACTTCCACTTCTGGACAAGTTTATGATTGCTGAACGAGAGTCCGCTCCGCTGGTGGGCGATTGTAAGAAGGACAAAGAAAATACAGCTTTGGACGTTTGTCTTTCGCCACTCTTCCGGATCCGTTCGTTTTATAACCAATGATACTGTCGCAGTTGCATTCTTTTATGTTTTAATTGTCACGCTTGTTAGGTTCTCGAGTGTGCAGGCTCATTTCGTAGGCAAACACGAATATCGTAAATTTGGAATAGGAGCCTTACATGGCGAATAGCTCGCCAGTCGACCGCGTGGTGGACGCAGTTTCACCCGTATAAATTCATTCATACGTATAACAAGTAACGTGAATAGTTTAACATGTTACTTGTTAGTTTGGTCTGTTGGGAAGACGGGTTAACTCGTCATTCAATAATTTCTACGCATTGGTTTCGTTATGCAAATTTCAAAATTTCACTCGTACAATGGACTAATAATGTATTAGATAATTCAGCACATTTGTTGTGGATATAGTTATAGTCAATTTCGGCGATTTTTTTTAGGGAGAAACTGAAATAAATGGAAAATTCAATATAAAGCCCGCTATTGTACAAGTCTCGATGAAAAGAGTTGTATTTTTTTCGTACAAAATGTGTATTTAACCTCACGGCTATACCCTTTCACGTAGAACGAAAAACCAGAAAGATTTATTTTCGACGTGCTTAAAATTAAAGAAGTAGGATATGGATATCCATGAAAACTAAAACCTCATCTTTGGGGGCTTGGGGGGTGGTGCAATCTCATCAATGGGGTCTCAATGGGGTTTTAGTTTATTTTCATAAAGGATAAGAGTTTTCATTAACTTTAATTTAGGTCTGGTCCGAAACTACATATTTTGTGAAGATGCTCAGATTGGTTTTGAATCGATTGGAACCTCCGTTTTTGAGTTATCACTGCAAAACTTTGTTAGAGGATGATGCGATAGCGAGTCCAATTGCAAATCAATTGCCTCAAGGGTTTTTTGAATCGGTTCATTAGATCTTCTGAAATCGTGGTTGCCGTTTAGGCATCTCTTTTTGGCAGTGCTGCACTAAGCGCCACCTAGAAAATGCATAAAGACCAAAACCGTGAAACAAAAATTTTTCTTTCTACCCTGACGAGTGCATTAATAAAAGCCAAAAACATTTTTTAGGATATGTTATAACCTCTTCTTGTAAAAAATTCATAAAAATCACATATTTTGCGAGCGTTTTGATCGGAGGGTCCCCTTAATTTGCAAATTTAGGAGACAGAGACATCAATTGGGCCTAGTTATGCAGAAAGCCAAGTGTAATAAAAATACGATGTAATACAGTTAATCGAAGCTAATCCAATCTCGCCACGAAATAGATACGTAATTTGTGTGATGTAGATTCTGGTTTCTATAGCATGTATGCACGTAACTCCAAGAATCAAATTGAATGGCTGCAGTGGAAACAGGATATCAGAGACAAGATACGCATGTAGAGATTCACTGAGCCCTTGGAATGAATTGCCTGACCATCAACGAGCTATTTGTGCAAAGTTCTAGTGCCTATTAAATCGTGATTTCAGTGATACATGTATCGCTTTTGAATGGCGTCAACGTGAAGAGGTGAAGCTAGTGAAAGAGGGAAATAGCACTTGAGCGGCATAAAGGAAGCAGAGGAACGGCGGAATGAAAGGGAAAGGAGCGGTTCGTTCAACAGAGGTTCACTCGATTCGATAGCCTTAAGTCTTGTTGCTCATTCATTCATCCATGGCATATCGTTTACCTCTTTGACATCGCGCGAGTCTCCTTCTTCATGTGCATTCGCACCATTCGCCTCTCCCAGTGACAAGTGCCTATTGCCGTTTCGTTCATTACTCTTGCTTGAAATCACTTAGAAGGATGTAGATCCGGAAGCAACAAAAAGGTCTGGGTTTCGTTTGTAGAATTACCGATTGACTGCGTTAGTAAAAGTGGAACAGATGTGCAGCAATGATCTTGGAAGAAGATAAAGGAAAGAGGACGAAATTTTTATAGATATTGTCCAAGCACTTGTACTTCTTTCTCGCGTGTACTGCTAGAATTTGATATTTTTACTATTTTTTTACTTTTATTTGATATTTACTCCTAAGCAGTATTGTAGGTAATACAAAATGCGTTGAAAAAAGTCAATAATATGGCTTGAATTTAGATGCAAAGTTTTTAAAAATTTCGACATTAAAGAGATGTTCAAACAGTAGATAACATTAACCAAAAATGAAGGCAAGCTTATTTATTCATTGAAAACTGTGTTGGTAACTAATAATAAAAAATGTTTAAAGTGATTATTTTTTAATAGTATTATATTTCTCTATATTTTCTGCTTAAAGCTATGGAATGATCCCATTGTTGTTTAATATAAATTTGAATTTTAATGATGCTTTAAAAACACAGTGAAGATTTCCGTGAAACTCTGAAGTTTCTACCTGAAAGTAAATTTCATTAAAAGAGGGATGCAAATTTGAATTCTATCCGAACCAACATTCGCAAAGTAAATCATTTTCCTCGACTACAGTCTTTGGACAATAATAGTATGCAAATGTACTTTCATTATTAATCTATGACTTGGCAATCTATGCTTGAGCTTGCACTTTGACTTTCAGTTCCTTTCTCGAATGGCGATTGCCAGTTTTCCAAGTGCATGATTCAATTATGAATTCTCGTTTTCAGTTCTATTATAGAACCACAGGGCAACAGAAAGTTAAGGTGAAAAGATAACAGTTGTAATTAAAACTTTAAAAAGTGAATTCAGTTGTTTATTTTGTAAGTTTGGAATGTTTGGATATGTACCAGACGTTCCATTGTTTGTTACATATTGGGTAAGTCACCCCTGAATAACTTCTACAGTTTTTCAGATAGAAGGAAATGTTTAAGACAAAAGTTGTTCTTCTCAGGTCTCCACCTCCGTGCTTAGGATATATGAATATCAATTTAATTTTTTTAAATGAAACCATGTATTTTTTAACAGTACGATTGTAGCCCTCCTCAAGGGGTTTTCAATAGCCATCTTCATTTACAGTTTAATAACACATATAAATAAAAGACATACGCATATTCTTTTACCGTATTATATTACACACATTTGTTTTCTAAACTCCATAATACAAAAGTTTTGACACTTTAGAGTTTAATAAAATATCTGTTAAAAAAATGTACAATTTTTCCACTTTACCCCACTAGCGGAGTAAAGTGAAATCTATGCAGAGGTAAAGCGAAACATAAATCAGGGAAGATGCAGAATTTGTCTTGAATAACAGCTTTCAAAAAATGTGTTACAATTTGTCCATGGAAAAATTTATAAAATAGACGTTAGTCTCAGAATATCCGAAATTGAAAATAAGTTAAAATACACTAAACGGAATAATACCTACGCCAAAAAATGGGTAATATTATACGAAAAAGACACAAAACACATTTTACATGTCATTTTTTGATATGCCAATAAAACAATTTCAAAGATCTGATTGCCCAAAGATGCTGAATTTACGACAAACCACTTGCTATATCGCTCACACATCACATCGGAAGTATTTCCGTTACCGGAATTCCAGCCATACACTGTATAAATATATAGCCGCGGAGAAAAATTGCCAGATCTCATAGCTCCGGAGTAATTCCTCCCTAGTCGCCAGCGGAAAGTTAAAAACTTCGTGTCTCCCAAGATTTTCAACTCCGTTGGAAGAAAGTTGGAGCGAGGCAGGGATGAACGTGCGTGGAAACGGCGAGGAAACATTTTTCATCGTTGAAACGACGCATTATAGTTATACGTATCCACTAGGTACGTGTCCAAATCTCTGCCTGCTACGTTACTTATAGTTACGTGAGGGCGAAATCCTGCAAGGATTTGGCAATTCCTTCGATCTTTATTTTTCTCCTGTAGGGCGCAGCCCAGGGCTATCTCGACGGCGCGCTTCGATAAAACCGCTGGTCAGGGACGTCCATTCGCGGATTAGAGCAACGTCCGTCGTTTCCATTGTTCCCAGCCCTTTTCAAACCGTCGCGAAAGCTTTGGGAAAAAACGTTTCTCCTTTAAGACGTATTTTAGTCGTCTACGAGCATATTTGATGGTACGCTGCTTAATATTATGAGGGATGATGATATTTTTAATCTACTGGCTTGTTCGGAAAGCTCGTAACGAAATGGGAGGAAAATTCAACGGCAATGTTTTGTACAGAATTAGAACTTTACTTATTGTTAGTAATGTATGCAACGTTTACTAGAAGTTCGTGATAAGTTCCCTTCCAATAGAACTTTCTGCGGTTTTAATCCTTCATCAGTCTAAACCCCTACAAACTTCCCCAGTAACTAAATATTAAGGAGACGGTTCTATATGAAAGTAGTGGGTATCATGTTGAATGAAGAGTGAGCTGCAGCTTCGCAGTATTATTTCTTAAAGTGGAGACGTTCGTCTATTTAGGATTCAAGATTTTGTTAAGATAGACGCATGTGCCTATTATTGTTAATTTATATTCTTTCTAGCACCTTTGGAACTATCGCGAAAGCTTTGGAGAAAGTAACAATTTCATTTAAGGGGATATTCGCTTGAAAGTGTGTGAAAATGGGGAGTTTTTATGAATTTTTTTCTGGTTTTGTACATATGTTTACTAATATTTTGGTAATACTTTCACGCCATTGCATTCAAAAGTGACAAATATTTACTGTGTTAGAGGTGTTTCAAAAATTCATTCTTCACGGTTAACATGATTGCTCCCATTGTATTCACCTGAAATAAAAAAACCCTACTTTTATTCTATTCAGTAAACTTGCCTTTATCGTCCCTATCTCAGTCATTTATTAATATTGAAGACAAACAAATGGCGACCCATCGAAGGAGAAAATGTAATTTTTAACTAAATTTTTTGACTTTGATCTTGGTATAAAACATACAAATATTGCTAATACTATTATAATTCCGGTATTTGACAGCAGAAAATTATGAAAATAAATGGAATACATGGTTCTCCATTATCCGCTCTTTTCACAGGATTTCTTCAGTTGTTACGTGTGGGCGTGAATTTTTTAACGATCGAGCGGTTGAGTCTAATTTTCTCATGCAACGCTTAACGAGTGGAAAAAATGATTATTAAAATTTTGTCATAACCAGAGTTACGAAGCAAAGATCAGGATTGATTTTGGGGTACGGCCTTTGTCTAAACCAGCGCTGTCCAGCGTAGGGGCCCCTCACGCACCTGCTTCCCCTTCCAACCTTTCTTTCGAGCAGCGTGACTTGTTGTCAAGGGAACCCTCGCGACGCCAGAAAGGAGATCGTAAAGGTGCGTATCGACGTTGTGAGGCTTGCGCGCGAGGCACGCCTCGAGTAGTGGAGAGTCTGGAGACGACCACCTTGGTTCGCCTTGATCACCTTGATCACCTTGGTTCGCAAAGTGATCATGTCGATGTAGTCTCCAGACTCTCCACTACGCGAAGCGTGCCCCGCGCGCAAGCCTCGCAACGTCGATACACACCTTTACAGTTCCGTAGACAACGAAGGTCAGATGCCACGCATGACATCGACGTTCACTGTTACTTTGACTCGGCGGCGTCTTTGCGCCATGGCAACGGCGGAAGATGGTGGGGAAGAGGCTTTTGCCTCTCAGGAGGCAAGTTGGACAGCGCTGGTCTAAACCTATATAGGTACAGGTTTTCCGATCAGGATGTGGCACTTAGGAGAGACTGGTCCGAAAGTAAATAAGGCCGATCTATATAAAAATTACCATGTATTACAAAAATAAACAACGGAAAATCAAAAGGTGATACATGATGGGAATTTACATGGGTTTTGCGGATATGTAGACAATATATACTACCCAATTGCGGAGTTTAGAACTCAACAATATTTGCATTCGTTTCGAAGGTTACAATTTTATTGCTAAACTAGATTTAGATGTTGAAGCATGCAACATATTTTGGCGTGGAAGATAGACGATTGACGATGGGCGATAGACGATAATTGGCCGAGGGAATTCCCGTAACGCACTCAGTGGTTGGATCATTTATCGTGTGTACTTGTTTCCATAAATTAATTATGGAAAGAACAATTTTGGAAGAGTAATATTGTCATGCGATTACTATTACACAAGTAAGAGAATTTTTAGAACGCGGTTCTCGCTGAAAGGAAGGCAAAAGTTAATCGAGGGAAATTCCCATAACACTCAATGGTTGGATTGACTGCCAATGATAGCATAAAAGAAATTGAGGAAAAAATGGTCGGCACGTAACACAGTGCATCGTTCGCAATCCTTTTCAAGAGAACTTTCAGACTTTCACTCCTCACATCACACTTCTCAATATTCACACCTTGCAGCAACACACCGCTGTTTCTAAACACGAAGAGTTAAATGTACAATTACTACCACTAATTAAATGTTCAACACACAATTATTCCAGGGCAAGTATCACAGGTTTCGTCACTTAACCCGTCACTTAACCCGTGAAGTTGTATAAGAACAGGAAATTCCACCATTTCCCACCATCCACCGCTGCTGAAAGCAATCTGACGTCTCACACTGCTCTGCCATTCGCCCTCGGAAACCTATGCCAGTTACCTTTGTTCCCTGCCGAGCGAACAAAACCGTGCTGATTAGAGGAAAGCGAATTAATCTCACGCGACTTCGGTCTTCGTGACGTTTTACGAAGTTCCCTGGACGACGTTGCGAACTTCCCTATAAACTTCATTCTGGAAGAAGAAGCTCGTCGGGCAGTCGCGGAGGCAACTCCAACACGCCGTTGAAATCTCCCTTTGCTCCGAGGGACGGAACACGGGAGTAGGGAAAAAAAGGTTCTGCATATCAGAGAATCGACGGTGACGTCTGTACGTTGGTGGGTTACGAAACTTTTATCGTTCGCTGACGAGTTGTATTCCCGGGACTGGCTTCTCTGCCGATCATAAAAGGTAACGACACGAGCGGTCATTCTCGTTTCATGGCTCTGTCCGGATTTTCAGCCGGGGAATCAGAGAAACACACGGCGGCGAGAGTTATCCCCGATATAACTGCATAATTCATAAAATCGCCGTGTCGATTTACGGAACGCGACGCGTAGCCGAGGTTCAAAGTAACGTGGTTTTAGAGGATTTCAGCTGTCTGTAGTGAGACACGCGAGGTTTCTTTCTGTGCTGAAGTTGGGTGGGTTGAACAGTTAGGTAGGATCGATGTATACTGCGAAGCAGGATCAGAATTGCTGTTGACAGTTTGTATTAGAAAGGAAAATATATCTTAGAATGGAAATATATTTTAGATTTCAGATTCTATATGTAAGAGCGTGTTATACACTTATTTTCCGTATACACTATTAGTAAGGTAAACTCGGGTAAGTCCGTAATAGTTTTAGAATTTGTCAATTAACTGCTAAGATTTACATATTCTGAAAGTGATTCTAAGATATAATGATAGGTCAGACATCAGAGAAACAAATAATAGGTTAACAGAATTTTACTAAGTATATTTAATTGAAAATATACAAAATTAAGTTGTCATGACATACTCTGGTTACTCCGTTATAGTACTCTGATAACTCCGTGATAATTCTGGCTAGCCCGTGATATGGCCGTCAGCTACTTTTTTTATATTATTTTACATTAATTTACATTAGTTTACATTAGTTTACACAAGTTTACATTAATTTACATTAATTTAAATTAATTTAAATTATTTTACATTATTTTATATTATTTTATATTATTTCAGGAGTGTTAGATGTCCAAGACATAAAGAAACATGGTATCTGGTATTTGCCATCAGAATTTCTGTAACAGCAGAATCAGAAACGCGGGCTCGGGTGCACGAAAAATAAGAATTTAGTCACTTTTCATAAGCAAAAATAACACTGATGCCTTATTGTATGATAATTTCAAGAGTAAGACTTGTTAAAGTGTCATTTTACCATCACTTACTTGCAGTTTGAACTTTCCATTTATCTTCTAAAGCACATATAATACATAATCAAGCGATCGTCCACAACTAGCACGAAAAATTTCACGAATAATGCGCTGCGGGAACAAAATGCTCTCTCACACTATCACACTAACTTCAATTGACTAATTATTTTACCACAACATAAACTAGAAGATCAACGCTGTCTGTTAGTTTTTGTGCCATCTAAATTGAGTCAGACAATTTCGAGTTACAGATAAATGAAAAAGTATCACGGAGTAACCTGCACCACGAACTTACCCGAGTTTACCCTATTAGGTGGATAGGTAAATAACAGCTGACAGCTGGACCTCGCCTTTTGCACTCCACTTTTACATATACTGTATGTATAATTTCTATCTCTACTATTTTCTCGTTTTTGTTTTCTTATATTTTCTTTCTTTATCTTCTTGTTATTATCTTTAACCCTCCGTGGTCACGCCACCTTATAATCACAAATTGGTCACATGGGGTTCACTGCACCCCAACGACATTTTTGAGTTACTATTTTCATATTTTTGAATCTTTTAACTTTTGAATGGTAATTGTACAATTGTAATACTCATACAATCATGCTTTAATAGTATTTTTCTAGAAATGTAAATTTTTATAGGTTGAAATTTGTATTTGAAAAAATAAAAGCGATTTTTTGTTAAAATTCACAAAAGTTTTAAATTTTAATATTAAGGTCTAAGAATGTGCAGAAATATTGGCGAATACATATCCTGGGGTGCGATAAAGAAATATTATTATTATAGAGGAGAACAATCCCTTCAGTGCTGGCCAAACACTTGAGTGCTTATTTCGTTCTTTTTCTGTTTTTCTGGATATATGTACATATATGTATGCTGAAAAAGGTAACTGGATTTCACCTCTGCCATTTCACCTCTACTACAAAGCAGTATTGTACGGAATTTTATTTAAAATATAGTACTTCTAAGTTAATTTTCGTTTGAAATTTTGGTTCATAAGATGGTAGAAGGATCGAGGGACAATGTAGCGAAAGTATTTGGCCATATTGGCCCTTCCTTTCAGAGCTATCGTGTAGGGAATATCTCTCCGAAAAGGGAGCGATGTCCTTGTCATGATTAGATTAGATACCGCAATAATAATAATAGGATTGTAGTTTAATTTAGTTTAATAATTCTTCTAATATTAATATTAAAGTAGGATAAGAATTGTTCTTGACCTTGTTCTTAGTTCGTATTCGAATAGAAAATATTGTTCTTATCAGTGTAATTTTGCTATACACTGAATTAATATCGTATATACACCCTAAGCAGTAGTATAAGTCAATAATTTCTCTTCCATCGAACATTATAAATGAAATAGTACATAGGTATACCTAAGAGTGATTAGGTTAGTCGGAATTAAGAGGAGGGAGTGGGAAACAAATGGTCATGGTTGTGAACTACTTAATAATAATATCGGTATCCTCCACGAAACCTCGAATGTAGTCATCGTTCTCCCCAAAGAATTTGTGCTGTGGAGGGAGTCTCTACGTCTACCCATTTACCAGGGGTATGAACGTAATAACTATTTAGTTCAATTTTGATTAGTATGCTTATTTGAGTTGGCATCTTATATTTCCAAAGCGTCTGACAATGGTTTAAAATGCGATTGTAGCTAAGCAAAATTATACTTTACAAGTATTTAATTATTTACTATTTTTAATGTTATTTCTACTTATTTATGATTATTTTTGTGTGTAAGTAAAAATACACGTGTTCTCGATAAAAGTTAATATTTCCAGATTATAATTAATTAGTTCATTGTAAATTTACAAATAAACAGATAAGTATTACAGCAAAAATAAAAGAATGGCTTTTAAACCACTGTGCGTCTATGTGATTGTAGCTGTACTGTTTAAAATGGTTAAGTGGTGATTGTGTGTGCATATTTACAAGTACATATATGGAAGTGAGTCCTTAAGGATGAACAATGTGTCTTATAAGCTAATCTTTAGAGAGCATTCAAAGAGTACTCAACAAATATTGAAAGTATTAAGATTTTCAAAATAACATCTTTAGTACTCAACACAATTTTTTGCCGAATATATGATTATGTATACATTAATTGAAACATAAATGCCAAAGAAAAGGCATATACAACCTTCTTAAAAATCATGTACGAAGTTAATAAGACAGGGAAACCAATTTAAATACACGAAATTTACATACAATTTTAGACAACTCATAGCGAGGGCTAATTTATTGCGACACATTTTATTGACGATAAAGTTCGTTGCGTTGAATAGTCACTTCTTTACTGATTCTTAAATTCGAAACAATACGCCATTTTCTTCTAACTAATAATCGATATTTTAAAACAATACCATTTATGTATCAGATGATACATTATTTACTTTACAGGAATTCCGTTTAACTTTCCGCGTGACCGATCGACAAATAATAATGTCCAGTACCATAACCTACAACAAACCCAGTCAAGTTACCACACAGTTACCACTCCCTACACATTTTACATTAAAACAACTTTAATCCAATCCTTTCACGCGCAGATATTACAAAAAGTATCTTCCCCACACAGAGCGTGCTTGAGATCTACAAACACCGTTCTGGAAAGGTTCAAAAAGGACAAGCTAAAGTAAAACGATCATAATCCCCCGCTTAACGGTCCGAACGCCATTACAATGACGCGGAAACGTGAAAATCTCGAGTATACCTTTGAGTCGCAGCAGGGCGCATATCCTGCCACCGAAATTCCAGGGTTTCCTTGAGCGAGCTCTCGCGGGCGAAAAAGGACAGCGAAGGACGTTCATTTCTGTTAAAAGGCTTCCTTCCCCAAGCCGTATTCTTAATGGGTCACTCGATCCTCCCGCTGAAACAGGAGCCGCTAGTAAGAACAGCTTTGCAAACCAGCCTGCAATAAAGCGTTTCTCTCGCCTACATTCCAAGGCTCCTCTCGCCACGTGCATCCACCGCTGCTAGCATCCACCTCCTCCGGCAGCCTGCAGTCGGCGTGCTGGCGCATTCGGCCATCCGCTTCGCGTTCGAGTCACCCCCCCCCCCCCCCCACCTCCCTCCCCGCTTTCAGAAACTCATATATTCGGGCGCGAGCGCCGTCTGTTAATTACCGTCTCCTCGGTCTAACAAATATTTGACGACTCGTCGCCGTGGAAAGCAACGCGAACGAAGTGTCGCGCTTTGAAATTGTAATTTGACGCAGTTCGAGAAGGCCCACGGTTTCATTAATTTCGAGAGTTACAAGGCGTCTTTCCACGCTTCTCGTCTTAGCCACGCTTTTTATTTCTGTCTCACTGTACTAGACCAAATCGCATCGCAGCACAGTGGTTCGAGTATACTACATGCTAGCTGGACAAAATTATTTTTTCGCGGGTTTGGGTTTATATGGGGTTCAAATTGTTAGAAAACAAACCTGATTCGTATTACAGTTTATTATTTCACTAAAAAAATCAATAAAATAAAAATATGACTAATTCTATAAAGGAAAAAGAAAAAAAACGACAGTATTGTACTTAAACTATAATTATCAGTTATAACATTAATCATTATGTCTATTCCTGTAATTTCTGAGTTTTGAAGTTTAAAACCTGGTTTCTGAAATCAGTTTTCTCTGCATCGCTATTAAAATAGTGTTTTACTATATGTTCCACGTCGTTCACGCGACGAGGGTTGAATGTACGGAAAGTAGAGACATTCTAGTTTTTTTTAATCAAATGATCGATCTGCAAAAATTTGCAAAACTATGTTTCGTGAATTGTTTCCGAGTGCGACGCTCGGTATCCACCACTGAGTGGTTTGTGTATACTACATGCTAGCTGGACAAAGTTATTTTTTCGCGGTATTGGGTTTATACGGGGTTCAAATTGTTAGAAAACAAATTCATATCACAGTTTATTATGTCACTAAAAATCTCTCCTGCCGGGCGTCGCACTCGAAAACAATTCACAAAACATAGTTTTGCAAATTTTTGCAGATCGATCATTTGATTAAAAGAAACTAGAACGTCTCTACTTTCCGTACATTCAACCCTCGTCGCGTGAACGACGTGGAACATATAGTAAAACACTATTTTAATAGCGATGCAGAGAAAACTGATTTCAGAAACCAGGTTTTAAACTTAAAAACTCAGAAATTACAGGAATAGACATAATGTTATATCTGATAATTATAGTTAAAGTACAATACTGTCGTTTTGTTCTTTTTCTTTTATTAAATTATTGATATTTTTAGTGAAATAATAAACTGTGATACGAATCAGGTTTGTTTTCTAACAATTTGAACCCCAAATGAACCCAAACCCGCGAAAAAATAATTTTGTCCAGCTAGGATGTAGTATACTCGAACCATTGTGCGCACGGTCGTCGGGAAGTATCAGGGTACTCGCGAGTGTTTGCGAATTCTGTCTCATTTGCTCGTAATAATTATTTATTTGGTTAATGGCAACGTGATTTCCACTGTTTCTGTGCTTGTGTAGGATAATCTCTTTTCTAGTGTGTTTGCGGTATCTTGTTAAAAGTGGTTGTATGTGAAGTCCTTTCGCGGTGCATGAACAAGAAGTTTGTCGATCCTTATCCTAGTACCATTTTTGGTTGGCCAATAGTAGCCAACAGTTGGGAATTAGTTGGGATATAGTTAGTGTTTTTGCCTACAAATTCCCAACATAAGGACTACAACAAAAAAGTTACGACAGTTTGCTAACGAATATTCAATGTTGGGCCTACAATTACTATGTTTGGTTAATTAACAAAAAATATACAATGATGATTAAATGTCGTCTTACAAACGTCAGAAAATTTTCTATATCCAAAAACCTGTTATTATATTCCAAGTTGTGATTTTTCTTTCCTTATTTATAAATACGTAATGAGGACGTCTGTCTTAAGACGAATGTGAAATTTTAAAGAATGAGTCTAAAGTTCGAATGATAATATTTTGTAGAATATTTCGCGTCACTGTGCAGTTTTTATAAACAATTAATACTACTTAGTTATGTAAAAATGCATAAAATTGTTGCCCTTTTCCTTCTTTAATACATGTTAAGTAGCTGCCAATTTTCCCCCAGTTTATGGTATCTTACGTTATTATACGCAAATGTACTCTATACTTTTGAATAAGAATAAAGTATGCGAAAGTACTTTATTTCGCGGTTAATGATATTATGTGAACAGTAACGCAATATTATTATACGTATGTAGTTCCTAAACGTACACAAACCATGAGCATCTCCGATTCCAAATGACACCATACAGCATTGAACACTAGTAAAATTTCACCGCATGCCACACTACGTACTGAATCTGTCAAATTACGCGTAGGACACTTGTCTGTCATTTATTTCAATGTTTTGTTTTGAGATTGTGTTAAAAAACTATTTAACACTTAAGGAAATAGTATTTTAAAATCCAAGAAAGTGATTCCGAACGGTGTGATAACCTGGTAACGCCTAGGAATATGAATATTGAGTACAATAATGCCATTGAGTTATTTAAAAATGATAAAAAGTTGCTTTGTAATGCTGAAAGCAATAAAAAATATGTTTGGAAGAAATAAAGACTAATAAGATTAAAGTCTACTATTAGTTTTTTCGCTAATTTACGCTATTTTTTCCTGCAAATAAGATGGCAAACCTTACAGTGCCCAGCACGTTGGATGCGCAATGTCTGATTAATTTCACTCCATATCACTTGCTTCTTCTGTCTTCTATTCCCCTTAACTTAACCTCTCTATCTCTTCTTTACAATCTAACTGTGTAGTGAAACTGTATTTCTTCTAATTGTCTGCACCATTATGTACTTTAAAAAAAGGAACAAGTAAGCAAAATTGTTCTTCATTTTTATACTGACCATTTTAGTTACAATTTTATACAGAACAATTCCAATGGTTGAAATTAATTATATAATTAAATATTTTCTAAATGTAATTACTGATGAAATTTTTTTATTGTAACTACGTTTTGTAATTTTAATTTCTTATTAATACTGCAACAACTAATTATAGGGATAATTTTGACGAGTAGGGTGAATCACATTACAACAGATCTCGGAAGATCGCTGCAAAACAACAGGAGTATTTCAGCGAAGACCTTCAACGAACGTTCAACGAAACAAATATAATTAAAATATTTACGAAGAATCGTATTGCTTACAATGCTTTGTTCCCACAAAGGTGGGCATTTCACTGAGAAATTTTAATTACGATGAAATATCGGACAACGTTAAAATATCGCGGTTTTAATTCACACTGTTACCAACCCGTTTAATCACCCGCCTTTCTCCGCAGAGTTTTCGCATGGACGAAAAATTGCGTGATTTATCTATTTAAACTTTCCACTCTGAATTCCCATAACTGGGCCCCCTATGTGAACGAGTCGGCGTTTATTTCGCGTGGACCATCTACTAGCAGCTTTTATCAATGAAGATTGCGAAACTTTTATTATTAGCGGTGTATATTTTAATACCACAATAGCTGACAGCCCATTGTTTCCAGTAACATTATTATTATGGCCCCCCGCCCCCCCCCCCACCCCTTGGATCGCTGGTCGTTGTTTAAAGCACAAAGGGCGTTCTTACGTGGCTGAATGAAAGAATAATTTCGAACTTCCCTGGGTAATATTTCATCAGATCCTCTTTTATACTCGAGCATAAAATAATTGACATAGACACTTATTTGCTTTTCAATCTCCATTATAATCGAAGCCAACTGCCACGAGCAATTCCTTGCCACAAGCACGCATACATATTCTGTTCGCTGGAACGAGGGTCAAGTGTTTTATGCTTGTTAACTAACGTGCCATTGGAGATTTTATTAATTGGAGCACAACACAATTCTGCACCACAGATCCAGTGGAAGAAGAGGAAAAGGAACAAACGTGTCGTTAAAATTGGTGTACATTCTGTGCTTGCTGGCCAACGTCTGTTTTCAGAGTTCTCTGATTCATGGTGCAGAATAAAATTTCGCGTTATAGGCAGCTTTAGGCATGCTTCATGTTCAGTGCCATTTTAATTGGCCATTCTTTCTCCAGCTATTTTTATCCTTTCCTTTGGCGACAGGATGGCTCGTGCTATGTTTGCATCATTCTTTATATGGATTAGAATGTGCTGTCACTGATCTTTTGTATCGAGTTTGATGATTTTGTTGAATTCGTATTATTGTTTATTTCATACTCGGCTTTGTTGGTACTTACGTGAACAGATTAACAAATATTGCTTAATTTATATATATTTCTCTATATATTTATACATATTCCTCTAGTAGTTGAACTTTGAATGAAAGTGATCAAAGGATTAAATTTACTAATCTATTTATGGGAGCTTTGAGAAAATACTGGAATTAAAAATTACACCTATTTTTTTGAGTTTATTTTAACTGAACTGTACTAAAAAATGTTTGACCATGCCCAAGTTAATACTTTCTATGTAAATGAATTCTTAATACATTGTAAAAAAATATTAATATTTTTATAGTAAATTTCAATTAAAATTTCAATTAAAGCTTAATTTTGAAACAGAAGAATCTAAAGATCTCTTTTCATATAAACTACTTTCAAACACGTAAAACACTTAAAACACTTCAACAAAGAAAAGCTTCAACCATTTATTTGAAATAGTTTTTAAAATATCCGTACATCGCCAAAAAACAGTACCACTTTCAGTAAATTACCGTTAAAAGTAAAACACTCTTTCCAACTAATCCGTATTATTACACACACCTTACTAAAGCATACAAACATTAAAAAAAATAATACAGAAACGACAGAACTAAAATACAAAAGCTGTCAGTGCGCGAGAAGTTTTCAAGTAAAAGTGTCGTTGGGCAACAAATGAGTCAGTAAGCTCTGAGTGAAATGCCTGGCGATTCATAAACGAGCCGACTCGATTCAATCTCGGTATGAAGATGGATAGCAAGGAACGACAGGAAGGAGCAGTAAACATGGGGAGGCTGAAATGGTAGCGCGTAGTCGAATGGGCCTGTTCTCCTTAGGGATGTGCAAATGCGAAGCAACTTAAGTGTAAATGGCGCGAAACGTGTAACGCCTGATCGAACTGACAGAGCAAATGCGAGAATGGTAATGATCGTTTGTTCTTCAATTTCCCATGGTATTGCGAACACGTGCGCACACACGGCTGGAGGGAAAGGCCATTCGTCCAGGTCACCCAGGACAGGAGCATTTTCTCCTCCAAGTAACGACGCAGGATTCTGGATACTGTCGATCGACTTTTCCACGTGATAGATAGCCCCACGGTCGTCTAGATTTTCTGCTTAGTTCCGATCTACGCTGGTACAATCTATCTTGCGCGTAATCACCAGCTGAAAGTCCCGATAAGCTTGTAGTCCTTGATTTTTGCGAGTAATTATTCTGGGAGCCTCAGCCACTCGCCAGAGTCTATTTGTGCAGTGTGCACTGTTGCGAATTAGGGTACCGATCAACAGCTCCTTATATGACACGCAACTCTCTGTTATTGTGCAATAATTTGTATCTACTTTTTTAGAGAAAAAAATGAAGGGTTGGACTTTATCCTTTCTTTATCCATTATTCTTTGAAATTCAAGTTTTTCGAAGCAACCAACTTGGGAAATAATTTCAATTTTTGTGCTTGGGGTTATATTTGGTGTTCCTTTTTAAAAAAGATGGATTTCCTTTTGCGTTGCTATATGTAACAACTACTGAGATATATTAATTTGTACAAACCCTTGAAACGAATACGATCGTCACGTGCAAAGAGAAAATGATGAGCATTACATAATGCTCGTTTTCAAGTGTATGAAGCTAAATGTACAAAAAGAAATTAATTTTTTTAAAAATGATCATTTAATCAGGTTATTTGACTTGGTATGGTTTTTGATTTTTTCTTATCACTTAATATTTGATGGTGTATTTCTCTTATTTCTTAATCTTCTAATTAAATTTCGTTTAATTTTGTTAAATTTTTCTAGAACTAATATGCTTCTAAAATACAGTTCCCAAATCATGGAACGATTTAATTTCTACACGATGAAAAAGTAATTTTCCTCTTAATCTACATTTGTATACTTGAATCACATTTTCAGACGTAAATCCAATTACGTATTTGACTATTGTTTCCTTAAATCAAAAGTAATTATAGCTGAACACGTGCAAGACTGTTTTCAAAATACATAGCAGTATGTGTTAGGTCATTAACAAATCTCAGCATGGCCTACGAGTCCTATAAAATCAGCATACGCTTGAAAATTCACGTGGACACAGCGTTTTCAGTTTAATCCACCAGCAGCCCGGGAAAGTATCGCCAGCTTCTTCCACTGCACACATCCATTGATGACATGGACAAAGCCGGGCGCCTCGCAAAGCCAGCGACCTGCGATTTGTCAGAGCCACCAGATCGTTTCGCGACAATAAAAAAGAACGTGGGGACGAGGCTCGCTACCAAGTCTCCTTTTACATTATCTCGAATCTCGTTTGCGACCAAAAGGGGAGCTTCCCCGTGGCGGATATTTCTATGTTGCATGTGCTAAAAGGCTGATTTTGTCACTTGTCACTAAGGAATGGTAATCTACTTTTTTCTTATATTTGTTAAAATAGAAGTCTTCTGTCATTAAAGAGTGAGTATATCTGAAATACTATTTATGAGCCACAGAAGTTTGATTTGGAGAATTTTTTTTTAAGAAATCAGCGATTCGATTAATCTGAAATTTAGATCATGTGTTGATGCATCTTTGAGGAAGATGCAGTTTTTATTAAAATAATTTTTAACCATAGATATAGCAGTTATGCATGATCGATCATCACGTCCCGCAAAATTCGCCGGTTTTTGGTGTGCATGATATTTATCCACCAGGTAATCTGAAACAGAAAAATGAAACGGCGTTTTATTTTTTACATATGTAGCTTGAAATTGATGAACCAGCAAAAAACAAAAAAAAATTATTGAGCAGTGTGGGAGAGTTTTCAAACTGTCTCAACTTTTAATTTCTGCAATCCAATTTTGCGCCAATTTTCTTATGTAACAAAAGAAGTATAGAACTCAGCGGTATTTCGGTTCATCAAATTGAAGCTACATATGTACAAAGTAAAACGCCGTTTCATTTTTCTGTTTCAGATTACCTGGAAGGTAAATATTATGCACACCAGCGGACGACGAGTTTTGCGCGGCGTGATGCATAACTCCTATATTTGTTCTTAAAAATGAATAAGAAAACTGCAACTTCTTACGGATGCATAAAAACATGGTCAAAATTTCAGACGAATCGAAATGCTAGTTTCTTAAAAAAAAATTCCTACATTTTGCTATAATTTTAACCCATAAAATAGGATTCCCCCTTTAAACAAAATCCAAGAAAGACAGATTCAATAAGATTCCAATTCAGTAGTTATTCCATTTTAAACATATTATTATTGGTTAAATAAGTGGCGTTTTCTTCGCACCACCTGTCCCTCTACTAAACGTTCCCTCACGCTGTGCGTGTACCATAAAAACAGGATGGAAACGACAAATTGCCGTGTAGCCGATGTCCCACAAGCAAGACTACGTCAAAGCCAGAAACTTGGCCCCGTTCTTCTATTATGCAACAGAAAAACTGGAGACAACAGCTGCGTGCGACGTCGGGAATAGGATTTACTATCTTTCGTCGGTGACTTCTTTCGGGGACAGCCGCGACGCTCCCTGAAATATCGATGAGACGCGAGCGAGCACGAAATCGTTGCTCATCCAGTTACGATCTTTGCGTGACACCCGCCACCGCGACTTCCCTCCAACAGATCCAACACTTTGCAAACATTTTACGGCTTGATTTATCGCGAATCGAATGTTTGACGAACTGCTAGAACGCGCCAACAGCCGGATGCGGATCTCTGGAATTTATTAACCACGTGGCAAACTCGAATGAACGTGATGTAACGTTCGCTACGTGGATCACAGTTTACATTGAGGTGTTTATAATGTTCGAAGATGTAGGATTCATTTTTAGATCGAATTATTCTGTTATTGCACGCTAGGTACTTCAATGTTGTATTTGAAATTTTAAGAACGAGATGGGCAATACGTTTAATGTGATTATCGTTTTTATTTATTTAGTTAAACGGAAGCCCTTTGGTAAATACAACAAACTGCACTCAGCATTGCAGCGCAGATTAGAGAAAGAATATGTAGTTAAATGCAGACTGAATAAAATATAAAACGCGTTATTTTAATAGTAAATGGTATATTAATAATATTCGCGTCTGGTATTCAGTTATTTAAAACATTTTTCTAAATATGTCAAGGTCATATAGAAATTTCACGGTTCACTGTTTTCTAAATAAATTTTGAGGTTTGAAAATTCAATCCAAAAGCTGGTCATTTAGTGTCAAACAGATACTCCAAATCTGTTTTTCAGAGGAGCATCGTGATATTATTACACTAACATTTGAACCAGTGTCCTCTGAAGTGTAATGGATATTCCTATCTTCAGACTATCAAATGCGACTATAGCTTTCCTGTAATAACTCATACACGAGACGAAGGTAAACACTCTCTGTGTAACTGTTTCGATTTGAGGATATTTCATGATAGTCATGGGACAGAAATCATACACCATGTTACACTGCTTCACAGAAGGCATTTCTGCATCGCAGCTTTCAATATGTGGAGTTTGTAAATATTTGTTGACTTCAGGTTCAAGTAGTCACGAAACAGTGCATTCAAATATTGGTAACATTCCGTACAGCAGCTCTATGCTTTAGTATTTGGATGAAAGACATGTTTTTTCACAATGTAACATCACAAAAAAGAAATCAGGTTTCTGACTGCCTAGTCCCCTTAATGCTAAAAGATATAAATTTGGATAGTTTCATCATTTATATAATGACCTAAGAGAATATCCCCTGCTCCCATAAAAAAGATCTAATAAACACTTGGCTTATTGTTTTTGTCTATATCAGGTGGGCAGAACATATGCAGCAACCTAATTTATCTAAAGCATTGATATCCCATTAACACAAACGCAGACCAGCAGCCACTAAAACGAGCAGCACATTCCTTTGAACGATACATAGACAGATACCCGCAACACAGTCGGGCACTTTCCGCCACCTCTTCACCTTGGCACAAAAAGAAGGAGTGGCCATATAAACGGTCAGCTAATTGAAGCCCTAATTAGCAGTAGTAATACGGAATTAAAACGACCAGCATGAGGAAGCTGCGAAGAGGCGGACAGATAGATGTGCGGCGAAGGGGCGGCGAGGGGCAAGGGGGCGAGATCAAGGTGGACGGTTAGACAGACACAGTTGCAGTTAGTTCACATGATCGTTAGGCGACCTCTGAGGTTAATCGTACACTGCAAATGAGCTATTTCGTTTTCCACCTTGATTACGTGTCAACCGTGGTGATAACGTTTGTACAGGGTCCCTTTATGCCGTCGAGCCGACAAGGATTCCGTGGGATTTCAAGCACGCCGTCACTAAATTCATCAGTGAAATTGTGGCCCCAACCTTTAGTCCCGTCAACTGGCCTGTCACAGACAAATCTCGCAATTTGGGTCAACGTGGCCGAAAACCGTTCCGGTACGAATCAGTTTTACCCAGCGCCTTAAAGGATTCCAATCGAAACTTCTTAGGGCTTCCTCCCCGTGGAGCCTTTCTTCTCTGACTGACTTGCTGTGGCTCGTTCTCCTCATTGGCCGACTTAGTGACGGAAAGGAACGGGGAAGAATTTGAGTTTCGTTGGGCAGTTGGGTTTGATTCCTTGAACATGATTCTTGGCGAGCTGTAGTGGGGAATATTTATTAGTGGCTTTTATTTCGAATGCTGGAGGACAGGGAATTTAGTCTGGGCTCGTTGAGTGGAATGTGGAGGTGCAGAAAATGGTACGAGTGATTTGTTGAAAAGAATTGGTAAAAAGAGTGGGGTATGGTTTTTTCATCGAGGAGAAATGATATTGAACATGAAAATTAATTAATATTTAGGGTTTTAATATTTGTTTTTTTGTATACCTACCATGATTTTTACGCGAAACATGTAGTTTATGCAGAGAAGTGTAAGAAAATTTGCAGAAATTATCTTTCTGATAAGAAAGGGACACCAGGGAATCTATTTCCAGTACTAAATATGAGGTCCCTGCTTTACAAATCGAATATTGTAGCGTGTTGTTTTGTACATAAATTTTTCAAAAAATGCAACCAAAAAATATACAGTAGCGGACAAAAAAGTTGCCACTTTTTCAAACCACCCTACTTTTATTACTTTTTAATATTAACTCAAAACTGCAGTATGTACCTAATGTACATATTCTGAAAGAGAATTAAAAACTGTATAACACCCAGTTACAGTTGAATTTATTTAATTAACAAACAAAAACCTACATAACATTAAACAAGACAACATACTTTTAAAGCCATCAAAAAGTTACCACTTTTGAACATTAATAAAAAAATCTAATATTTTGTGGGGGCACCTTTTGCTTTTAGGACAACCTAAAAAGTTACTAAACGTAGTAACTTCTTTGTCGGCCCCCAAAATATGTTACCCCGTTCAATGTCTTATAACGCTTTTGTTTGTCAGTTAAATAAATTCAACTTTAACTGGGTTTTATGCAGCTTTAATTTATCCATCAGAATATGCACATTAAAATGTATGCTAAAAAATAAGAAAAATGGAACAAATCGAAAGAGTGGTAATTTTTTGTCCGCTAGTGTAATGTTAAGTTTGTAAAGTTTCATGTATCTTACTATAGTGTATCACGAATAGATGTACAGCTTTATAACTCTCCATCGAGAGTTCTATTTAAGCTTAAATAATAAAAAAAAAACTAGGGAATCTTAATTGATAGAAACATGCTGAAACATACTTTTAAGTAACTGCCTTTTAGGATATACATACCCCTGTGTATTTTTAATACCAAACGGATCTCGAATAATTAAAGAGTAAAGCTTAAGCTGGTGGTCTTTACATCCACCAAATGTCATAGTTCGATCCAGCAATACTTTTAATTTCTAATATTCCACTGAAGTAGCTCCCGAAATGACAGAAATCTTACAACTACAAGTTTTCGTTTAATGGAAAAATCGTAACATGCATAGCGTTAAAATTATTTAACACTCAGCAATATTTATTTAGAATACTTGAGGAGGAATGAATAAACAATTGCAAATTTTGCGTACAAATTACTGAAAATTTATTTACCGTGGATTTCAAGCCACTTCAATTAAACAATAACAGTGTTAAATGTTGGCTACTATTTAGTAGGCTACAGCGTATCGATAATAATTGGTTGATTAACATTCTTGGTAGAGATCGTTGTTCTGCTTGTGCATTGTTATTATCCGGTTCTTCGCCGGTCAGCTATTTCTGTAGCGAGAAGTGCACGCCGTTCTGAAAATCTAATTAACCGCTTGCAATTACTACACTCCACCCCTTCCTCCGTATGTAATTAAGGCTGATTCTCATAACCACTCGACGTCGCAGCGAAATACACTTTTTGATGAATTTCAGAGACCCATGCACGACCGCCTCCTTTGCAGAAATTTTCATGTTTAATTGCGTATGAAAATCCATGCGGAATGATCGAGTGCTCAGGCTCCGCTCTAATCCCACCCACTTTTTCCTCTCAGCCTCGAGCAAAGTGCGATTGCGACGATATTGTTGCTTGCAATTTGCTTACTTAATCTTGTTCTTTTCTTTATCTTGTTATTTATTAGAGAAATGGTGTCTACATCGGGTGAAACATTAAATTCTGTAAGATTTAATTGCACGGGTCTGTGAACGTTTTTAATTGAATAATTAAGAAGTTAGTGTCATTCGCAAGCGCGACAAGTAGTTTTTTTATGATTTTTTTTTTGGAAAAGTATAAGTTCAATCAAAACAGTCTTTTGGTATGTTGTATTGAGGTGTTAATCGCATTGTTCAATATTTTTTTAGACATAAAATAAATGCTCCCTGTAAAGATATAATACAGGTGGTATTGTGTGAAAACGTCCTTCGTTGCTGTAAATAATATCAGGATAACGAGTTGATCTATAATTAATATCTTGATGTTTTATTGTTTAATAGGGTTATCATCAGTGCTGGTGCTAGAATCTACATTATTCGCTGACAATTTTCTAAATGGCAATCGTTGAAAGAGGGAAAATAAAAAATCATACAAAAATTCTGGACGTTTTTGTTAACAAAGAAAAATTCATATTTTTAGTTGATTCTAGTATCGGCACTGAACATAACCCCATTAAACAATAAAATATCAAAATATCGATTACAGATTAACTCGGTATTCTGATATTAGTTCCACGAACGAAGGACGTTTTCAGACAGAAAATCGTAGAATGTTGATTATATTTTTATAAGGAACATTTATTTTATGTCTAAAAAAAATATTGAAAGACTGTTTTGATTGAACTTATACTTTTCCTGAAAAAAAACGAACTATTTGTCGCGCTTGCGAATGAAACTACCCCCTTAAGAAGGATACGATATTTTTATGGAAATAGGAAGAATATTACTTTTTTCTTAGAAATATTCATCCTGGATCATTTTAAGAAAGAAAGACACTTCAAGAATGAAAAGATTTAAGATAATATTTTCCATATAAGAAACGGTCTATATTACGAAAGTCAAGATATAACTAAAGTCTCTTATTAAACACAATGTAATATTGTAAATTTACTTCACCATCTACCTTTTCTCTTGCTCCCTGTGCCATAAAAGTATTTCAACATCTTCAAATATATAAAAACGTTTCGTTTCTCATGTGCAGCTCCAAATTTAACCGAATTGAAATTGTATGCACAGCGTAAAAATAGAAGTATAAGTCTTCCGTCGTGCGTGCAGAATATTTTAAAAGTGTACGAGCAATGTAGCTAGTGAATCGTTGGAGAATATGAAAATGTTTCACTATTTTTATATGTATGTGAGAAATTCTTACCTATACAGCACACTTCGTGGCGGCAACGTTGCAGGATCGTTGCAGTAACCTTGCAGTGTTGCATGATTGCAGCGCAATGTCGATGTAACGTTGCTGCGACGTTGCTGTGCAACATTGCACGAGGCGGACATAGAATTGTTGCTGCATAGTTGCATTAATGTTGCGTTGCAATACTGCACGGCAACGTTCCTGCAATATTTCTGCAACGTAACGGCAACATTTAGCAACGTTTCCACAATGTTGGTGCAACGTTGCGCCAGTATTGCGGCAACGTTCCTGCAATGTTGCCGCAACTTTCCTGTATTGTTGCTGCAATGATCCTGCAATGTTGCGCAACGTTGCTTAACCTAAAATATTTAAATGGAAATGTTTTATATTAAATATTTATTATATTTTATATCACAAATGGCAAGGCATTTAAATTGCCCAATATCTTATATTTTTCTCTGAAAATTCACTTTGCCTTTGTGTCAGCTGAAGCTAAACAAATCGGCGATCTCCATTCGAAGCTCGATATATACTGATCCTATAAATGTTTCTCATGCAAAAATAAATGTCTGACCCTTGAAAAAAGACAAGAACGAAATTCGCGTTATCGCGATAGGTATATTATTAATCGCGAAGCGGAGGATTTGAATTATGACATCGAAGTGCTCGAGGCACCCTTGCCCCAACATGTAACGATTTTTCCTCGTTGCAATTGACAACTCAGTAATTTAGCGCTCTCTATCTATTGATCAGCGTGAATTAAACGGCCGAACTGACAAAGCTAGAGTTCGACCCCATGAAACGTGCACGATACCGCTAAAATCTTTATTATTTATTGGACTTCGTTTTTAAACCGTGCCGTGGTATATAAAAGAAAGGGGATTGAATTGGCGTGTTAAAAATTAAAAACAGGATTCACGTATGTTGGACCATATTTCTGGTTTGCATAGACATACCAACAGGAGCAGCTCAGAGGCAAAGGAAAAACAATTTTTTTAATTATTTAAATATCTAGTTGTTCAACAAAGTGCAATAATATAAACTCGTACGCAACTTTTACTGCTTGGTATGTACGTCCACCAATAAAAGAATAAACTTTTCCTTTTTAAATAATAACATAGAGTTACTCCAAGTCCATGTTCGCTAGTATCATTGGATTAATAGTTGACATGTTTGGTCACATGTTTAGTGGTTCGAGCCTAAGCAAGCCTAAGTGGCTTGGAAAAACATATACTGAAATAATTTGGAGGATGAATTTAATTTTATAAAGGAATTGAAATACTATTTACTTTATAAAAATTGATAATTCCCGTATTTTGCAATAATTACTTCATGACTGCAGGGACTTGTATTTACAGATGTTTGCAACCATTTATACAGTTGGTAACTTATATCACGATGAATCTGCTTGAAAGAAATAATTCTCTATAAATTGTCTCATATATCTCCTAACATTCATGAGGAATGAAATAAAGGTAAAAAGCGGCCGAATAATCGACAGTCAATTTTAAGGTGCAAATCCACGACCAGACAAGAATATCTTGTCTCACGTGATTCTTTAATCCCATGATACAATTATTTAATTATTTTATTCTTTTTTAATTATTTTGTCATTAGTTTGACGAAACTGGACTCTCATGAGACAAGATTCATGATATATTTTCAAAAATCTCATCTCTCATGATTAGTTCCATTATTTACATTTGGTTGTTGGAGAGAATTTTTATCTCATGATAGAAAAGTCATGTAAAACCTCATCGTGGATTCGCACCTTTGCACATTTAGCAGTACTTTTAATATCCCCTTAAGAAATTATCAAAATATTCCCTACACACTCTCGAAGCATGATAATTTCTTGAATTTCCAACTTCATCACCTTCCCCCGCCATTAATATTCCCATACTCGACAAAGACTTCGCTCATCCAAATTACACACCACTCCCAACATCGTGCTTTCAATTAGTCAATCCACGTATGAGTGCCTTTCATAAATTCTGTTTCCCCAGCATTAATTAAGCTTCTATGATAGAAAAATTTTTCATCGGCAGCTTTGATCGAAGAACAGTGCGAGCAAGAATCATTCGAAGATCGAGTCGAAGTCTATCGGTTCGAGCGCAACGCGAAGAAGAGAACGCTCTCGCGGAATTAACATACGGATCCCGAGGAAACTAATAAAATTTCCATCATCGCTGGAAAGGGAAATTTGCATAATTCGATCGTGTCGGCGCTCAGCAGGACTCCAGCGGGGCGCAATAAAACAAAATTCGAAACTGAATATCCTTTCGCAAGATGATCCGCGCAGCTCTCGCGATTCCCTTCGAACAAAATTCCGAGTAGCGTAGGTACATACGCGCTGCAAACGGGGTACGACTTCGGCTGGGTGGTATTACGAAGATTACCGGCGAGATAGCCTTCACGTCAGACGTCCGACAAGTCGTTTTACGACCGTCGTAAAAACCAAGCGAAATATCTCCTTCCCTCCCGTGTCATACAGGAGTCACCTCTTTATTCCCATCATTTGCCGCAACCCCGACAAAAGCTTCGCGATTGCGTAAATTCTGCTTGAAGTGAAGACATTTCGAGTTTGTTTCAGCTACTTGAGAAAAGAAAATTAAAGAATCTTTCAAGTCACCAAAACGAGAAAGATGTGGACTCAATACAATTGGCATAGTATATCCCTTCTTATTTCTAATTTTAATGAGTGCATATAGGTATTGTTTTCTGAGGAATCTCGAATAATTAAGAAATAGAGCTTGCAATAATTTTTGGACTAAATGGGACGTGTGGTAAAATTCTGTGAATAAGAGATTCACCTTTTTACAGGTTCTGTTCTTTTCTAATTGATATTGAAGCTTCTGATGTTTCAATTAGGGAGCTTTCGAAATTATACCAAAGTTTGGATTATTAATATTTTGCTCCACGGGACTCCAACGAAGTGTAATGAAATGAAACTCGAAATAATATCCGAAAGTGAATTCCACAAGATGATCCCGCGTGCAGCACTCCCAATTTCTTCCGACCAAAAGTTTTGCGGTTGCTTAAATTCCGCCAGGAGCAAATACATTCCAAGTTTGTTTGAACAACTTGGAAAAGGGAAACTAGGGAATCTCAATTTATCGACACGAAAAAGACGAGAGCTCAGTAATATCAACATGCTTTTGGACAAAAGCCTTTCAATACGTACCACTTTTTATTTTCAATTCCAAAAGGATCTTGATTAATTGGGGAATAAAAATTGAAATATCTGTGCGTCTGTCAAATTCCACAGTCATTTCCTTTCTCCAAAGGACCTGTCTGATTTCTAACCGCTATTCATACTTTTAATTTAAAATATTTCAATTTAGGACGTTTTCAAATTATACAGAGTTTTCCACTATCAATTTTCGTCTCAACAAGACACACGATCAGTCCTTTTATCCTGAGGTCTCTCGGTGATAAATCAAGCAGCTGGAGACGCATTCAACATACTTTTTGCACATTAGTACTTTAAGACCCTGAGATGTGTAGAAATGCAGCAATGTGCAGGATGTGCAGGCATGCAATAAGTGACGAGGAACATATTTTGTGGTTTGTACCCTCAAAGATGACGCTTTTCAACCGCTTGAGTGTGTTCTTAAATAATTCATTCAATTTAAATTCGAATCTAATTTTTACTTCCCCTTTTTCCAAGTTTTGAAACGACAGCACCATATAACCTCAAGCAAAAAGATTGTGGCATAGTTTCACTGTCAAGTGTCAAGTGTAAAGACGTCTAGCATCCGAGTATCTCTGTTTCAAATTAATAATACAGTGCATTGTAGGAGTTATGCTCCTGTTACTATGGTAAAGTAATACTTGTGTTCACAAAACGTCGTTGAAAAATTAACGTAATGTAGGTTCGTGTCTGACACTCCTATTATTTTGGGCGAAAGAAATTGGGAAAGGTTTAAACACAGAGGCTTGAGATATCTTTGAAAAAATTCACTTCTTTTTAATGTAGCAAAGTAGCAATAACTCTGAATTAATTTTAAAATTGTCTAAACACTTTTAAATTAAATTTTTTTATAATACTTGATAGAAAGGGTGGCAGACACTTCTTAACCTGGGGGCGTCAAATCTAAAAATCCGCCCCTACAAACCACCCTTACCAACAACAAATTAGTGGCGGTGAAAACCTTTTTTATGGAACGGAGACATTGATATTCCCGTAACACAGTATCTCCTAACACTGTTTTATTATAATTAGAATAAAACTAACGTAGGTTAGACTCGACTAGAGGTTAACTCGCTGAAGTTTCGAGGCTCGCCCCATGAGGTTTAGAAGTTGACCTATAGAGAATCTCAGTATTAGAGTCGACATGGATGCCGTGTGAGTGGAGCTCAGTCTGTTTAACTAAATTCGCTGATTTTACTGAAGCAACCCAGTATAAACCCTACCTAGGACCAGTGGCGCACCCAGAGGGAGGGGGGCACTCCCCAAAAGAAAAAGGAAAAAGAGATTAATGTAATCACGATTGAAGTAACTCAAGAGCTTTGTAAAAAGAAAAGAAAACAGGATTTTATTAATTAAATAAATTTTTATAATCTCCCAATGAATTTGATTGAATTTGGATTAAAAGGATACTTCTCCGTTCAACTTGGCTCCCCCAAGATTAAATCCTGAGTGCCCCACTGCATGGGACGTCCAACTAGGACCATCCCCTAGTAGCCGCGGAAAGGGAAAAAGTATTATTGGAATATGCGGAATATACTCGTCGATAACGTTTTCGATCTTTCGGGACCGATGCACGCGAGCGCCACTCGTTACTTTGCAGCCGCGTCAATGTGACGCGGTGTTCTAGCAGTAGGTATATACAGATATGTATATAGAGAGATTCGCACGTGACGCAATTTTTTGCGGCAGTTTTGTTATATTGACGCAACTGCAAATTGACGCTTGCCGTTTATGTGCAACGGTCCTTAGGGGTCGCCCTTAAATTACATAAGGATTTTTTTTTTAGTGGGGGTCGCGCATTTCTTATGTTTTCTTACAAAGGTGGGAGAGATTTTTAACCTGCTTTTCAGTATGAGTACCCTAAAAAACGATGCTTTATCTTACACATGAAACCAAGTTAAATGAATTATATAACCATTTACACGAATTGTAATAACTGATAAAATGGAATGTAAAAAATATTACGTAAGGATAGAGGAGGGGTTTGGAATATAAAATCTTACGAATTCTTATACTGGGGGAGGGGGTAAGAAATCGCCAAAATTACCCTTACGTAATTTAAGGACGGCCCCTTAGACACAATGTATTCTATTGTTTCGTTGCAAGTCCAGGAAACAGATGAGAATTTTTCTTGCAAGACTTTTGTTTATGGAGGACACTCCAATTGTTTCACTCTGTACTTCTACGCAGGCATCCTCGTAAACTCTTAACCTTGAGCGACAAACCCTCCAAAAGCGCGACCCCGCATTGTTCTTTTAATGATATTGATAAGAACATTCTAAGCTCGCCGACCAATCATATCTCAATGTCCATGCAATCGACACCTCCAAGGAGGACTAATGCGAATCTAAAATTAGTCACGCCCTAGTATAATAATAATAAACCAGACTCCAACCACGAAAATGTAGTTTCTCACACAAAGTGGCTCATAAACTCAATGCTTATTTCACTACAGTTGAAACAAGGAAAGTGTGCAGTGGCAAATAATCACTGGGAGAGTTTTGACCACAAAACTAGATTTTACAACAAATTCCTCTGGTGTCTATTTTATAACAGAAATTATTCTCAGACAAACTGCAACTAGAAGTAGGCAATTAGCCACCCAACGCACTTTGGCTGGGAATGATATCTGTTATACAATAATAGATGCTAGAGGAATTTGTTTTAAAATCTTGTTTTGTGGTGAAAGTTACCCCAATAAGTTTGACGGTACCACGATACTGTGGAGTTATTTTTATTACATATTGGGTCAATAAATCGCGGCATCCTCGTTCTGATCTTTCTTTGTTTTGTATGATGCAGAATGTAATCAGTATTATTATGACTATTGTTTTTCTCGAGCGAATATACTGTCGCCATATGTTTCGTAACGTACGAGCGTAGACTATGTAATCAGTGCTGGATTAACCAACAAGCAAAATAAGCTCGTACTTGGGACATCAGGAGAATGAACCATAGAAATTATCTGAATTTTGAAATCTAACTTTTGTTAGAAACACGTTTTATTCAAATTATCGGAAATGCCTATGAAATCGTACATTGCGTTGAAGTGGTCACCCCGTATAACGGGGGCCTTCAAATATTTTAATGGGGGAGGCCTACCTAGAAATTTTCGAAACATCGATTTTTCGGTTTTTATATTTTCTTGAAGGACAACATCTTGAAAATAGTCCCTGAAAGTGTGAAGTTAATCCGACTAAAATTGCCAAAGTTATACGCGTGTAAGTAGGCTGGTGTCCCTTAATGTTGCGATCAGGCCCAAAATTTTAAACGCGTTTTCCTCAAAATCATGTTTTCAAAGTCGGTGACACATATAACTAAAAAAATTAATGAACCGATTTACTCTAGGCTTCGCAGGCTTATTTTGGGGTTAAAAATGTAAGCGCTATCGGGAGCTTTTCCGTTTTTATTGCCTAGATTTTTTTTACACTCGAAAAGCGAGCAATTTTTTGCCAAATATCGATGATCCAACTTTGCACAGCCGTCATTTTTCTCATAATAACATTTCCAAAATCGGGCCCGACAGAGCCTAGGTAATTTCATATGTTGTCTAAAAAAATTCGTATTTTCAATTTTGGATGATCCTGCACCGAGCTACAGTTGTCACCGCAAAGCGCCTAATAAAAGGACGTCTCGGGCACCGCCAATAACTCACAAACCTTTCAATATTCTTTACCAGAAAAAATACTGAAATATCCGTAGCATGTATTCTTTCCAATAGACTACTGTTTAATAATAAAAGTTTATCGGTTTTTCTAGAAAAAAATCTGAAAGAAGCATGTTATTTTGATTGTTCTAGGTAGGCCTCCGACCTTAAGTGCTTAGGGCCCCGGAAGGTCTTAATCTAACTCTGTTTGTAATTCTTATATATTGCTAGCTTTACTACTCGATTTCGCCCAAAATTTAGATTCTGATTTTATACAAAAAAATTTGTTACTTGTTTATTTGTTTGTGAAAATAGTCACATTCATCTGAATTAGCTAAGCATAATGAGTTGGGACATATTTCGTAACCCCAGAGTTTACCATCCGAAAGTTTTTAGTCGACAGACAAATACACAAACACTTTCTGCTTTATATATTAAGATAAGAGTTTCATATTAAAGAATAGATTTCCGTGCACATATTATTTGCATGCCTCACAGATACAGTCCTTGGTGCTCAAAGTCTACTTTACTTCATAAAAGTACAGTTAACGTGAACCTGACAAATTATTTAACCCATACTCTTATATTCACTCAACATCCTTTAATTTCTTCCTAACAACGTTTTCGATTTCGATATTCTCGGGTAAGCGCTTCGTGGTTGGCCACAGTCCTCTGACCAGGAAGCATGCTGCCCTTCTCCACTCCGTGGCCAGATCCTTTAGGAACGAAGTCCTTCCTCGTTAGCAGTAGGACGCCGGGTCGCTAGCCATTCCCAAACTCTCTCACTCTAAACAATCTCAAGTCACACCCGACGGCTCTGTGGCTTCGACTCACTGACCATCGTCTGCTGACCACTCGCGTGAGTGCATGGCTTACGTCGAGGTCTCAGTCTAGCCCCGGCCCAGCCATGAACCCTGGGAAAGCGAAACAACACAGGGCTATCTACCTACCTTCAAAACATGCTAAAAAAACGTGGTCGCTAACAGGTGTATTGTAAAAGCTTTGTAAATGGTTTAACAGAGCACCCGACAGGTCAGATTCTCCTCCACACCAGCAGTGAAATTTTGCACAAAAGCGGGAGCCCAATATAGTCGTATCGATACATTGGCCCATTCTACAATTCGCTGTTTCCTACTTCGTGTATGCCCGAAAAGAGGGCTGAAAACAATTGTCGTGCTCTTTGCCGAACGAGAAAAAAAAACGTGTTTATAAACGACAGAGACGTGACAAAGGAGCAGTAGGGCAGAAAGCCAGTAAAGTTTTGCTTCAGTGCTCGAATTCTGTTACAGCACAATGACTCGTTTTCCATGAAAAGAATAGAAACTTTTCTAAATAGAATTGATGACTGGGGCCAACGGTTCACTAAATCAAACGATCCATTCTAAAACGTTACTAATCCCGCTGAATAGCGCGTTCTTTTAAGATTGTTAAAGCTATTCCGAAAAGATTTCTGTGCCATCGGGTTGCAGTGAATTTTAAGAAACCATTAAACTGTTCTAACCAGAGCGTTGGAGCGGAGCAGTGGAGCAATGGGAGTTTGCCCGGAGCAGGAGCTGGCGAACGCAAAATTTTTACTGTTCCACTGATCCAGATTTTTTTTATTATTTGAATTTTATTTTTTTTTTTTAATAAATTGTTCTAAATGCTAATTTTCAATTTCTCATCATTGAAAAAACATACGGACGCGCGCGGCGGAAAAGCAAACAAATACCGGCGTTGCCTAAAAACTGCGAAATTGATCGCCGGCGTTGCAACGCGTAAATGTTTTAGTTGGAGCATGAAGCGGAGCTGGGACAAGTATTTTGATAACGGAGCGGATCAATTAAAAAATTTGGCTGCTTCAATCCTCTAGTTCTAACCACACTTAAGCCACCTGCAATTTAAATGACCACTCGACTCTTTTTTCTATATATCCCAACATCTGTACTAAAAGTTACTGAAATAACTTCCTATATCTTTGCGGATACGCGTAGCGAGACATTTCATCGCTGACTAATAAGAATTGCCACCTGGAATATCCCCGAAGTGATGGATGCAAACAATTCCATATCAAATAATTTTTTATCGAAAATTTTCTCTCTTACTTCCATGGTTCGGGATTGGTCCACTCTGTAGACTGCGTTCCTGGGATACAAGGGTCGTCGAACAGATACCTCTACGGATAAGCATATTCCGTCGAGGATAGAACAAACAGAAAAAGACCAAAGAGGAAAGGAAACTCAGGGAATCGTTACATACTGCGACCTTTACCCAAGGATCACTGGCGAGCATGTTTGAAAACCACCCCTTCGCGACATCGACTCCCTGCTGGAACGACGAGCTCGCGAATGACAGATGCGTGGGATCGATCGAGCGTTACAGAGGCGTTTGTCGAGGGTCTCAGAGCGGAAGGGATTCGTGATTCCCTTGCTCCACTCGTCCAACTAATTAGCAGAAATTCTGCGGGGAAGCAGGATCTTTAAGTGTGCAGTCAAGTAGGCGTACACCTGACCAAGACCAGCTTCTACTTCAAAATCGATTTTCTCGCAGAAAAAATAGTTGCTCTGCAATTTCAACTTATTTCTATACAAGGATCCATTTCACAAGCAGTTTTACTATGTTTACTCATCAATTTTGCAGATTTTTATTTCGCCATCGATTTTCTCGAAGAGGAAGGATTGCGAGATTGAATTTTACTCCACATTTCGTATTTATTTTTTCTTGTCGAATCGTTGCACTTTAGGTTGCACCAGTCATTACGAAATACTCTGTATATTTGATTCTGGATGTCAGCCATCTTGCATTTTTGTCTCCTTGTGTGTAATTTAGTAGCCAACGTGAAACTTTCATTTGAAACACGCAGTAGCTAGAGGATTAAAGATCTATGTCAACGCTCAATCCTTAACGGGGTATAACCGTTTGAAAGTGTAAAAAATCGGATTTTTTTATATATTTTCATAGATTGATATTTTAGAAATATTATAAAACAATTCTGATGTAAAAATTCGAAAAATTGACGAAGTTATAGGCATTTGAGTGAAACAACCCAGGTAGCATGGGGCGGCTCGACCGATCGCAGTGGAACTATATTTTTCATTACGGTGGTCCTAAAAACTGGCGCTACTTTCAATCAGTTCACTTCCAATTTTGCATGCAGAATCAGAATAAAATTCCACATTGACCTACGACCCCTTTTTCCGATTCCCAGTTTATTGTTTTTAATGAAACAAAGTGGATTTTTCTTTTGGAAAAATCTAACTTTATCTTTGATACCTATCATCATTTCTTTATTTTTCAAAATTTTCAAAATCAACGCCGTAAGTCGATAGCTATTAACAGATTTCAGAAAAAAACACTGTTTGTGATTTCAGACACGATATACAGTGTTTTTCAGGGCCACCGTGCAGCCGTCTAAAATCGAGAGAGTTTCAGATATGTATTCGTAACGTCCGAAAAACAATAGTTTTTTAACTGAAACTTTTTTTTTAAGTGGTTCATAGTACTATGTAAACATACTACAAAACCGGAAAATTTTCATCAAGCTGTTGACTTGTAAAAAAATCCACGAAATGTACACATTTTCTCTGGAGGCGCCGGTTTTAGGCGATTTTTGGGGTAGAGAATTATCAAATTATTATAGCTCAGGGAACTTACTATTTTGCATACATGTTTGGGTATGTTTCAAGAAGACACATTGTAATTTTTGTGTAATTATCTTTACGGTTACTCATTCTATTACATGTTTCCCGCAATTTATAATTTTGGGTGGCTTCCACGACCTGCGTTGTCGTATTCATCTGAAACAAAAAATCAAAGATAATCTTAATCTATATGAGTATATGGTTATCTTTTGTACCAGAATGAATAAGAAAAACATGTTTTGACAAAATGGCAACTAGGTATGTAAAGCCAAAACAAATGTCTTTATCATGAAAATTCTAACTTCTACAAGCGATGCAAAAAAACTGTTGCAAATATTGACATAATTGATTAAGATTATTTTCGATTTTTTTGTTTTGTATACATTGCGGGAAATACGTAATGGAATAAACAGTAAAGATAATTACTCAAAAATTGCACTATGTCTTCTTGTAACATACCCTAACCTGCATGCAAAATAATAAGTTCCTTGATCTATAATAATCTGATAGTTCTCTACCCAAAAAATTGCCTCCCTTAAAGGAGGGTGGTACAAAATGATTATTTTGAATCCCACTTGGAAAAGAACAATTCTTGCGGGACATTTAAGTGCAGTCTTACAGAACCAAGAAAACATAATTATTTACACAAAACGTGTTGGAAAAATTATAAAAACGAGCCCTCATGTAATCATGTGGCAGTAGTTAAACGTCTTCAAAGTAATCAAAAAGTATATGCATATGCAGTTAAGTGAGTCGAAAAATTGGTCTTACAACAATAATCTTAAGGGGTTAGGACACAGTGAAGAACCAAGAAAGCAGACGTTTTTTAGACGACGATCAAAAGAAAAGTAAACAATCGATTGTTATAAGGTTTTGTGTTTTAGTTCACTATATTATGAACTATAAGAAAAGCATATAATATTTACAAAATAACATTTGTACGCCGTGCAATGTCTCCATTTAAAATGTCAATTTTTTTTTCGGATGTCCAACATTTACCTCATTGCTTAATGCGTACACTTAAATATCCAGCAAGAATTCTTCTTTCCCAAGAAGCACTCAAAATTCTCTGCTATCCTCCATCACTCGCGACCACTCAGCAGCACTATGGGCAATACCCCAAGTAGCACAAACAAGCTACTCGCGAGAACAGAATACTAGTCTTTGACAGATAAACAACGGTGTATAATTGTGTAAGCCGGATGCAATCTGCAAGTATCCCCCCTCACTCGCGTGCTCTCCGTTAAAATTCCGGAATTAATAAACAAAACGAGATCCACGGGGCCAGGGGCAGGGGGATAAACTTCCCACCCTATTCCTCGTTTTCTTCTTTCGCCTTGTTCTCATCCCCTCCCCAACCCTCCAACCGCGCGGTAGAGGGAAGAGTCGAGCAGAGTTTGCCTCGAACAATTGAAGCACCGTTGAAAAATCAACGAGTACCGAGATTAAGAAGATTATCATGGGGGAAACAGAGCGGGAATGCAATTTAATTTGTTTATGAAACCGCAGGCTCGACGGCCCAGCTTCTGTATTTAGATTCGTCTAAGAAACCCCCGGCGTTATTGAATTTAACCCGCAACGCCAGGGGGATGATACAGCTCGTCCGTGCGCGAGTCCCTGCCTCAGAACTTCGAATCCTACTGTGGAAAATTCAAATCTTATTCAAATCACGGAGCTCGACCGTTTAACCGCGAAAGTTCGCGCGGAAATATGCGCGGGATCACGAGCTTTTGCGAATTGAAACTTTAATCTCCGACAGACGATAAATCGTGGCTGGAGGGGGTCGTGGGTATGGCGTGCGCGTTAGTATCGATACTGCCTCGTCAGAAATTAACACCTCCCGTTTTGGGCGTGCTCCGACATTGGATGGCACAACCAATTGTTCCATTTTCAAGTGGATACTACAAGTAATTGGAACACACGAGTGCTGCGACAGTCACGTGTATAATTTCTGGTTGGATTTTAAATTCGAGGACGTTGACATGGTTTTTAAATAATAGTGTTTGCAAGCCGAGTGGCTGCTGAATATGATTTGCTTCCGTAATGGAGGGAAGCGAATTAAAGTATGCAAGGGAAATTGATACTATATTTAGAGCTCCTGGGATTTTATATCAGATTGATGTTCGATTGAAGATATTGGTAGATATCTTTTAAGAGGAAAATGTAACAGGGCTAGTTTTTTAAGGAAAAGGGGATGAGTGTCCCGATTCACCATTAAGTTGAAAGCCTCGAAGGTAGATTATAGGCTCCCAAGTCTTAAAATTAAATTGATGCTTCGGTAAAGGCAGAGCAAAATAAACTGAGTAGTTAACAGCATTTCCATGACTATGAATTAAGTTAGATGTGATTTCTACTTTTTTGCCATGCACCACTCACTATATAGAAGGTACTGAGAGGATAGTGTTTCAGTCAATTTGGGTGATCTGGTATTTTCGTTTTGCTCAATTAAAATTATACTGTAGAGTAGTGTAGAGAAAAGTGGTGTCCCATGTACAATTAAATGCAGTGGTTGATTAATTAATTCATAGAACACTTATTAAATGCAACATTTCTGTTTAATGACAAAAGGAGCTTACTTTTCAGTGTGCTATCTAAAGTACATAGAAAAGCCCCGTTCTAAATAATTACTGTTGCTACATTATAGAATTAAAAGCTATGCTAGTTTAATTTAATTAATGCTCCCATTGAGCTGGTTTGCGAAATAAACGCGAGCTTGAAACGAATTACTAATTAAACAATAAAATTCAACGTTAAATTACGCGAATATCAACAATAACAGGAAGTTCGTCGGGTTCATAAATAATATTCACACCTTTGAGCAATAGTTTTCAGCAGCTGCTCGCAAATAGGGCTTTTACATCCTGTAACTGGCCCTCATAATTAATCTAATTTGGGGATGCATTAAGCTTATTACACGTGCAACGTAAAATCAAGTTCGATGCTTTGTCGCTGGGGTCTGGTAAAACGGAACTTTCATTGTTCCCCTCTGTTCTCACGCTTTGACGCGTGGCTGTCGACAAGAAGCTTGTCTCGATAGAAATTTCGACTATCCACGCAGAAATTTGCGACTACAGTATTCTGTCGTTGGGTGGAATAATTTCCAAAAGATTGCAGGTAATTGCAGGCCTTCAAGCACAGACTTGCTGCTATTTTCTATCGTCCGAATGCTGGACTACCTTGGTTTATGGACTTACAAGGGAACATCCCGAACCCGGAAACTCAAAAAATTCGGATACTTTGTGAATACGTAGGGAATTTCCTCCTGATTGCAACGCAATTTTTGTTTGCTGCTCAAATTCACTCTAGGGGGTGTAATTGACCCCTGAAAATCCGGTTATTTTCCTATTCTGTGTTATAAATCGTGAAATGTAAAATATTTTTTTTACCAAATGATAGACCTAATTAAAAGAAGTAACTTTCGTCTCGAGACGTTGTTCTATACTTTGTTCTTACAGTTCGCGAGTTATAATACAAAATCGGAAAATAGCCGAATTTTCAGAGGTTAATTTCACCCCTTCGAGTGAATTTGGGAAAGAAACAAAAATTGCGTTGTAATCAGGGGGAAATCCCCTACATATTCACAAAGTTTCAGAATTTTTTGAGTTTTCGGGTTCGGGATCTTCCCTTGTTAATTGTTCCACAGGCTTTGGGTGATATAATCTTCTCTCTGCTGCACACCAGTTGCAAAAATCCAAAATGTGGGTCCAAAGTAGTATCAATTCAAACGAAAATATATCAACTAAATTTGCTGCATCAACAAAAAGTGAATCAATTTCTAATCAATCTATTTATTATGATGCAACAGAAAGTTCACGAAGTCAACGAACGTGGCCATTCAGATGTGGCATTTTAGAAACTAGGATTTTTTTATGGCCTTACGCTGAAAATACACTTTACTAATGTAATCACCAATTTCTTTACTTTATTTAAATGTTTTTTTACCAGTAAGCTTTGTTGGGTCCAGAGAATCAGTCTTATTGAGTGCTACTTTAGTAAATCAAACGTAGGTACCTTCATCAATTGAAAACACCATCTCTTTCAATTCAAATTTGGAAACTTTGCTAATGTAGTTTTGCATGAGTTCCATTCTAATAATAGTGTGCCTGTTCTGGATTTTTATAGTGAACAGTACTCATTTCAATACCTTTTAATACCACACCCAACGTTTCTGCCAGTACGTGTACTAACTTCTCCCAATGTAGTACTAAAATAATGTCAGGTATCACCTTATATAAAATTATATCATGCTGATCCACAATACTTGGCTTCATTTTCACTACTGAAATACACAAAGTTATTTTCAAATAAGATGCACAGCATCATTTCACAGTCATTTCACAATCCAAACAACACTATGTGAAAAACACTTTTAATTAGCTCACATACGTGAATTAACTTTGGTTCCTCAATCAATTACATCCAATTCTCAGTCGTGTCTTCGTGGAATGAATAAAGTGTATTTTCATATTTATCCATTTAGAGCCTGTATTTTACATAATCAATATCAGCATCTAATAGGGCACAAGTCTCTGAAAAAGCAATGAAAGAAAGAAAGAAAGGAAAATCTTATAATTCAAAATCAATTGAAGAAAGAACAATCTTATAATTTATTCAAGATCAATTGAAGAAAGAACAATCTTATAATTCAAGATCAATTAAAGAAAGAAAACTCTTATAATTCAAGATAAAAGAAAAAATCTTGTAGTTCAAGATCAAACAAAGAAAATAATCTTATAATTCAAGATCAATCAAAGGAAGGAAAATCTTATAATTCGTAGTTAAATCGACCTTCATAATTGCACTTAATCAGTTGATGGGTGTATAGCGGTATCGTACAGAAGCAGGTGTCATGGTCATACGTTGTCACAACAAACAAAACCATTGTAAACTCAACCATGGAGCTTGGTACTGTATCAAGATATCCCAAGTCGATATCAACAGCTTAGATTAATCAGTCGTTAATGATCTGAGGTCACGGTTAGGCAGAAACACCCATGGTTATCTAGTTCAAGCGTCGACAATCAATAACGAAGTAGACATCGACAGCTGTCATTGGAAACCGCTATTTCTCTTGATAACGCCAACAATAGCCAATAGAAATCACAATACGTCATGCTGATTCCTTGTCGACCTGATCCCATAACACTGGCCAGCATAAAAGACTATCATGACCGCACAGACAACGGGGGCTCAGGTGTTAATTGTGACGTTGACGTCAGCCACTCGATTTCGAATGGAGTTATTGAATCAGGCTTGGCATACAATTAGAGGGAGATTATGCATGGTGTATTCACTGTAGTCAATGAATTGAGGGAGTTCTGTGCCAACGATAAGATCATCGATTGCCAAACTTCGAATTGGACAATCGACGTCGAGTATGTACATATATGCAAGAACTTAATAATCGCCGGTGTTGTGTAAAGAAATTGTTAGAATTCATATTGGATGGAAATTGAAATATTATGAAGGAAGTATTATTTGTTTTAAACAAATAAGTACGAGGAGGTTGAACAATTTGAGATGGGTAATGAAGTCACTGTAAAGAATTTTATATTTTGATGTCAAGAGTATAATTGTGATCTCTGTCTTAACTGTCATTCTCTCTTCGAAAGTAGTACTTTAGGAGTTGAAATGGTTCAAAGTATTGGATTTATTAAGTACAGAAAGGTATTTCTGATATTAGGAAATTAAATAGTCTTTCGAAGTGTTGTATTACAAACTATTGTAGCATACGTTTAAACAGTTTCTCTTTAATTAGTTATACAAGGTTTGCAAACAATTTCAAGGCTACTTTTTCATCCTACTCTACAATTTGAATGCTTTTTATACTCGTTTGGGAATTATTCCCTGTCTATGAAGAACCTTGCTTTTACCACTGTCTGTAAAATATTCAACATTTGCAACTGCTTTAAATGAATATAAAATTAAACCCATAATATTACTATTAATGATGAAGAAGTATTAGTTTCAAACCATGAACAAAAGCTGTACCTATTAATTGTTTCTAAACCCAAAACTTCTACATTCAGAATCGTTATTATTAATATTAAGTATTTCAAACCAAATGAGTTTATAAATTTACTACTTCTTGTAACCTGTTAAACCAATTCATTTTAATTAAAAAAAAAGCAATCCGACTCTTTCGACCAGTCCATTATTTTTATATAAAAATTGTACATAAAATTCATTCGTATTCTGCATTATATATAAATCGTAATCAATTAATTTGAATGCTTCTAATCAAATAATACAATTGTTCCACAAAACTTAAAATACCAGCTGCCTTGCTCCATTTGCATTCTTCACTCCTCTCTTTCAGTCAATTGATTCGATTAATTTCCAGTCAAATGGTACAATGGTTTCTCCAAGACTTAATTTGCTCGATTTTTTTTCTATTAGGTACCTTTGCTCGGGAGCAGAAGCTGATGGGAGGAAATGTTTTCGGCAATCATAACGTCACTAATACACCAACATTCGAGACGAACGTTACACGCCACGTGACGACCGCGGTTGGCCAGACTGCGTTTCTCCATTGCAGAGTTTATCAGTTGGGCGATAAAGAGGTAAGTGGATTTATCTGTTACTTCCGGTCAGGGGGGAAGAAACACGCGTGGAGAAAGGGATGGAAGGTCGAAAATAATGCTCGTGCAATTTATTTTTATCTAGCTTCGCAGATATAACGAGTTGCCACCCCTGATGACACTAATATTTTCTTCTTTCGCTATCAGTTCCATTTTTAAGACAATATAAATTCTGAGCAGGCTGTGATTCTGCACAAACAGCGATTTTTATTCGGTTCAATGTAAATTATGTGTTTGTAGGCACATACTTCTTCTAAACCCTATTAAATTAAAATCGTATAAAAACAAAAATTAAGTGTACCTATCATATAAAACTTAAACACTTTCTTTAATATCCTGTGTTGCTAGATTCCCTAGAATCGTGTCAATATAACCTTACCATATTTACTTCGCCATATGAGCAACATGTTGAAAACTTCCCTTGAACTTACACAGGGTGAGTCACCTAACATTTAAACCTTAAATATTTCCGTTATTTTTAATGATACGAGAAAATGTCTAAGGAAACAAATTTTTGCTTCAGAGGGGCAAATAATTTGAAGCAGAATATTTTTTTCTCAAGGTCATATTTTCCGACATTTATAGATCATCCAGTTTTGTAAATGGGATGATGTATTTGTTCTTATTTGCTATAACGTTACACTAATGAAATGTCATACCATTTAAGAAAACGTCGATGACCTTGAAATTTCGGAAAATTTTAATATTAGGTGCCTCACCCTGTAGATATAACTTCCACGTAATGACAAGCGTTCGATTATTTTCGTAAGTTGCTACGCCTGTTTCTCCCTGATCTCCAATATCTACGTTTCGCAGAAAATGTCTCGGTGAGGGGGTGGAATAACGAAGCCCGAAGAAAAGAACGCGCAAAGGAGAGCTGCGCCCGCGTTCTCGTTAGATCAAAGGAGCGGCAGCAGCTCTGTTGCGGTCACGGTCGCTTTAGCGTTTTTCTAAATCTTCGATCCAAAGTACGCATTCGCCGTGGCCTGTACGAATCTGAGAGGCTCCCAGGATAACATTACCGCAAGGCTGCCGTGCGGTTTCGGTGCAGGGTCGTTGATAGAATATGCATGTCGCGTGTTTCAAGAGTGAAACAGCCTCAAAGGCGAAGGGAACACGCGTGCAGTCATCGAATTAATTCCCTGATATTTCTCCCGGCTCGGGGAACAGCCATTACACGCAGTTGCGTAACAGTTTGTTCCCGCAAAATTCGTTTCGAGGTGGAAATACAATCAGTCGCAAATTTCCTTACGTGCCTTCGAACACTATGCCTGTAGCCTTATTTCTCGTAATGAATTTATGGATCGTGCGACGCCAGTCTAGGTATCAAGAAGCGAAAGCAAGGCAGCGGCTTTCATAATTAGTTATTCTTCTTAATTTGTGTGAACAAATCTGTGAGTCACTGTATTATTTCGATAGTGATTTCCAGACTATTATACGTTGCAGTGGGTATGTGAGCATAGAAATATATTCAATAATATGTGTAAATGTATTTTATTTTTGGAAAATTTATTTTATGGGTGCGTGTAATTTGGAGAAATTTTCTTGTGTTTCAAAATGATAGATAAGTAGTTGATGATTGATACGTCTTGTATATACAGCGGCGTGCAAAAGTATTCGGCCACACTTTAAAACAGAATAACTTGTTTAAAATTCGTCCAAACGGCTTGAGTTCTTTTTGAGAAGCTAGAAGGATTAGTTTGCTATGTGACGTGATTCATTGTTTTGAAAAAAAATTGCAATTGGTCGGAATAGCGAAAAAATAGTAAATGTCGTGTTTTTCAACTGTTGTCTGTGCTCGTAATGAAAATTTAAAAAATGCCTTTTGTAGATTTAAGTAAGTTGTATACGTTCTGAAAATTTCATAAAAATCGGTTGACGCAGTTATGAGCTACAAACAGTTAAAGTCACACATTTCGGCACTTTTCGACCGATTTTCGTTTAACCGATATTGATGAAATTTTCAGCACGTATACACTTAAATGTACAAAAGGCATTTTTTAAGTTTTTATTAGGAGCAAAGACAAAAAAGTTGAAAAACACGACATTTACTATTTTTTTCTCTAACCCGACCAATTGTATTTTTTTTCAAAACGATGAATCACGTCATTTAGCAAACTAATCCTTCTACCTTCTAAACGAAACTCAAGTCGTTTGGACAAATTTTAAACATGTTATGCTGTTTTAAAGGGTGGCCGAATACTTTTCCACGCCGCTGTATATAAAGAATTTATTTATAAAGTATAATAATTGTTTATGCCATTTTTTGTATTCAATGTACCAAAATATCACGTTCCTGGTCTATAATAAGAGTGGCATAGCTTGAAAGATTCCATATTTTGAAATATTAGCGAGAATAAGCTCTAAAAATAGCTCATTTTTTATGTATAGCACAGAAATAAGAATGTCATGAGTTATTTCAGCGATTCAATACCTTTGCATCCGGGGTAATAGAATTTGCTCGAGATTTGTGCCTTTCAAATAAACTCTAATTATATGTAAAACAGCAAAGGTTTCAGGAACCCCTGATCGCTTGAAACAGAAGTGAATTTTTTAAACAATTTATCTCCACATTTCATTTGTCTTATAAATATATCACTATTTGATCTATCGTGAAATGAAAGAAATGATTATATACTTTGCTGCCATTAATAAGATTTTCTATTCAGTTCATTATTTAAAAGAAATGAACCTATGATTTTCATGCGTCCAGGGTGCCCCCCCCCCCCCCGATATATATTTATATTGTAGAAAGCCATTCGTTGTTTATGTTCGAAAGAAGAAAATAAATAGACCTGGCAATATTAGAGCAAATATAACTTTATAATTAATAATTTAATGCCAAAGATACTAATTAATGGTTTCTGAAGAATTTCTATAATTTTCTTCTAAAATTCCATGCCATATTGCACATTAGTTATATGAGAAAATTAAATGGAAATATTCCGAGCAGATTCAATTCAATCAAACTGTATTCTCTCGTACTTTGCATAAATTACTTTAAGCTAAATCTTCAATAACGTTTCAATGCTGTTACGTCTACCGGTGCTGAGAATTTTTACCATACTCAAGCATTATCAGCAACAAAAACTGTTATCTACTTTTTAATTATTAATATCATAAAATCAATGATAAAAGCAATAATGTGCCGAATACATTTCGCGTTTCTATAGTTTGACGGTGAGCTCCAGTACGATTTATTCATACTTCCACCGTTAAAGTTTAATCAAACCGCAGGATCTTCACGTTCCATACACCCACGTAAGTTCGGAGAACGTGGATAGCGCCGATATTTGTTGAAGTTTCAGTAAATGCTAAACTTTCGAACTATGGAGATCCAGGAATTACAGGAGAAGGTTTGATGCAACGAAATGCCGTACACGTTGCCATGAACATTTCCAAATGTGAAGCCACATCTTAACCAATTAATAATAAATTGTAAAAGGAGGGATAATTATAAATTAACATACCACTTTTATCGTAAATGTAATTTGATTTTATCGTAAACAATTATTAATAATTATGAAAGAAGAAACCATTTTGAATTAATTATACTTATAATTTTAACATAGTTATATTTTCGTTTTCTCCTGAGAGATTATTAATATTTATGAAAGCAGAAGCAATTTTAAATTAATTATAAACCTCCCATCGCCTTACAAAATGTACGTCACTTTTATCATAAATATATTTTGGTTTTATCATTAACGATTATTAATAGCTGGAAATAAATTATAAACCTCCCATCGAGCTGCATCTTATGCTATTTTTATCGTTAATACAGTTTGGTTTCATTTCAAGTAAACACTGCGTACAATAATTATCGATTAATTAAATTGAAATATATATTCATGGTAACAATAATATATAATCTGGGCAACAATCGTGGAACATGGCAATCAGAAAGACTGCTTCTATTTCCTATATGACTTTTTCAAGCATCTTGACTGTTCAATAAACTATAGTGCAATGACACTAGACAAAAATTTCGTATCAATAGGTAGATATAAAAACAGTTCGAAATGTTCGGAGATGCATAAAAATCGCTTGAATATTCCAGTAACATGTTTTGTGCATGGCAGAAATAAAAGCGGATCGCGTAAAATTGAAAATACGTGGCTGAAGGGGATCAAATATAGAAGCATGTAGAAAAACATTTCTATCAGTTTGGTTTTAATAAATAAACCTAAAAAATCAATTTTTATATTTGTGATGAGCAAATACAGAATACTAAAAGTAGGTACACATATAAGTACTTATTTGCAAAAAAAATTAGACTGTATGCAAAATTCCGAACCATATCTCTCTGCGAATATTTCAGTCATACAGGAACCAAAATACACTCATTACAGTGAGAGAAGGCACGAAAAGGCACATATTGTGACATCATCAATCATAAAAGATTAACATAAATCGTAAAAGCCAACGACATACATGTAAAGTTAACACAGAAATTACAGCGATTAGGGTTTGACGAATGTTTAACACGCATGGCATGCGATAAATATCAAGATTTCGTAAATATTAAACGCCCGTTTACCGAGGCTGGCAAATGCAGAGTATAACAGTAACGTCACATATTTATATATTGATCAACTTACTGATGATACCAATTAATGATTCATTCTCAAATACCTCAGTAATTCATCGCACATATAGGTCATATAACACTGGGGATTTCTGCCTATAATCATCCTGTTACTAATTAATGTAGGTCAAGCTAACCCAAACACCGGGTATATCAATATTAAAGGAAAATTCCAACTTTAATCTGAGACGCAGGAAATAGACAATCTCAACGAAACTGTGAGCAAAGTATCAATTAATATAAATGGATTCATTTCACAAATGGAATGAGCTTCATTCCACGGAACTGAAATTTCAATAGACAATATATGCAATCTGATAATGATTAAGGTTAATATTATATTCAAACATTAATTTAATTTTGCTCCAAATTAAAACAATGTGGTATCTTCTGATGAGCACCTATATACAAATAATTATAATTCGATATTCTGTTAAATACATGATAATGTTTAGTATCTAATTTATAAAGATGGTAGAATTTTTTAGCTACACATAAAATCACAAAGGTGCATTGTATAGTTACAAAATTAATAATACCTTTATACAACTGTCTCCTGAAAGACCAAAGGCATTCAGCATTTCCTCAGTAGTATTAATCAATAATTACCTTCAGTTAGCATTTCCTTATCATTCCCACATCTCGTATTCTTTCAGCATACAAAAATTCTAGCCCGGAGTAATTTATTCCATACATTGCAGTAGCACATTTGCCTAAAAATAATGCGCAGCCTGTCTCACACGAGAGCAAAGAGGGTCCGTGCTATGCTGAAACATCGTCAGCAGTGGTATCACTCGATAACTGGTCAGACACGTCCTGAACCGCAGCCTCGAACGCAACACGTCGTTCGCTGGTCAATATTTGCCATCATTGCCCCCATTTTGTCCGACCAATTTACCGCCGCCTCGCGAAGACGACGTTCTTCCCCTGAAATTCACCGAATTCCTGGGAGCGCAAACTTCGCCCAACAGCGAAATGAATTCTCCTCCCGCGCGATCGACTTTGCCGAAACGCTCACGACGGGCTTTCCTAGGGATCCCTGAACAATGGCGTCGCCACGGGGTTGTCGCGAAATTACTTGCTAATCGTGAGAAACGACTGCTGGCCCGATTATCGGTTAACGACGTGATTATTCATCGACCGCTCCATAACGTGAATTTCGGACATTTGCGGCCGCGCTAAAAGGCGCCCAGTGCTCGATCACTGCGCCACGATGAATTACCATCCGTGCCATCCTATTTTCATTTCGATAATTACCAGAACGATCGACACGCGATTCCAACGGGTTCCAGGGAATCGAAAGAACGCGGCCATATATATTACACTATTGGCATGTGCAATCAGTCCTGTACGCGATGTATAATTTCAATTTTGTAAAATGTTTTACATACCACATTGGTCGCAGAATTTCTCAATAGAGCCTTCTTGTGGGAACATTCCAATTTCTGATGTATATACATCACTTGATATGTTATGTATAACTTTAAAGAGGGGAATTTAAAGTTAATGGAGGTTTTTGTTCGTTGAAATGTTAACTGGAGTATGAATGAAATTAATTTTCCTTCTTTTCGATAATTGCTCGGAACTCTGTGAAATCAATTGCGATTATGTAAGAATAATTTTAATTGCTGTCGTGCCCGTCGTTGTGTTGGATGTAACTCTGCGTTTTGGTTTCCGGAAGTTAAGGGGTCTCCCTATAGTTACATGCTCTGAAAATGAGGCAAATTTTGGAGAATTGTTTAAAAGAAAAGCATGGAGTATTATGATTCCAAACTTTGCACGTTTATTAATTGACATTCGGAGAATGTGCTCAATTTTTTTTATGTGATAATAATAATTTTGTTCAAAGTTACAGTGGTGATAGTAAGAGGGGTTTGAAAAAAAGTTTGTTGCTGGCGATCATGATTCTGGCTGTCGTAGTCATCTAAAACGATAAACGCGAAATTTTTCATAATCTCTTTGCGTGTGGACCCCTTTTCTCATTAGAGAAATATTTAAGGACGCCTTAAAATGTTAAGAACAGTGAAGTTTGTAAGCTGCACAAGACAAATTATACAGACAAACATTATTTGCTAAAATCAACTAACAAAGGCTATGCTAGTAAATCACACGGTTTATTGACAAAACATTGCACCTCTACTCTTAAAACTTGTCAAGGAAATCACTACTTCCTCTATAAATTTCCTTCCATTATCCCTGTATTAATAAAAATTCATACACACCTCAAGCAATTGCAAAATTAATCAGTACTGCAATGGTCACTTCTACTTTTACAAAAAATTCGAATTTAGAAATTCACAACGAAGTATTCACAAAGTAGGTATGTAATTAAAAAACGAAAAGTCATATAAGGGCAAAAATATGTTTATCCAGCACACTAAATTCCACATTGTCCCGGATAATTATATCTAATGGAAGAGGAATGCCAAGTTATAACAACGCGAGTGTCTCTTCTCCAGCCTTCAGGTGATGTAAAAATGAAGGAAACGCAGTTACGGCACGTAAGCTGGTTATAGAAGAAAACGTAACGTCGTTACTTACCCAGGAGGGAAGTCGCTCGACAGATATTTCCTAATTTAATTCTGGACGTCGGAGAATTGCTGCGTATCTCTGGGCGGCATTAAAAGATGCAACGTTAACCAAATTGCACAAAAGAAATGGCGGCGGGAAGACTGGCGTGTGGTGCGTGGCGAAATCTGAGCCAGCCTCCTCGACGCTTTCACGTTGAAAAATTTCAAGTCTCGCGCTTTCGTGGCACGGCAACGGGCGGAATATCGTTCCATCCCTCCTAATTAGGTCACAGCTTGTCGGTGAATGCCCCTTTCCTTTTAAAGCCATTGATGTTCAGCGAATGAGGCAATTAGGAGACCCTTGGAAGAGGCCAGAAATACCGGCTAGAATAACATCAATCGATTTTATCTTGAAATTTAGGGATACTCGCCAAGGAAATCGAAGTTGCACGAAAATCTGAATCGCATTCGCAACTACACGGGAGTTTTGAATATTCAATATTTACGAAATATGTACGAAACATTATAGTAAATAATGATGACTAATTATTCTTTAATAGTTTGAATGCTGAGGCAACATATTGCAGGAGTCTTAACTGCTGATGTTCTAAAGACCGGAAGATCCTCCATTTTAATTTTAAAAGATCCCCAATGTCTTGTTTCGTTTAGTAAAGATCTACGAAAATTTATAGCGGTTTAAAAATAATTATTAATGTCTAATATATTTACCGTCCTCAACTCAGTTAAGGGGTTATACCTAGTCATGCGGTCGAAACGAGGCGAATGATTGTGAATTTTTTTGAAAAAGCGGAAGCATATATTTTTACTTGCACTTAAAAGAGCATCATTTAAAGAATATTTGGTTATTTTTTCGTAGAAAAATATTAACGTTTAATAAAGTAACAACCGATATTCAAGAAGCCTTTTTCAAAATTTGGTTTTCCGCTGAGCACTGCCATTCGGGACCAGATTATCTAAAATTAAAAAACAAAAAGATTTCGTTAGTATATTAATGTATTCTTTGATTAACGGAGGGAGTTTCCGAGATATTAAAATCCTGATTTTTTCGTGGAAAAATCACGCGAAAAAATCAGGATTTTGATATTGTAATATTGACACACACTCGTGAATATACCCTTTTCATTTCTCGGAACGTGGAACATGGAATTCCACGAGAAATGTGACACCCCGTGATCTTCCCGTTAAAGGGAATTTAAGATAGATTTCCCAATTCATCGCCCTGTGTTCTACAGCTCTCAGAAATTTAGTAACTATTCAAACATACAATGCAAACATACTTCATCAATATTTAACCATCTTCAAAGTACAAATTAATTTAGTGTGATTATGCCAAGATTTAAGTACTAATCAATTTCAAAATTTGGTTGTCACATAAAAGAATACTTCCATGATATTTTATCCTAAAAATCTGTAATTAAAGTCTTTTGAATGTCCTCGAAAAAATATCACTGAAATCTTGATAAATCACAAAATATTTCATTTTCTTTTACATTTTCGAGTTCTTGGCCGAGATATAAATGTTCTTTTCTAAGTTAATTTGACGCATATGGCTCAAGATCGCTTCTACTAAAATAGTTCACGTCGGTTTTCTATGACCACTTTCGAGGCTGAATTGTCGGCGTCGCACGATCGAAACGATTTACGCAAGTTTAATTGAGCTCGAGTAATGAGGTAAGCAGCGAAGAGTTTTCCGCCATTTCCTTATGGAGTATTTAAGACAGAATGGCCTACCTCCCCTGAAACGAGTTCTTTAAGTGCCGATTTTATAGTTATTAACCATTTTATGAAAGCCGTCGAAGAGGAAAAGTAATTCCTCATTCAGTCAAGGAAAAATTCGTTTTCCTATTAACCAGACTCACACTGTTTTTCTTATTAATGAAAACAGGTAATCACCTTGTGGCTTCTTCCTGTTCATTATCTTGGTACTCGAAATAATTATAAAAGTACTTTCTGCGGGTACATCCTTGTTAGCATTTCTTTGAAATACATGCTGAATTTTTTTTCACAATTCTTGCAGACAGACCAGGTGTCTTAATACTTATGAACGGCAGTGTACCTGCACATTTCAGTTTTTATTCCCCAAACGTATGCCCCGGACACCAAAGTACAAACTTTGTGGACGGGATATATAAGACGGAACAAGATTTTCTCCCGCAAAACGGAAGACAAAACGCGAAAGTGAAAACTGCATTTCCACCAATTCGAGCTGACACAACATACTGTTACGCCATTTCGAGACGCGGGGTGGCTGCTAGCATTGAATTGATTCAATTGCAGCGCAGAATATAGAGACGGGGCGGACCGTGGAAGTTGCCCACGGAACCTGGCCGCTGATTCTTCTTTCGTAACGAAGTTAATAACGCACGACGGGCCGTCTAATGCTGTTTAGAATGTTCCGGAATTTCGACAGAGTGTTCACCCCCCGCCATATTATGTCAGTGGTTTAGACCCGCCTCGAAATCGGAACATTAACTACGTTTGCACGTGCGGCTGCAGCGACTTCGCTCTGGCTTACGCGGCTTACACAGGCTGCCCATCTGTAAAATGGGCCAAAGCATTTGCATTGCTAATCTCGCGACGTGATGTTACATCGCGGGTCCGTTGACCCAGAACAAGATTTCCAAAGGGGAATGGCATTTGTTTCGTTTCAAGTCGCGCGTCTCACTCCCAGCCATTCGTAGTTTATTTTTCAGTCCAGCAGGGTGCTGTAGGATGCTCAATGCGATTAACGTGTCAGTGAGCATCCCCATACGTACTGTAGATTCTAAGAATCTCACGAAGGCGGTTACGAGTTTTGGTAACTGTTTTGTACTTTAGTATACTAGGCTGAATTGTTAAGAAACGAGTTTTTTTTATTGTTTCGTACTGTTGAGGTGCAAATTCAAGATGAGACAAATATATCGTGTCTCACACTCATGTCTCAACTTAATCTTGTGAGACAATTATTTCAATATTTTTTAATTATTTGTCATTAGTTCCATAAAACTAGACTCTCGTGAGACAAGTTTCGTGATATATTTTCAAAAATCTCATTTCTCGCAACTATTTCTATTATTTACATTTTGTTGCTGCTGAGATTTTTGTCTCGTGATAGGAAAGTCTCATGTAAAGTCTCATCGTGGATTTGCAACTTAATCGTTGACTTACTGATACGAGGTTTGGGGAATATAGGAAGCTTATTTTATTATTTTATTTAAGACCGCTCATTTTTGTTATTTTTCTCACGTCGTAAGAAAGTACTTAAAAAAGGTCCCTTCAAAATCCACAAGGGCGTCACTCATATCTCTTTATACACAATTATTTCACAAAATTATTAGCTTTTAAATAGACTCCTATATACCAAATAATAATTATCCTAACTCCTTCGAATGAAAAGTCAGGGTAACGGTACCTAATATTGCCTAGCAAAAGTTAAATCGTTGTTAATTTAATAATAATATATGTTTTGGTACGCAATTTGTTTCAAAGTACGAGAAAAATTATTTATGTTGGATGTAGAATAAATTACAATCATTAAAACCTACAAATTTTTAATTAGGACACAAAAAACGTAAGACACGCAAAAATCGGATGTTGAAATAGTGTATTAATATCACCTACTCAAGAAATATTAATTCATTTATTTAGATATGAGATTTTTAATTTATTTTCGCGTGTGCTTTTATTTTTACTTGCTATATAAATGTTTTTATAAATTTTTTTTATTAGGATTAGTTTGTCACTCGGCGGTATTGGGAAACTCAGGGTAGGCATAGGAGGTATTAAGAACACGCATACTACTAAAAGGAAAACGCAATTTTCATTACGAAAGTTATTTGAATCGATTACAGTCTTTAAGTACATCATTAATTAGGTATTTCTAGTAGATATTCTTGCATTCGCAGATTTATTAGATTTACCTTCTCCAAAGGTGATGTAAAATTGTCGCAGTCCATTTTTATATTTATTAACCGTTATTTAGTTACTTTACACGATTAAGATTCACAAAAATACTTCCTTTTCTGTAATTGTTGATCACATGACGCTACAATTACATTATCTCTTCCTAAATCTGTGTATGCACTAATTCAGTTCATGAACGATAAATTTTAGTACTTGCTTTCCAAGATATAACGAGTGGCCGTATTAGGAACATGAGCGATATTAGGTACATTTACCTATTACTCAATGTACATCATGATCGAGAGCGATAACATGTAACGTTACACCACTATCTTCATTAAACGATACGTACAGTAACCTTCTCGTATTTCTAAGATATACTATACAACCAGAAAATTTGGCAACAGCAGTCTGCCCTTATTGAATACCAAATACAAGTGAAGGGCAAGCAAATTCTGTTTCCATTAAACCGAATAAATATTCCGCATCAATAACGATAGGCCAAGATACTATTGTGAGAAATTATGTATCTCAAAAAAATTGTTATTCTTTCAACTCCATTGTCATTGAATGAAATTCGAAGCCATTTATATTAATAACAGGGAGTAGTGGAAAATCTAAATGAAAATGGAAAAAAAATAGAAGAAAGGCTCAATTTATTCCAATTAAAGTAGAAATAATATTATTTTTCATTATGGGAGTTATCTGTTTCATGTATCCGAATATGTTGTTTCAAGCTTTAGATATATTTCCCAGATAAACTGTGTTATTTTATTGATATGAATTTTTAGCATAAAACCCATCATCCCTTCAAGTTTTCGAAATAGGGCACTGGTAACCGTGGAACACGTTTCGAAGCTAAACTGGCACTCGTTTCGGGGCGGCCTTGTCGCCCCGGAAGCACCGTTAAAGAAAGTTTAATTCAGACGAGTCCTCTCGAGGATGTCACGAAACGAAGTTAAGCGAGCAAAATGTCAGGAGTAGGCAGCTTCGTAACTCGATCGTTTCGAAAGAAGCCTGTTGGCTTTTCCCCTCGTTCCGTATGGATATCACTTGGGAGGTGTTCCTTTTCGTTTATCAGCCCTCTTAGAAAAATGCATGAAATTGTAAATAGGAAGATGGGATGCTGTTTACATTGTCGAGGGTAAATTGCACTATTTTGGGGGATAAAAGGTGGATTTATCAGATTGACTGTCGGTTCTGATACTAACACAGCGTTAAAATTTCTATTTTACGTGACACGTTAAATATGACACGTGAAAAAAAATATTTTGTATCGCTTCACTTGCATCATTAAGTATGAACTTATTTTTCAGATGGATATTTTCTTGAGTCATCAAAATCAACCGAGATATCTTTGTTTCGAATGTATGGTAACGCTGTATAAAATGTACAATATTTAATATGAATTTCAAGAGAATATGCAATATTTTAAAGGGATTCCAGAAGAATACATATACATTGTTTGATAATACTTCCAAAAGCTTATACAATATTTGAAAGAATTTTCAAAAAAATATATAATATTTTAAGGAACTTTCGAGGGAATATGAATATTTAAAAGCACTTGCTAAGTTTTGAATAAGTTTCATGTTCTGAAGATGACCTTAATTTTTAGAACTGAAAAGCCACATTTCCTTTCCACGTAATGCTTCAGAGCACCACGACTTAAATCTGTTTCTTAATGTATACCAGATTGTCCTCTGGATTCCTATGTCAACAATGAACACTATTGTCTCAAATAATTATTCTCTTTTTAACTAATACTCTCCTAAGATATAAACACCATATAATGTTTTCTTTAAAACAAGTAAGGTCAACTGCACTTTGCAAGACTTAATTCAAAAGTTTATCTCAGTTATCGAATTCTTATTCTATTCTTTCCGCAAGAAGATTAATCACGCAAGATTAATGCAGGCTGCGAAAATCTCGCCAGCAACTCGCGTGATAATTTCATCTGAAACTTTGCCGAGTGTTTTGAAAACACTGTGAAATCGAATGAACGATAACGAGGTGTTTGAATAATTATTAATTTAAGGAGTTTTTAACTTTCCACTTCCTTAATGACCTGGCGCTATTTTCGTGTATTTAAATTCAGAATTTGCAAAAGTTAGGAAGTCACAAATATTAGATCTGTCAGAAAGTTCCATCGTTCCCCGCTCGAGTTATGTAGGTGGATGATAAAATATATTTACATTAAGCTTCGTCGCAAACATAATTTCCATTAATTTCCATGAGAATCTCCTGCCCTTCTGGCAATCTGTTGGCACCCTTCAAATGAATTTCTTCCTTAAAATTGAAAGATTTTATTCACCATTATTGCCGAAGCCTTTACTGCAATTGTTCTACAGAGATGAAAACCAGAAACTTGATAAACCATTTTATGAATAAGTAATGTTGTGTAAGCATTAAATACAGTTTGGGCAACTGAAGTTACATGTGGGAGAGCAACGTCAGGAATGAAGGATGGGGTCGTGTTTGTAAACCAATTAGGAGAAGATACAATAATAGAACTTTGGAAAGAAACACAACTAAATAGGTATAGATTTTGGGGGATGTCATAAATAATAATTTTGGAGGAAAGGTAATATCAAACTCAAGGAGAATAGTACTTATACCATTTCCACAACTTATTTCTATTATAATAAACAAAGTAGTATTGATCTCAATAACAAAATTAATGTAACTAATTAGAGCAGTTTTAACAGTTTCTATAATTTTTCAGTCCCTTCAATTTGTGTCAATATAAAGTAAAAAAGAGAAACATTCATGTTCATCAGTATGCATTCATCTTCAAATAATTAAAATATAAAAAATAATCGTATAATGAGGGATGTGATTTGCACAAGTTGTCTTTTTAAAATCGTAAATACTACTCTATTTCAGGAAACGCATTCATCGAATTCTATATTAAACATTGTACTTTGGAATTGATTGCCATTAAATGTTTAGGAAGACCCAGATTTTCACTTAAAGACTTAAATGGTCATTATCCTTGGTCTTGGATGATTGCTTAAGTGGATATAAATAATTGTGCATTCTCAGAAAGAAATAAAGAACGCTTATGCGAGCATAATACAGTTCTAGATGTCGATTAAGTATCCTGCTAAAGTTTCGGCGATATTTCGGCGGTAATCTCTGCGATCGTTAAAGAGTTTTGATTGCTTAATGAGCTCGTTAGTGCTTCCTGAAATTCGAATGGCTTCCGGTGACGTGAAAAGGTTACAGCCATCTATCCATTCCATCCGCAAGTTCCACTTACGTGCGCGTGAATTTCAAAATAAGATACGGTAAACAGCATAAATAATGAAATAAATTGAATGACAGCAAGAATGAAATACTACTGTGATGTCCTGTCCCTTTAATGGGATTTTATCATTTCTGGAAATAATAAATAGTAAATAAATTATAATCTAAGGTAGACAAATATCAGATTGATTTTCTTGACGCAAAGCATTTTTAGTGGCTTATTATATTCATAAACTAATAGAGGATTTTAATGCATGTTAAAGAAATTAAAGTAGAATACTTTCAAAGCCTCACTAAACCATTTCCATGTAAACTAAATTTCGGGGGAAGTCGAGCAGTAAAGTTAGTTCAACTATGTGGAGGAAGCATAGTGTATGGTGTCATACAATCTATAAATATTACATCGACTAATGTCCAAACTAATTACAAAGAAAGATATTTACGCCTAAACAATACATAACACTCCACTACAATACAAATCTTCTTTATAAAAACTCTTCTGTTCAGGTCACAAATGTTTGAAGAAAGTATGAAAGCAACAGGATCTCATTAAATTAGAAAACTAATTACGTTGTATCTGGCCACGTCGAAAAACGAATACAGGCAATAGTACTAATTGTAAGAAGAAAATATCAAAAGCGAAGGAAATAATAAAACGTGTGTTAAACGAAACTGCATGCACCTTATCCTTTGAGCAGAATAATCCATTATAATTGTTAGGAAGGTTCAAACGGAGTTTTCTTTGATTACAAACGCCTTTCTCTTCACTCCGAGGCTTCAAGTTTGATTCACTGTGGCTTGCGTTCGCCTTTGAACGGGGGTGGAAACCGACTTCCTTCATTCATCTTCAATTTTTCTTGGGAAATTCGCAAATTAGAGAAGCAGGCATTCGCCGTTTCAGACGCACACTCGAAAGACAATTAACTCTTTGCTGGTACCCGTCGTTTGACTGGATCTCGCAACAGGTTTTGCCGTTGAATTGGAGTTCCATATGAGAACAATGCCTTCTTTCCTTTGCGTGCAGGGACGCAAAAGGGTTCAGGCATGTCGTCCTTTAAACACGTAACCCCAGCGTTCCTGTTTTGCCACGTTTTTGGTGACGCTTTTAATTTGTCCTGAAATTAAGCTGGAAGGGGATCCTTTGAGTCATAAATTCCCGGGGAACACGTCCACGCATCTCTAAGGAGCGAAACGAAATTGGGAACACCAAGTGCATGCACTGTACAACTTGGGAAACAATGGATGGACAGGTCAGCATTTTAACATGGGGGATTCCTAATTAAACGTCTGTTGTGCTGCAGATTCAATGCTCGCAACGGGGGGGGGGGGGGGGGGCTTAGAAATTATTTTATTACGCCTGAAGTAAACTGACGTTCTTCAACAATCGTGCACCATATATTACTCACAATTTTCACTTGGTAGTTTTGCTTCCATTTTTAGAGATAAAGGCAGACATGCATATGTGTAATATTAATAATTTAAATATTTTCTACACTGTTGACAATCTGGAATCTACTTTCAAAAGCGTATGTATTTATTTCTGTATCTCATGCCCGCTTACTGTGCAAAATGTGACCAAAAAGTAAGTGGTGTACCTGAGAACGTTTTTTTATACGTACCTAATATCTAACAAAAAAGTTATTCGTTTTTGAACAATGAAAAATGTGAATGGATATTGTTTATCTTTCCCTATCTACTGAAATACGCTGCACTTTTGACGTGACTGAAGGTATTAATCATATGATTATATTCTACTTTTAACACTGTGCCGAACCTTCATTTGTGTACAAAATAAGTAACAATAATTACATTAATACAACGGGCGAGGTTCACCGCTGCTGATCAATCTAACCCTTCTATAATTCAAATTCTGCACAAAATTTAATTGAAGTATCAAGGTCCTGTTGTAAACTAAATTCACACAATTTATAATACAGAAGTTACTCCTGAAACACTAATGAGGCACACACTACGCAGCGAAATAGAACATTAATGAAATCAATAATTCACCTCATAACTTTCCGCCGACCATTTCTGTCTCACAGCATTGGGTAAATCCGGGGGTGTCGGCACTGCAGGGGAGTTGGTACAGTTGCTATATTTCAGTCTCTATATCGACTCAAATATCGACTAGTTTTTCGGAATGAGCATAAAATTCTGAACATGTTAGGTTTATTCTGACAAAATAAATAATCTCAGTGTTAGTTTTAATAGCCATTTTGTGTTAGGTGTACAGCCTCGGATTTACCCTACTTATTACCTTACTCTACAAATATTCACCATTTTCAATCCTTTGCTCTCCAAACCCCCTGGCAAACCGGGGTTCAAATCAACTTTCCACGCAAATTTCATTAAACATCATAAGGAGCACAGAATTCGTGATTCGTCGGATTAAATGCTGGAGGTACCTACTGGTTTCAAAATTACCCTGCTATATTATTCCCTATTCCAAAGATCTGTATTCGATCAGCGCAATAATTGCGTAAAAATAACTCTGCAAATAAAATGGAACGCAAAGGGTTGACACTCGCATAAGGTGAGAGGTGTTGAATGGCCGTGCATGAAGAGCCGTAGTAAGAAGCAGCAACGGAGAAGTAATTCTCAGGCTCGCGAAATAGCGCAAAATTATAATTGCCATCCTCTGATTCATACTGTGATTCGTGGGGAGACAGACTTTCGATTCAAACGAAAGTTGGCCGCGCGCGTGACAGGGTAATTTGTCGCGTCGGCACAGCAAACCGCGTATAAGCGTTTTACCATTTTCATCCCGGTCCAAATTGTACTTACGAAAAGTGATGGTTTTCGATGTTTTTTTATCTCTGATTACAATAATACTATTAGGTTGGTGCACTTAAAATTGTCGTTTCGCATGGGGAAGTTTGAATGAAAATATTTTTTGCTTTTTGACTACTTTATTTTACTTTAGAGTTTCTATGACATTTCTCGAGTCGTAAATTTTACGATCGGCAATTTCGGCTATCTACTGTACGATCGGCAATTTCGTAGCACCAGCCCAATACATTAACTTAACTCTACTCTCTACTGATGGCAAGCGATGGCAAGTGGGCTCCCTTAAACATCAGACAATATGTTAAAAATGGTAATGACCTTTTAGTAGCTTGAAAATATTATAGAAGTTCAAATATTATTACTGTATGCAAATCAAATTTACGCTGTATTACTATTTTAAATAATAGCTTTATAGTTTTGGGTGAGCCCCCTTTGTCTCCTGGCAAGCAATATTTTTAGACCCAGTCAGCCACTGCTTGTACGGAAATTGGGTCAAAATGACCCAAAATCGAGTCGCAAATTTTCATTCCTCTTTTACTAATGTACATATTATTTAGACTGAAACTCCTTCATATCTTTAAACAACTAACAACCGTCAATAATTAATAATAATTTTTTAAAATGTTTTTATAATTTTTAATTTTTAAGTTTCCCTGAATTTCTTTTATTGTAGAAATTTAATACGTTCTTTAAATATTAAACCGTAATAATGCAATGAACTGAGTTTTATTTTTGTATGCTCGTTTTGTGTAAATATATGATACTGGGTCAATTTAGCCCAAAACTTATCCGTGTAATTTTACAAATGCCATATAAGGGTTAATAATGCACTGTTACAACTTTTATAACAATCACGCATTACAATGCGACACACGCAACCGTACAGAGAAAGATGGCGCGAATACCGAGCGTTGTATTACATAAATACTTATTTTCAACAAACAGTTTTACAGTTCCTCTGACGATCATGGACGACGTGACGTAGCACGCAGCACGTCCGCGGTTCCTGGCCAATTTTCGGTAACAAATCGTCCGGCTCGCGGCAGCTTGTTAATGCAAACATAACTCTAATAATGCCACGACGAATTTATCGGTGTCATTAAATTAAAATACGCTTATTTAAATCGGCTGGTAGCAGGAAACCGCAGACAAATCGCGGTAAATTTCGGATTGGTTGCAGCCTGGAATGGAACGTGATGTCCAACTGTTTAATGCACCCTTGGAGTAATTATTGCGCGCGATCAAGCCGCGGTCAGAGAGTGTTTTCGGTAGCGAGAAATTCGTGTCGAGGAAGTGACGTGGGGGTGGAGTTTACTTGGGACGGCGTAGAGGATGGAAATTTATGGGACTACAAAAGGGCGTGATAATAAATGGGTCCTAATGTTTGTGAAAGTTTTGTCAATTGTTTTCAAGGGTCTTGATTTCTGAAAAGAGAAATCTGTTCCTTGAGGTGTAAGTGATTGACATCTTTAAAAGTGAACTTAGAAAACTGTGTCCGCTGATTCTTATGGAGAGATGAATGTTTCATTTCTGGGGGCATTAATTATTTATGACTGGTAAATTGTAAATATTGATCGATGACGAAACGAGGGGGTACGTAGTAATATGTTGAATTTCATTGAAACATTTACTAAAAATTGCTCATACATATTTCATATCTTCTAGCATACGTTTATGCTCCACCGTCAGATTTTTGATTGTATAAATTCTTTTCTGAAATACCTGCGGAATTAGAATTCAATGCAAATTGAAATTTTTTTCGTAACAGACGATTCTCATCAGGAATTTTATCACTCTGTATACAAGTCTTGCTGATGTAATTAAAATTGTAAAAGAAGATGATAGAAGAAAGAAGAAGATATATTCTGTCACTTCTTTGTGATCCAAAGATGTAAATAATAAAGTTTTTTAATGAAGATAGTTTAGAAGGTCTAATATAAAGCAAAGAAGTATTCTAAGTAAGTGTGTTTGAATGATTTCTTTTTATTATTATTAATCTTCTTTATTACTCAAAAAAGAAAATGCGAATAAAATGCAGTAAATGCGAGGATGCAGTGGTAACACTGTTGCGAAGCCTAACCGTGTACTATAAACTAAACTAAAATTGAGACAACAACAAACAAACATAATATAACCTTGATGATATAAATATAATTTTCTTAATAATCCCACGATGCATAAACTTTTTCGTACTACACAGAGAGAAAGTGAATGAAATGAAATTTCTGCAAAATTTATATACGTTTCTAAAGTTCTTACCAATCTGGATAACATTAATTGGAAACCATTTTTAAAACAATGTCCGTGTGAAAGGTGCAGGGAGGTATGTTTCTACTTTCCAGTCATATTGGATTGCCGCGCGGCTGACCATATACAATCCTGTTTCCCTTGCTCCTTTCTACCTTACTCCTCTTTGATACTCTATTTAATTTCATAAATCAATTATATTTTCTACAAATACACATTCCTGCGCGTATTATGTAATACCTACATTATTTTCAAAACTATTTTCGGCAGAGTTTGTTTATAACGATAATTTCGTATGTACCCACAAATCTGTTTAGAAATTTCATTTGATGTTTGAAATAAGTCACCGTTTACCTCGTTAACAAATGGTATGTTATATGAAGCGAAAGAATATTGTATGAAAAAAATTATGAAAACACAATACATATATAGATGTATAGGTACAAATAAGTGCAAATATAATATAATCGTTTCGTTTTCTCAATAGGCAAATTTGGAGGCTGCATTTCATTCATACAACATTTTCCACCAGAAAATTAATTAGAACACGTACTGGTGAATATAATTTTGGTGAATATAATATAATCTATTATTAAAAGGGGAACTAATTTTCTACAATTCAAAATTTACGTCCAACAAAAATTCAACGAAAGCATCCAATAGGGACAAAGTTTTATCAAAAGCTTTTATATTCATTTAATATAAATGATTTGCATTTTAGCCAACATTCATTTTCCCATTTGTTTAGCATAAATTATGACTTGCTTAAATATTCGAAGGGGAATCTAACACTCGAATCGCCCCTCGATAGCCTCGGAGAAATTAATTCTATATTTCGAATTTCTGATCGGCCAACAGTAATCGCGATTCGATCACGCGCTCCATACAGACTATGCTCCGGGAATAAATTAAATCTGTATATGAAAAAGGCCGCGGAAAAACTGCTGCATTTAATCCGAACAATTGCTTTTCCGATGCCACCATTTTGCTTCGCGCATGCCGTTTCCAATTTCGTGTCCTCCGCCTCTCTTTCGCCCACCCGTTTCGCCTTCCTCTTTTTACTCTGTTTACTCGTCTCACGCCCTTTTTATAGCGTAGCAATTGGCCGGACAAAACGAGCCGATAAAATTGCAAAATAACTCCGACCGGTTGCCGGAATCCCATTCCTTTTTTCCTCGTTTCTACGGAATTATATTCGTTAAGGATCGCGGCTTTATTAGAACGCGCCTTTATCGTGAACGTTGCACGCTTCACCCTCTCTCCCTCCGTTTCATCTGCACTTTACAGTTTCTGTGCGTCGATCGGCCATTTAAAAGAAACAAATTGGCCACGTGTAACGAGTTGCTCTTTGGAGGTACAAAGACATATTTCTTGATAAAATGAACGCCACAGACCGAAACGGTAGCAAAGAAATTGCTCGTGGGAATGATTAACAGTGGATAGTCTGTGCGAAGTTGATTTAGAAGAGACGATTTTTAGTCGATGGAATTATTTAGAAAATATTGAAGACGTTATTTCTTTCTGCAAAATATATACTAGAGTATTGTAAACATACATTTCATTTTTCTATAATTATTTTTTAAGCTACTTGCTCGACTCGTTGCATTGTGTATCGAGCTTCATTAATTTTAGATAATTAGTTATTACCTTATTTGGACATACGTATATTACATAGTAATATTAATACAAAATTTCAATATATTAGTGAAAATTTTGAAGCAACGCGAAGTTTTAGCTACCACCTTTCACAAACTGATATACAATTCACTCCAATTCAGTGAAACAACCGAAATTGGTCGGAACAAAAATATTCCCACTGAAAAGTAACTTTTCCAAAAGCTGCACAAGCTGATAACTAGTTTTTCGGCGACGTGCAGAGTGCAAGCACAAACAAAACGTGTTTCGTGAATATTCCGGCACCTTGTTTGAAAAATTCCCGCAAAACGTGCGCAGCTAGGCCGCACAGAACTGCGAACGCAAATAGCACGACCGGCGAATAACCAGCCAGCATGCATTAATAAAGGTACCTATCACCGTCGACGATAACTCGAGTCCTCCAGCAGAATTTCCCATCTACCGTTTCCCCGTCAATTTAGACCTCGTCCACAGTGTATGTTCGCATCGAAGGTTGCAGGGATGGCTTACATAACCGTTGTATATTTCTTAACTTTTTGCACTCGAAATATGACTCTCACGCACCGAACTTCAAATTGAAATTATATGCATAGGCTGATATCATAAGGCCTTAGAAAAGTGGATGAGTCTGTGACTTGTAGAGTTAAGTAAATTATTTGGTTTAAAATTAGTAGAAAATTCAGAAAAGTAAGTAACTTTATGTGCAAGTAAAGTAGTTCATCCGTAACGTAACCCTATTTTTTGTTGGTACCATAGTGCAGTTTTTGGGGGTGAAATTACCCCTTAAAAAAATGCAGAATATTCTTTTTCGTGGAATATCTCGAGAACGGTGAGAGATATCGAAAAGAAGTTTAAACAAAAGTTGCATCCTTTTTTTATATCACCCCTTAAAAAATGCAGAATATTCTTTTCTGTGGAATATCTCGAGAACGGTGAGAGATATCGAGAAGAGATTTAAACAGAAGTTGCATCTTTTTTACATCTACAAAATTGCGTAAAAATAATTATCGAAAAAACCGTACTTTTCAAATTACCCCCACCACCATTCCTTAATTCATAAGTCGTTCATTAATTCTTAAGCCGTTTTGTAAATATAAAAAACAGATGCAACTTTTGTTTAAACTTCGTTTCGATATCTCTCACCGTTCTCGAGATGTTCCACGAAAAAGGAAATTCCGCATTTTTGTAAAGGTGATTTCACCCCCTAAAACAGCACAATGGCACCAGCAAAAAATAGGGGTGTCTTACGGGTAAACTACTCTACTTGCACACAAAGTTGCAAAATTTTCTGAATTTTCGGGTTGCCTTGTGAGCTAACTTCCCTTGTGAGCAAAAGATTCCTGTCGCTTCACTAGCTAAATTGGAGTGCAAAGGGTTAAGTAACAGATGAATTTTATGCTCGATTGTAATAACAAAACTTCTATTTTATAAACGCTGTAGTTTTAAAGAGAATCCTCAGAATTTGAGCTTCAGCTTGGGAATGTTTAAGACCACCTTGTAGGACTAAAAAACTGGGTGAATTTGAAATTTGTTTCCTCAGGCAATTTTTACTTAAGATTACTTAAAGTTTCAAAATGACGAGGTATTACAACATGGTCTACGGTCATGTCTGGCACGACCTTGTCACCTGACACCCAGTACCGAAAGCGATTAGAACATAAAAAATAAAAAATTCTCATGTCAACTTAAAGAAAAATAGATTTTCTTTAATATAGCGGAGCCATTTTCAATAATTTTAAAAAGAAGAAAATGGCGGCTTTGTAAAGAATTTTTTCGTTTACTGAACCAGGTCAGCTTTAAAGGTTAATTAAAATGCAACAAATCAAAATATGATAAAAACCGTTAGTGTGCCCCCCTATTTTGAGCAATTTTAGAATCTATGCTGTGCACTCTCTGCCAAGCTTCTTCTAAAGTCTCATTATTGTGCGTTGATTTTGAGCAGCCATAATTCAATGATCATTTTAAATTTTATCTTCACTATAAAAGAGAACGTTCATTCGATATACAGTTTCCCATAGCATATAGTGCTAGGATACTGGCCAACTAGTAGTTTCCCGTAGTTCTCTTATTAATGGACAATCTCTACCTCACCCCTGAGCTCCAGCAAGTGCTTCAAACTTTAGGTGGCATCACGTGAGATAATCCTCTAATCATATCAAACTCCATCAATACCTCCCTTCTTAATACGAATCCACCCACTGTATCTAAACTCCCAATAAGAAACATGCACATATATTTCGCATTCAGAAACATATAAACTGTCTTTCAGACTCTCTGACACTACACTGCGTGTGCCCCATATGACATCCAATATGCAATGTAATATAATAACCTGCATAAATGATCGTACCCCGGACAATATTATAATATCACAGTTGAATGCATATGATTACGAAAACATCTCGGCTTGCAAGGCACACGCCACGCCGATTCCCCTGCAACATGTTGCAATTCCATAGAGAACACATCAACGGAACGGGGCGTTATCTTCAGCTGCACGTATCTACCCTTGAAATTCACAGACGACACCTCGCCCGGTTCACCGAACACTGGAGACGGTTTTCAACAAAAGTGCGGGTCGAAAAGTGCAACGGTCGGCTAAATAATCCCCATGTTCCGCGCTTATCCCTTTCCGGTCGCGATATTTTAAAAACGGATGTCTTTAGACGCGCGAGGTCACGAATGCTCGCGCTGCCTCTCGTCCCCGTACTATGCACTATTAACTTGACCCACATACTTCTCGGCACACCTGGATGCGCGTGCAAGTAGGTAGAAGTACAAATGTGGAGGGACGCAAGAAACGTATCAGCAATGCGACACCGGGGCTTGTTGTTCCAGCGATGAATTCTTGCGCCAGCCGCGGCTTCATCGGTATTATTGTTTGGATAGCGGAGATGTTCGTGTAGATAGCGTTAGAAAAACGAGAGTTCTGGATGTGTAGGGTAGCGAGTGACTACTAAAACGAGGAAAAAATGTTTGGGGCTCGGGGAACTGATCCTGTTGGATTCGGAAAAGATTTTCATTGATTACTTGATTAACTATGGCTAAAGAAATGGAGACTTTGTTTTTACTGGCAAGAGATATCATCCAACTGTTACACGCCGATTTTGATGAGGTGTACGTAGATTATAGCTCTCGAAAATATATTTCACACGTATTTTTTGTAGCGGCGGGGGGTAAAATCAGCCCCCAAATGTGGGGATGAAAAACACGTTTGCCCCGATATCTTGGAAAGTATACACTATAGAGAAAAATCTTTTAGACGAATGTGGTGTATATTTTTATAACAAATTCAGCCACGTATTCGGATTCGTAATACGTCAATTTGTTTAAACAGTATACTGAAAAGTAGTATTTTCTCACTGAATTTGATTACGTGGCTGAATTTCTTATAAAAAAAATGCATCTTTTTTGTCTCAAACATTTCTCTACAGTGCATAGTTTCCGAGATATTGAGACAAACATGTTTCGCTACCCCAACTTTGAGGGCTGATTTCACCCGCTAGATATTCACGTTTATCAATAAAAAAAATACTCATCAAAATCGGCGTCTAACGGTTAGATGATGTCTCTTGTGAGTTAAGTTTTAAATATAAAATTTTGTTTACAAATATTTAATTCTTTTCAAGTGTACATGGTGGACCAAAAATCGTAGTAGAACAAGAAAGGGGTGATTTTGCACCCTGAAATAATTTGAAATTATGACAGCAATTTTTTTCCTAGAAGGTTTCTGTTTCGAGGACGTGGATTTTGAGAATTACGCAGGTACGGACGTACCTAATGAAGAATTAGTAAAATGCAGCAGTTAGTACGACAGAATCTTTTTCAAACAAAGTTTCTTTTTCGAGAAACTTGATTTTAAACGTGGAACGGGTTATAAGTGAAATGCACGTGTAGTTGATGGATATTTAAACCAAGAAAATGAAATGTCGACTTATTTTTGCAGGGAGATTCATGTGTCATTCTTACTGCTGCCTTCTGTCTATTCTTGGACAGAGTCTTTCAGATATTCACAAGTATTTTAAAATTTACCTTTTCTTCTTCTTCTTCTTTTCCTTCTTTTTGTATTGTACTATAGACTATATTTCCTCATAATGAATTAATGCTACCAGTGAGTCTCGAAACTGTAGAAGGAGCACAGTGTTTAGAAATTTTTGCTATTGGAAGCCCCCTAACGATAAGATCCATGGAACTCCTCGCTAAGTCGGCAGGATTTATTTCAGCCGAAGAGTTTGAGCGTAGAGACCGTACAATAAGTAATTGCATTGAAATTCAGTGGATTTGGAATTCTTAATCCCCCGGAATGTGAAATTAATGAAAATATAATATTTACATAAGCCGATTTCGTGGTGAATTTCAAGCCACATTTAATTTCCACCCTCAGGGGCACGCACGCGTGTCGAAGTAAAAAAATATAGAAACACCGCCGTTGTTTGCAATACAATACCCCGTTCGCCCCATTTAACTGCAAGCGTTGAATATGGGAATTTAAAAACATATCGATTAAACAGATTCACATCGAAATGAAAAAAGGAGAAGTGTAATTATAAACATTACAACGGTATTAATTTTACGCGATCATTAAACCCCGTTTCATAAACATTGAGGAGGTCTATATAAATTTGGAAAAAATCGGAAAAATTGGTATCGTTTCATCGCACCCCCCCCCCCCCCCCCAAAAAAAACGCCGCGAGTGAAATAATGGTTTGCAATTGGCAGTTGGCGCCTTTGAGTGCGTGCAGCACCGCCGTGTATCTCCTGTGAAAGTTACTAACTCATTTGACAATTTTTTTTATGTATTTTAACAATGTCATAATTATTTTATACATGATAAAATATTTTTTACAATTATTGTGTTTTTCTGTGATGGTATCCAATTTCGATAACATTAATCCACCTTCTGTCCGTGAGAAAGGAAATCCTTGACTGTTTCACTCGAGGTAAAAAATTTCTTGTAATTGCTCTCTCTTTGTTTTTACTATGAATTCGGAATGCCTAATTGTAACAGCATTCGTCCATCTGTTGCATTTGAAAACCGAAATTCTTGGCTTCGCCATTGTGATCGAATACGATACAACTCTACCAATTCGCATACCAGGGCACGCCAATCGTTTCACTTCCTTGGGATATACATCACAGGAGACAAGTAACGGTGGAAAACGGAAGGACACGAGTTTGGCTGGATCCTTCGGTGACCGCGGGCTGTTCTCAAGGCTCAGACCTCCTTGTTAAAACTGATTTTTGCATTTTGATGGAGACCATCTGTCGATTCTTCGGTTCAAATTCCATGGAACACGGGAATTCGGAAACGACGGACACACGGCGAATAAATTAGGGGGCGGGATTTGAGGCAACCGTTTCCCAAGTGGCGGGCGCGCATGTGTGCATTGAATGGTTTACATTTGAGAGGAGATTCCAAAGTAATATATTTTGAGAGAAAATATTTGACATGGTGAGTAGAATACCGTATTTCCGTGGAATATTTAAAGGAATAACAACTTTGCAGGAACTCTTTTTACATAAATTTTGTTTCATAGTAATTTATAGATATTTAACGGTAGACGAGCAAGTTTATTGAGAAAATGTGCGTGGGTGTTCTGCTTCGGATGAGAATTAGAATTTGATGCCACATTTTCTTTGAGTGGCAACATATAGATACTAGAAAAAGCAGGGTGAATGTTTTTTTTTCATTGAAAATATTTTTTAATATAAAAATCTCTATATGCATCTTAAAATACACACTTTAATGTAACAATTGTGTAAATTTAATTAGAAAACTAAGAAGATTGAATATGTAATAGGTACAGTTTTCCTCAAAATGGTATTTTAAACAATGGTAATCAATATTTCTCGAAAACTTGTCGACCAATTCAGTTGAAATTTGGCACAAAGGTTTTTGACAGAGTTATTTAGTTTTTGGCGTAGAGTTTTTTTCATACGTCATAGTTCACTGTTTATCAATTAGGAAAGGATGATTTTTTACTGCAAAATCACACATATGTAGCCAAATGGCCGCCACTTTGCGAAACATTGATATTTTTAAAATAGGCTACGGAAAAAAATTAGATTCTTTATATGTTCTAGGAGAATTTTTTTGTTTCGGATAAAAATTATCGGCGATAGGTATTTTGGTTTCCGCTGCTCTGAAAAAACTGCCTAACAGAAATTGCTATTACATATTCAATCTTCTTAGTTTTCAAATTAAATTGACACAATTCTTACATTGAAGTATGTATTTTAAGATGTATATAAAGATTTTTAAATTAAAAAATATTTTCACTGAAAAGAAATTGTCAAAATCTACCCTGGTTTATCCAGTCCTAGGTGTGTGTTGCCTCCTAAGTATAACGCGGATCTGTATGGTGAAAATAACTGAAGTAAATTAAGAGGATGTTGAAGATTGTTAAGATTAGGAATGCTTCATTGAGGGAAAACTTGTAGCTATATCTATCCATACATTTTCCGATATCGATATTAAAAATAATTTCCTAACGGATCATATTGCAAGACCTCATTAAATGTGCTTCACTATAAAGCCTTGTTACAAGCTGAGTCACTATGCAGGATTTTTTATATTTAACAAATATTACTTATTACTTTATTTGTAACTAAAAATGCTATCCCATTGGTATATGCAAAATTTCATATTCTTTCTCTCTTCTTCCAATAATTTTTCTAATTATAAATGGTTCTTAACACTGGAGCTACCAAACCAGTCAAAATGACTGGTTTTAAATTTTGGGAATAAATTTTTAAGTATGAAAAATAGTGTATTTCTAACAATAAGTAGTAGAAATGTGTATAGTATTATGTATATATATGTTAACTATATACAAATTAAAGAAATATGAATAAAGGTTTATTTTCCTCGCATAACATACTTTTACTAGTAGAAATAGGTATACATTAATTGTCGGTAGTCATAGTACTTAATACCTTCCCCTGTAATTATTTACAATGTTTATTTTTTGTTCTGTTTTATTTAGCAAGAATTATTACAGAAATATTCCTCAACTAAGAATTCGTGCAAAATTCAATATTCAAAGTCGTATTCCTCGATAATAAAGTTAACAAAAATGTGTAACGTTTCCAGATGCGTACAATTAGATAAGATGTGAGTGAGAAAGTACTCCATTTTGCATGCTTGTCCCTTCATTTCTGGTGCCTCTTTTCAGACCTCATCTTACACAGAATTCAGACAAGTTTTAAATACAATAATTTCTACAATGCAGAAATAAAAAATTCTCAAAACATCCGTATCTCACGTTTTACCCTGTACTTTACATATCCAAAGTGACATAAAAATAGATCAACATTTTCTATAAAAAAATCCACAAAACATGTCGATTTTCAATATTTAATTATTCAATATTTAATAATTCATTATTTAACCAAGTGCATTTTTCTCGATGCTGAATAGTTTCCAAGAAGTGGATCCACCTTGCTGTTGCACCCCAACTTTGAGGACTACATTCACACTCACCCGACAAACGAAAATACCTGCCAACTATTTTCGTAAAAACTACCAAAAACCCGGGTGTCATTAAAGTATGAAAATGTCACTTGGTGAGTGTCCCTCGTTAGCCCTTATCCTGTGCCATTTAAAATAAGGAAAGTGTATGCGCTTGGAAGGCGTCTTAAGCGCTGAACAGTGTTCGTCACGCGAAGGAACACCACCCCCTAGAAAAGTTCGCCCTTCGAGGAGTCGATTGCCCTTAATCGAGCCGTCTCGGCAATCGCCGCGTCCCGTTCACCAGCGGAACGGGGTTATCCCCCGAAGAGAGAGACGAGCGAGCCGTTGCCGCGGCTCCCCCGGTCCCGTTTAAAGTCCCCTGTTGCGATTCAACTTTCTGTAATTTGATCAGCCCCGAGATACTGTCGCCCCAGCCGCGAAAAACGGGCGTAAATCCGATAACTTCTGCTCAAACAGATTCCCGCGGCCGTGGAAGGGTACCGGCCGCCGCGAACCGAGTTACTCTGTTCTTATAAAACAATGAAACCATAGCAGTCCTCTAATGCACTTTCGACCCCTCTCCGGGAAGGTGCTCGAAATGAAGGGCTCGTGGAAGTTTGCCGGACTTTTCATGGCCGTCTTGCATCGACGGTAACTCATTTCCGCTTTCTTTAATGGTCCCCGCTGCTTCCCCGTCTTAAACGTCCCCAACCGGTCGCGTCTTTATCTTTTCAGGGATTCATAAAGTTGGACGTTACGTCGTTGTCGGTTTTATAGACGTTGTAAATGTTGGGCTTAGTTCCCAGTACGCGAGCAACGGTGCTTGATAAAATTTCGCGCTCAGCGTCTTCATTGTTGAGACGACGGGGCCTGCGGTTTTATTTGTTGGATTATGCGGAGGACTGTATTGGATGGGTTTCTTTTCTTATAGATCATCTCGAGCACTACTGGCATTCGCTATGTGAACGTGTCTTTTTAAACAGAGAATCACGAGTGCGGAACAGTTTGGCGGAGTGAATTTTTAAGTGCCTAAAAAAATGGAAGTTTAGAAAATATTTACATGATTTTGGTAGGGGCGATTGTGACACTCGTAAGGATTAAAATAACGTTTGGTTCAATTTTTTCTGCCCAATAGGAAGGTCGTCATCCTTGGGACAAGTTAGAATTGGGTAAAATGTAATCTAATTACAAATTACAAATTACAAATTACGATTTAAATGTAATTGTGTAATTGATTACACATTAGTTTCTGTAATCTTTCATTTAGGTAGTTGACAAAATTGTGGTCATTGGATGGGAAATTTTTTTATTTAAGTACAAATGTGGAATCTTAATATATAAAGCAGAAAGTGTTTGTGTGTTTGTCTGTCGCCTAAAAACTTGCGAACGGTAAACTTTGGGGTGACGAAATGTGTCCCAGCTCATTATGCCTAAGAGCTAATCCAGACGAATGTGACTATTTGCACAAAAAAGTAAATAAATAATTTTTTTTATAAAATCAGAATCTAAATTTCGGGAAAAGCCAAGTAGTAAAGCTAGTAACGAGTAAAAGTTAAAAATGTTATTCCTCATGTGTTGAATAAAAGTAACCAGGGTTAACTTTATTCGACGAATAAAGTAACTTTTAATATTTAAATAATTTTTTATTTAGTTAATGCCCAACTCTGCTTGTTATAATCTTTTTGAGACCATAAGGCATGGCGTTAGTGACGAAAGTGACGTTATATAAGTGAAGTTTAATCTGAGCAGGCATGAATATTTGAAATGTGCCTTATTATTAGTTTCAGTGACATTAGCTTAATACTTATAATTTTCTGTATGAGAAAATTTGCCAAACTACGATATATTTCGTTACTGAAATGTATTACGTTAGTAATTAACTGTTTGTGGCTTTGTATGAAAGAAAGTTGAACGTTACGTTAATAATATTGCTAGCAACGTAACGGAATTAAAACAATATTGAATATATATAATATCCTCTTTCGTGAATTTCACAATCAGATAAGAGAAGTTATGTTTGAGCACAAAGAAAAATAAATAACGAAATAAAATAATTATCCTCGCATTTGAAATTTGTGTCTTCTCATTCTTATTTAATTGTCAATTAAAGTAATAACGTATAAAATGAATTCGCGTTCTTTTTTAATTTGAACAATAATTGAATAGCAACTTCAGGGGTGTATAAATCTAAAGTTGTGTTATGAAATCACATGTTAATATTCTTATACAAATTTACTAAAGTATAGACAATTTTCATTGACGAATAATACTTGCATCCACAATAAAGTTACTTTGCCTTCCTGCAGTTGGATTCCATCAAAGAGAGATATTAAAGCAATTGCTTTTAACCCCTCGCGATTTGAAAGGCTTTATGCTAATGTAACGTTAAGATCGATTAACTTAAAACACTATAACGATAAAGATATGAAGGGGTTGTAGGGAATCAATCTCGATGATTATCACTTCGCCAGCAAATCAAGTGCATTTAAATTTCTTTCGTCGATCGAGAATTCTCAGTAATTGTATACAATTAAGTACTCTTCAGTTATCTATAAATGAAAACGATGTCGATTAATAATTGACAGATGCAGCCGTAAAACAAAACTGAACTACCAGAATGAATAGGATATCAATATACTTATTGTTAGTAATATAAACATTCATCCTCTTTCGTTCATTTCATTAACAGGCATAATATTATCATATAAAAAATCTTCTTCAATATATAGTATGAAAATTTTATAACAATCTCTAATTTTTATTATATATTTTTAAACTAAGACTAAATAGAAAATGACTTAATTTTTTATAAAGTAGACAATTCGTACTACTTTAATATCACCCATGTAAATTACCAACCCTTTATGCCTACATTTGCCTTGGAGTTAATGCAAAAGTGAAGCATGAATCAATTTTTATACATACAGATATGTTTGACAAAAATATTTTAACTGCTGAATGTGTACATTGTTGGTTACACGTTTTGTATATTACTGAAGATAGATTAATATTTCAACCGACTTTACGATATCTCAATTGCCTACCATGGACGGTTAGATACGTTATATAAAAATCTTTTAATTGTTTTATTTCCCCTGTGCAGGCAGTATCGATTAACTATAATGTCTGTGCAATGGAGGCTCCATTATTCGCTGGAGGATTATTCGCTTTGTTTATGAACTGGACGAATATAAAAAGTAGCGATACTACGCAGCGTGACTGAATCTGATAACTGCAGAAATATGATAGGGACGAATGAATGCTCGTATGGACCTCGCTTCTCCAAAAATTGCTTATTTAAGCAGTTTCTAATTTATATGGGATTCAGTTCTAATAGACAATCTCTAACATTAATGACTAATATACACTTTTTAAAATTATTTGAAATTCTTTATCACAATCTTGAATTGAGTCTGTAATAATATTTAATATTTATTTTTCTGAAATATTGTTAATATTAGTGGTTGTAGGTACATGTTAATATACATATAATGTATACTATGTGGAACTGACTATTTTAATTGGAGCAGGAACTATGTATTTTCATCAGCGAAAAAGAATTCTCCCTTTTCCATAGATCGTTAATTTTGGTACATCGTATCCAGTACATCCCTCATTCTTGCGTGTTTCTGCTAACGGGAGCGGAAACTGAAGGGGAACAAATCCGCCATAATGACCACAATAATAGCCGTAATCCGAAAGGGTGGGCAGCCTATTTTTTTCTGCAGGAAATGAGTAATAACATTTCTTACCAAGGGTGGTCTATTATTATTGCATCTTTACAAAAATATCTCCACAACCTAGAATTAGAATTCACCATCGCATATTCAAAATCAATTAGATACAATTCTATCTCTTTATTTAATGAGACATTAATGTTATATATAAACATTACATTGTAAAAATATTATAGAAACAAAGTCAGAAGAGAAAACAGGATTACTATAGGGCCATTCTAACCCAAATCGATCACTCTTTGCGTATGATGTTAGTGATTTCTATGAAATTGAAGTATTATGTATTCCACATATAAATTACCGGAGAATTTAAATCATCACTTAACTGGTATCGCATTTATTTAAAAAATACTCTCCATCGAAATGCTCAATTTATTTTTCAATATTTTCGCTAGAACAGTTTCTATAAATGATTTTTTTTCTGCAGAACTATCAAATGTTCAAAGTAAACTCTTCCTTTTCTTCTTTTTTTTATGAATTTTTTTAATTAGAAATGTCATTTTCTGATATGCCCAATGCGAATAAACGTGACCAAAGTAAAATGACATGTATGTCGAATCTAGATCCCTCGATTGCACAGTATCTCGTGAAATCAGGATCAATTTGGTGTTGTGGTTGTGTATCGATCAGTGATACGTTATTTTGACTCCAGCTTTGTCACGCGTTTACACGGTCAAGTAGCCAATGATTGCGTCCTCGGTCGGACGAATGATGTATTCATTCTACTTGACGTACGATCCAAGCGCTAGCTTGCCAAGGAACTACATCCTCGTGCATCTATCTTGTCGTGCATGCGTCGTTTGTTAATTACAGTTCTGCGTAATAGATTTACGACTTCGTTGGAGATCCTCCTCGTATATTTAATTGGCTACGACTTCCTTCAACTCGATTGACTTATTTCACAGTTGGCAATTAAGTGAATGAATACCTAGGACTTCAGTAATTGAATACTTAGGACAGTGTTTCCCAAACTTCTTTGAGTTGCGGTCCCCTTTTGTTAACGGTAAGTAAATTTAATCATGTAAAGAAAACACATTAAAAATAGGTATTTCAGAATATAATTCTAACTTAATAATATTAAAAAAGAAACGCAGAAAAGACTTCGCGACTCACAGGTTGGGAATCACTGCTTTAATCTATCATCTTTTATGACTATAACAAAAATTGTAAGTAAAAATATCCATTTATAGCGGAATAGGATATTTTTACTTACAAATTTTTGTTTTAATGTTACATTAATGTTGACATTAATAGTCTTAAAAGGTGATAGGATAAAGTTATGAACGTGCTGTAGTTATTTTTGTTTTAATTCCCGAAGACTTAATTCATCCGGGGAGATTCGGAAGTAATAATGTTTACAAGACCTCGTTGTAGACATGGGAAACAGAAAGAAGTAGCTTAATTTATACCAAAACAATTCCAACGCGAGCAGATGGTTTAATTGGAAACCGGGAATATTAATACAAATGTTATAATTTACTTTGCTACTAATTAATGTAGGTACGTTGTGTGATCAAGGTATTGTTCTCAAATATGAAGAGGAAACAGTTTCCCTCGATATCCTGTATTCGTTGGGGAACGTGGAGAGATGGGAAACTCTAGCTTTCGGATATTTAACCGCGCCAACTATACCGCCGCTACTGTTAAATCCACACAGGGGGTACAATATCAGTGAATTCTGCGCGTATGGCTGCTATGCATGGCGTTGTATACAGTGAATAGAGGTAGAATATTCGAGGAGAAGGAGCTCACTGAGTATCACCAATGTTCTACATATTTGTCAATAGCCTGCAGATTCGGCGTGAAAATTAAACAACCTTGGTTTCGATAATAAATGGAAACGCAACAATTACATGCATGACCCTTTAGGTTTAAAATATTCCATCGAACATACTAGAAAACTTTTACATGGCTAGACACCCTGTGTGCAGATTGAGTCGTGAGTTGAGCCACAAAATGTTCATACGTATTGTACAGCTCAAAGTTAACACAAAAAGTCTAGTAAATATGGGTTTTACAACTATTTATTTTTTAAATATGTCCCCTTTAATAGCATAAATTAGAGGTTTGAAATTGACATAAAAAGTAGAAGGAATGTCAACCTTGCCGACAATTTTATCCTACTTTCTCTCACGTAACGTAAAAAGACTAATGTAGGTATTCTGCGTATTTTAACATTCAGCTTTTCAAACTTTTGTGGAGAAGAACTACGTTTATTAAACCTTTTGTGCTAACATCGAGTCGTGAAATGCGCCTGCGAGGAGAGAACTTTCAACTCACCCTGCAATTCTGTATTCTTTAAGCAGTTACATACCCTTAAAATGTCGGAAAATAGTGTCGTTTTTATATTTTTTTCATATAAAAGTCATATTTAAAAATCAAAATATGCACGTTGTTAGGTATAAATTAAACTGTATTCCTGTGTGCAAAAAATTGATATTTTAAGACATGGTGCCATAGCAGCCCTTTTTCCCAAGGCCTCTTCATACTTACATTAGTGGACCGATTTGAATAAAATTTCGCACGACTATTCTTAAGACTATAATGTAGTACTTGACGGCGTCGATTTAAAAAAATTGTTTTTTAAAAATGGCAGAGTCAAAGTCTGGCATGTGATTTTTAACCTAACTTTTCATCTTCTTTTGTTAATAAAAACAAAACAAGAGATCTTAAGATTATTCGTGGAAAAATTTGATTCAAATCGGTCCATTAATTAAGGGGACCTTCCGGTCTAGAGCCCAAAAAAAAAGATGATCTTTAGGAATTAATTACAGGAAAACTACTATATATAATTTAATGCGACTTTTGCATTGTATTAAGGAAGTATTAAATTATAGAAATACATTTTTTGTTTTAGAATTAATCATTGCAGACGGCACTGGGGAGTCGTTAAAGTCAAGGCGTCAAAAAATTGTTCCAAATCTGTGGAACCTGTATCTCCAAAAATTATTTATTTATTTTATTTATTGTATGTAAACGGGAAGAGGTTCCATTTAGTGTACATGAGTAAGAGGGTACATATTGAAACAAAAACCCATTAAGATAGACGACGCAGGGTACATAAAATAGTTTGTCTAACAAGCTCCGGTAATGAAAATAATCGCATTAGCAAAGTGCATAGCTAAAATAGGGAACAGCAGATGAGTATCACAGTGCATTATTCGGAATATTTAGATGACGTTTGAGTGCAGAATAAGATATGGCGAAAAGGTCAAAAGAACTGGCATACTTATTAGCTACTTCACAGATACGATTAATTGGATCCGAGAAGCCAAGATTCGACTTATAAGCCGCGGTATAAAACAGTCTTGCATCCCTGAACTACCTAGGCGGAATATGAAAATAAATAGAACGTAATATCTGAGGACAGTTAACTAGTCCATTGACGATCTTATGAATAAATAGTAAGTCGGAAACGATTCTGCGGTCTTGTAAAGTAGGAATGTTAAGAGTAGTGATGGGACTGATACCGTATCGATACATATCGATACCGTTCTACAAATTTCAATCTGGTATTGATACATATCAAAGTCAAAGGCATCAAAAGGAATCGATGCTTCTTTGATACTTACATATCAGAATGTATCGATACCTGTTTGATACCTACACAAAAATATCGATACCTACTTGATACCTATACGAGAATATCGATACCTGCAATATCTTTACCTCACGCTGAAGTGTAAATATTAAATGTGTACCAAATGACTGACAAGTATCGATAATTTCGTAAGTATCAAATAAGTATCGATAATATCGTAAAGTAACAAACCGGTTTTGATTCGGTATAGTATTGATATGGTATCGGTTGAAGAAGAATTGGTATCGATGATTGATACCAAGTACATAACATTTCGATGCGTATCGATATTTCCTATTGAGTACTTTGGTATCGAATTGATTGAATATCATCAATAGTATTGGTATCAGTCCCATCACTAGTTAAGAGATTGCATGAGTGGTACATTTGCACGTTCACCAATTTTATATGCAGCATATCTCAGGAATCTATGTTGTATCTTCTCTAGGAGATAAATATATTTCGATTGATGGGGTGACCAGATAACAGAGGCGTATTCAAGATGTGATCTGACGAGCGAAAAATACAAGGGTTTGAGGGAACATAGATTCCTGAAATCGGCTGTATTACGCATAACAAAACCTAACATCCTTGCAGCATCCTTACCAACATTACGATAGTGATTGGAAAAGTTGAATAATGAGGTAAAGCGGACCCCCAAATCAGAAATTTCGGAGACGTGAGTAAGCGCTGAACTATTCTGTCTGTACACGAAAGATATCGGACATCTTTTCCTAGAAGATCGGATGACGTAACATTTCGCCGCGTTTAAGGACATATTGTTCCTCTTGCACCAGACTTCAAATTTTAACAGATCAGGTTGCAAAAGATTATAGCCGGCTATGGTAGATATTCTTTTAAATAGTTTTTTATTATCCGATTCGACTGAAACTTTTTTATTTTGAAGAATATACTCCCGGCTAGGGTGGAAACCAGAAAAATTACAGAAAATACATTTTTTTAGAAAATAACGACACTTGAAGTTTGAAATCACTTTTTCCCTATATTTTTCATCCTTTCAACGCCTTTGAAAATGAAAAATTTTCCATTTTTTGTAATTTTTGGTGGTATCCCCCCCCCCCTCCCCCAGCCAGAAGTATATTCTTCAAAATAATAAGGTTTCAGTCGAATCGGATAATAACTTTTGGAGATACAGGTCCGTTTTGAGAACACTGTTTCGAGAAAAACGCATTTAAAGTTTTATATGGGCGCTGAGTGGCCGGTTGTTGCCCATGCATTTACCGCTACTCAAATGCCTATAACTTCGGGAATTTTACGAATTTCAATAAATCCTTTTAAACACATATTCCTAAAAGGTTGAACATTCGAAAAATGAAATAAAAAAATCGACTTTTAGACTGGAAGGTCCCTTTAAGGCATTAAAGCCATTTACGAACTATTACGAACTATTGAGGAAGTGAAAATTTTCAGTAAAATTTTCCTTTTTTTTCAACCGCAGCAACCTACTTATGATCGCAGCTCTATCTTGCAACGGCCCAAGAAAATAATACAAATTATTCTAGCACTTACAGGGTCTACCACGGTATTCAGCTTGGGATTTACATAATTTTCCACTGAAAAAATAATTCTTATTTCTTTTCCACTTAGATTTTTTACCATTTCAACTCCTTAACTGTAGCAACCTCTGAGCGTATCGAAGTAAAGGTGCAGCAAATCCACAATTAGGCAAAAATATCGTGTCTCACGTGAGATTTTCATCTCATGAGACAATTATTTCACGATGTGTTTCCACTAAGGGACAAATTTTATGTTTTTCATGAAAATAGGCTCTCCTGAGACAAGTTTCATTTGACGATGTGTTTTCACTAATGGACAAATTTTAATTTTTTCTTGAAAGTAGACTCTCATGAAACAAGTTTCATGGTATATTTTCAAAAATCTCATCTCGCGACTAGTTCCATTATTTACATTTAGTTGTTGCTGAGATTTATTGTCGCATGATAGAAGTGTCTCATGTAAAATCTCATCGTGGATTCGCACCTTAACAGAGCTTTGGATTCTAATTTCGACGCGCGTTTCGAACGAATACAGATTCGGGCAAATGAATTTTCGGATACCCGGCGCTCGAACGCCGTATATTTCCAGCGCGACCGACGTACCATTAGTTATGAGTAAAGGAATCAAACGATGGTTTCGACTGAGCGATATACGAGCAGCGAAAGCCACGCCACGAAACCTCGAATGTGTTTGCAATGAGATTTCCTATCAAGATTTCCGGCGGTCATGCGGAAACGTGCTCAGCCGTGGTTTACAAAGATTAATGACTGCCGAGAGTGTAACATGTCATAAATTATAGATTTTTCGTTTTCCCCTTTTTCGAGCATTGATCACGCGCTAACAGACGCCCGAGGACCTTTTTGCCGCCTCTGAAAAATAAGGACGAATCAATATCGACCACTTCCGATTTTTACTTTTAGCCTCCCGATATCAATCTTGTCGGGCTGTGCGCGAAGAAAAATACCTGTCGGGTACCGGAAGTGGGCACCACGTTTCTCCATCACTTGAGTCCCGTCGAAAGAATGAACGAGTGTACGTCATGTCTGCTCCTAGGTGTTGTAGAATCTATTCATATTTCGTTACTATTTTCTATAAATGTTCTGGAAAATGCACTCAGTTTACACATTCAAATCGATTGTAAATTATAAATGTAAATTAATTGGTCCTTATGCAGAAAGCTATCGACCCCCAAAACGACAAAAAATTAATTGAGCACAGTACGGATCCCATAATTTTGGGATCCTTTTTTGCAAAAAAAACTCGACTTAGAAATGAGTAAACAACGACTAAAAATTACTAATTATTAAAATTACCGAGCAATAATTCCGTTTCAGGCTTACACTTATTTTGCAGAAAACACCCAAACCACTAAAAATAAGATCAATCAGGTTGGAAAAGAAAGAACAATATTTCTTTACGGTTAAGCAAAATGAATTTGCCAATCGTCTTGAAATAATAAATCTAAATGAACTTATTCGTCGCAGATATTCTAAAAATATGGATACATTTACGGATTTACCAATATTATGACAAAATGGCAAACCTATATCAGATGCAAAATATTTCCAACAGTGTACTGTAATCGTGCATCTTACTGTATTACCAAAATCTTACTGGAGAAGGAAAAAAATTCAGCTTTGTTCAAATCTCAACTGCTTACACGATTGTTTAAAATTATATGTACAAAATTTAATTTTCCAAGGTTTCGTCCATAATGGGCTCTGAGAACGATCAATTTTGTATCATTTAATAAAAATTCAAGTGCCATTATACCTACGAGTTCACGGAGTTGACTATTTATAATTGCAAAGAAGTTCTTGAACAAGTACTTCGTTACAGAATTTAGTATCTCAATTGGTAGGTAATAATAATTACAATTTTATTATAATGGAACTTAAAACGGATATGCAAACACAGGTCCTCATACATTCAGAGAATATTTCATTTCATACAACTGTAATTAAATTTGACGTATGAAATTTCATTCGCACGTTATTTCAACATGCATATTAAAAAATTCCTGGAGTTTCATTATTTACCTTGCAATGAATAGTTAACTCGGATTTCGTTTTACATACTATCATAAATACCAATAATGTTACTTGTTAGTATTTAAAACGATATTATATCGTTACATTGCCAATAAATGAATTTTCAACAAATTCTTGTTCAAACCTTGTTTCCCTCACAGTGAATGTTATAATATTTCCAATGAAAATTACATATATCCTCGCCGTCCTATACATAAACAGTAGCCGGGAATTTTGAAACGTTCCTACATACTGAAAAAATAATACACTCCATTATTATATTATAATCATTGATTTCGGAAATTACCTTTATGCATTAAATATTTCAATAATAATGTGCACATAATTATTACCACCTATATAATAATAATTTATATAATTATTGCATCGATAGTATCAAATAGGTATAATATTGTAATAATAATTTTCAACAGTGCATTCTGTTTGTAATACTAGCATTCAAACTCACATTTCCTCTGATTCCGCTTCCTTGTTGAGAACAAAAGCCATGTAAAACATTTCACTGAAATTCCACATTGGCAAGGCAAGGGGAAAAAACTAGGAATGTTCATTTTTCGTGATGTTGCGACTTATAGCATATTTTTTTTAACTGTCGAATCACAAAGGGGTATAAAGTTCAAATACCCCCGCAAGATAACGTTAAACATTTGGTATACCCACTGGTTAAAAGCAGGAAATGTACACTCTGCACTGGAGCAAAATACGGAATGTCCCCACAATGAATTTATTTAAGAAGAAAATTATATGACAAAATTAAATTGATTGTACCTTCTTTCTTTACTGGTGGACTAAAATATTAAAACATAATTTTCTCGATAAAGCAGTATTGTGACATTCATATTTTTCTCCTTACCATTTATACCCGATTATTTACCTCGGAATTAAAGCATTGTTGAAATATGTACTCTGACAACAATGGCTGTGAAAAATTCTAGTTGGACAAAGCTTTTCGGAAACCCGTGGATTAAGATATTATTAAATTCCTCCATTGCCCAATAGGGACGCGTTTGAATAAAACGTTAATCACTCTGGTCGAGTGGAGATCGATCTGATGGCTGAATACTTTCATTAAAATGCATCCGATAATTAAAACGAGATTAATAGACGCCAACCGACGGAGCATAGCCAGGCGTATCGATATGATCGTCTATTTACGCAACTGCGCTTTAATATACCTACAGTCGAACGATGGATGATTTTAAATCCCCCGTAATATACTCGGACTCTTCGACAATCGAGCTTACCGTGCAGAGCCAGCCCCGATCCTCTCAAATATTTTCATTTCATTATAGCTGCGCGGAAGAGTCGATAATCATATAGCCATGTTGTATCAAGAATCTCGCGCAGATAAATGTAAAAAAATAAATGACTGAAGACTAGTAAGTGAATCATACTTTTGATTAGCGAAATGAAGTAGAGTGCTTTCACGGAAATCCACTGATGCAGGATTAGACCGATGCGTTAGCTAAGCTGAGTAGATGTATGTGATTATTGATAGGCCTTAAATCCGGAGTGTTGGCGAACATTCGTGGAATAATATTTCTAATTCATGATACTAACGGGTGCTGACTGCTGGTTGCTGGTTTTACAGTGTCGTAGTGTGTTTCAGTTATTTTTGTGAAATAAGGAAATAAGGTGGAAATTAATGGCTAATAATTAAATCGGTGCATAGTTGAGTGTACCTATGCGTTGTGAAATGCGAATTGTTTCAGAAATTGATAAATATTTTGATGATACTGATTCTGTTAAAAATGTGCTGAGTCCGGGTGTAAATTTACTGGTAAAGAAAATAATTTCAAATTTGGTATACTATTTGTGACATTAGTAATAAAATTCTTAATGAATGTCATTCATTTGTAAGAATATTATGGATAACCCATATGTGACGTAATATTCGATGATTACCAAATATTGTATACTTGAGAAAATGATATATATTCATGCATAAAATTTAAATAAAAGCTAGAAAAGATACACGTTATTTCACCCGTATAAAAATGTTAACAAGTGCTTCTAATTTTAATTCTCAGAGTTCAAATACCGTCTTTGTGCATTGAGCATTATCGATGAAATTTATTGAAATTTTGACGAATACTCGTGTTAGTGATCTTTGTGATGGAATAATATCATTCGTTGTAAGATAAATAGCGTTATTTCTAGAATAACAACGGCAGAGAATTGGAATTCAAGCGATAAAGTTATCACGTGCGTCACAGATTATCACCATAATGTTTGAAATAAGTGAGAATGAGGGTAGACGAATATCGTGCCTGCCACGGAGAAAACGATAAATGGAAAGTGTAGGTGCAGAGTAGCGCGAACCATGGATCTATGTTAACGTAGAGAATGTATGTTCAATCTACTAAGTGTTTCCAATAAGAGGCCAGACATTAATAACAGTCATATAAAATCAGATGGTAGCCAAGAGTTACGAAAAGCTGACTTTTATACATTTTATTTCAACGTTGGTTATTAAACTTGATATTGTCTTACACGACACATCTACGAACTAAATATTTCGTAGTAAAAATGAAAGCTACAGAAAACATTTAAATTAGTGAACGTCTTCCAAGCAACTATACGCTTTAGAATATTCCAGAATAACTTTAGAATTTACAGAATAGTAAATAAAATGACACAAAACATTCAAATTTTGAAGAAACATTTTTCTGGACGAGATATGAATGTTGGAGGAAGGATTACTGCGTACTCGTTAATATTCAAACAACAGAGGAAGACTTAACAACCCTGTGTCCCAGTAACTAGACTCCCAAAATTTAACAAATGGGAGGGAAGTCAAAGGACTTTATGTGGCAGAAGAAGGGAAACGAGGACTTTGTGAATAGAAGAAAATGGAGCAGAGTTATTAACGAAACTGAAGTAAATGTGTATAAACGTGAGCAGTGTTTTAAATTAAAAAGCTGAACAATTTGCAACGAAAGACATTTACAGTGTGGAAAGAGAGGACCTACAAGTTTGTTGCGAATTTTCCAGCTGCCTCTTGAACACAGTGAGGGCATTCGTTTTTCCTCGTAGTTCGCTTTGTTGCATGGTGCACCATAGACCACCGGCGCTATGATACGTGACCGACATGACTATCATCCCCTTCGAGCTTTCGCCGACCCCCTTGACTCATCTCTCATGAAACTCTATCCACATTGTTTCTGGGTACTAGCTATTTCGAAGCATACTCCTCATGCCGCTGTCGTCGAGAAAATTTACAGAAAAGGTGCCCTGTTTAAGGGCAACATATACTTGCTGCACAATGTGTCGCTGATATATTTTTATTATTAATAATTTTAGAGACAGGAGAGGAGGCTGGAGAAAGTCTTTTAAAATTATAGAATTGTAGCTTTGGATGAGACCGAAAATCACCGGGAGGTACTACTGAGAATATTAATGGACGTTAACAACAAATTGTTAAGGTGTTTCTTATAATTGAAATGGGAATTTGAGGAAGGGATTCTATTAGTTGGTGAAGAGTGAGAGAAAGATCCTTTTTCTTCTTCAATAGAAAATAGTTAACTTGCATTCGATATTATGTGCTTACCGTACTTGGGAGTTTATAATTTTTGCAAATTTTGTCTTATTTTCTAATTGTTTCCTAATTTTTTAAAAAAAAAAAGTTAGACACAAAATCATAGAATTTTACATTGGGGAAAAGGTTCCTACAGGAGATAGGAAACGTATCCATGAAATAACACGCACTGATAATTGGAACTTTCCATTCTGCTAAGAACTTCAGTCAGCGTATGTACACGTATGTAACTCAATTCAAAAGTTCGACATATGAGAGCTCCAAGCGAAACTAAGTTAAAAGTTTAGAGACCAGGAGTTAAGACCAGAGAGTAACACAATTGTGCGCGTTGAAATTCAACAGTTTAAGAGATGAAAGGGCAAAATTAGACATGGATGGAACAGCCAAAAACTTGTGAAGTGAATGCAATCGATCCAAGTCATATCCACAGTTGGTAGATTCTTTATACTTTTTGGATTTTGTTTGTTCTGTAAGAAACAGCAACTTTAGAGATTGAAAAACTGATTCGGATGTATTGTTCTATTTGGAATAATTGACACAATATTTGCGACAAAATATTGAGAAGTACAGCCTAACTGGAACTACATAATGTATTTTCCTGTATACCTATATGTGTATACCGTTAGCTTGTTGGTAAAACTGACCTGTTTTATATTTTTTAATTTTTGGTAAATGTAAATTGAAAGTCCAATCTATGACAATAAATCAGGTAATAATTGAAAAGCTATTGCAAAATACATAAGTTTCTCTCCATATGGATTTTTATTAATTTATGGTTGTAAAAAACATAGAAAGTAATTGCTTCCACTAATCCGGAGGCACGATGATAGGGTTCAAGTTAAGCTTAAATTAAAAAAAAATTACCCGAAACTATTTTTCAGAATCAATTTATTTTTTACCGATATATTATTTAATCATAGTAAAATACGTTAGTAAAATATTATTAAAAAAATATGAAAAGCATCGCGGCTAGAGCCTGATGCATAAAGCTCCTCCGGGTTCATGGGCTTCCAGATTGCTCGGACGGGGATGGTCTGAAATACAAAAAAAATTATTTACTTCAAAATAGATATTGCAGCTAAATTGTAGCATACGGTTTTTTGGATATCTTCATTCATTCGTTAGTAACAAATTTCTAAAGTTGAGTTTCTAAAAGCAGAAGCCAAAATATAAATTTAACTTTTCTCATTTCTATAATTTCCAGAATTGTCAAAAATCCCTAAGCTACCATTTTAGCTAAAACCCTAAAAAATACAATAGTACAAGTCTACAGGAAGTGCATTAAACACATTACTTTTACTGCATAATCTGCAACTGAGTTATTTATAAACTGCAGATTTAGAAGCTGTCACACTCACCTCAAAAGCAAATCTCTCACCCCGTTTAAAAAAATACAAAGGACACCAGTTTACGCAACATAGACCATATTACTTATTACTAAAAATCTTACTTTCAACATCTCTTCGTAGTGTTAAGGATAAGGGAGATTTGATACTTAGAACCCACACCCTTGGTGCATCATCTCGTTCAAATAAACGCACGAATCTTGCACTCCCATCTAGCCGCACGTTTCCACCAGAAACTAATTAAAATCTTCATCCACAGAAGTACAGCAACTGGCGATTAAATTTTGCGCGGCGCTTAATTCGAAACGGCAATTTCGCTTAATCATCGTCACAGCGACTGATACACCTCGACGGTAACTTGGCCACAGTTTCGAAATCCTAGCTCCATACGAATTACTTTGTTATCCATGGGACAGCCCATTAACGAAGGGACCTTCCGGGGTGTTAAATCGAATTCTCGTCCACGTAGAGTCGTCAAGACTACCTAGGCGCCAGAAAAAATATACGCTGTCCCGATAACTTGGCGACAATTTTATACAGTGAACACAGTAATACACAGGGGTGAGAGGTTCTGAGGGTGCAAGGACCCGGGGCCCAGAAAAAGGAAAAATAAAGAAAAGAGAAAATAAAAAAAATGAGAACAAAAAATTTCATTTGATTAAAATTGAGAAAAAAGACATTAGAAAATAATTTCTAATATAATAATATAATATTATAATGATATACTAATAAAAATATATATTCAAATATGTTAGTATTTATTTATTGATTTCTTTTATTTTCTTATTTTATTTTTTTATTATTGTTATTATTATCCCCTTTTTAGTGATTTCGTTCTGTGATGAGATGTTATGCTTTCTTACCGTTGCGAAATTGTTTGGGGCGCCAAAATATTTCTTGCACCCGTGACCTTTTATAGAGAAGGCCTGCTCTGGGAATACGCTGTACCAATTTGGCACTAACCTATAGACACTGTATTTATACGAGCAGTAGGAAAGCGACGAAGGGTAGAGGGGATGATCATAGGTCATGAAATGTGGGATGGATATAAAAAGAAAACGTCCGGATGGGGTGGCAATGAAAGGCTTTGTGAGATTGATAGAGTGAATCGCGTATAAACCCTGACGGGACAAAGCACGAAATAAAGGGGAAGTGGTGCGAGTGGAGAACGTTGAGCGCGACGACGTTGCAAAGGGTTAAAAGACGTGTTGCATTTTTCTCGGCGAAGTGACTGCACCTATCGCGCTGGCGAAAGTTTGCAGACTGTCGAATATATCGATTGGTCCTGCGACACAGGCGAAAGCTGAACGTGATTTCACGGTGAACGGAATCGTATGGTTCGAGGGAGGTCTCGGGTCGACGCGGGCTCGTTTATTTACACATTCATGGCTTGAGAGAAGTTGCCGCGGATTTTTGAGGACAGGTCCACTGCCGCGGAAGTTGGCAACTTGTTCCTTGGGAAAACGGTCACAGCGCTGCATCGCCGCGTTTGCAGTCGCGAGAAGTTTTAGGGGACTCGCGTGGAACGCGATTTTCTCTCGGGATGAAGTACTTTGCATCTGTCAGTCGGCTTCTGAAGTTCGAAGCAGGGCTGAGAGCAGTGGGTCTACGGGTCTTCTGATGATTTAAATTGATTTCAGCATTCAATGGTTCTACGTGGTTGACCTTCGTCCCGTGCTAGATACGCGGTCGCACGCCAAATTAAATTTGTGGGATTGATTGAGAGGCTATTTTTAGCTGTTTAAATATAATTTATTTTCAATATGATTGAGTACAATTATGCGTCGTGACGACTTTGTCAAGTACAATTCTGCCACGTGCGTGGCGATTTCGACGTAACGAAAAGTAGCAATGCTTCGTGAGCTCGCCTCACGCTCGCTTTGCGCTCGCTTTGCGCTCGCCTTGCGTTCGCTCCCCTCCAGTTCTACCATAGACGGCCGAATCCTGGCGAGACCGCCCGACGTACCCAAATGGCGGTCGGCGCCAACCGAGAACACGCTTAACACAAAACCCAAAAAAAAACAAAAAATGTGAGGATAAAAATAGCGACAACCTTTATGCTCCTTAACACGTTGCGTGCGGCACCAAAAATAGTTGACCGTCCCAGATGCCGGAAATAGATTTTTGTATAAAGTGCACCTTTTTATGCTACTTTCGATATTTGATAACATTTTAACCAAAAATAATTTGTTTTTGTTAGAAAAAAAGGCATGACGCGTTAAATACAAAAAACAGTTGCAGAATGGTGAAAAACGCTGCATATTTGTAACGACTGCACACACACTTATGAACACGTTCGTACTAAATGGGTATGCAAAAGGAAAATTCGATACCTGCAAAATTCTTCTTCCCCTTCCACATTTATTGGGACCGGGGCCAAGACGTGACCGTACACGTCACCCGCCGTAGGATAGGGATTCCCCATGACGTGACCGTACACTAGGGTGTGCGAATTTCGCACTACGCCGTTTCGAATTTCGAAAATTTGGGTTTTTCGGCCCACCCTACCGTACACGTCACCCGCACGCAACGTGTTAAGGGGTCATTCTGGTTAGCGCGCCGATAAATTCAGCGATTTTCAGGAATTTATTGCGAAGAAACGAATTATAGTAATGGAATAAAACTTTTTTCTATTGATTAAACTACCTTTCTATAGTAAATAAAAAATATAAAAGTATAAAGTTATTGCTTTTAAAATGCTTTTGAAGATGATTTTGATGGCATGGTTAAAAATTCATTCTTCACTCGTGCAGGCGATTTCAGCTGTTGGACTTATCTGAAACCAAAAATACAAACAGATTCTTGATCAGTATAACTGTCGCTATCGTCCGAATTATAATTAATGATTTATCACTAAAATTAACAAAATGACGGACAAAATGTAAGAATCAATATATTTCGGATTTGTTTTCTGTGCTATTTTCGATTTTAAAAGTATGTCAGACTCAATAAAAATACTTGGTTGTAGTCCCTGCCAGAGTTATAGGTGTGCAAAATAAGCAGTGCAAGTTATAAAGCAATCGCTTCGATAGATTTTCAGATTTTACCTGCACCGTGTGAAAAAATGACGTTTCGAGAAAAACGCGTTCAAAGTTTTCGTCTATAGAGAGTAAGCCTCTGCGCTCTCTACAAAATGCCTATGTAGAAGCTATAATAATTGGAACTTTAGAAAAATGTTTAAAAAAAATCGACTTTTTCAAACCGTCTAACCAGAATGGTCCCTTAAAGCTTGTTACGCACTTGCGACAAGTTGCCGGCAACTTGGTCGACAAGAGACCAGAAACCTTTGTTGTTCGCCGCGACCAAGTGCGTCCGAACTCATATATTGGGGACCTGGTCACTGGTAACTTGTCGCAGGTGCGTAACGGGGCTAAATCGTTGCGAAGAACAGGCTGACGCGTCGGAAGACGCGCGTCGTTCAAGCACTTGCATACATCGATTATCATTTCAACTTCTCGATCATCTCAATCTACTTTTCTCATCACTTTTTCTCGACCCACGAAATATCTGATTTTCCACCGTGTCAGGGAACGTGTTAAGTTCAATTCTAAATATACAGTTATTTAAGATTTTGTCAACACCCTACTGGAATAACCCTACAATAGCAAGCTTCCAAACTGGATCGAATGTTTAGGACCAGATTCGTAAAACGATAGCGCCATAACAAGGAATGTGCACACTATTTAATCAGATCACGTATTTGAACGTTAAGAGTATCAGCCACGAGGGCAAAAACAGTTTGATATCTGATTTTGTGAATGGCCACCGCAAGGACGCCGATAAAAGCAGACGTTTCTAATGATTCTGGCACAAACAACGGGATCAGAGACCCGCATATCGCACGGTCTTGTCAAACCTACCGAATGAGAGATCGAACAACTAGATTTGGCACGTTTACGTGCACGCATTATACCGAGCATTGGATCAAAGCTATTGCCACATCGAATACCCACTCTCCCTCTATCTCTCTCTGTGCCTATCCGTTAGTTCTTGGTTCATCCTGCCAAAACGTGTGTACCAACAGGGGGGGGCCAGCCAATTGCGTTACACGTTGCGAAAGCTATCGTTACAACGCTCAAAGTCGTCTTTACGTTCCGTTACGTGACTTGGACACCGCCGATAACGGCAAATCCAGGAATCCAGAGCGATCCGGAAGCCATTTCCGTGTGCTAACTACTGTGTTTGCCTGGAACGGCTATGTAAAGACCTTCATTGAGGATTGATTGTCTGGATTCGATTGAAATATCGGACTAGTCTCGGTAATCTGCCACTTTCTGCTTACTTTGATTGATTAACGAAATCATCATAACCAAAGTAATCACCGATTGGGTACTTGTCTATTACTTGTGACTGCATAGCTGCGAACCATTAAACTTGCCTCTCATTCTATAACGTATAGGAACGACGTTTGCATTTCAGTTCAATTGGCTTGGCGAGTGGGAATTAATCTAGGCTGTTTGTACTTTATGTCGTGTCAACAGGAATTAGGATTGTCAGGCAAAAAGTAAATGATATTTACGATTTTTTTCAGAAGACTATTGTTAATATTGGTTTTTAAACTCTTCTGGGATATAAGAAGGCACCTTTAAAGTTGCAAAAACATTTTGTTTATGTCGGTCCGTCTTATTATTTATTAATTATTGTGGAATCTTGTCAACCTCTTCTAAATGAAGATTAAACGCAAGGCGGAGAAAAATATCTGACGTTTGAAGCCTATGTGTCTGCTACATATCTTCAAAGGCGTAATGTCTTTTACATTTAGATTGGTCCAATAAATACCTGATATCAAAATTGACATCCCGACATTTTTGGGCAGTCTCGCACAAGCTCGTATATCATGTGAGAGGTGGCAATGCGCAATGCAGTGACTCGCCATTAAAAAAGGTTATTAACGCGCGCAGTGCTACCGAATCAGCGTATAGAATTAAAAAACGCATTTCCACAGAAAATAATATTTCAGTTCTGTGTCACATAAATATTCTACGCTGCTAACTTCACTACTTTCAAAAGCTGCAATTGTAGTGACGTTGGATTAGATTAGGTGCTCACAAAAATAAGATTTCCTTTATTTACAATAAAACATCCTCTATTCTCGAAATATCACAATTCTCAAAAAAATTCTTCGGAACACTTATCGCAGATATCCTTGTCTCTTCACACACTTTTTTACAAGCGAAACGCGATTTGAAATTAGTGAAAGTCGTTTGGAGCTGGGTTGCTAATTTAATGGAGAATCTTTCACTTTCAAGTATTGTATCAAATATCGAGTGATGCTTTACTCAATTGGATTACCTATTAGGGGGAGTTGGGGCACTTTGGTGCCCCGGACACAATGAATTAATATTCTCTTGATATCTAGAAACAGTTAGATCTGTTAGATGTTCAAAATATGAACAAGACACCCTATAAGCTATCATCTTGATAAATGATATAAGATGATACCGTATATATATATATATCAAGATAATATTAATGTTTCCTTGCACCCCTTGCATCGAAGTGCCACAAATCCCCCTATATTTACAAAGATATAGATAAAAGGACAATAATGAAGATAGCAAAATGCTAAACATATAGAAGCAGCAAATACACTGAGAATCAAGAGATGAACTCAGTTAAGAGATAAAAAAGGAACCTTGGCAAATTACTGTCCCTATTTATACAAGATTAACACTAGAACTACCAAACCAGTCAAAATGACTTATATTTAGTAATAAATTTACTATTTTTTAGTATGAACAAGTGTATTTCTGAGTAGCATAAATATGTATAATATTATGTATAAATTTTTTAAAAATATAAAAATTTTTAAAAAATTAATAAAGCTTTATTTTCCTTGCATAACGTATTTGATAAATAACCAGTCATTTTGACTGATCTGGTAGAAATAGGTATACATTAATTGTCGGTAGTTCTAGTGTTAAATAAAAACTCCTTCCTATGGTAAATTCTCCCTCTTTTTAGTCTTAAAAAAACGTATACCTAATCGACGGAATTAAATTAACTGGAATTACGTATTTATTACGCTAGGTACTTAAGATGTAGATGTTGCTATATACCGAAGTACCCTCTGCACTCCAACCATGACTCCCAAGAACGTCGAAGTTTAAATTACCGTAATATACCAATTCCATCAAACTTTGTAAAGATAGAAGAATTTATAATTCACAGGATAAAATGAACTACTAATTTCAAATAATTTCATCACATTATTTTCTATTAAAAGTTGCATCGAGGAAATATCTCTGCTCCATCGACATCCAAATAATTTAGAGAGTAAACGGTTGAAATAAGCAGTGAGCAGTTTCTATCGTACATTTCATCGCAAACGGGTCATTGATAACTCAAGAGTGCAGTTCGCGCGAGAGCTGATTCCTCAGAAAGTTCGCGGATCATTCCTTATTAATTTCCACTCGTTCCGCCAATTTGCTGGGAGGGAGTTGGTCCTGGAAAAACTTGCCGAAAACTTTCGACAGAGGGGGGTCGAAGTATTCCAATTAAGTCGCCAGAGTTATTATATCCACATGTATGTTCGCGACGGCGGGCTGCGCAACCGAATGCCAAAGTTCTGACGACGGAAGCGAAAATTGAACAAATTATTGCTACTCGATAATGAGAGGGGCTAGAGCGAGCGATACGATGGAGGAACGTTAATACGTCGGTATGAACGGCTTGTTGTGACTGTCGCCAACTTTTAACAACGGCAGAGTGCGCGTGATATCTGCTCCTGCAGTAATGAGTTTAATGCAGAAGTTTCAGAGTTGCTCGTTCGGGTTCCATTTTGCCCAGTTCGGAACTTCCTTTAAACTCGGCTGGTCTGACCTCCATTTCCATTGCAGTAGATCTTTATGGATCAAAATTGAAACCCTCGTCTGTAGGGGCTAGTTGGAATAAGACTTCGAATATCATGTATAAACTTTTGATACTACAAAGCAAGTTTTTTCCCTTCCTCTGACTTCCCTCCAGGTGATTGTGTCTGCAACTTGCTCACTTCGAGGCAGAATTGGTTTGCGGAAAGTCGACAAGCGCTGAAGCAACGGAGCTTAGTGGATTATGAAGTAGCATTTGCCGTTTCAGGAGTTCCTGATAGGGGGATGCATTTTCATTTGTGTGGGATTCAGTATTTTGTGGGAATGTAAATGTGGGAGAAGTATGTTTGAAGATGATGAAAGTATCGAATGTTCTCGACTTGGTGTGACCACTAATTTTTTTATAAATTGCATTCCTAAACTGTTTTTGGAGGTAGTTGACGTCAATTGATATGGAGTTAAGTACTGCTTAGCTTTCTACCAGCTGACTCATTCTTAGTATATTTTCTCATACAAAGATTTTCTTATCTATGAACTACAAAATAATGTTATTGTTTTTCGGAGACGAGAACTAAATTCGAATAATAAATCTTAAAGATCCACCAATTATTCCTGCTGATAGTATAAATAAAATATAATAAAATATAATATTCCAATATTTGTATGGTTGCCTGATATTTTATAATATATTAAATTTTATATTATATTAATATATAACTAATTTTGAATATTAACAGTTTTCTTACCTTAATATTTTAAGTATTTTGCCTTATAAAAGGTATAAATTGTAAATTTATTTATGAAAATAATTTTTTCTTATACTAATTAATTTAAATTTTAAGCTTCTATAGTTTATTAAAAATATTAAATTGCAAGTTTGAAGATAATGTAAATTTAGAAATTAATTTATAGATATGCAAATGAAGTTTGTGGTATTAAGTAAATTACAGTTATTGATTTTCATGATTTTATTGAAATTGAAATGTTAATAAATGTTTTGTTAAAATTATTGTAATTATAAATGTTGTTATTTATAAAAATTAAATAACTTCAAATTATAATAAATCTTGCTAATATTATACCAAATATAATATTATACACCAAATAACAATACAGGCAGACGGAAAAATATTGTGCACATCAAACAACTAATCACCAGCAGTTGTAAAGAGCTGCACAAGACGCAACTATTTAATTCCATGACAGTAATAAGATACATGAGTTTCAATTTATTATGCGCCTCTCAAAGAACCTGAAGGCATTGCTTGACGCACATAATCGTCGTTCAAATGAGTTACGTAGTTACTTACCTACTTTCACTAAGAACTAAATGTTCTCACTTAGTAAAGAAGAAGGAACTTTATTCTTCACGATAAAAAATAGAAAAGTTGGGTGACTTGATAAAGCTGGAAATGTAATAAAAACTCGAGTTCCTAAAACTTTTACATTACATGAGGCACTTGGAACCAAGGGATGCAAGTGACATTTTTTAAATTTTTTAATTCAGAGCAGAAATAGTTGGTTAAACCGTTAAATATAATGTTGTCACTTGATATATGTCAAGCATTAAATATAACTGAATTTTCAAGGGGACTTTAAGTGGAATTTTTTTAACACATTTGAATTCCAAACTCGAAGTCCTTTTTCAGATTTCACATTTTGTTTAGTATCTGGCACCTATTGACATGACATAATTACATTTTGCGATTCGTGGATACATATAGCAACGTTCAAAGAAAATTCATGCCAATTGTCAGCTCATTCTAATATTTTATACACTCTTTACAGCGTCAAATACAAATGGGGGATGCACATTAGGCCCTTTACCCAGAGATGGGCAAAAAATTATTTGAAATAAAAATTTCGTACACAAATTTTTATTTCAAATAATTTTTTGCCCATTTCTGCTTTTACCCTATCAAAAAAATGTCACATGCATTCCTTTGGTTCTAGGTGCGTCGCATGAGAAACTCTAATTTGAAAAAGCTGTGTCGAAAATGGCAACCAGTTTAATTTTACCAATATATCTCGATATTCTTTCATTAGATCACCACTAATGACAACAAAGAAAGCCTCTACACCAAGGAGACTTCTCCACCAAACGGAGCACGTCGAAAGCCTTCACTAAAATGATGAAACCTGCTCTCCTCCACCGTTGACTCGCAATGACCCAATCGAAACCATTAAAATCCCTAATAAACTCCCGCGGAGACGGAACGAAATTCGACAGGGCCGCGCAGAAATTCCCAATGAAACGAGTCTCTAACAAAGGGGGTCGAAAACTCTGACTGCAAGTCGGCAAGAATCAATCAGCGCGGTTACTATCGCTTCCCTCGATATCCGCTCAGGGGCGGCAGAGAAGAGGCTTCAGAAAAGCCCCTCGAACATCCGTCGAGATGATCTGGGATCTGCCTCTGAGTAGCCGATCCACAGGCCGGCTAGGAAGCTCGTCATCGATGGGAAGACGAGCCGTAAGAAGTGGTGAAAGTTTCCGCAGAAAGTCCGATTTATCGCACTAATTGAAGTTCGACTCTTAATTTAACTTGGCCAACAGTTTCGCCGGATATCCAACCGACTTTTGTTCAGCTGGTCTAGCCTGGATTGAGAATTCGCCGCGAAATGAGTGAACGCTACGAAATGCGACGCTATATGGAAATTGAAAACGTACGTGACTAATCTGAGACTTATCTCAACTTGGAGGGTGGAAACCACCAAAGTGGTCGCCCACATTTGTTGCAAGGCTGTTTCTGTTTCGTTACATCTCATGGTTTAAGAACACTAATTTCTAAAACTGTTACTTTTACGACATCACTGTTAATGAAGGGATGAAGTGTATTAGAAGTAGGTTCAAATCTGACTGGGTAGTTTCGAACAGTTCACGACTACTTTGAAAAAGAAAAACAATACCTTCAAATAGACTCTTTATGTACTTTGAGAAACCTAAGCGATACTTTCAAGTAGAATCGAACCCTGACCAAGGAGATTCGAAGCTTTTATGATTCACAGGTTACTTACGATAGTTTTCTGTTTACAATATTGAACTCGAGTGAAATCACAGTGTACGATGTACATACATACTAGGGCTGGGAATAATTTAATATTCGAATATTTTACAAGTATTCGAATGCAACGAATCAACTTCGAATATTTCAGTATTCGAATGTTATTATTCGAATATTTAAGTATTTGAATGCTATTATTGGAATATTTAAGTATTCGAATGTTATTATTCGAATATTTAAGTATTCAAATACTACTAGAATATTTCAGTATTCGAATACTATTCGAATTATAAATCATGTTAATAGCTTACAAGATTTCACCCTTGCCAAACTAACGAACTCACAACTGAAACTAAATAAAAGCTTGTAAAAAAATGAACCTGGAGAACTTGATTTATAATTCACACCATACTTTTCGAATATATCAGTATTCGAATACTTAAATATTCGAATTATATTCGCCAAAAAATTTTATCAACTGAAGTATTCGAATATTCGAATACCGAAAAATTCGACAAATAGTCCCAACCCTAATACATACGTAATATTTGTTGTATACATACAGTATGTAATAGATTTTTGCATTTCAGGGTTCGAATACTAATTTTATGAGATCCGATTATTAGAAACGTCAAAGTACTTACAAGAAAACATCCCGAACCCGGAAATTCAAAAAATTCTGAGACTTTGTGAATATGTAGGGGATTTCCTCCTGATTACAACGCAATTTTTGTTTGCTGCTCAAATTCAACATAAGGTGGTGAAATTGACCTCTTAAATTCCGGCTATTTTCCGATTTTGTGTTATAACTCCCAAACTGTAAAAACTGTAAGTTACCAAATGACAGTCCTAATTATAAGAAGTAACTTTTATCTTGAAACTTTTTTCTATCTCTTACTCATTGCGAGTTACAAAATAAAATCGGAAAATAGCCGAATTTTAAGGGATTAATTTCACGCCCTTAGTGTGAATTTGGGCAGCAAACAAAAAATGCGTTGTAACCAGGAGGAAATCACCTACATATTTACAAAGTTTCAGATTTTTTGGAATTTCTGAGTTCGGGATCTTCCCTTGTTAGAAGTAAATTCTCGAACTCTACAGGTACCTACTCTATCTGAGGTTCGAAACCAGCTTGTATAACCCAAGTACTTTGGAAGTATATAGAATGAAACGTCACCTCTTATGAGTAGTATTCAAATCCCATTATGTAAAACTTTTGTATTGGAATTGACTCGGATGAGTGAGTACATACTGAACTTGATCCCATCCCTAATCACTGTATCAGTGTGAAACGCAATCACTTAAAGCCCTGGAATCTGTAGGAATGAAATCAAATAAGTGGTTTGGTGGTTTATACTCTCAGGGAGATCATTTTACACCGCACTGGAGTGGATTTTAGGTAATAACTATACCTTTGCAAGACTTAATACTAGTATGCAATCTCCACTTGTTGACGAGACACTCGACGGTCCTGCTTGAGTGGGTTTCAGGTTAATAACTATACCTCTAGAAGGCACAATAATAATATTCAAAATGTAAGTCGAATACATCTCTGAAGTCTCAAGTTGTGGACGAGACTCTCAAGGGTCCTTCCTACTTTGCCGCCTGCTATCTCTGCGACATCACTATTTCTTTGGAAGACTCTGTGACAGTTCCCAGAGAACCACTAGTGCCAGAAACGGGGAGTGTTCAATAGGAACAGTTGCTGGAGCCCCGTGTAACGCGGCAAATTGCGCTCAGTTGGCCGCAAGGATTTCCCTTCGAAACTGGCGGCTTTATCGCGTCCTCGCAGCGCGCCAATCCCGGAAGAACGCGAATACCAGTTTATCCTGCTTTCGGTTTCTCGATAATTCCGTGAATCTACCGACCGAATAGTCGGTTGCTCCCTGCTCGTGTCAGCTTGCACAATGATTTCGTGAATAAATAGTCGAGTCTTTGTAAAAAATGCAACGTGGACGAGGATATTCATTGTTGTGTATGTTTGGGACACTTTTTAACGATGCAATATAAATGGATTGGTTTTATTACTGAAACATTTTCTTGGTGTTGAAATTGTTCTTTGAGCCGTTCGCTACCACGCGTCATATGTTTGGGACACTCAGATTTCTGGTGACAGAGCAACGTCACGAAACTGTGATAATTTTGCATTGTTCGTTAATCACACAAACCAGGTACAGTCTTTTTAAATGTTGCAAGTGAGCAGCATAGAAGACATTCAGAACACCTTTAATACATTCCTTTGTGGTTAAAACTTCTGCTTTACTGCCTATATTAACCCAAGAATTTATTTTTATATTAGTATTTTATATAAATACTCTTATATTATTTAAAATTCTTCAACTAACAAAATTACGCTATTTGACGTTGGAGTTAAATTTTTTATATTGGAAAGAAGTTGATCGTATCTAGGTATTAACTGAAGAATTTCTTTACTTCCATTTTTTATATTAGTATTTTATATAAATACTCTTATATTATTTCAAATTCTTCAACTAACAAAATTACGCCATTTGACGTTGGAGTTTAATTTTTTATATTTGGAATGAAGATTGATCGTATCTAGACAAACTGTCTCGGAAATTAAATGTTGCTTCATACTAAAAGTAGACATCACTTTATTATTCAAAGTAAATGAAGACAGCACAAGCTTTTACATATCCGTAGATAAATATTTCGACCAAGAACAAGGGGCCAGTTTCGCTGTCAGATTTGCAAACCAAAATACTTTATTACCTACTCTCATTCTGTGCCTCAATTTCAGTACTTTTTTCTGTATGTTGTCTTTTTATATAAGAATAAAAGACATGTAGCAAAAAATGTCCGAGAAAGGCTTCCCAATATGCCTCGAAACGGTGCTCTTGTATTTTTATTGGGTATGGGTACGTTTAAGGTTGTACTAAACTTGCTGGAATCATTGTATCGGAGGATTTAATACAGGATAAAGTTTCAGATGAGTTGACAGATATTCTCTGCACGGTCATCAAACCGGAGAAAATTCAGCGTCCATAAAAATTCAGGAAGTTTGAAGTTTACAGCTCCTACATCCTGTCTACAATCTTTCCAATAATAAAGTCTTTGTAGACTAAAGGAAGAAAAAATTTGGAAAACTATCTTCGTGAAAAATCCATTAAAATTCTGCTAACAAAGAAATCAAATTGACAATAGCAAAAGAATTTAATTTAGTCTGAATATCAGCAAAAGAAGAACGAGCTTGTTTTTGCTTTCAATTTCGAAATCTAATTAGTCCACATAGAAATTTTTCGAACTCGATCTTTGACGTTAAGCGAAATAGAGAATGATTGCTAATTGTTCTCCCTTTTGATTCAGTAGCGTTCCATTATATTGAAATAAAATATTCGAGAATTTCTACAAAATTGGAGACCTCTAATTTTTCAATTAATAATGACAGGCTTCTGCGCATTCGGTCAAAGCAATTCGAATGTCAATGCAGAATCTGGGAAGAGGCGCCCAAGAAATGATAGGAGGGCGGAGTCATCCTTACCACGACGCACAAACTTGCCATTATGATGCGATGAGTCGGCGATAATCGTTATCGTTGAAGTTGAGCGCTCTATGCTAAGATTGAGTCTAGAGGGGGTGACGTTTAACCAGCCTGCGTTTAAGTTAATGGAGGTTTCCCCGAAGTACAAATTATCTAACTTAATCGAGTGAGCGCAAGAAATTATTCGTTTCAACGATCATGGTGAAATATAATTTCTCGGGTCAAGAGTGTTCCACGAAGTTGGCGTCGTTACCTATACACTCCCCCTTAAAATCAGTAATTGTGTGAGGTTTTAGAAAATTTCCGAATATTTCGATTTGCACCTTCGTAATCATTTTAAAATATAATGTATCCATTGAAGCAATAATTAAGACAAAGTGCATTTTATAGAGAGAACATGGAATTATACAAGTTTTCTTTTAAACTAGTGATACAAGACGAAAGAGGTTAAAACTAATCCAAAAACCTAAAATATTTTTATTTTATTATTCTACTCCAGTGAAGGTACACCTAAGTTGGTATTGACAGAATGCAGCAATAAATATGATCCAATAATTGACGAAATAAATTTTAGTCCAAAACCAAATCAGAAATGCAGAGTAGAGTATTTAATTAATTGATAATTAATCATAATTTTTCGATGGATGCTGTATTTTCGAGGAAACCAATCAGGAAGGTCCCAATATACATACATACTTCCATATTCACGTCTACATATGTTTATATCATATTCCTCTAAATTTGTGTTTCACTAATTCATTTGAAAATATCCACCCCCTTCCTTCGAACATTGAAAGAAATTTTTATATTACTCTTGAACAAACACTACGGTGGCTCTTATTTTCGACTTTTGAATTTTCTTCCTGGCAGTCTCCAAATAATAAAAAAAAAATTGTATAAAGTTTTGTATAAAGCTTGAACATTTAAATAATTATTTACCAGCTCACAAAGTCGATTTTATGCCACGAAGAAAATCTTTAAAAAAAAATTCACCAAGAGTAAATAAGAGCCACCCTAACAAACACCACAGGATTTATTCTAAAAAATAACCGATAAATTAATATTTAATCAAAGAAGTCAATTAACGAGCGTAAGTGTTCCAATATAGAATATAGTAGATACGTTTGGTTGTAATTACAACTTCCCACGCCGAAAATGATACATTCCCATTTACTCATTTCAATACTTTAATTTTTCACTGTACAGCCGCTTAGTATTTTTGATTGCTCACAGAGAACCGCGCGTATGCAAATGATTAGGAACGAGGCAATTTAAACGCGCAACGGGACGACTCGCAAAAACGAGAAAAAGTGTTTTCGTTTGGCGTTAGCTGTGCAGACACCCCTGGCCACCGAAAAGCCACTGGTCGCCTCGAGCGAAAAGGGTTCCATTCAAAAATCCGCTTTCGCGGAGCTCCCTCGGGCCCTTTCTATGCTTACCGGCTTTATTTTTCGGGAGAGCGACTTGAATTCTATACCCCCTTATAAACGGAATGTAATTTCTTATTTTATTTGTCCCCATCGTTGCGCATGTTCTTTGGACGGCCAGCTTATTGAAAAAACTAAGGGGCCATTATACACTGATGTCGATATTATGTATGAGGTTATCCAACAAGTAACGCTATTTTTCTGAGACCTGAGTTTGCGTCGATGTAACTCGACATGGCCGTAAGTAACTAGTTTTGCATAAATATTAAATTACGTAGGGGTTTTCGACAATATTGGGACGAATGTTAATAGTAGAGTATAAAACGAATATTTCACTTAATATATAGTACGTTTAAGGGGGACGTGACAAGAAAACATTCGACATGACTTAATATATTTGTAAATTGCCACATAAATTTTAAAATACTTTTCAATAATCAATCATTACGGCATTAGGATTTATTATTTGCGCTTAAAGGCTTTTGCAATGTTGTTGACATAGAGATATTAAGGGTTCATTTATATTTGCGTATTGACTTTCAATTAAATTACTGTTTTTATTGCTCTTGATTTTTCGCTGAATAGGTGAAAAACGTTGATAAGGATCATTCCATGAACATTAATGGCGCTTTATGGTAAGTTTCGTTTAACGGACGGTGCTCTCTGTGGCTGGCCATTGACAGATCGTACCACTGCAATGGAATAAAGTACCCTCGATATGAAGAGTGTCGCTATGCGTTAGAGGGCTTCGAGCACAGTTCGTTAATTCTGCCAGAACCAATATTATATCCAGCAGAATATTCTATCCAGATTCTGTTTGATTTCAAGTTCTAAGAAATTTATTATCATTAGGAGCCTTGCAGTGGCGGATTTAAGGAAAAAGGTCCACGTGGCAAACGTTCTGCGGGGCCCATTTTTCGGGAAAATGAAGAGGCAGTTTACTAAAAACGGAGTTAGCAATAAGTGTAGTAGTATAGAAAAAATAAATATAGTGTTTGGATAAAATCATAATTTTTTTTAATCCACCACTGGAGCATTGTATTTCAATTTTCAAAATTCTCATTTAAACGATATGTATCAACATGGCGATTAGGTTGTCTTAAAATATCTTTCTGCGGTATTTCTAATATCTAATTTTCAATGATAACTATTCTAATTACGTCACCTCTCTACTTTGTCACTGTCTTATCTATTATTCTTATTAAGTTCTACATTGTTAACTTTGTAACTCATGAGATTCTATCCCGTATATATAAAAAATAAACGACTAGCGTGTAAAAATGTAGGAACTGGGGGGAAAGGAAGATTATTCTTCAACGAGCTCCGACACGTGAATGGACGGCAATAGCCAGGCGACTTTGTATCGCACGCAATGTAACGATCCAAATTTTTCGGCCGCTTAATCGAATAAACGCGACGTCCCCCGCAGTACAGCAATCAGCAATCCGATTTCCACGGCATTTGTCGGCGCAACGTTCGCTAAAGCAATTTTCCGTGGCAGAATACCGTGCCGCGGCCGAAGACAGGACAGAGAAATAGAACAGAACTGTGAACGAACACGACGTGGTCACGTTTTACGGTCACGGGCCGCGGTAATTGTTTTTTTATTGACCGTCGAGTCTCTCGCCAAGTCGATTGCCGACCTGTCGCTCCATACAAAAGCCCACGAAACTGACTGACTGACCGGCGATGTCATCCCGTGGACACCTACCGCGTGGTTCGTTGATTTCGGTAACAGGAGGGCCGCAAATTAGCTGTGAAACTCGCTGCTTCGGTACGGAATCGACGACGCCGCTGCTGCATTCGCGGGTCAGGTTCGCTTTTATGAGCGCGTAATTTATTTTTCGGGTCGAAAGGTATGATGAAGTTGCGTCACTTTAGGGAAGCTTTTGTGAGAACTCTGCTGTAGTTCCACTTTACTATTATGAGGAAATCATTGGGGGCCAGTTTGCCCGATGACAAGTGAGTCTTGTGGGCCCTTGACGAAGTGGGTGTTAGGGAATATGTGTGTGATAAAATCGAATGTTGTAAACCTGAAGAAGTTGGTATGGTATGGAATTCATTGGTATGAATGTAGAACAATGAAGAATAGCGATTGCGTTTTTGAGAGAGTGTGACTTGGTTCAAGAGAGCTCAGTAAGAAAAGTAGTAAATCAGTATTAATTATATTTTAAGTATTGTTTAAATAATAATATGTTCACAGTTAATACATATACATATATATTTTAGCATCCTACTAATATAATAAATGCGAAACTGTGTTTGGATGTTTGAATATTTGCTACTCAATCACGTCGCAACTACGCAACGGATCTTTCTGAAATGTTGTATATGAATAGTTTAGGACCAGGAATAACATATACGATACTTTTTATCCTGATTATTTTTAACCGATCTGAACGAAATTTTGTATAATTACACTGTAGAACCCGTGCGGAAAATATAGGCTACCATGAAATCTGGACATCCCATCCCTTCCTCCGTATTTCATCCTCTTGATACTCCGTGATAATCGAAGTTTTACCCGCGCAACACCGGGTACTTTAAGCTAAGAAATACATATTAGAAATAGTATAAACTGAGTTGGTAAATAGCTCTATATACAGTCGAATATCCTCTGCCCACGTGTTCAGTTCAACAGTGGGCCCCCTTAAACACTGTAATTACTAAAAAATATACATTTATTTCACAAAAATTTTAATTGTACTTTTTGCCACTTATGTATTTTTTGAAAATTTTATTTATTTCTTATAAAAATTAAATGATAGCTTTATAGTTGTGGGTGGGCCACATTTGCCTCCGGGCAACCTACATTTTTAGGCCCAGTCCTCCACGGACTGCTAATATAAAGTTTTAAGACAATACTATACAGTAGAACTTTGAAAATATCTACATTCTTTTGTAGTTTCTTATGGTTCAATGTTTTACAAGTATGCTTATAATGGATTTTATTAAAATTTGTAAAAATAACAGTGTCATACGATGTGGATGACAAAAGGACACTCCTTGAACTGTAAGGAAATTTATAGGTAATTTAAGTAATGAAGTTATTAATACTGGAAAATTGAGTTTTTATTTTGAGGAAGAAGGACACAGAAGAATGTTTAAGTTTTAGGAATACGCAAGCAAATAAGTATTCCAGTAATTCCCAACCTGCGGGCCGCGAAGTGTTTTCTGGAGGTCGCCACCTTTTTTTATAAATATTATTGAGATAGAACTATATTCTGAAATACCTATTTTTAATGTTTTTTCTTTACCTAATTATATTTACCTTACTTTATATGGATGGGGGGGTCGCAGGTTATTTGAATATTATAAATAGAGATCCTTACTTAAAAAAGGTTGGGAAACACTAAAGTATCCTATTTGCTTTTTCATTGGAGAAGACAATTTTTTTAAAAGTTCCTATACCCTTTTTTAATACTACGACCTACTAAACATTTCATAAAGAACCCACAGTTTAGCTACCAATATAGGGCCATAAATGCTGTAACCGCAAAAGGTTAAAGTACACCGCACAGTAAAAGGAAACAACAAAATCTTCCAGAGCTATCAATATCCTGGAGCAACGAATACCGTGAAAATTTTATGTTTCTTGCAAACACAATAATCGGTCGTTTCCCTGAAATCACTTGACGATTCTCGAACAAACTAAAATCTGGGGTCACTTTTCATACTAAAACCTATCCAGCCGCACTGACCATTCCGACCAGAATGAATATACGAGGACAAGAAGGAAAAGTAAAATGGGAAACGATATGCGTCAGAGTTTTTCCAGGTTAATTTAGCTTTAATGGCTCCACGTTTGGAACGGACAACGAGAAATGTGGTGAAAATTTTAATTGTAAACGAATTCTTTCCAGGGATGTAATAAGTGCCAGATCCGTTCAGGATAGGAAAATATATCCGCGACTATAATTAGAGATTACAGAATACGCGGTGGCCGTAATTATCTCGAACATGTAAATATCTCACCTGGGGGTTTCTCCGCTACGGAGCGTGAAACTGAACGGGTGAAAAAACCTGCCGATGACCTCATTCCGCCGTAGACTCATATCAGCTTTTATCCCATCGCATGCGTTTATTTAACATAGCTTATCCCGTTAAAGTTTTATCTGGCCGATGTCAGTCCATGTCCCGTTTTATTGCGCTAGGAATTTCCGTTGAATGGGAATTTCTGGAACGGCAAAACAGAAAAATTGATTAAACTAAACGTCGTCCAGGTGATCCTGTAACTGCTGAAACTGGGCGAGTTTAGAAAACATTATAAATTGCATTTGACATGACCCACGCGTAAATAGGTGTATGTATATAAAATTTTATGGGAAATAAATCTTAGTATTGTGTTATTTCTAATTCTTTGATTATTTTCATTTCACCGAGATAATTAATTTTTTTTGTGACATTCTGTTTAATACAAGTTGAAATTTTTAAAGCTCCAATATAAATCATTTTTCCCTTTAATGAGAGATTGAGAAATTCAATTTGATATTCATCGATAATAGATACCTCAAAAATCGTTTCTATAAATCCAATTCCCTATTTTGAATCGAAGGACAACAGATTGCATTTCAAAGTTAAGAGAATAATAATATAAATTCAGAAAATTATGTAACTTTTTGTGCAAGTAGAGGAGTTCATCCGTAAGACAAACCTATTTTTTAAGTGGAATATCTCGAAAATGGTGAGAGATATTGATAAGAAATTTAAACAAAAGTTGCATTCTTTTTTTACATACGCAGAACTGCGTAAAAATAATTCTCGAAAAATCCATACTTTTCAAATTACCCCCATCACCAATCCTTGATTCGATAACTATTTTACACAGTTTTGTAGATAAAAAAAAAATGCAACTTTTGCTTAAAAATCTTCTCGATATCTCTCACCGTTCTTGAGATATTCCACGTAAAAGAAAACTCTGAATGTTTCTAAAGGGGTGATTTCCCTAAAACCGTCCTATAGCGCAAACAAAAAATAGGTTTGCTTACAGAACTACTCTACTTGCACACCAACTTGCATAATTTTCTAAATTTTCGGGTTGCCTTCCCTTGTCAGTAACAACTATTATTCCACTTCAAGAGTCTATTAAACACGATAAAAACAATTAATAATGACTACAAAGTATTACAAATTTGACTAGTAAGTTCAAATTGGAGCAATAGTCTGCTAAAACTTTCCACATTCACTTATCAGTTGAATCGCGGCGTTTCTTCGGAATTATATTGAATTTGGTAGAATCCGTGATGTGTCATTTCGTTAATGGCGGACGATCAGCGACGTCGCCGCGGTAAACGCAATCGCAAATCGATCAAGTCGATAATGAATTCCTTGCGCAGCTGGGTAATTAAAAATCACCCTTATGCATCTGGGTCGCGGCGCGAATAACTGAATTCTGATCGATTCATTGATTTTCTATTTTTCTCTCCACCCGGCGCCTCCTCTGTGGGGGGCGGCGGCGCCGTTGACGAGTGTTTGGTTTAATCGAGATGAGGGGAAGTTATCGGTGGATCGGCACGGTAAATAAATCGTTGCTCATTGCACGCATCGTCGGAACGGATTGCTTTGGCTACCTTCCAGCAATAGTTGACATCGACGACATTGATCTTCGGCGCATTCAGATTAGGGGAAAGAGATAACCAGATATCACGATGCAACCCTCCATTGGCTACGATAAACAGGCCAAATCGGAAAGTATGTATATTTGTATCGGTTCTGAATTTAATTTAAATTGATCGGCAGATATACGTAATCCTATTTCGACCGTAATCCTATTTTCAACGAGAATAATAGAGTATAGAATCTCGATTATTCGAACTAATTGGGGGAGATGTTTGGATAAATGACTCATTTGGGTAAATAATCGAATGAGGACGATCATTTATTGGTGGCTATTAGATTTATAAATCGAAATTTCTATGGAAATGTTATCATTCCTCTCGTTTGTCATTTTATTTATTCAATCCTTCTGGTGTACCAAGTTGTATGTTCTTTGTAAAGTATGTAGATTGTAGGTACATATTTTTGTACACCTCCCTTCGCGATTCTTATTGCCTTAAAATCATTACTGAGGATGCGGATTTTCAAAATTGGTAGAAACATCATTTCTTGTGTTAAGAAATGGTCTGTGTAGGTCCCTCTGTTGGGAACAGACACTTCAGGTCTAGTCTCAGCACGTTTTAGTTGCTACTTCTTTGTTGAGATGGGCAAAAATCTGTGCTTCTTTGTGACATTATTGTAAATAAATTTAAATGACGTCGTTTCAGTTTAGAATGTTAATTTTATGTACTTCAATATTTGTATATGTTTTGTATTAAAATAATATGTTTTTAAGAGTATTTCTATCGTGTGTTTGTACCTACTTGTGAGTATAACAAAACATTGGTCAAGGTATTGAACCATATTCTTTTTCTTCATCAATCTTTTCATGTGTCATGCATGTTTTTAAAGTTTTCAAATATCAGTCTTCGCATTTTTCCAATAAGATTACTATTTTATATCTTATTTCTACTATTGAAATAATATTTTTCAAAACAGTTACTAAAATAGTGCTTTTACTAAATGACACTGTTTTAATAGGGAATATTCAGTTAAACTGTGTAAAAGTAATCGAGGTTCTATTGTGATAATAATGTTATTTTAGTGCTTGATATTAAAACTTCTTTGAATGCTGTGGTCAGTATTAATATTCCGAGTAACAGTAAACCAGAAAAAAAATGTTTTTTCGTTGCCGTTTTTCCTAATCGAAAGTCTAACTGAAACATAACAATTTGTCATCGAAAATCTCTTTATACAAAATATTTCACTACATTGATTTTACTTTTTTTATATATAAAAGTATTGTTGATGACTAAATGCAGTTCGCTTTAATTTATTCAACTTTGCTTCAAAAATGAAATATACTTGCGTCAATAATAACCACCAGGGTTCCAAAATTAGTTTCGTTTCATTTCCACGTTGCATAAGCAATAATGTTGCATGATAAATAAATAGATGATTTTTATGTGCTATCATACATTGTGGGACATATCAATCCACAATTAAAATTCGTTTAAAATACTTCTAGCATACTTTCTCTGGATCTTAAATCCTAAATTTCTTGTACATCCTTTTTTCAAGCAAAAATCCGGATTGTAGTTCTGTAATAATACACAAGTAATACACGACTGGTTGATTAAACATTGAAACTTTTTTAATATGGACGCCAGCATTTGATGAAAGCTGCCTACCATATGACTGAAATTACATTTTTTGCAGCTATCAGTTTTATAATATCAAAGTAAGTGAGAATCAGTCAATCTGTTACATATTTCAGTGAATTCCTAGAAGCACAGCAGTTTAATATTTCTCTCGGAATGAGAATGTTGAGGGTATAATTTGTTCTGAAAGACAAACTTGATGAACACGAATTATTACTAATCACTAAAATAAATATTACTGATACTGTATTCAACGAAAAAGAGACCTGCTCTTTCTGTTATTAAAATTCAGTACTAGATTCATTACTGATACGTATACTCTTGTTATTATTCAAGAACAAGCTTCAACACAATACTAAAAAATTGATTTCCTAGTTTCATTATTCCTGGTCAATTCATCTAAAACAGAACTTTAACTGAAACACTACTTAAGTACTCTTTTCTATAAAGTCAAATCTACATTCGAGAATTCATTCTCCATGATCATGCAACAAACGAATCTGAACAATTTGCCTAATTTTCATACATTTCACATTCCATATGTCAGGAAAGAAAACATTTAAAACCAGTCACGTTAAAAATACACAGTCGCTGCTTGCCACGATGAATGAAAAATTCTCATAAACTGACCTCGTTTATATCCCCGTTTTATGTAACACTTTGCAAAGTATACATCACCACATAGACATGTATTTAACGGTTGAGCACAAACGAGGGCAGCCGGTTTCACGCCAGGAGATTCGTTAAGCGGCGTACGAGAGGATGCGGTTTATTGACAATTTTAACAGAAATTTCGGCGGGACTGGGTGCAAAGTGTGTGTACGCCGTGAGTAATGAGAAGAGCGAACGAGAGACAAGATTAGAACGATATCTTGGCAACTTAATCCCCGGGGCCACAACTTCCCCTTTAAGCTCGCCACTCCTCATCGGATAAACTTCACACAATTAACGGGGAGACACTGTTAAGTGGTCCTCGAGCGCGCGGTCGCGCCACTTTTAGATTGCTTATTTCCAAGGAAAGATTGGAAAGAAACCGTTTCAGGCTTGCAATCGGTCGATCCTGGTATATAAACGAGGATATTAGTGGTTTGACGCGATTTAATCACAGACGCGTCGTATAAGGGATGATTCGTAAATTCACGTCGCTACTCGAGGGGGTGAATCTGCTACAATAGAGACTACTATAAGGTGTACAATAGAGGCTACTGAAATGCTCAGCATTCATTAACTCTATTTATGGTGGAACTTTGAATAAGACAGCCTTTCAACTTCCCGAGGATTCGTCGGAAATGAAGTAGTTCATCGAGTTCTCGGCGATCCTCAGGTTGGGAAGTTTCTTCGAGTATTTGTGATCGACTGTCTCTAGTACGTCTTATCTCTTATATTTGGGATTTAACCAGATGCCAACGATAACGTAGAATTACAGTACAATTGAGAGGGTTTCGTTTTGTAAAAGTCGAACAAATGCACTGGAAATCAACTCCTCCATATATGAATGATATTATTCATTCTATGTTACGATCGATTGCAACCATGAATATTATCAAATTCTGTGTACCCGAATAAGCATAGAATTACGCTGATTTTTCAGACACACCAGTGTTTAAATTAGAATTGTGTATGGATATTAAAAATCTTTTTTCCTTTTTAACCGAATTCAAAAATGAGGAGTTTGGGGTTAGTTTAGTACCGCATAACTCCTCAGCATGATGCGTCAATATATATAAAACTAAAAAGTCAAAAATAAGAAAATTTAAAAAAATTAAAACCGACTTCAAAAAAATAAAAATGCAGAAAAAAGTAAAAAATATTTTTTTCCTTTATTTAATCTACGACTCTCATATTTTTTAAATCGGCGCCTCATCATTTGCACTGTGTAAATCTGGCGCCGACTTAAAAAATATGAGAGTCGCAGATTAAATAAGGGAACAAATTATTTTTTACTTTTTAGTGCATTTTTATTTTTTTGAAGTCGGTTTTAATTTTTTTGTATTAATTAAGTATTTTGAGTCGCATCGACTGCTGAGATAATTAGCGACTGCATTGGATATCTATATAGTAATTTGGTTAAGTTAACATTGGGTGAATTAATGACTAAATATGGTCCTGAAACTCAGTCAAGGGAGGCACTGGTAAGCGAAAATACTAGATCAGTTGGCGGATTCCAATGTCTTCGGGGGATGTGCACACATTGTTTAAAGTATCCGGATCAGTGAGCATCTGTTTCAGGTCGGCACCAATTTTATGTTGATGTATTGTATATTTGGGGCATTCAGTCAGTAATGTGCTTGATGGAAAGAGATATTTTACAGACATCGCATTTCACTGGTTCGTGACCCATTCTCATTCGAGTGAATGTCACTCGATCTTTCCGATTCTCTAAGCAGGTCCGATTTTCATCAGAAAGCACATTAAATCTTGTAAGCATGGAAGAATTTGTCATCCATAGAATTAACTCGGCAACGCACGTTGTCGCTACCGGGTCAAAAAATACCCAAAGTTGAAAACCACGGTTTCAGAATATTTTTTTAACTTCGTTATTTTTATGTTAAAGTACAGTGTTTCAAGAAGCAAACAAACTTTTAGAAATATCTCAAAATCTTTATTACAGTTCTTTAAAAAATTGTAACAAAAACTCGAACAGTCTTCTTAATTTTTACTTGGTTATAAAATCGAATATAAAAAATTAGTCTTTAATTCTTTAGTAACAATATCAAATTGAGATCGATATCCAAAATAGATGCTATGAACTTATCAACGAATGAAAGGAAAACAATTTGTAGCAACTTTTTCAAAACAGTACCTACTCATAATTCTTCTAAAGTACATAAATACTTAGAATCACCAGTTTACATAGTGTTAGTGAAAGGTTTTAGTCTTTTATTGCACTTGGTCGGTTATTCCCCCGCCGAAAGGTACCTAGAACAGGATTGCGCGAAAAAAAAGATATTTTCGGAACTTGTGCCTGTGTGTTAAATTTTACCCAGTAGCGCCTCCCGCCGAGTTAAATGAATTATTTTGAAATTACTATAGGGGAGGGTTGCCTATATCGTACCACTTAAGACATTTCACGTTGTATTTCATATTTGGTACTAATTTGAACGCAAATGACTATTGGATATTGTAGCTTGATCCTTTAGGCACCTACTATTATATGCTTAACCTTTTGTTAAGAACAAATTAATTTGTTATTAATCGTTTTGTCACATACTGTAACAGGTACGATTTGGGTAACCGGTCTCTTAAATCGTACCTCCACTAAAAATAGTATCAATAACAAATTGAGTAGAAAATATTCAACATAAAGTAATGATTATTATATAGTTACATATACATATGTATATGGATCACATATGAGTTGTCAAATCCTACTGGTACGATTGTAGTGGTATGATTTAGGAAACATGGTCAATTTAAACTTTATAATGAATGTAATATGTACTTAAAATGAATGTAAAATATTCTACATTGAATCCGCTTTTAGAAAAATACAAAAATGCAGGACAAAATTGCATTGTTTAATTATTATTAACTGAAATAAACAGGTGAAGAGTTACATCAATATTATCTGATTTTTATAAATGTTTATAGCACGCACAAAATAGGGTGTAAGCTCAAAAGGTTTTGATTCTATTTCTTATTTCGCATTTACTTGATATTTTTATCATCAGATGTCGTTAATTTAAAGTAATTTCTCAGTAATTCACAATTTTACTGAGCAATTTTTACTGACACAATTTTTCTACAATTTAGGTGACCAGTACGATATTGGCAACTCTCCCCTAATTCCAAAGCTCTGTATTCAAAAACTACAGCATCGAGCAAAAGATTTTTGGCCGATTGATGAGCGTAGAATTCGGCGTACGAGATGATCAATAATCAAACTGGTTTTGTGCCTCCACAAGGGAAGTAATTTTTCACAAACAAAAAGAAGGATTTATTGGCTGCAAGTGAACGAAAATACCATCGTGGGGGTGCCATTTAGACCAGGAATTCTCCGACCTGGGCGATGGAAAAACATACTGTGGAGATTTAATCGGTGTTCGTCGAATGGCTGAGATCGACTACGAGACGACCGATGATTTATTTCCAAGTAGAACTGACCATTCGAAGGATTCCCGGATGTCCTAGCCCGGAAACTTCGGTGAGACTTCTCTAGAGGCGAACGTGACGACCGTAGCGCCATGTTTTTTGGCCCTTCGCCAGACATTCGTAGGGATCTTGTACGACCACACTCAACCGACCTGGAACATTCTTGTATGAAGACGACGCGGGTCCTCCAGGTGCTAGGTTAGGTCCGGGGCGATATTGAGATTCTATCTTGCTCTTTCTTTTCCCACCCCATCCCCGTCGATTCTATCGAACCTTATCTTCCCGTCTGCATGCCCGCTTAATCGCCTCGCCAGATATTCTGCCAACTTCCCAAACGTGCAACTATTCCCTACACTCACTCGTTCATTATGTTAATCAGTTGCCTGACAAGTAATCTCCCGTCCAAGTTTCTCCTCCTTCTCTTGGACGTTAATAAGAATTCTGAAAGATATTTTCTTTGAAATGAGAATGGAGGATAGTGAAGGGTGGTGAGGTGAACTGCTTCTTCTGCCTTTGGGAATTCTGAAGACGAAGAGGAAATGGGGACGAGCTAATTAAGCACACCTTGTGACTAAATAAAACTCGTGAAAATGGAAAGAAACACACAAGAAATTGCTGCAAATTTACACGTGGCATTAAACACGAATCTTATATTCCTTCGAAAATAAATTTATCCAATGCCAAGTCTACGGAGGACGCTTAGTAGAAAATGCGTGCAAATACGAATTCGTCACCTTGATGAGCGACGTGAATAAATTGATAAAATATATCGGCTGACCTATCCAGTGAATGAACAGCTAACAAAATCTTCTACAACAAGACCTACCTCCAACTTAATGAAGAACTTAAAAAGAACTTAGTTGAATAAAGAAGTAGATAGAAAAGAGTATGATTGGTGTTGAACCCTACAGTTCAAGAATTACTAAGTAGTAAAGGAGGGCTAAATGTTTTCACATAAACATAAACTATGTACAGTACTGGAAATATATAAGGTAAGTGAGGGTAATAAAGCCCGACCGGTAAAACGGCCAAATATTATTGCAAAATTGATTTATTGCAACAGTATGTGGCGCACTATCTTGGCCAGTTGGACACGAAACATTTTACCAATCATATTGCTATGAAAATTTTGCGTACTACCTTTTCAAACTGATGCAGTAAACATTTCCAGTACCGTACCTATATAGAAGCCTATGTACAGATTCAAATCTGTAGCGCCGGCTTCCTATTTTAGACATCCATCAATCTCTCCACGCTGTTAATTGTTCATTCACCAAAGTACAGGCTACCTTTACATTTACCAAACAGTCTGTTACGGTATCTGCGAATTTACGGTATCTACGAGGGGGAATGCTGGTCCACTATGTAGACTCGGCAGTAGGACCGCCAATGGAAATCCCGGCGGAGGCTTCGCGGCGATGACACTTTGCATTTCCGAATTCACGAGACACCGTTGAACAGTAATTGCCATTGCGCGATCCATTTGTTCCCATAGATGCCGTATTTCTACTACGTTAGACTGGAGGCGATACTGTCCGACTGTCGCACCGTCAAGGCATTCGCCTTGATGCTCATTCTCGAATTCGCGCTAAATGCGTGCAATATAATCTAACACCACCGAGGCAAATACTCGGGATTCAGTAATTGCTCCCATTGCGTTGAATGGGATACTGGGATGTTAGATTACAGTGTTACTTGATACTTCTTAGAGCTTACGGAAGACTGGATTATTGTCGATGCAGTGTCAACGTTGCAGGGAATAACGTGTAGAGGAAGTGCAGCATATTTGGAATACTGTTGGTAAATTGGAATACCGAAGTATCTAATAAACTACTAACGCTATTTAATTTGTAACACCGTAGATTATAGGGGCTAATGACCTGTTCACTAATGACATTTGTGGATGAACCGCAATTTTTACATTTTCGACTTAATCTGCAGAGGAAGCAAACGTCAATCTGCAAAACTTTTTCAGCGCGTATTCAATCCTTCCAATCATGGTTAAAATATGTCAAAACTTTAGTGTTAAACACTTAATCGACTCATTTGCATGTTCCTTCTATGGCTCCGTGCCAGTTTTGCGATAATTTCGAGAATACAAAGTGTGACATGAAATTTTAGGTTTCAATGCCATGTTGCTAATTCGGAATACCGAAGGTGAAGGTAATTTGGAATATTCCAAAGCCTACCGATGCTTTTGTTTCACGCGTAATGGCTACCACCGCGTCAGTTTCGTCTGTCACCTATATAACCTTTTTTAGCATTTGTGTAAATATTGTCTTATAGATATCTACATAAAATTGTTCCTTAATTGTGATTTCTTAGCCTGATTACGTCATAAAATAAACTAATTTTATTATCTACATGTTTTGTTTAAGTTTATAAAGTGAAGGTAAATTGGAATATCGGTATTCCAAATTACCTGCACCTTAACGAAATCGATACTTCTTGTCATTTTTCATTCAAACCAAAATTTCAGGTACTTTTTGCTTTTTATTTTTACTGACACTAAGAAATATGAAAGTTTATTAGATTCCCTATGATATTATGTAGTTTAATTTGTTCCCATCCTCTGTCGTAATTTTGTATTCGTCTTAAACAAACTGGTATTCTTATGCAAGGATGACTAGTGGGGCAATAGTGGATGCCACATTTGAGACAAATCTGCAGGGTCGATCTATGATAAATCGATCACTGCTTGTTCCCGATCTGAGGGATTTTAATAAAGTTAGAATATGACGCGAAGTCAGTCTAGTTGGCAAGCCAAACAGAACGTAATTTTAGGGATTTTTTTTAAACATTAACAGACAATTTTACAACGTTAACAGGCGGGAGAAGCACAATTGCACCCTCACATATTTTATATGATGATTCTCACTATCGGTATAATTTGTACGATAAATGGATAACATTTAGTCTCAATAAAAAGCAATAAAAAAAATTCAAAAATTTTGTTTTATAATGTAAATTATCTATTTTATACTTTTTAAAAAAAGAAATCGTATTCTTTTTTTCTTGCATTATCTTCATACAAAATGTATGAGGGCGCAATTGTACAAAACTCTCGACCCACTATCTCGGAAGGGGCTAGAGATATTTTTCTGAAATTTGATCTATATAATCCAGACCAAAAATTTAGAGATGCCACGAAACATCAGCCATCCACGGCTTCTCGAAAAAAAGTTATCGCAATTTAAAAATACAAAACTTACAATTGTACCTAAGCCGCCTGACGAGGATTAAAAATCAAACGCGTCTTTTTACAACTAATTTCTTATTTTAAAAGTACATATATTTAGTAACTTTCAGTAATTTTGTTATAGAAGAATATTAAGAAATGAACGAATAACAGCCATTCTTCCGGAAGCTATTTTTTAGAGGCGCTGCGCGGTAAGCACGATTTCTCCGAGCCGGATCATCGGAAATCAAAAAGTCTTGAAGATTTTATTAATATATTTTAGACGAAATGGCGACGGTTTAGCCCTTTCTCTGCATATTTAAATTTTCGAACGATTATTGAAAAGTGTAAATTTTACATCAATAAAAAAAAATTTCATTTTCATTTTTTTTGCAATTTACATGTTTATCACAGTACAAGAGAATACATTTTTTTTAATGCGTGGATTATAGTCGAAATCTGCATCGAACGGAAATGTAGTGGCGTAGTGGCAGCGAAAGGGTTAAGAAAAAAACATGATTTTTTATATCTAAATTGTTCGTTCTTCGTTAATTAAAAAAAGGATTTTCATCAAAAAAATTTTTCGATCACGAACAGGATAAACTCATATATTAAAGAATCGTCTTGATTTTTTTATTTCCGATAATCCGGCTCGGAGAAATCGCGCTAAAAAAAAAGCTTCCGCGAGAGTAGCTGTTATGCGTTCATTTTATAATATTTTTCTATAACAAAATGACTGAGAATTGCTAAATATATTAACTTTTAAAATAAGGAACTAGTTGTGACAGAAACACAGTAGATTTTCAAAAAAAAATTACCGAAAATCACGTTCTGTTTGACCTGCCAACTAGGCATGACCCCCAAGTCACCATTTTGCTGGTTCCGAATATCTTTAAAAAAATACAGAACGTGGTAGTTTGCAATTTTTTGCCTCTCGTAAAAACAGACATTCCAAAAGACTACATTACAATTCAAATTATTCAAAGTTCTGACAAGAGGACCATCAGGTTTAACAATTTTAGAAAAATTTTATACTTACTTAGACATTAATTTCCCAAACCAGTAAAACCCGCTTTTCAGCCAAATTCGAAACTCGACTTTAAAAAATTCTGAGTTCCCTTATATACAGGGTGTTTTTCTACTTTTGGTCAATACTCTTGGGGGTGATTATACAGGCAAAAATAAGACGAAAATCAAAAGTGACGAAATTGCGGTAAAGGCTTCGTTTTTGAGAAAATTCACTATAAATTTCACATAAATACGCGTGCAGTGTAAGCGCGTCTTACTGCTTTGAGAAATTAATGTCCGAATGATGACCTTCACGTACACTAACAAGTATCCAAATTTTCTGAAATTTTCTGTCACTGTATAAGTTATGAAACATATTCATCCCTCTCACGTAATGTTTTAATCCCTAAAACAAATCCAACTGATACACCCCCATTGAACTGGTTTGCGTGGAGCAATTCAAACGTGGCTAAACCACTTCCGTCGTTTAATGACTTTGAAGCATTAAACTCCTTTTGGGTTTCAGTTTACCAGAGCTGGATGCATAAAGTGCATGCAGTGCGATTATCACGAATTGCAGGAAAGTTGGGGAGCAACGGCGAACATGGTTAATCTGCCAATCTGTTTGATCTTTCGAAGCCACTTCTCGCCGAGATAAAATATAGACGCGGCCCACGATTCCCCGCGTTTCCCTCTCAACTTTTGGCACGTTCGAACTTGGAACATTTAAAAGCGTATTGGGATTTCAGGACAGCGGTTATCCCTATGCTTCTGGCCATTTAAGTTCACGCCTCGGAGAAAGCAGCGCGCTGGGAAATCTCCCTCCCGAGAATGTAACCAGCGCTGGATTCTCTTCCTTCGGAAAACGGGCCCACAATTCCATTTTTCCTTCACCCATTCCTCTATCTCCCTTCCCCTTTTCTGGTTCGTTCTCCGGTAGCTTTACGACTCTCGCGAGTACTTTAAAATGAAGAAACAAAAGCAATTTTTGGCCGGGAGTTTCTAAAAGACATATATAAAAACGACAGCGACAGAAATATGCTCCAGATTGTGGAAATGAAATCGGGGAACTCCTCTTTCAGATTCTGAAATGGTCGATTGGACATGAAGGGAACTTTGGTACTTCCTTCTCAAGTTAAACCAAGTTATAAGAGAATATTAAAACGATCATTTTGTTTGAAAGAAGGAATAGGTAATCAATAAAATAATTTTACTGGGAGCTGGGAAGGTTCATTATTTAAAAATTCTGGAATTACTAAGAAATTACATTTTCTTGGGCACATGAATGCAAATAAACGCTACTCCTACAGAATATTCATAAACCCACATTTTAAACAACTATAATATATTATAGTAATCAAAAATTTATAAACCCGAGGTAAAGAAATACCTACCTTCAAATAATGTTTTCAAGTATTTACAAACTCTATAAACTTTTTCTGCTCGTTTTGATAGTACACTTCGAAAATTAGAACTGCACGCATTTCTCCATTTTTATGGAGAAGAAGGAAAGGTAGGAAAATTTGATTCATTTGACGCGATGCCTTTCGTAGCATTGATCGCATATACATTGCTTTCTTATTTGATGCATGCAGCGCAGAAGTACGATTTTTTTTTAGGTATTTTATACACAGTATATTAAATTTTTGCCATTAATATAAAATCTCGAGTTTTATGCCTCGAGTGGAAGGTAATACCGCCATTCATATTTTTTTCAGAAGCGTTTGCAGTAGCGCTTTACGGGCGACAGTATCGAAATTTTAGACAAACCATTAAAATTATAAATGTATGAAAGTTATAAAGTTTTTAAAGCCAAGTCTTAAACCAATATTCCACTTGATACATTCTCGTACTCTGGAGTGTTATAAACTCTCAGTGCTCATAAGTCCGTGACTTTTCGTTTTGAATAATTGTCTTAATAATTTGAAACTTATGTGCTTTTCTTCAGAACCTCTTTACTGTTTTTTGTCAAAATTTTACTTTCAATGTAACCGAGAATATACTCTTTTGAGAGTGCAGTTGCCTTTGTGTTTTGTGTATAAACGAGGGAATCGAAGTACTGGCGGAGCTCAACGTCTTTATCGGCAAACAAAGCGGCATTTCTAGCAACTCGTGAGCATCATACAGAGAATGCATCCTTTTCGGTTCTTATCGTTGACAGAAGTCGAGTTATGTTTACCTGAATACGCGAAGGAAGGGAACAACGCAGATTCGCGATCATATGCAAGACAAATTGCTCCTATAACCGTTTTCTCTTATCAGAGCGCATGGAGGGTTCTGCGAGGGCAACATTTTTGCTCGTGCCATGTGCAGCGATTTTAAGCTCCTTCCCTCTACGTATATGTTTATCTTGAACGAAAGGTTTCTGCGGATTGTAGGTAGTTACAGCAATACCTACTTCTGTTCGTTATGTTCTTTTCATTGATGTAGCAATATTTTCAAGGAGAATAATTATAACAATGTAGGAATCATCAGTGGATGAAAATTTTTTATGGAATGAATATCATAGGATTATTTTATCATTTATAATGAAAAATAAGAATTGCATGAGTTTCCTGGAAGAAAAGTTTTCCGTGATATTAAAAAGTATTTAATTACCATAGAGTGCATTGCTGAAACCTACCTCAACAAAATCATTCTGGGTTGTTAGATTGATACACGATCACCAAATGCAAAAATTTAGCTAGGTCTCCGATTTTATTAAGCTTACAATTATGTACAGGATTGTTTAGATTTGTGTATTTGGGGATATCCCACGCAAATATTTCATCATAATTCATAAATCACTTACTGATCACCAGTGATTTTTGAATAAATAAGGAATTTTCGAACGTGTTCAACAATTATTGAAATGATATTGCGAAGCTTGTCTTTTTCTTTGGAGCAGCCTATTTGAAATAGTAAATTTATTTATGTCGATGTTTAAATTTCTGAAAATTGAAAGGAATGCACCCATTAGTCCGTTTCACCGAAACAATTAGAAAAATACATAGAAATAAATACTTTAAAACATTTTGTGTCATTGTGACTCTGCAAGGGGCTATTGCAACCTTTCCCTGTTGTGTATGAATATTAGGTGGTCAAGTGCGTTTGGTATAAAAGGACAACTGTTTTAATAATAATCTAAACTATTTTACCATTGAACTACTAGAATAAATGAAAATATAACTCTTAGACTCTTAACTCGTTAGCTAGTATTTAAAAATATCTAATTAACATTGTTACTTATCAGCAACAAGATCTTCAACTGCTCTGAATCTTTTATTGGCTCTCAAGCAACAGTTCTCTGGCACCTAAAAGTTCGATTAATTCGTCGCGATGCACTTTCAAAATTGCACATTTTAGCCACGTATCTTCCCACGCCTAAATTTTTTAAAATATCCCTGGATCTCTGCCTGGATAGTCATCTCACACACTTGGCATGCTCATTGCCCCTCCGTTTGAAAATCCTTTCACGCCCACAATTGGAGAAATCCATCGATCGCAGACGATATGGTTTTTCAGGAGATTATGGGGCGTTTAGTGCTCTTTTTGTGTGTTCATCCTTTCCTACAGATAAAATGGCTCCCCTTTATTAAAAACGCAGTGCACGTGCTGCATATCTGTAGAGGATATTTCCTCTGTTATTACGTTTCACGGAAAGCAATATAGAATTATGAAGAACACTTCTTGATTCGCTTTTTCCTTATGCTCTATAAATAATGTATAGAAATCAGGTCTGGAGAACCAGCTGGTCATCTCACCTCGAATTTCCCAGCGAAACACTTTTGTTCTAACAGTTGTATCGCGTGCCGCGCAACCATCATATTAGCACTACTTTCGTAAACGATTATTTGCACGCGATCTACTAACAAGCACGGCAATAATGTGCGCTATTCGCCATACAGCTCCAGTCGAGCAAATTTCTCTCAAAAAGAGCAAAATCCAGGATAACTAGAAGCTGAAACGCTTTGTGTACAAGCGACTCCAAAGTAGTTCAAAGATTCGGATTTAACAAACCGGAAGACGTTCTTCAACCAAAGGCATTCTGGAAATAATGTTACTTGAGATTTTATTTCAAAGAACTGAATAATTTCTCCAAGTGTTACTGGAAACATTATTTGAGAAAATAAACGAATTTAACAATAATTATTGCTCGGTAATTCGCCATAGCATGTTTAAATTGCATTACAGTGACGTTAATTTTAACCCTTTGTGATCACGCTGGGAATATCGAACCCCAGGATATTTTCGAGTACAAATGTCGCGCCTAGGGTTTATATAAATACCGGCTTTTGAAAAAACCGGATTTCGAATTCCACTGTTCAGCAGCTTATAAGCAGTTTCTTTCGCCACCCGCTATCCTTGCTCTCCCCGTTGGGGGCCGTCCTTAAATTACGTAAGAGTAATTATAGCAATTTCTTACATCCTCCCTCCCCCAGTATAAGAATTCGTAAGATTTGATATTCCAACCCCCTTCTTACGTAATATTTTTTACATTGAATTTTTGCAGTTTTTAAAATTCTTTTAAAGGTTTATATAATTTATTTAACTCGATTTCGGGAAATTTAAATTAAAACAACTTTTCTGGAACATTAATGATAGAATTTGTATTTATTGAAAATTAGGTTAAAAAATATTACGTAAGAAGCTACCTGAATCCCCCCTCCCCCCCTTGTAAGAAAACGTAAGAAATTCGCGACCCCCTCCCCCCCAAAGAAAGCCTTACGGAATTTTACGACGACCCCTTACGCGATATTTCACCAATTCCGCGATAGTAAAAAGCCTCCGAGTCGGAATCTCACCGTAGGATCTTTGTTCTTTCGCCGATCAATAAACCCATTAAACGTATTTTCCTCGTGTCACGATATTTCTTCCATTTCATAAAAACAATTCGAAAGTTCGTGGACCCCGCGCGGGGGCCGCGGGGAGGACCCCTCCCCGGGCTTTTTTCCGCGAGATCGATCTCCCGCGAACGCTCCCTTTCCACGCCCAGGAAAATGACACTGGACAAGGGGCGCGTATGTGCACCCAGGAACGTATAATTTCCCAGTATCCAGGGGGCAGTGACACAGACGCGGAGGCACCAAGTCTTCCGGTCGAGATATCGACCAAATATAAACCGCGCTTTGCGGCCCGCCGTTGCCTGGGGCGCGGACAATAATTTCGCGGCGCAGCGCTCTCATGTTAAGTGGAGCATCGCTCAAACTCGAATACGGGCCACTGGCAAAGATAAGAAATTTAAGGAACGTCGCGATAAGTTGTTTTTAAGTCGATATCGACGAATTTCCGGCCCGGCTCGGATTTCCACCCGGAAACGGATGGGAGGGGGGTGAATTTCCTCGGCACAATGGCCGATTTCGCTGGCCAGATGGAGAAATTGTAGGATATAGTTAGAGGAAGATGCACGTTATATTCGCTTTCGCGTTGCATGCTATTTTGCTTTTTTTCAATACACGTGACAGATCAATTATAACGAGCGCGTTTAATTGAGGGGTGAATATTGGTGGCGGCGGTTTTTTAAAAGATTTCCGTCGAATTTGTGCAAAAAGAATTGTTGACAGTTTCTTTTTTGTATTAATTGTAAAAAAAATTCTGCCATATACAGTAGTGGACGAAGGGAAATTTACAACTTTTAAAATCGCATAACTTTTTTAAAATTGATTCAAATGACGTGAGTTTTTTTAAGAAGCTAGAACGATTAGTTTGCTAAGTGGCGTGTTTTGTCATTTTGAAAAAAAATGCAATTGGTCGGAATAGCAAAATAAAATAATAAAGGTCGTTTTTTTAACTTTTTTTATGAGCCTGTAAGGAAAATTTAAAAAACCCATTTGTAAATTGAAGTAAATTGTGCAGGTACGTGCCTAAAATTTCATCAAAATCGGTTAACGTTGCTCTGAGCTATAAAGATCACAGGTTAAGGTCGAATCCGATTTCAGGAATTTCGCGATTTTCGACCTTATTCTGCGTTCTTTCAGCGTTTATACCTCAGAACAACGTTAACCGATTTTTATGAAATTTTAGGCATGTATACAATATACTTCAATCTACAAACGGGTTTTTTGAATTTTCATTACAGGATCACAAAAAGAAGTTTAAATAATATTACTATTTTTTTTTGCTATTCCGAACAATTGCATTTTTTTCAAAACGACGAAACACTTCACTTAACAAACTAATTCTTCTAGATTCTCAAAAAAACTCATGTCGTTTGGACCAATTCTGCAAAAGTAATGCAATTTTAAAGGTTGCAAACTTTCTTTCGTCCGCCACTGTATAGTAATAATTAATGGAGAATTGGGTTTTTCTCATGACGGTGTTTTTCATGACGACATGCACGATATTTCTAGTGGACAATCTGGTCTATCTTTTTCGTACACCTTCAGAAAAATATAACTCCAACCGGTAGCATAATCAAGTCGAAATAGTTTCTTTTTTACATGTTTAAGGCTATTCAAGGGCGAAAAAAAATGCAAAAATTGAACGTTCCTCCTCCAAGAAATTCAAAGTGCCGCCATTTGGTGAATTTTCGATTTTTTTATAAATCCGCTAACTGGCTATAGCTACACTCTTTCTGATCAATAGACTGCGGAAGTTTATGCAAGTACAATATTTATTACGATAATTACGACCTCCTTATTGTAACAAAATCGAATATACTATATCATGGCCGCTACTAAACTCGAGCTAAGTAAGTTCTGTATATGCCAGAAATAAATAAACGTAACTTTTTTTTAAAATAAAAAATATATTTTGAATACCCTCTAATGACGAAACATATTTCTATCAAAGTTTCACTTGTTTAGTCCTTTTCTATAAAAATGTATATTTGCATAAACATCCGCATTAAGAATCCTTGTGGTTTATTTTGTTTTGGTTCAGCGGAACAGCTGGAATCGTACACGCCATGGGGAATTTGTTTCTTGCCCACCTTTTTTACATGACCTATACCTCCATTAATTATTATTATACATGGCTGAATTTTTTTGCAACTTATTGAAATGGTAATAAATACGTGTGAATAATGCTCGTCGGTAAAAACTGTGTAGTTATTTCTGCGTCGTCCCTAAAGAACGCAAAAAATTGGCCTTCAAGACCAAAATACCTCTTCCACAAATAAGTGCAGTGTAAATTTTATTCAAGGTATATCGTAGAATGGAAATGTTTCTTCCCGTGTCTGGCAATTATGCTTTATTTGTACATTCTAATGGCATCTTTCTAATAATTTACGAGAATCCATTAAACTATATTTCCCCCCTCCCTACAATCTAAATCCGTGTTGCATAATTATCCCCGGAAATACGGGATCCGATAATGAATATCACAGTGCCCTTTTTAATTAATACTGGTGACACTCGTTTTACCACCCCCCGGAAGATAGAATCGTGTATCTACCACGCGGGGGCGCCGTTTGTTTCACACAGGAATAATGAAAAGTATCGACGTGTGCTGGGGAACCGATGGGCTATTTTAATTGATGGTCACCGCCTCTCGATGAGGACCATTTCGAAATTTGGTTGGCGATGAATCTAATCGAGATCTGTTGAAATTGAAGGCCCTCTCAGCCTTGTCAATTAGAACGCGTAGATTATTTGCGAAGCCGCGCACAGTGAATGGCGCGTATTTGCTCGCAGTTTCGATGGACGGTGAAAAAACATCCATTTCCCTCGAATGTAACGGCTCTCTGTTTCTTTCCCGCGTCACGGTAAACAGCCTTTTGTGGGCGACGTTCGACGAAAACCGATTCAAATCCGTGCTTAAACCGGTCGTTTTCACGGTGACCCGGTAATTCTAGGGCGAGACAAATGCTTCGGTGTTTTCATCGCCTGCCATGAAATTCGTTCGACCGCCTGTGAAAACTGTTTGGTTGTCCATTCGTGGCTACAGTGTCCATTCTGAAGATGGAAAATGAATTTCATCCTCGGTTTTATGTCATTCGTCACTGTGCACATGTTTGTATAGAGTTTTTTTCATAAAACGTACCTGAGAAATTCAAAGTCGGTACCTATTCATAAAAATGAACGAAAAATGTTTGATTAACGTAAATCCACGTGCTATGCACCCCTCAATTTTACGAATTCAAGTGATAGATTTAAATTCGTTCGTAAATTGTTATAAGGTAGCAAGGAAAATTGCTGTTAATTGCTTGATTATTTTCTCATAATAAGATATTCCCACATAAAGGAACCACGTAAATTTTGTTTGAACACAAAATAGGAAATACGATTTCAAGTAAGACTTGTCTATTATTTACCAATCATTGTGCTATTTGGAATTCGATTTTCTATTTTATTTTTCGAATCAGGAGACAAGTTGAACAATTAAATTTGTTCCTACTTCTATTAGAGAATCTCGAGTAACTGAGATAAAGTTAATTTACAAATATATATGTTGCTAATTTTTTTGCTCCCTTTCTTTACTTCATTAGCAATAAGTGTGCTCGAATACATTAGAAAGGTGCATGCTTTTCACTTTACGTAATTTTTCTAGAAATTCAATAAGTCAACTTTTTCTTCTCTTGGATGCATTTAAAAGAAAAAGTGTAAAACGAATTTTCGTGAAATGCCTTGTCCTGAATGCTTCAAATTACCGCTTTCAATCTGCCATGCTAAAGTAGTCGTTTTCAATTTACGACTTTGAACCTTTTTATACCTCGTTGCCTTCAAAGGGATTCCATCATAATACAGCTTCAATGCCTTTTTCAATACCTCATCGATTTAATTTAATTAACAAATTAACAGCGCAATTAGCATGCTCTCTGTGTACATTAAAGCACCTAGCACTCTAGCAGTGCCCATAAAATGTTTAATACCCTAAAAAAATCAAATTTCGAACGCGAAACTAAATGAAAAGCGAATAGCAGATATGGATATGCATGGTAAATTCGTGGAAATTAGGTGCTCCGAAACTTATTTAGTATGATACTTTAGTATGATAAAAGGCACTTTAAAAAAAGTATATTATTCATAAAAAGCTTAATTCATAACAAACTCGGGAAATCTCAATAAAATTATGGATGCGCATATAGTCGGAGCACAGTTTTTTCAAAATATTTTCTCAACGAACCTGGCTGTCTACTTATCCATAATAACTAGAATTTATAATTTACAAAGCTATTTTTCTCCTTTCCGATTATTTTCAATTTATCTTGCATATGTATCTCCATACACAAAGACAACAAAGTTACACATAGACAATGGCCAGTTACATAATTAAAGTCGTGCTCCTCGCAATCGCACTTTCAGCTCATATCCCTCTTCACTAACGATCCACTTTCTCTGTCAGAAGTATCCACAGATGGAACTCCAATCGGTTTTTATTGATTTGTTCCATCGTCGTATTTTCGGTCGCCTGCGATCAAACAGGAAGCAGGAAGCGTCGAAAGGACAGTGCTGCGTTTCGACGAGGTATGACGTCGTTACGGCGATCGATCACGGGGGCCAATATCTCGTGACGAGCATCTCTGAACGCGGTTACTCTTTATGCCTCCTTTTGATTTGCACACGTACAATGGGAGAAGTCGTTACTCGGCCTGATAAAAAGGGAGAAAGCAGAAGCGAGACGGCGAAGTGGGGCACCGCGGTCTTTCGGGGACGTTAGGGGAACGTCGATCTTCGTGCAGCCATCCAACAATAAAGTAAAAGTGGAAACTTTTCCAATCTAGATGGATCGCGTGCGGAAAGAAATCAGTCTTAGGTCTCGCGTCTCGATTAATCTTGCCGTTCTCTGATCCCTCTTTTAAAACTTAGGTTTAAATGATTCATTCAGGTCAATCGAATGTTAGGCCTTAGATAACACCGTTCATACGTACCTCTACGTGCTACGGCATATAACTTCTTTTAGTCTGACAACTTTTTCACGGCCTGTCGCGCTTCTGTGTCACTTTAATTTTATAAAAAGGAGGGCCCCAATATTTTCCATCGTGAAAATCGTGTAACGCATCGAGCAGAATCTCACCCCAATTACTGCTTACCCTTCTCATCCTCACTCAATTCATTAAAATGAACGACGACGCAAGAGGTTAAGGGGTGAGCTTCACAACACAAAATACGTGAGTTTTAGGAATTAATTAAAGAAGAAGTATAGCTGGTAATTTAATGGGATTTTTCGCAGTGTATTAAGGATACCTTAAACTATAGAAATATATTTTTATTTTTGTAATTACAGATGGCACTGGGGAGTCGTTGTAGTTGAGTCGTCTAAAGATTCATCTAAAACGGAGGAACTTGTAGCACCGGAACTATTGGTATCAAATAAAAAATTAAGGCAGATTATTAAAGGGCGAGAACTTCCCTAGTGGGCTAACATTTAAAAATGTCAAAAATGACACTTTTTGACTAAATAACGACACTTGAAATTCGAAATTACTTTTCCCCTGTTTTTCATCATGTCAATGCCTTTTAAAAATGCAAATTTTTAAAAATTTTAAAATGTTAGAGGTTTGCCCACTGTGGAAAAGTATATTCTTCAAAATAAAAGTGTCAATCAAATCGCTTATTAACTTTTCGAGATATTTGTCCTGCCAGATTGGAGAACACTGTTGAGAGAAAAATTCGTTTGAAGTTTTACGTGAGCGCCGAACGGCCGGGGTTTGCCCACTCATTTTCCGCTACTCAAATGTCTATAACTTCATGAAGTTTTCGAACTTCAAAATTTTCTGTCACACAATGAGAGAAAATTCTTAATGCCCAGTCTTATCGGGCAGAGTCTATGGTACGGTAATTCTGTGCCACGTTTCAAATAATCAATCCAGTGGGATGTATGACGATAGCTGCCCATCCTAGTACAGGGCTTGATTTTTGATAAAATACACATTGAAAGTAGTTGGTAGAATTTTCAGTAGTAGACTCAGATTTTCGGTATCGCGATCGTCAAACAAATTTGACGATCGCGATATTCCATTATGGTGCAAATCCACGACGAGACAAAAATATCGTGTCTCACACTCATATATGAACTTAACCTCATGAGACAATTAGTTCAATATTTTTTAACTATTTGGTCATTAGTTCTATAAAACTAGACAAGTTTCATGACATATTTTCAAAAATCTCATTTCTCGCAACTATTTCCATTATTTACATTTAGTTGTTGCTAAGACTTTTGTCTCATGATAAAAAAATCTCATCGTGGATTTGCACCTTTATCGTTGAATTACTGATACGAGTTTCGGGGAATATAGGAAGCTTATTTTATTATTTTATTTGCGATCGTTCATTTTTATTATTTTTCTCGCGGATGAGCCTTTAATCTCATAAGACAATTATTTAATTATTTTATTATTCCAAAAATAATTTTGTCAGTAGTTTCATGAAACAAGATTCTCATGGGACAAGTTTCATGATATATTTTCAAAAATCTCATCTCTCGCGACTATGCCCATTATTTACATTTAGTTGTTACGGAGATTTTTGTTTCATGATAGAAAAGTCTCATGTAAAATCTTATCGTGGATTCGCACCTTCAGGTTTCTTCGCTTGAGATTTCGTCTAACCAAAAGTGTGCTACAAAAGAATTAAAGATAAGTAGCTTAATCTTTGAACTGGAATTAGGAAAGCGTTTCAGAAAAGGAACGTTGAAATACTCCCACTTCGAAATCCAGCAAAATAAAATGTGTGTACTTTGTGCAACAATTTGTAGTATCACCGTGCCACTTAAGCATTCACCTATCTGAAATTGACCTGATCTCACCGCAAACAGTAGAGCCGCGAATCACGTGCCCGCGTTACGGCTATCATTCGAGCATCGTCCTCTCGAACGCGCGTAGACGATGAAACGATTAAAGAGAGAAATCCTTTCCGGTTTATCAGCTGAGTGGTCCTAGGAAGTTATGAATACACCGGCGGCGAAGGGACGGGGAAAAGAAAGCAGGAAGGAAGCAGATAGGTAGAGGAATCGCGAGCAGCGCGATAAAAGAAGAAATAATATCTCCTACCTCCAGCTAGTCGATAAGCATCATTTCGAGCCGGGTGGATGGGAAATTGGATTGTCCCCTTTCATACATTTTACTCCTATTACCAAAGAGTACACCCGATACGGTCTGATTCAACTTGACACTTACGATTAGTGGAGCTGCAGAAACTTCTGTCCGCTTCTTTTATGCGCCTCCGAGATTCCACCGCTTTCCACTCCCGTCTTCCATAGGTTGCCCGCTTTTTCACCCTCCCTCTAAACTATGCGGTAAACAATCGTTCTGCAGCTGAATCGCTTGATTGGGGGCTTTATTCCCATTCCCTCGGTTTGATACGATAGGTCAACAGGGTAGCTTGATTGTTGCATCAGCCTTGTTTGGGGAAACGTTTGAACTTTGAAACGTCCGGCGAAGGTTCGTTTTTTATGGTAGGTAGTGTGCGTTGAAATATTTCATCAAGAAATGTTCGATGATTATGATTTTTATACCTATTTCGAGCAATACGCGTGGAACAAAAATCGAGTGCTTTGTGAAATGGGAACTTTATAACGAACTTGAATTTTTAAACGTGATGGACGTGTTGAATATCTTTTATAGTAAAACTAGTAGTCGATTAATATTGGTTAATAAGGGTACATTAATTTTTATACCTTCTACATATATCAGTATTATGATTTTTTTTATTTTCATCTAATGTAGCTTCAGCAGTTTCATTAAATTTAGTTAGATGGTGAAAGTATATTGATAATGAGATTAGTAGTTTGAATACAATTAATTTTTTTATGTTCTATACATATATATATTATATAGTTTATTTACTTTTACTATATACATATATTATATATAAAGAATAAATAAATATATATATAGTTACATTAGTCATGATGATTCAAATTTACATTTAAAGTTATGTAGAGGAGTATTATTAAATTCTTATATTTTATTGATTCATTGAATTCCTTTAAATTTCATATTCAAAATTTTTGTACCATTATAATGTGGTGTCCAAAAATACTCGCTCCGGGTACAGATTTTTTTGAAGCAGGATTTCATCCTTGAACCGAGCGGAATCCCCTCGTAATGCTAATGACTTTCATTTAATGTTCAGAAGATTTAAAAATTCTCCAATTACGGAAATATTAAATATAGACGACTACTTTTTGATTACTGTCCCCAGAATGATTTTCCCAGAAGTTCGCGTATTAAAAGATTCATCTTGTCCTCTGGCTCCATTCTAGAGCCAATCCCCTTTTACGATCTTAACAACTAATTAAAGTTGAGCGTCAGCCTATATTTCCTATTCTATTTGAAGTTCCAGAAACAAGAAGTTGCCTGACCGCGGCGTTTGAAACTACTGCATTATGAATGACATCCACTCGGGAGCTCTGATTCGCACTTAAATGTTAAATATCCCCGCCGAGTAGTTAAAATGCAGTTCCGGAAACACTTGACGCTAACAATCGCTCGATCTCTGTTTTGTTTCCTCGGCTCTCGAAAAATCAACAGCCCTTCACGCTCCAGACGGGGGAACCACCCCTCTCCACAGTGGTGCGAATAAATTTGGAATTTTCACCGCAGAAATTTATCGAGCCTCGGAAATTATTTACAGGAAACTGGGAGGATCTGTTCGCGTTGCGAATGAAAATAAATTCAAAGGACCAGCGGGGACAATATCGTTCGAGGGATGAAAGTGGAGGCGAGTGGTCGTGGAAATTTCAGTCCACTTATTCTTCCCGTTTCTTTGCGTTTGCTGTATTCCAAGAGCCTTTAGTTTCGCCGAACGAAAAGGGGACGGAGCAGACATCATTACGCCGTGAGAAAATAGACGGTATAGAAAGCTGAAGGATTCGAATCGCGTCTGATAAACGAGACGCATCTGAAATGATACGTGCCAGGCATTATTCCCTTCCGCCCCCCACGCCAGCCCTTCTCTATCCCTCTCGCTGCGCCATCAGCCTCTCTTGAGCTTGTCTCAAGGCTGTCCTGCGGCAGAATTCGAGAGCGATAAAAAGCTCAGAACTTTAAGAGCTTGCGAACAATCGTTTTTCCGGTTGCTTCAGGGCAGCCTCGAGCTTCGAGATTCACACGTGAAGTCACGTATACCGATGCACGCGCAGGGCCGCCCGCATTCAGGCCGGTACATTCAGACTGCATTTTCTTGTGTCTGGCTGAAACGAGCCGCAAGTTTGGAACTGTTAGGAATTGTAGGTGGAGAGTCTCGACCGAGAAACTTCAGCATTCTTGCTTCTTACGCGGCGAATTCGCGGAACGTTCCTAGCCGGGGGTTGGAAATTTTTAATGATGCCCCCCATTGTTCTGACCCCTGGGGATTTTGACGGGTTAAGATCAATAACATCCCTTGATAAATAACAGTAGGGTGGCCCTTATTTATACGTGTCGAATTTTTTTTTTGTGTTTCTTTGCTCTCACCCCCTGGAACGGTGGCATTTGATGAAAAGAATAAGCTCTGAAACAGTTTATTGCAATCGGACAACAGGAATGAGTGCCGACCAGGCCTTAAAGTTTAGAATTCATCAATAGTTTGCATTTAAAGAATTTTCCAAAAATGGTAAGCCCTATCGAAATTTTGTTCAAGTAATGTTAAAAGAGCATTCAATTTTCTACAATTTCTGTATATATAATTTTTTCGTGCGTCCAACCATTTCTTATATAATAGCGTTTGAATATAGAGAGGAACGCACTACAATACGTCACGCCGTACAGGTGGACGCACGAAGCGCGGACCTCTCTATATTCAAAAGTTATTATTTAAAAAATGGTTGGAAACACGAAAAAATAATATATACAGTTATTGTAGAAAATTGAATGCTCTTTTAATATTATTTGAACAAAATTTCGATAGGGCTTACCATTTTCGAGAAATTCTTCAAATTCAAACCATTAATGAATTCTAAACTTGAAGGCCTGGTCGGCACCCTTTCCTGTTGTCCGATTGCAGTAAGTTTTTTCAGGGATTATTTTTTATGAAATCTGACCATATTAGGGGGTGAGATCAAAAGAAATCGCAGGTCGAAAATAAGGGCCACCCTGAAATAACAATTGTGACGTGAGTGGGTGGGGGTCGTCACGTTGCAAGTATCGTAAGTATGAAAGTACTTTTATGTGCTGTCAGACCTAGATTTTCCTTTCAGAATCTTGCTACTGAATTTACAGTGTGTTCTAAAATGCGGGAGAGAATTGGAATGGGAATTTTATTGAACTTCGAACCGAAAAATGTTTTTAAAATAGTACACGAAAATAAAAATTCGGTAAACAGAGAATGTGAGAGGGTTGTGGATTGGGAGGGTGTAGAGAAATGTCAGTTGTAGCGGGGTTATTTTATGCAGAAATGGTAGTAACTTTGCAGAGTTATGATGTGTTCATATTAATCGTATGATTCGCTCTCTTCCGTCGAATGAGGATAATTAAATTCATACAGGGAAGATTCATACGATAGTTTCAGGAGTAACCAAACTTTTCTTACATTTCATATAAGTTACGTCATGAATAACAATTCCAAGTCCGCAAAGTAGGTTGGTAAAGACATAAAAAAGGCTAGATTCCAATTTGTCTTATTTCCTCCTGCTTCATTTTCCTAATAACGAGGTGGGAGGTCAGAATAATGTATTGCAGACATCAAGCTTTGAAGAGCTATGAATGAAAAGTATTATTCACACGGTATTGCAAGTTATAAACAGCGATTTGAAGCAGAGGTACTAATACTTTGCATTTGGATCGCTTTAGAAATTAATATTAGATATACGATTTATCTTTCTATAAAATGTTCAGTTTTCCTTCCCAATGGAAAGAATTTTGTACACTCGATAGTTGTGTTTATTGCATTGTGATAATAGTTTTTAGATCAAATCTAATTTTGATTGTTCATTTTCTGGCTTTCTTCAGCATGGGTACTGTTCTAAACTAAGTAGTCTAGTCGTTTTCATTCTAAACTATAAAACTCTGTTAGATTTACGATATTCGTAAATGTAATCCTGCTATTGAGTCCAAAGTGTTCCAAATTTCGATGAAACAGGTCAACGATGATATCCACAAACATTTTCTAGAACCCCAATTATTTCGAGATGGTCTCGGCGCTGTGGTCCTTCAACAGGATGAAGTACAATACAGTTATGTACTAATTGGTCAAGAGTGCTTCAATAATCGTTTTCTGAAGTGGTCTGGTAGACCCTAGATCTTAGGTGATGCGATTTCTTCATTTAATCCCCATTCGCTTGTATGTTCAGTGAATCAAAAACGCAACACAGAATAACGAATGATATTCCAGATATTTGAAATCCCACGAAAGAGGCAGATCAGAAAAGAAATTCTAAAATACTCGCCAGTCTGTTCCCGAAATTAGTTGATTGACTTAAGTTTTGCCAAGTCGTCGATAGGACATATAGAATAAATTTATGAGCTGTACAAGGTGAGACACTTAAGAAAAGCCAACTGAATAATTTCTACAGTTTTTGAGATAGGAAAAAATGTTTGAGACATTTAAATAAATTAATTAACCGCCGAAATGATAGAAAATTAAAAAAACGTTCACACACGCTTGCAACTACTATATGGATTACAGTTGACCTGCCACTGCAACTTAATTGCAGCTTCGTATCCACGTTCGCGTGCATATATTGAAGGTTCGGAAAAGGAACCCTCCAAAACTTTGGACTCGATTTTCTCTTAAACTTTCCAGTACTACGCACTATACTTCGAATACATTATTGCACACGTTGTGCACCACTTACATTCCAAATTTAAACGAAATCGGTGACCCAAATCTCGCGTGCCCCCTTCTCTTGTTACTAAAGTACAGTTGCTGCGCAGTGACAAGCCAAGCTCGTCATTCCGAGAGAGCCAGCTTAGCATGGCGGATACGCAAATCTCGCCAAACGACAGCTGCGCCCAATCAACCTTGCCGAGAACAAATGAAAGCATGTGTTATCTAACCCAAATCGAATAAACCAACAGATCCGAATGATATCTAACGAATTAGTCGGCTCGGGGTCTGCATCCCGTGGCTTCGCTGATAGTTTCGAACGACCTGCTAATTAATCGCCTCTGTACTAGCCGTCGATGGAAAGGCCGCGATAAATTAAACCGTGATCGACTGTTATTTTTCTTCCTTGAACGTCACGCGTCACTATAAGTACAGGGTATATTTTCTAGTTCAGCTGCGTCGAAAGCGAGGAAATTTATTTCGTTGACCAGCGCCCGTGCGTTGGCCGCGCGAGGTAAATTGCTATTGAGTCCTTCCCTGGGACCAGGTAATTCTATTTTGATCGGCTTTCTAGTTATTTAAAACTTCCGTTTACCACGCGATCGGCGTATCTGTTGGATGAATAGGTGATCGTGAAAGCGTTGATGGATGAACGTGAAACTGTAGGTGGCGGAGGTGCGGAAAAAAAACGATAGAATTGAGTGTTTGGTGACAATGAATTTAAATTGGACGGCTGTAAAGCAGTTATTCTGCAAGCTTTTCCTCTGAATATCGTGGATCGAAGATTGTTTGCCTTGTTAGGATGAAGTAGGGAGGAATGGAAACGAAGATTTTCAAGTTGATGACACTGTGATGACGTTATGTAATTTCTTTTGAGACTAAATTAACAGAACTCAGGTGGGTTGTCTGTTTAATTCTTAATGTAGTAACTTGTGCTTAAAGTATGCTTGAATATTATTATGAAGGCGTATTTAAATTGCAATGGATAATTTGGTCAGTGGGTGTTCGAGTTCTAAAAGGATATTTATAATACTTTAAAATGAAAATAACTGGAGGTGTGTATAATACATACATATAAGATTATAAAAATTACAAAGAAAACATAAACTTCATACAATGTATTTTAACTTTTTTTTGACACACCCACTTTTTTTTATCAACATTGATATATCTGGGTGGCTCACACACAGAACAATTTTTTATCGACTGCCATTCTCCTCTAAAGAATCCAATTATTATGAAAAAAATCATGGGTCAATTTCAAGGTCTCTTGAATGTATTCCACTAGTTTGTTAATTGGCATTTCATCACAGTTTTTGCAAAAAAAAATCTAGATTACCATATGTCGAGGAAACACGAAGAACATCTTCAAAAAATTGTAACATTTACAAATTTCAATATCAGAAGCTAAAAATCTACAGAGTTGTTGGTCAGATATAATATTTTGAGAAAAAAATATTTTGTAAGTCGGCTTTGGAAAAAAGGTATTTACTTTTACATGGTAGGGGAGACCGGGTTAGGTTGTAACACGGGGTAAATTGTAACATAAGTAAAATCTTTTGAACGACAGATCTGGTAACCCACAGCATGCGAGAGCTGCTTGATGATATTAGTACCGTCGATTTTAGTGGCACAAACGAGCGTTATGTATTCATTTTGTAGTTATAGCCCAGGATTTTAGAATTTAGAGCACGGAGGGGGAGTTGGGGCACTTTGGTGCGAGGGGCACAATGAAACATTAATATTCTCTTGATATTTAGAAACAGTCAGAAGTTCAAAAAATGATCACAAAACAGTATACTCTATGATCTTGTAAGATGATATAAGATTAAAAGATGATACCCTATAGATATCAAGATAATATTAATGTTTCATTGTGCCCCCTGCATCAAAGTGCCCCAACTCCCCCTAAGTAAATATTGTCTTAGCACTTTTATTTCAATTAACCGCAATTAGAAACCGTTTGAATTTTTGCTTCTTTGTCGCAAACGAATCAGTACACATTGGTTTATTATAATGTGTACCTACGCATTTTAGTAATTTGATGTTTAGTTTCTCGTTTGCTGAGATAAAACGCAAAAATTCCAGCTTGGTGTAAATTGTAACATGTTACTACTTACTCCGCTTTAAATGGTGATAAAGCAAGCTATTTGCTGACACACTGGAAAAAGATGCTCTCAGGGTTAACAGCGATTAAGCGCAATGAATGGAGGGGAAAACACCTACAGGAGTGTACATTTCACATAACGCATTTTTATTTTTTTTGAAGACGGTTTTAATTTTTTTTTAATTTTTTCAATTGATGGTCTATATATATATATATATATATATATATATACACCTATATATATATCCACTTGTTGAGAACTTATGCGGGGACAAACATAAAAAAATACATACGTGTCGAATCTATAACCTCCTCCATTATGAAGTCGGTTAAAAACTACCAAATGTGTAACTCGCTAAAATTTTATACCACTTTTTGCTTATGTGTCCGAAATCACCCGCTCTCCGCTACATCATAAGTGTCTCAACGAACCGCATTCGATATCACGACCAGCAAGACCGTATTTGATATTCCTGGCGCAAAACGTTTTATTGCGCCAGGACGACACCAATATTCCCGCGCAATTTTCTTCCGATTGGAACACCTACTCGAGAGACACGCAAATACCTATCGGCTGGATCGGGGGATTATCGGCATAATCGCGGGAACTTGCTGCCTCCCCTGTGGTCGTCGTCGTCGTCGCTGTGCAAACTTGTCTTTCTCTTTCCGCCGCCTTCTTCCACCGCCACATTCACCCCTCTCATTTCTCTGTCCTCCCGCACAGAGATTCTGTTGACATCCAATTATCGGCTATTTGGAGCGCCGAAGCAGGTCAGCGGGTCAGGTATTCACGCCCGCAATTGTTGCTGTTGTAATCTTACGGGTAACAAGTGGCGCAGCTGCGCCGGCTGCGGCCGAACAAAACCCTCCGCGTACACGGGATAAAGGGCCCCCGTCAAGGACGTTTCCCCCGATGGCTGTAATTACGTTTTCCAATTGCCAGATTTCTGCTGCTCCTCTTCCTTTCTCTCCCGCCCTTTTATTTTACTGGGCCGCCGTTGAGGATGGGGCATTAATCATCGACCCGTGATGGAAATTGATTGACGCAATTGTTTCGAGTATGATGCACGGGACGAGGGAGCAGAGGATCGTGGAAAGCGTTCTCCAGTCGATGAGGGGTATTTGTTTTCGGGGGAAAAGAAAATACGAGTAGCGAAACAGTCTCGAAAGTTCCTGTATGAACATTGATCATCCCATGGTTCGAGGGTCCCTTTTTTTTTTGCGATTTCGAAGCCGGGATTCTTCATTCCTGAGCGCAGCTAGCCGGGCTCTATACAGTTATGAGGGCTTAAAACTTTGAATTGGAATGCACCCTGCGAGCAAGTTGTGAAATTCGCGTGTTCGCTTTTTCCTTTTTTTAATGTTCGGTATTATCGTAAGGCGAAAGCGGGAGAGCGTTAAAAATGCGTTGCGAACTCCTTTTGCTGGAAAATACGTGGATTGCTTCTTCCCCTTGCGCGTCTTTTTACAGTTTCATCACTCCTTGGAAACTTCACCTCCCGAGTTTTGTACAAGTCTGGATCGAGATCTCTTTTTATTAACTGCTTTAAACCTTGCTCTTTAATGAACGCCCTTCTCTGCAGCAAGTTCCGTTGAGTTAGAAGTTATAATTTGAGGACGTTTTAATTCAATTTTAAGTAGTAACTTGATTGATTGTCTACCATAGAGTTCACCGAGCTACGCTTGTTGATAATTTACCTACGCGAAATTCTGTGTCTTATTTGTCAATGAAATGTTATTGCCCATTCATTCCAATTTCAAGAGTCCTTGTAGAAAAGACTGTAGGGTAATGCCAAAAATCGAATTTTTCAGAAGAGAAAAAAAACTTCCCTGAGTTTAAACTATTTACGAAATTGGATTTGTTTTCATTGCTAAATATGCTTATTAATAAATAATCCAAATACATCACAACATTTTCTATTCTTTGCATTAGTATAGTCCACATTTATGGAAAAAAGAATTATAGTTATTGAAAAGCCTGTATGTGCCACCCCTTAGTTGTAGAGAAATCAGAATGTGCCTTTCATTTAAATTTGGAAACACGGTAAGTGCCAATCCTGTTTACCTATCGCTTAATTGGCTCTTAAGGTACCTATGTTTTCCTATATGCGTCTGGACGTAGCGTCAAGAAATTCAAAGTCGATTTTCTCGAAAATGGAGGGCAATATAAAAAAATGTTACTGTTTCTTTTCAACTTATATCAAGTAAATTAGTCGAGAAAAAGGAATACAATTTTTTGATATTGCGCTTCATTTTCGAGAAAATCGACTTTGAATTTCATGTCGTCCAGTCGCGTGTAGGAAAACCTACATTTACATTGTTTTCAACAACGACTCATGAATTATAGACGTAAATTTAAAGAAATGAGTTTTTTCCATATGAAATCTGATGGAATAATAACATTGGTGTGTTGTTTATTAAAGGTGACGTTGACATTCATCTGATATTTTTTAATAAAATGCCAAAAATACCAATTCCATAACACCATTCAAAATACCCTCACCCAACACACAGCCCAAAATTTCAGACTAAAGCAGCAGACAGCTTCGAAATGGTTAATTTTCTAATACACATTTAATAACAATGTTCTATTTACTCTCACAACGTGCAATAGATTTCTCATTTTGAATCTATCACTTTGAATGAGTCTGTAATATGAATTACACACATTGACATTTATAATTTATAAAATACCAGGTATAGATCTATCACTGTATTCGTCAGCAGGAGCAGAAGTTTGTCCATTTTCGGAATCCCCAAGCTCCATGAACATTTCCCTACTAATGGCTACAATTTTCTGACGCGTATTAACGTTTACAACGTATCACGTGAATCCTAAGCAGAAGATATGTGGATTTTGTTATTAGACTGCCCCATTTTCCAAATCGCGGGATAACGTGACCCACCGCAATTGGGGACGTACGCCCTTTACCCTGCGGGTAGTTGGTTGACCCAATCCAGTCATAACCATTAGAACTGGCTTTGCTCCTTTTTCTCCTCCCGCCCCGCTCGGATTTTGCATCAACTGCACGTTTACCACCACTGGCCAAATCTTCCTTTCGTTCAGGGAGGTAGACTGTCATTATAATGAAAATGTAACCGAAGAACGTAATCCCCGTGTTCAAATACGATTAAGTGGTGTCTCACCAATCCAGGTTAAGTCAGACTTTAATAATTCGTTGTAAGTAACCCCCCAGTTCTGTAGTTTCTATGCAAAATTACACTGTAATTATTGACAGCTCTCGGGCCCCCTTTTTGTGTCCGAGACAGTTCTGAAAACTTTCAACGAAGTGCAGTTATTCACAAAAGTATTCCGTCCACCCTGTGTGTAACATATTTTACATATTAATTGATTACAAATTAATAATTCGCAATTCTAATTCACATTAATATAAACCTTGATTAATACACTTTTGTCATGGGTAAATTTAATTAAGAAATTGGGCATAGTTTATTTAAAGAAGTATTATTATGGACTATACTAACAATAAGTAGGTGGGGGAAAGGTGTCTAAAACGATCCCCTTAAGGCGTATTCATATAAAAATACAAATGTACATTATTTAAATAAAAGTTAAATAGTTTTTGTAAGTTAGTTTATCTACCTTATTATTGGGTTAGATCAAATTTAGCTACCTGATCAATTATATTTTTTATTCGCATTTTTGTGAAGGCATACTAAACTCTGAACGATCATTTTATACACCTATGTGTATAAAATGTTTCCTAGAAGAAAACCCTACGAAAATCACTGGTAGTAAATACGACGACAATTAAAAAGTATTGATTATAATTCAATTAAAACATAAATTAAATTCAATCACAAAGTACGCGAACATAATAACTTAAAACAGTCTTCTAAAAAAATCAAATCATAGATAATTTTTGGCACATAAATCAATGAGTAGAAACTTAACACATTGACACTTTTCACAAATAAGTTTGCTCTTTCCGCCGGCATATAATGACGAAAACTACTGGTTTTTAAACGATTTTATTCAGCTTCGATCCTGTGTTTGTTTGTTTGTATGGTTCAAATCTGGCAACTCAAATTTAGCTCACTTCCAACTATCCAATTGTCTTGAAACTTTGCAGGCGTGCGTAGTTTGAATGACAATTCATTTCGACGCTTGATGCTGTATTAAATTCATTCATATTCTGATATGAAATATCCTGCTCCACGATTTTATTTAAAGTGAAAAAACACCATCGAAATTACAGTACAAGAAAATAATTATTTTTTAGTTTTTAGTGCATTTTTAATAAAATCGTATAACATAAAATTTTGTTTTTATATATTTTTTATTCTTTCCAGTAAACTCACGTATACGTGAAGTCGGCCGAAACCGCTGGCTCAGTGCACTCACGTATTTGTGCGTCCGGCCGATAACCGCTGGCTCAGTGAACTATGTACAATTAAAATCAACTAACAAATATAAGAAAATGAGATCAGCTTCACAGACTCAAATTTTTTGCACACTACCTGGGATTCCTGAGACCATTTTTCCCTGCTAGAAACGCATCATATGACCCGAAACACCCAACTCACATTCAGTAGTTGAATATAACATCAAATTATTACATCCGGTAACGAAACATACATTAAATTATTGTTGAATTGTCACCTTACAACGAGAGGACAGGGTGTGGTAGACATCGATTTTGATGAGCCTTGGCACGATGGATCTATGTCGAAAATAAGTAAATAGGTGTTCGATCGTTTAATCCAATAGGGCTTAATAAATTATTAAACACAGTGGGTAAAAATCCCACACTACCTTGACACCCCCGGGGATTCCCCTCTGGAGACGTCGGGGTGTCTTTTGAAAATTTCCCCACGTTGAGAAAAAATTATAAATATAACTAACATTTTTTTTATCGTGGAGAAATTTTCGAAAGACAGCCTCCAAAGGGGAATCTCCCGGGCGCCAAGGTAGTGTGGGATTTTTACCCACTAAAACCCCATGGCCCCCATGAAATGTTTAATAATTTACATGTATATATCTGTATTATTACCTAAGCCCTATTGGATTAAACGCTCGGACACCTATTTACTTATTTTCGACATAGATCCATCGTGTCAAGTCTCATTAAAATCGATGTCTACCACACCCTGCCCCCCCTCTTGTTAGTTAAAAAGCAGTAATTTTGTTTTTTCTTGTTTATAACACACACAGCGCTGATATTTACATGGCCCATCATTTTACCCAGGGATCATTTTAACCACCTTTCCCCTACATCTTGCATCCTTCAAATTGATTTGCTTAAAAACGAAGTCTCGAACGAAAGAATGTTATTTCAGAATTTTCAATTATTTTTGCACGAAGATTGTTTATTTGTGGCTGCGTTATATTTACCACTGCATTATATCCATTTATAATCAAGTACATATCTATTAAATAGATCATGGAAATAGATTTTCTAGCAGACGAATCTCGAAATTAAAACCAGTTACTTAACATTTTCGACTTTTTTTTCCATGAAGGATCACCCCCTGGCAGGTTTGTGCCGCCAATAACAGACCATCCTATATAATTTGATTTTAGTGTGGTTAATCTACCATTCAACCAAACTTTCCTTCCCTCGAAGCTGGCCCTTGACGCAATCCCGCGGAATTCTTCTCTGAATCCTCTCGAACGGTGGGTTGTTCGATCAAGGACAGAGTAATATCGACACACCCAGTTTTTGGCAATTTTTAAAGTTTGCAAGAGCCCTAGAAATGTGGAGAATCCTCGCGAAGGAAGCGGCTTTAATAATCCACGAAGAAAGAAGTGAAGCCGGCATGAAGTTCTGTTACGCCTCGCGGCGAGATTTAAACTGCTACAGTACACCACCGTTTCTTGGCTACAGTTTTGAAACACCTATAAAAGTGCGCTTCCCGATAGTTCACTGGTTCTTTATTTGACCTCCGTTCCTATGGTTTTTGGGAAACCGGAGCACTCGATTGCCATTCCAGTGGTAATAGTTTTTAAGAATCTAACCTGTTTCTTAACCTACTTAAAATTCACTTCATAATAGTTTTGGGTCGTTTTCTTTCTGAAAGGGAACTTGTTCAGAATAAAACAGAAATTGTGTAATTCATAAATTACTGATAACTTCCAGCGACCATATTTAAATATTACAAATATCAAGGTGTTGAAATTGATTTCACAATTTTATTTTAAGTTGTCCCTTATGTATATTTTCGAGAATAATAAAAATACACGGCCAGATACAGAAAGCAAAACATTAAATATAGAAGTTACATTGAAAAGTCAAGCGTATAAAATGTCGAAAATATTTCAGCCACCATTTTGTTAAATTAAAATAGTAAGACTTCAATTATTTTCTGATGCTTTGGCATAAATCATCTTCTTCAAAAGTGCAGTCATCGTACAACAACCCTAGCATAATCTGTCTAACAATAAATCACACCAATCCTCTTGCTACTTCTTAAATAGATGGATTTTCTACGACGAAAACAACACAAAGTTAAAAAGTATTAAATTTGAGAAAATCTATCCTTCGAATTATTAATCCTTTTTTTGTAACTTTCATGATTAAATTTCACATTAATTTCGCAGTAATTTCATTTCTTTTGGACAAGTCAACACTTTGGAGATTTTTTCACGTTGGAGTTATTCTATAAATTCAGTTTCGATTGATTCTTCTCACTAGCAGTTACAAATTTAAGGTATACATATTAATATACATATTAACACAGTGCTTTTCCATTCATTCTCCCAATTAATTTTAAGTTTGTTTAACAAATACACGACTAATGAATCACTCGCTTCTTCATTTCTTTACCGAGAATATTCCATTATGACGTATAAAACGTTCCCTTGTTCTGTTCGCGATCGATAGGACAAAGGGCTGAAGGGGTTAATGGTTTCGCACTCGTGGGGTAATAGGTGTTTCATCAGGGGGATGTTTTGCATGTTTGAGGCGGTTTAAAAATTCCGTTCGTCAGCAGGAAATGCTTACCCGTATCTATTGTGCGTTCCACGTTCCCCCATTTATTTCCTAGTCAGCAGTATCGATAATTGGTTTTTCCGGATCTCTGGCTTTCTTCTGAAGGGTTATAAAACGTGTAACTACAAGCTTCTGCTCCCCAGCAATTCGTATCCCATCAATTCCGTGACAGCAAAATGTCAGGCAGTAATTTTAATACGTTTTACATGTAGAAGAGTAAGTTCGATACTTAAGAAAATAATTAAGCTTCCTTGCTATTTATTTTCTAATATAATCAAGTTAAATTGAATTTCTTATTCAACTGGTATAAATAAAATTCCTCTTGTGATTTGTTAGGTGTTTTAAAAGTCTCGTGAATAATATAACGGAGTTGGGATATCATGTAAAATTCGAAAGAGCCATTGTTCAAATTATTCCAACGCGATAATGGTATTGTACGTATAACAAAGTACATACATATGTCAAAGGCGTTATCGTGGCATGTCAAATTTTGTAAGTTCGAATACATTCCCAAATCTCGTAATTTAAGGGGTTATACCTAGTCAAGAGGCCGAAAAGAGGCGAATGTTTGTGAATTTTTTTTGAAAAAGCGGAAGCATATATTTTTACAGAACTTTCGCACTTAAAAGAACAACCTGTAATGAAGATTTTGTATTTTTTAAAAATCCCTGCGTCACTCCGTAGATTTTTATATAAAAAATAAGCCCACAACATTTCAGAAAGATTGGTGCAGTAATTTCTGAGATATCTTGCTCACCGTTTTTAAAAAGGCTTCTTGGATGTCGTTGTATTTTTATTATAAACGTAAATATTTTTCTACAAGAAAATTACCAAATGTTCTTTAAATGATGCTCATTTAAGTGCAAAAAGTTCTGTAAAAATATATGCTTCCGCTTTTTCAAAAAAAATTCACAAACCTTCGCCTCTTTTCGGCCTCCTGACTAGGTACAACCCCTTAATACATTTCGAGCTGCTCCCTGCTTGCTGCAAAGTTTTCGTTTATTTTTCGATTCTGACAGCGTACCCCTGACTCGACACCATGACCCGCATATGGGTCAGGGACTGTGGACACTGTAACCTATTTATTACTCCACGTGTTTGCATTTATTACTCCAGAATCCGTTAGAAATGAAGTGCGAACCACGTTTGTAGAAAAATATAATAGGGGACTTCATTTTGTCGAGTTCTTATCCTCTGTCCGCGACTGTTTTCCAGTTTCCCTTGTGTGTTTCACTTTGATGTGCATCCGCGGGAATCGTTACAGGCGTGAGACAACTGAGTTCTTCTGGTAGCACAGATCCGTGGTCCGACATAGTAATTAAATTCTGCGCGACTGACACAAAGACCTCGACAAAACGGCGAACGAAATGAAGCACTTACTAACGTTTCAAACAGAAGATCCACCATGCGTACGTACTTGCATACGTGCTCGTTTCGCGTGGTGTTTTGTTTGCACGAAACGCCAACAGAACACGACTGCACAGTCCCTGCATTTGTTGTTAATCCCTGCAAACTGTTTTGTCTACCGTGCGACAGTCAATGTATGACGAGGCAATAATTTCGTTTCGCGTATTATTAAAAGCAAACTTGCGCTGTTTCGTTGATTTGATTAAACGCTATGGCATGGAAATTTTGGATTACACGTTTTTTTAAATCATTCGAGGTTGTATAAGAGGTTAACTGCTCTTGACTGCTTTGAAATATTATTTAACACAGATGTAATCAGGATTGGTGTTACCCACATTCATTTAATTGGTGCACCGATACAGAACTATATTTCTTTTTAGTGGTGTAAGAAATTACTTCTATGAACTTGTTAATATTCTGGGTATACAGTGTAGTCACGTTGGTTTCTGATTTATGGACTGTATTGTGTGATCCACACTTTTTTCACTTTCACAGATATTAAACAAATATGTGTTTGAGACCTTTGGATCAACATTTAGAATTTGAGTTAGATTGCACACTTACTCCCAGGGCGAGTTCAGTAAACTCTACTTAACTGAATTAAAGACTTCGACAAATATGTGTAAAGTGGTTATGAGAGATAATAATAAGTTTTTTTTTAGAGAATGCTACTTGGCATTCACATTATCAAATCATCGGAAATTATACGTTTGTATGTGAGGAATGAAACTATAAATTTTGAACTACAAATTAGTTTCACTACGATAATTGTTTTCCAATTATGAAATTTTTGTTAAACGACGTTTTTTAACTCCTTTATGTACTTGATTGCTGTCGAGTCAACTTGCCTAATTAATATTCAATCCTCTTTTAAAATATCAAAATTAAGGCTTTCTTTAAACCACCTGAAGCAAATTTCGCTGCAACAGAATGAACATTTTTCTTCTGTAAACACGAACATCCAACATTGTCAAGCTTCAAGGGACAATATGAATATTGAAACTCTCATTATTCTTGATGGCTGCAAGCAAACCATAGTCAGAGTTCTCCTGTTAGTGAATATAATTTCAAGTTTCGAAACTAACCAGCTTAATTATTGACGAATAGACGAACATTATACATTCACAGGAAGTTGAAGATTTACCTTGACCAGTATTCCTTTTCACTCATGATATGAACCATTTACCATCCCGAATTTAAGAATAAAAAAAGGAAGGTACAATATTTTTAAAGCCCACGAAATTTCATAAATTTTAGAAAACTATTCCTTTTTTTTTTAATTGCAAGTTTAAACTGACTGCAAAAGTCAGTGGAATATAGACGTATCTGAAGCAGGTAGTAAAGTCCTATTTCCTTTAGGGAGGCTAGAAGTTGCTCACATGCGCCTTCTTTTTGTAGTATATTTAGTCAATTTGGTAGATTCTGTTGTGTTCTTTCCCAACTAAACTTAATACAGGTGGTTAAGATATAATTAATAGAGTTAAAAAAATGGTAAATGGTTCAAGACATAAAAGAGTTCTGGATGATCGTGTTAAGAACCATTTTTTCACTTGAGGAATGTAGGATAGTGAATTAATTTTCTGGAAAATCGAAATCCTCCATCCTGTGAAGCACGCATCAATTTTACATTATCTGGTGGAATTGTATGTTTTGTGACATGGTAGTTGGTACGTTAGAAAGTTCCTGTAATTTCCTGTGGGGCAGTTTATTTTATAAACTAATATAAACAGATCAAGGGAAAACAAAAGCTTCGGCCGGCAAAGTTCGAACCACGCTGTATTGTTCAATATTCATTAGGAAGAAATTAACTTTGTTACTCGTACCGAAGCACGAAGTTTTTCAACGGGAAGTGGTATGCGAAAGAGGCAGTGGATTAATTGAGAAATGCCCCAATTCCAGCACTGTAAACATTTACCCTATCCTGAATATTAATTACTATTATACGTATTCTAAGCTTCAGTTATTAACAATTAGAAGCGATCAAAAGGGGATCCTGGCCAGTGTATTTTACGTGGTTCAGTGATGGTTCTCTGTACAGAGAATAACGTGATTAAAAATATTGCGTCGCTATCGATTATATGAGAGATACGTGGAAGAGAAAATGGTTCGCTAAACCGTTATGACTAAGATAAACTATTATGATAATGTTGCTTTATTTCGATTTCTAATATTGTAACCTTATAAATAACCCAGAATAAAAAGAATAAAATATTATTTTATTCTTCTTACTTAAGAAAACCCTTGAGCACTCGGCACTAGGGGAATTCTCTCTAAATACTCCAGTTTTCATCTTTGAAATTCACTGTGGGTGATTCACACGGGATGCACATCCAACGATTCAAAATAAAAAGTCTAAATTCGCCTTGAAAATTCAATAATAGTTCATATCTTTCACTGATAACACTTCGCCACTTGAAGACCTCTATTTTCTTCAAAGATACAGTGGTGAATGCTCTCAAGAATCACTGTTGCAGATGAAGAGTTACACTGTAGCAATTTCACTGAGAAACTAGTAAAGCGGTTCAATTATCACACCTGAATTACAATATTTAATACAGGGCAGCATTCGTATATATTCTGCCCCGGCTTTTCGAGTGCAAAAGCTCGCACGCTAATGAGTAACGTCACGACGGCGTTTAAATGAATATACCGTCCTCGATTTCCTGAAAGGACGGCATTAACGTTTCACAGTCTGCGGATATAATTTTTAAAATGCGCTCGCATAAGGAAAATGTATGCGCCAGGGGTGAAGTACACATCTTCGAGCGGCAGAAACTTACTTCCCTCTGCTGCGAGCAGACGTTAACGCGGAGAGGCACGCTACCGCGAATGTTGCGTGCTTTCAAACTTGGAGTCCTGAGAAAAATGTTATGACGACGTATCTAATTACGCACAATTCGGGATTTTATTTCATAAGGGGCGCGTGCTAGTTCAACGTTCTTTTATTCGGGGATCAGATGGAACGTCCAATACAAGCTTACGAAAATAAAAATATTAGAATACGGGGAATACCGTGCATTACACATTGCACGTGTTATATGAGTCTGTTCTTGTTCTAGTAAAGTACGTTTTAATCCCTTAAAATCTATGGTCAACTCCTTTTCTGAAGGCGAACCACTGGTGGGTGCATCCTGGTTATTAAAATGTCTCGTATATCGTATTCGTATATCGTATATCCTTTCCTGGCTCTTCATTCTCCCTATTTCCATTATTCCGAAGCAGCCGGTAAAAATTAACGGTACTTCCATACTGAATTATTCCTCGAGTTATGGAAAATTGATTTAACAACATATTCAGTTTAATTCTCTTCTCACGTTTAATATTCTTGCGAGCTTATTTTGCGAATGAAATGTGGTAGGGGATAGAAGGTTCTAGTAAAAGTCGAGGAAACAGAAAGATTGAGATGTGTTAGAAAGCATTTATGTTTTTACATAAATTCTGTGTTGAAAGAAAAATAAAAAAATATTGTTATGAAATCTGTATCATGTCTCACGATTTTATTTCAAATGAAAAAGCACCGTTGAAATTGTAGCAAAAGAAAATAACTATTTTTTAATTTTTAGTGGATTTCAATTTAGTTTTTAGTGCATTTTTAATAAGATCGTTTAAGATAATATTTTTTTCGTATATTTTTTTATTTTCTAGTTTCTAGTGTTTGTGGATTTATATTTCACAGCTCAGACTTCTTTACAAATATCTTTTATTGCTGTATACAGTTTAACAGTTTGCTTAAACGCTATAGTGCTAAAGACACTTAAAAATATTTCTTTTCATGTACTACAATTTCGGTGGTGATGTACTACGAACGCCTGCAAAGTTTTAGTTTTACTATTCCTACATACGTGACGGATCATTTCTCGATAAATTGTGTATTTTTGGTAATCGCGATGCGACTAGCGATCCCAACGCAAGTGGCAGATTTCAAGCCGTTTGGATTTGTGGTCATGGGTTATGTTTATTGATGACTGGGTAATTTTCTCACCCTCTCGGGGTTAATTTTTCTTTAAACAATTGTATTGTCGTCCAAACTATGCAGGCCTGTAAAATTTCAAGTCTATTGGATAGTCGGAAGTGGGTTAAAATTGAGTTTCTAGATTTGAAGCATACAAACATACATACAAGAAACAACCAAAGAAACAAACATAGGATCGAAGCTGAATAAAAACGTTTAATATCTTCTCCGCACGATTTTCTCACAATCAGTTCAACTCTTATCAATTTTAACATATCTGTTGTTTGACATTTTATGGTTTCGTGTTAGATAGATACATCACTCGTTTCCTAAAAAGGTGCAAATCCACGATGAGACAAAAATATAGTGTCTTTAATCTCATGAGACAATTATTTCACGATGTGTTTCTATTAATGGACAAGTTATCTCTTATCACCTCGCATCTCGTGTGAGAGTTTTGTCTCACGTGTTGTTAATGAGTTTAATGTCTCGAATGATATTATTTATTTATCACGTTTATACAGGTGTCTTTTTATTTCGGCCGGATTGAACCCACCCCTCAAATTTCGAAATAATAGGTGTTTCCCGCCTCCGATTGTTTTGGTTTTTGGATATGTATTTTCATATGAAGTTTTACTCAACACAATTTTGTGTTCCTTATGCAGTTTGAGGGGTGGTTTTACCCTCTAAACATACAAACAGGCCAAAATAAAAAGATACCCGTTTCATATATTTTGGCCATCTAAAATATAAATTCAAAAACCAAAGCAATCGGAGACGAACACCTGAAAATCTTATAACATTGAGGGGGTAGTTTCATCCCCTAAACACAAAAACGGACTACTATAAAAAACCAACGTACCTCTTATTTTTCGGTCTTCTAAAACATCTCCAAAACCCAAAGCAAACCTTTGAGGGGTGGTTCAACCCCTAAATATGAAAACGAGCTGGTATAAAAAAACACGTATATCTTATTTTTCGATCCTCTAAAATATATCCAAAAATGAAAGCAATCGGAGGCGGACACCTAGCAAACTCTCCTTGTTAAAGTGGTGCTTATTTGACCCCAGAAAATTTCATTTCTTGAGAAATCTTTGAGATTGAACGATAATTGGCTTTCATTTAAATAAAAACCAATATTTCCCTAATGACTATTATCTAAATATTTTTTTTAAATAACTGTTATTTTCGATCTCTGCTTAAAATGAACGTTACTTTCTCACCAATCCCATATGCATTCCTCCAAATATAATTCGAGTGTTGTTATTCGTGAATAGGCGTATTAAGCATACCTACACATTCGTGTATTAAGCATACAGCACGGCACGCGTCAAAGGGTTGGTGGCTGCGTATCGTAAGCGGCTCGTCTACGCGGCCATCAATTACGTCGGCTAATTCCGCGAATTGGTCATTAAGGATCAGCTGTTCTGCACTTAATGTCAAGCTAACCGCGGCAGTTCACTTCGTCCCTGATCCAACGATAGTCAGTGCTCCTTCGTGCGACGCGGGACACTGTAATTGGTTTGTTGGAGCTTAACTAACTACCGGATAAAGTCGAACGAACCGGGGCCAGCGTTTAAGCGCGGATTAGCCAGAACGAGGTGAACAATATTTACTGCTAATTGCCGGGATTCAGGCCTCCGATTTATTCCGGCGATAAGAAAATTTGGCGAAAACGCGGCTGCCCCCGCCAACACTTTTTTATCTGCTTTTTGACACGGTCCCTTTCCGGCCGTTTAATCGCACCCCCATTCGTGATTTTTAATTCTGATATCCAGGCACCGGAGTGGGGGACACTTTCTGCATTTTTCTATTTATTAAACGGGGATGTTGTGCAACGTTTTGGTTTAAGTATGTTGTCCCCACGCGAGTATAGGTCCGACAGGGAGTTTCAGGAAAAATGTTACACGCCGTTGGAGCTAATAGCACTAATCCAAACAAGTAAAGAAGTATTAAGGGGCAACATACACCTAAGGCTAGAACAACTAGGTAGGGCGAACTTTGACAATTTTTAATTCATTGAAAATATTTTTTAATTTAGATAACTTTATATGCATCATAAAATACATACGTGCTTTAAGGTAACAATTGTGTGCATTTAATTCGAAAACTAAGAAGATTGAAATATTTAAATTAAAAAAAGTATCTTCAATGAAAAAAAATTGTCAAAATTCACCCTGGTTTTTCTAGTCGTACGTGTACCTATGTTGCTCCTTAATGAACATATGTTCTAAAAATTATTCTTATTGAAGTGTACGCGGTGATGGAGATCCATCCCTTTTCGTATGTACGCTGACAGTATTTTCACGAATTACGTTGGTATAGTTTACTTCTATGATAGTAACGTAAAGAAATTCTTACGTAAAGAAATATTGTTTACATTTGCATTTGTATTTTTTTAAACCGGAGAATTGAAGTTTGCTTTGGATTACGTTTGCTATAACAATAGCACAGAATATGTTTCATATCTCGATAAGTATTGCTATCAGAACACACATTTATTAAGATGTTTTAGATGTTTTTAATTGTTTGGATGTGCATTACGAATTCTAGAAGTTTCTAACCCCTTCTTCTGAAACACCTTATATAATATATTTTCTGATTTAATTTTCCTGTTAGGAGTCCCTTATTATGCCTCTATTTTAACCCCTTAGAAAGAAGAGAAATTACTGATACGTTGAGCCCTTTAAAGCGTTAGGTACATACTATTTTATTTATACCGAAGAGACCATAGTGCCAGACCGTGCAATCGAATAAACGACGTTAATTTTCAATTTCTCTCGAGGAAAGCATAAAAATGATATGTGGATAGGTGTGGAAATTCAATTACGCGAAGCTTCTTCAGATCTTTTGCTTCTTAGCTCCTGGTCGAAATCTAAGGCGATATTAAATACTTGCTTGCAAAGCTAGATTTTCCGCAATCAGAGCCTCATGAAATCCTTTTTCTACGCAACACTTTATTTTTCACTCCGCTTTATGTTCCAGAATATTGCGAACGCTGAATTACCTTTCTGCTGCGTAATAAAAAATATATCATGCTCATTTCACTCCACGGATAGCTACTGATACCGCAATATAGAAAGTTACACGTCACTGAATAATGTCGTACTGAAAGAAAAGTTACTTGTAATACAGTTAAAGGGTTTCCATCACTTTGACAATGAATTTTTGCACGAAATCGAGATCTGCTCCTGGCCCTAAAACCTTTCCATGTTTCACGGGTGGTACGAGAGATTTAATCTCTTAAATGAGATTCGAATGCAGGTGCACTAACGGCGGTGCATTAAACAGGAATATCTTGCCAGCTTAAGCACACCTTCTGCCAAGAAAAAATTAGCCCCGCCGGACGTGCCTGCGCAGAGAAAACGAAACTACTGCTGATCTAGCAATTAACTCACCTGGAGGTCCGCCAACTATTTATATTCCACTATTATCATACGTTTCGCACCGAGGCTAGGCATAAACAGCTATGGTTATCTCCGTAGTTTAGATGGTAGTTGAATAAAAATACTTGAGCCTAGCCTTACCGCGATGTTTTGCGCTCGTAACAAATTTGTCGAATTTGGGAAGAAACTGTAGGCAAAGGAACAACTTTTGGACGTAAAAAGTTGTTTTTTACCGTGAAAATGGCCTTTGTCCTTTATTTGCATGATTATATGTCTTCTCGTATTTAATACTTGTAAACATACGTACGCAGCAAGTTATATTAAATTAAAAATAGAGGATAAAGAAGAGAGTCATTTTTATTCGGAATACAGGGCTGAAGTTCTACTTGCGAATTTACAAAATCTTGCTTAAAAGTAATGGTATGGTTATAATATTAAAGAAGATCTGTATATTTAATCGTGGACACTTCGAGTACTTCGTCACTGACATTGAGCGTTGCCATTCGTACATCTGAAAAAGTTAATTTACGTAATGTAACATGTCAGTGACAGGAAGAAGAACGATTACGACTTTCCAAGTTGAAGCATTCGTTTGCCAATGGGTGATTCGTAATTGCAAAAAAAAAACTAAAATTAATGGTTATATTGGTAGACAGTAGGAAATAATCAGGTTTCCTTTACCAAATTATGATAAATTAAAAAGCATGCTATTACTAATCTCGTAATAAGATAGATAAGATCGATATGTATTAGGTACTTTGCAATTAAGTTCTACCTACTTCTTTTTCAACTCATAAAATAGACATATTCAAAATAGACTTGTGCTGAAATGGCCAATGTGCATTTAATAATTTTGCAAGCAAACACGTTTGTATTTATATTACGTTATCTTAATATATAAAGCAGAAAGTGATTATGTGTTTGTTTGTCGTTTAAAAGCTTTCGAACTGTAAGCTCTGGGGTCCAGAGTCCAATCCATTGAATGTGAATATTTTCACAAAAAATTTTTTTTTATAAAATCAGAATTTAAATTTCGGGCAAAGCCGAGTAGTAAAGTTAGTATTCCATAAAACATGTACCTCCTTTTAAAATAACATTAATGATCTTCAATTTTCTAAAACTGTGCTATTGAAAATTATAATCTGGCGGTTACAATATTTTTTCTTATATAATTTCCCATAGTTTTAAGCTCATCTAAGATTCCTTGTGTGACAGTATTTAGAATCCCACTATATGTATAATGTATCACTATCTTAAAATTCGTTCACTATAATTTGAAAAACAAAGATCAAAATAATGTACGTTCATATAATCATTTTTCCTTGTTTCATCCTATTGATGTGCAATTAAGAATCATCCTACAATTTTTTCAACAGTTCTGCAAACAACAGAATAACATACGTATCCAAAAAGTGAATAATCATAAACAAGATATTGAACTATCGATGATCATAGTTCTTTTTATTTTAAGAATATTCCTTGGTCAATACGGAAACACATATCGTCGTTCCAATGGTAGGGTAGGGTGGGAATAAACGTCCCGTTTTTCGTATAAACCTATGTAAAACTTAGTACTAACAATCTAGAGATATCTGGTGTTTTTTTTTTATAAACTATAACTATTATGCTTTACATTCGCGAAGTTCGTTTGTTGATACTGTTATTTTCTTTTAGGTTATACCACAAAATGTTTGTCAATGCAAAATGGACTTCTTGCCAAACGCTCGGGGCAAAAAGTCCATTGCAAAGTCCCTAATGTCTTTTCGTGTAACATTAAACTAAATAAGTACAAAACTCTATTCAAATCAACAAATATTTATTAAACCAATTATTTTTGGTATACAATATTGAAAGGAAAGCATGACTTCTTTACTAAAAAATAAAAATATAAGTCAGAGGCTCACTTTGAACTAAAATCTAAAAAAAATCGATCAACTAAAACGAAAACACTATTTAAAGTCTTTGGCATCATTTCTTTATAGTTTGGCCATCTTATTATGAAAACAAATAATAAAATATATTTTCAGTTTGAGGGACTTTTTGCCCCAATGGTACCTCTATAGTTTCTGCGATATATACGTTAGAAAGTATTAGCATTCAGCAATAAACAATATCATGCACACATTACTAAAGGAACATACAATCTTAACGTACTTGGCTGATTTATTTAGCGTACTTCGCTTTTAAACTTTGATTTACTTCGTATAAAACAACAAAGACGACGTATTTCTTTTAGTTTTCGATACATAAAATAACAAAGGCGTCGTGTAATTCGCACGAACATCCAGGAGCGACAGGCGACTCTGTGGTCACCTCCGTTTCCTCTCGCCTTTTACTTAGTATACTGCGAAACTCAATACATGGTTCAGGAATAGAGATTTTGAATTCAGGACTTTTATCCCCACCCTACCCTAATGTTGCGAAACTGCAGAAGCTTAATTAACTTCAAAGCATCACCACAGTATACGTTGATGAGAAAGAAATAAAATCATGCATTTAACTCAGATTCGAAAAGATTGCAATTTCACAACTTTATTATTGGAATTGATAGTATCAATATTTCTTAATTTTGACAAAAATATTTTTATGACCACGAACCTGGCATTTTGCAAGGTATCGTTGTCCGTCGTCAGGTTTTCGTAGCTTTGAGAGGACTCGTTTGAGGGCCGTCTGAATAGTTGAGGGTCCATAATAAGCCTGACGTTCACGGTGCTCTTCCACCACCTGTACCAGGGCGCCACTTGGTCCTGACGAAAAGAAAAATGAGTCGTGACCGGTGGGAAAAAGTGGCGGAAATCTATACAGGCAGCCGGCCTTCCTCGTCGATTTAAATTATCCAGATAGTTTCGGTTGTCACCGCCGGAAGACACTCTGCTCGATAAATTAGTCTCGAGTGCCTTCGAAGTGGCCAGGTCTGTAGCTGGCCTGATCGAAAAGGGGAGAAACTGATTCCGGGCTGTCACGTATTCGCGATAATTCTTAATTAAACGTGCCATGGCTGGATTTCGATCCGACTACCTGATGGGAATGAAATTTATGCAGCCAGGAACAAGGTTTTCCTCGAAATTCTTGTCTCGTTTCTATTGAGATATGCGTTCAGCCATGTCCTCCCCACGTTCTCCGAGAATCAATTAGCCCAGCCCGTCCCTAATATTTTAGTTTGGCCACTCTTCTGACCCACCGATCCCTGGTAACCTCGTCACTTCGTACTCTGAATTGAATGTGGACATTAAAGAGTGCAAGTGGATTTTGTGTGAGCTGCGTTGAAATAGCACGCAGTTCACTGACGACGTTTGCCTTTAAACATGAATAACGAGTAACGAGAGTATGAAGTTTAAGTGTCGAATCTTATGAAACATTCTATCAGAGAGTATACGATTTCCATGCACGTTGCCGTTTATCAAACGTCCGCCTGTAGTCCGCGTCATAATATTTTTACTGCCTCTATCAAGCGCCGGGAAGTTCAAAAGGATGAAAGGGACTCCTGGCGTTTCCTGTTAAAGCCATCACCGCTTTGCAATATCTTCTTGGTCCTTTCTCAATTCAAGTTGCCATTTTTTGTCTTCCTATATACCTCTGTGCTCGACGTGCGCATGCACCGGATCCTCTAACAATTTTTTCATTGAAAACTTCTGAAGCTCGGTCGAATTGCACTCAAAGGATGTAGGTAGAGCTTGATGTAGAATTTTCTGCTTCAAAGAGACTGCGTGCGTTCAATGGCTTTAAAATCGCCTGTTCAAAAATTTTTCAAGCATATATTCAACGAGCAATTAAAATTCGTGGATGAAGAATAATACAGAGAATGAATCTATATATATATATATGTAAAAGAAGATGTTATGACTGACTGACTGACTCAATGCCCAGCTCAAACCGTTTAACCTAGGAACGTGAAATTTGGAAGGCACATTGTTTTCATCACGTAGGCACCCACTAAGCAAGGATTTCGGAAATTCCGGCCTCAAGGGGGTAAAAGGGGTAAAATGTATTTTTTCGGATTCCTTAATACCTTTTTAGCCCGATTAGATATGAATTTCGTTTCGTATTTAAAAAGGTACCCACATAAATGCCTAAAAACCAATTTCAGGATTTTTCCCTAACCAACCTCTAAGGGGGTGAATAGGGGTGAAATGTATTTTCACGGATTCTTCAAAATCTCTTAGGCCCGATTAAATATCAATTTGGTTTTTACTTCGAAAGATCACCCGCATGAATGCCTAAAAACCAATTTTAGGATTTTTCCCTAACCAACCCCTAAGGGGGTGAATAGGGGTGAAATGTATTTTGACGGAATCCTCAAAACCTCTTAGGTCCGATTAGATACCAATTTGGATTTTACTTTGAGAAGTTATCCATATAAATGCCTAAAAAACAATTTCAAGGGGGTGGTGGAAAGGGCTGAAATGTGTTTTCATGGAGTCCTTAATATCTCTTAAGCCCGAAGCGAAGCGCGGGGATATTTTGCTATTCTTATATAAAGCTCTTTAGAAACAATGATTGACGTGACCATAAAGGTATATGAAGACAACTTGTCAGGTCTCTTTAAGTGCCCTTCAGAGCTGGTCTTTCGAACGTCGCTGCCATTGTTTTCGCATGGCACTTCTTCCGAGTTTCATTTTTCTTCTAGGATACGTTGCAAAGATATTTCATAAAATTTCTTAAATTATCATCCACTTTTACACATTCTCTTCTGAATTACAATTCATCTCATTTTACATATTCTTCAGCTTCATCCTTTTAGGATTAATGCTTTACGTCTGTACCTTATTTCGGTCGCCTTCATTATACCGAATTTGTCTAAATCAGGGGTCGAATGAAACTGATAACTTTTATAAATAAAAGTTACTTACCTTATATCATGTCTTTTCTGTTTCAAGTTAACTTTGTACATGAACACTTTGACTCTGTTTTAAGAGGTCAGTTTTAACAGTTATTTTATGTTCAATTAATAAATGTTCTGGTATTCACAATTTGACTTTGAGGTAAAATATCTTTGAGACATCATTGAAAATGGTACTACTGTTTAAACCTGATGATACTTCAAATGTTAATTTTCAACCATGATCATATGTTCTACAATGTTCAAACTTTATCTCAGAATTTTTGAGACTTTAATTTTTTAAAAAGCGGCTGATTGAAAATTGTCTTGGTCCGAATCGACCTTTGATATGTATTTTTGCATAAATAGCTCAAAACAAAAAACTTTCTTCAGTATAAAATTTACAAACAAAACAAAATTATGTCCCAAAATGATATTAACTATATGAGTAACCTCTCGCGAGTAACTCATAACTTATACGAGTAAAATTATGGGGCAAAATGATCACCAAATCCGTCCATCCGCCATCCAAGAGTTAATCTCCTTCCCACTGGGTTTGATGCCTCTCCATTTAGAACACATCCCCGGTGTTATCGTGCTCATAGATGTCTTTCATGTTATTTCCTTTAGCCAGAAAGAGTGTGTCCTGGCGCGTTTGTTCCGGTTCACTTGGTTGACGTTGCATCCACGCAGCGGAGCCGTTGCCTCACCTGCTTCACCTTTGCACCGCGCTTTAATGTATCCGCTTCGAGGCATCCCGTTATCTGGGTCGGCTGAATCGTGCCGCATAAATATAAACCGCGAGCGACAGCCGCGCTGAAGCCACAGCGTAAAGCTGCTGACCTAGACCTGCCTTCGAGCTATCATCGAAGTGCATCGTCTCTTTGCGAGGTTCCACGCGGTATTTTTACCCTTCGAACGGAGCACTCGATACCCTTTACGAGAAAATTCCAAGGAGAAACAAGTGGTGCGTATGCAATATATGGTTTCCTCCGGTAACGAGTGCTTGTGCCCTGTGGCTGCAGAGAAATTCGAGGACGTATTGGGTTGTTGAGTTAATTCTCGATGACTTGGATAGACGATGATTGGCTTGCGCCAACATGAGAGTGTAAAGGGTGTTCTATAACTAGTGGAAAAAAAAATAATAATCTAAAAGCTGGCGCTTTTACGGGGAAAAATAAATGGGAAATGTGGAATAATATTTTTTGCTTATGACATTGTGATATTAATATTTCTAAAGCTTGTGGATGCTGAAACCACAATAGTCCCCCTTTCAATCTATAGAAAACATTTCAAAGCGGCGTTACATAGATGTAAATATTTTTAGTACACCCGTGAAAGGGTTTAGGATAAAGTGAAGGATGTAATAAATTTTAATCTCTAAGTTTCATTATTCCCCTAATAGTGGGACGCGGCTCGCGCACGAGATGTCTGCATATTTAAATGAAGTATGTCAGGGCTTGATGAAAACAAAGGTGGCAAGTTTCAAGTTTCCGCCTGACCACCTCGCGGGTGTACCAGATGGATTTAAAGTTGGCGAAAAAACGAGCAAACTGCAGTACCATTAAGGGGATTACTCGCGGGAAGAATATGCCTTGAATGCATTTGCGGGCAAAAAAAAAAGTCTATCTGCGGCTGACACAAAAAACTCCCAAGTTTGGATTACGCCAGGTCGTTTAGAGAAATTGTTAGGAACCGTATTATACTCCGTATTGCTGCCTGTAAATTCGAATGGCAGGCCCACCCGCACTGAAGACGCTGTATAAAATTGTTCACGTGACCAATGACATCTCGTTCTCCAAGGAGCGTGAAGCATTAGAATTTTTAGTTTAGTCGTTACGGCTGGATCGTTGGGAAAACATGTTGCGAGGATTGAATACAGGGCGTTCCTAAGCGACGGAATAAATGGGGGACTTATGTATTATCAGATTTATGGGCGAGTCGCGAAGCTAATTTCTGCCTGCTAGCAGCAGTTGTGCACTTAATTGCAAGAACACGATCCGTCTCTTGGGGGCGCAACAAGCAAGAGTTAAATACGTTTCATTGTAGCGCGATGCCTATTTAATGCTCGCACAGTGGTCAGCCTTGTTCAGAATTCCGCAGGAGAGCAGAATGAGATAAATAAGGGATAATGTACTTACACGTGGTGGATGGGTGTAACAGATGATATGAGTGTTAATGCTAATGGCTTATGTACGTCGAAATATTGAAAATTAATAATTAAAATGGCGAATAGGTTCGTCTCTTTTCTAAGAAGGGATATTCGACCACTCGAAAGTTCAAAAAAATTTGGAACATTGCAGAAAATGTACAATGGGTGGCCGAATTATTATACTCAAACAAAAAGGTTTGAGATTTTGTAAGTCACGAAAAATGGTCGCAAAAATATTTAAAAAACGCATTTTAACGCTTGATGTTTCTAGTTTTTGAATCGAGGACTCAATTTTTTTCCATTTACAGTAAATCCTCGTTGTTGTCCCGTTTTTACCATGCGTAGTACGCTCGGTGACTATCCCCACCATTTCTTGGAATCCTTCGGTCGAGAGTGAGAGAACGAAAGAGTCGACGGCAACTTCGTGTCAACTGTTTCGTTCCCTCTCGCTCGTTCTTCGGTTTTCTCACTCGCCGCACGGAATAGTGTCCGCATCGCGTCGTACGCCCGCCGCCAGCCCCGTTCGTCGGGTTTAATACGAGGATTTACTGTATTATGATACTGTTTTATCAATATGAAGCGCAGGAAACGAAATTTCAGAATTTTTTGCCTAGTTTGAACGTATGCACGGACCAAAAAAATTTTTTCCAGGTAAATCCAACGAAGAGCTTTTATACAACAAATATTTATCTTTAATTTCGTTTTCTTTTTATTTTGTTGTATGATTTTTATTGACCGAGTTATACGCGATCGAAGCAAAGAAGGTACTTTTCACTTTGAACACCTTTAACTTGCGAAGTCATGATCGTAGAAAAATTTTCATGAGTGTTTTGAAGAGATAAGAAAGTTTCCTTTCAGAATCTTTAGTTGCCAATTTAAGATTTTTTTTTAATCGTATTAAATCTATTTTAAAATGCCCCCAAAAATTAACGAAAATGTTTTGATTGTATTAATTTGGCTACTCTCTGTAGCTGAAGTGATGATCGTAACGTAACTATTTTTTATTTAGGCATTGAAACGGTCCTAGGGGTGCGTATACCCTATCAAAGAAATAAAATTCTGTTTTCATATTATCGTGAATATCTTCGAAACCGAAAAGATTAATTTAAAGTTTAATGGTTTCTGATATCCTCGAAAAATTCATTTTTTCGAAATTTATCTTCACCTCCCTTTTTCCGAAAATTCTTTACCGCCATATTGTAGGATAATGGAAACCATACAAGTTTGAATTAAACTTTTTCGATATTTTTTACGGTTTCGCAGATATTCGCGATAATATGAAAATTCACCATTTCTCTAAGAGGGTGTTTACACCCTCAGGGCAATTTCACTGATGGAAAAAAAATTCTGTCGTTATTAGCATCACTTGAACTACATTTCAGCAAAGTTTCAAATTTTTTTGAATTCACGTGTTGCCAAACACCCCTTGTAAGTAAAAAGCTGTGATTTGTTCTATTATTTAATTATAAAATTATTTACCTTGGCCAATAAATACACTGTCGTGAGGTAACCCAGCACTACAATTGTCAGAAAAAACCAGATGGCTCCCCTGGTCCAGAGTCGTGAAATTCCGATTTTCTTACCCTCGATGACGAAATATTGCATACCTACATTACGATCAAATCAGTATTCCTATATTTATAAGACGCAACTTTATCAAATTAATTAGTTGCTTCTTTGAAAGTCAACTTTTCTGCCAATGACAGAAGGTACATTTTGAATTATTTTTTATTACATTACGCTTCTATCTCGTCGCATGTTCACTCACCTAAAAGACAAACAGTTACCAAACCCACGGTAACGACGGAAAGTAATGTGAAGATAAGCAAATCTGACTGTATGTTTCTACGATTCCACGGATGACTAATCCATATCCTCAATGATTCTGGCCTGAAGGTTCCCATAAAAGTGATCACTATGCAAGTCGAAAACAAGTTGAATTTCATGCGCTACATTTAAAATAACATCGATTAATTTTTCGTCATATACTGGGACATAATAAAAATCGGAGTAAAATGATGGAATTACACAATACGCATTATTCCATTCCGAATGCAACATTTCCGTTGCACTTTCTCATTTAAAAATTTGAGATTTACAGTTCAGTTACCGTTTGTCGAGATAAGCTCAGTTCCGAATTTACAATAGGGTGCAAGAGTAGATGTGGAAGATCAATTTTCTCACGATCGCAGTGCAATTAGAATTTAAACGAAATATATTTTGTAAATAAATTAACTGAATGCTTACCATCGATAACGAGGTGTCTCGACAACATTGAAGTGGAAACGGCACAATTCGCAATAGGAACGACACGTTTGATTCAACCATCTTTCTAAGCAGGCCAAGTGTACATAAGCCAATGTTCCTTTGCATCTGAAAGAATATAGTTTCACTCGGTATAAGAGAAATATTTAATACCTGGGATCGAAATGAACAGTTCTCTTTCGTTTTTAAAAAATTCTGTTAGAACCTACATGGTTCGTTTAAGAGAATATCTGTTCCTGTGGAATTTTTATGGGAAGAAATGTTACCCTTAGGAACTTTTTTAAAAAGTGTTCTCATGGAACAGATATTTTAGAATCTGTAGAATAAAAGTTTCATGGATACAAGTTATTTTAGAACGTTTATTAAAAAAGGTTCTATAAAATAAAGAAAAGTACCAAACTGATAGGTATTAGTTTTATTTAACAATATTCCATCATATTATTCACATGCTTATTTAATAAAAGGTACCTATAAAAATCATAACGTAAATAATTAATAATTTCACTAACATAAGTAATTTTCAATTTGCTTTGTATATTTGCTTTATAAATGTTTGTATTCATTAACGTCCTTAGCTTCCAAACTGTTCATTTCAAAGAGAAATACAAACAAGCGTTGAACCGTGAATTATTTACGTAAATATTACAAATAAATAACGTATTCAGAATATCAAATTAACTGTAATAAGTATTTAATATTGTTGTAGTACTATTCATTTAATACTATTCAGTATTAGCCACAATGATTAAAATCCTTTTTAATATTGATGTACAACATATCTGTTCCTGTTATAGAAAATTTGTTATTTTTATTTTTTAAACGTTCTATTCAAATGAAAACATTTTTTTTTTCAAGAACTTTTCTTTATCTGTCCTTATCGGAACTTACAATGTAAGTACGTTTTTTAAAAAACTTCCATGGTCCATGTTTTAAATAGAATATTTGATAATATCATTTCATTCAGCAATTCATCAGAATTAAAAGCTTGGAAGACGGATAATAAACCAGATTAATAGATTTCCAATGAAGAATAGACTTAAAAAATCAGCTGGTCAATTTTCCAGTATGGATTCACCTCCATTATTCTTTCACTAAATTTGGGATCAATTGGAGCTTACGTCTTACGAGCATGTTGAACGTCGGAATGCAGATATTCGTGCATCCATCACCGAACGGAATCGGTTCGATCTTATTTCCTTCGGGGCATTCAGAATCCTTATATTTCACAGTAACATTTGGATAAGAAAGGAACCTTAGTAACTGCGAAAACTACCAGGGTCACTGTTCGAAAGATTCGCGTTTCACTTCTCACATTTCTCTCGTGTATTTGCATAGTCTTTTTTGTCTTGTAAAAAAGGAACTTTTCAAGATTCAGACACATTTTTCAAATTATTCGCTCGTTCGCACGTTTCGACCATTTTGGTTTTCTCGCGAGACACCCCTCCCTTCAGCGCAGTAACTGTCGCACAAAGTGTTAAAATTATGCTCGCACGTGTGCATCCCTTCGCATTCACTGAAACCCATCGTATTCAACTTTCCGCGAGACGTGTTTGCGTGTTTTAGCGAGTTACGGCGAGGCTTTTAGCGAGCTGAATTCTTTGAAACCTGCGAAGTTCATAATTTGCGGGCAAGTCAGTTTTAGTTGGACTTCGTCGTAGAAGCAGCTTGACCTAAAGCTGTTTAATGGTCTTAGATCAGGGTGGTTTAGTATTTATACAAAACTAAATACTATACAAGTGCATATGGAAGACGTAAGTTAAGACGAAATTGAATGCAACCCCTAAGATGATCTTTTTAATTCAGAACAATTTCCCAGGAAAATAAGTGTGAACATTTCTTCTTAAAATAAAATGAAGTGAAGATTTAAAATAGGCAAATTTATCGTACCGTATTAGATCGAAACAAATCGTGCAATAAAAGAATTAAATTTTTTCGGGGTCGTGTAAAAACAATTAAGTGTACCAAGGTTCTAGATTGTGTTTAAAGAATTCACAGTTTCCATTAAATATTCCGTACCTTCAGTTTTCCGTCCAGATACGAATGTAGGAAACGTGGAAAGATTAAAAAGGAAATGACACGCCATATATGTGTGCACGAAACATGATTTCTCTGTTTTATTCGATGGTCGACAGACAGATAACGTTTCCATTAACTTTCTGTTATTTTTTAAATTTCCCAACTGCGTTTTTCATAGTTGATGTCATAATTCACGCCGCCTTCCTGCTCGATATTTTTATTCCCTCTGAATGTCTACAGTACCCGCGGGGCAGCATTTTTCAGAATTCGAGCCACGAAATAGAATCTCGCGACTGTTCAACAGAGATCAAAGTGTGCAACGATTCTGTCACTGCGCTCGTTAGCATTTCTATTCGACTGCTCTGGAAATTCAGTCGAACGCTGTTTTCGATGCATCTCCATCAACAGGCACTGATCGAAATAGGTGAGCATCCCAGTTTTTCATAAGGTGTGTATGTACATACTTTTATTCCATTTCCACAAGTGTGCTGCACGAATGAAAATCGTAGATTTTTATCGATATATACAACAGGAAATGAAAAAGCAACACAAATAATCTTTTTTCCTTTTCCTTTTCTCTCTGTCTTTCTGTCTTAATTTGCGTCCGTTTGTCTATCTCATTCTGTAATTAATTTTACCAAAGGGTTGTCTAACCCTTCTATTGTAATTAAAATTAAAAAAAATATTAAATAAAAATTAAAAAATGTAGTGTATCGATCCCTCTCTGTAAATGATAATGTAGATTTCTTCGAGAACTTACGCCCTTCGTGGTCACAGGGGGTGTTATCGCACCCCAGGCAATTTTCGTTCAGAAATATATGTCTTTACCAATACTTTTTTCAAATTTTTAGACCTTAATATTACAATTTAAGAATTTTGGTGAATTTTAACAAAAACAATCGATTTTTCCCACAACAATTTTTTTAGCTACAAATTTCATCATATCAAAATTTACATTTCTAGAAAAAGGCTAGGTATTACAGCATGATTGTATGAGTATTAAGAATATACAGTTATCACTGAAAAATTAAAAGATTCAAAACTACGAAAATGGTAACTCAAAAATGACGCTAGGATGCAGTGAAGACCATGTGACCAATTTGTGATTGTAAGGTGTGGCTACGAAGGGTTAACGTTCAATACGTTATTCAGTTTAAAAATTTACGCTCACTGTGCAAATGCTTCCACACCACGAAAGGTGGGTGGTACAATTAAATTGAAAGTAGTGTTTTTCGCGAATAAAAAACGAGGTTAAAAGTTTCTATGTTGAACACTGTTGTATTGTTCCGTCACGTTGGAACACAGGGCAGAATTTCGCTGAGCAATAGCCAGAAGGTAGGTACAATAGTTCCAGCTAGGTTCAGCTATGTTACACAAGGGGTAGTCGAGGAGGTGAAAGAGGGCGACTGGGATGTTTGCCAATTAAAAAGTTAGCCTGCTGTGTAGTCGTCGCAAGGTTTTATTTAAAAGTTTAATTGTTGGGTCCACTCCTCGCACGTGTGTTGGCCGTTGCATCAAGGTAGATTAACAGATGACAGTTATTGACAGTGGCATCGTGCTTTACAGGCTGTTGCACAACATGGCTGGAAGCTGCACAGACTAGAAGAGCTAATTCAAAGAAAGAGAAGTGTCTTGCTAAACCAATGCCTGAAAATAATTAACCGTCCCAGATTTTTGATTAAATAGTATTCGTATTTACGTGCAGTGTGATTTAATTTTGATGATTTTGAATGATTCTCTTATCAATTCCAAATTGAATTTACTTTTGTTGAGAGTGTAAGATTGCTAAAATTCGCACCTTCCTACAAGCACCGAGTCCATAAGTCTAATTAATTTACCTCGATACGTAAAATTGAGTAAACAGATGCAAATTTTCCTCGCAAAAAATAAACAAAAATAAGAAAATAAGCAAAGATAGTAAGATGCATTTAACTGTTCCTAAGTTGCCTTCAAATATTATCTTAAAATAACGCATTCAGTGTATCTATGGTGCAACGACAATAATACAGAATATTATGCAACCGAAGAAAATTAATACCTGGTAACATTGAAACAGTTTTCTGTACTAAATATTGGTAGACAATTTCTTCAGATTATTTATTAATCTAGTCACCACCTATTTGGACAATTTCGAATACACTTTAATATTATCTATGAAGACTTTTACACACACTAATTCTATCATCGAAAATCAAATAACAGACTTAACAGCCAGAGACTATATATATACATATTAAGGAGACATATTTGCCAAGGATTTTCACGAGATTTATAGCTAAGACGTATCCAACAGATGTCTGATCCAAGTTCTAATCTGGACACAGTCCGGATCAAGCAGATATCTCACGCTGCATCCATCGAAATCAAGTTAATCGCATTGACGAATTGCGTGACTGACTACAATCGAAGCACGTGCATGCCACAGCTAAGAGGATATTGGGGTCCTCAAGGCGATAAAATACAGTAGTATAGTAAATTGCAAGATTAAATTGTTTACTTGTAATGCACGTGTACATGAACATTTAACAAACATTCTCCGTTTCTTGTGATAAAAAATATTAGAAATTGATGTTGTTGTTGTCACTCACAAACAATAAATCGATATCTACATTTCTTTATGATTTATACTCGTAGGTTTCGGTTTTGCAATATTTGGTTTTTACTTGAGAGCGGTATATTAATAATTCAAAATCTACTTTTGGTGAGAAATTGATTGCCTCCTCCTTCTTTACTAACTATGGAATCAGATTAATAATTTGAAAAATAGCCTGTGATCTAATGGCAAATTTCATGAACACTATATCAAATTTGAAGTCAGGGCTCGTCCTTAAATTACGTAAGGGTAATTTTGGCGATTTCTTACCCCCTCCCGGCCCTTACATAATATTTTTCACATTGCAATCTTTCAGTTATTACAAGAACTCTTTTAAAGGTTTACCTATATCATTCATTTAACTCGGTTTCCTGAAATTTAAATTAAAACTACTTTTCTGGAACATTAATAATAGAATTTGTATGTATTGAAAATTAGGTTAAAAATATTAGAGAAGACGCTACCTGCCCCCTCCCACCTCTGTAAAAAAACGTAAGAAAATCTTACATAATTTAAGGCCGATCTCTAGTAATAAATTGAACAAAATTTCAATTTTTTTTTTAACAACGTGCTCAGCCACTACCGCCCCACTTTATTTCGCGCGTAATCCTCGTCGTATAATGCAAGATTAAGTATCAGTTGCCTTGCACATACACGCGTGAAAAGTTCGCAGTATCCCACGAGCAAACGAATGCTTGACACCTCGCTGAATGCGCGTCTTTCGCGATGACGTTGTGACGTTGAGGCACATAGTGATCCACGGCTGATGCAACGGGACCATAGAAAACTCACGAAGAAATAGGTCACGTGATACGCGTATCGTTCCTCGACAATCCTCACGAGGACCTCGCGAATTAAGTTCTTCGCAGAGGGGACACAGAGGGGCAGAGATGAAAAAGGAGAAAATTGGATGGCGAGAGACGCGCGGAATAAACGAGAGAAAGGGAGGAAAATAGCGAGAAAGGGAGATATGGGGTGAACAGAAAAGAGCTGGGGGGTAGGAGTGAATGACGGGGAAGAGAGGAATACAGAAAGAAGGGCTGTGTGAAAGGGGGAGGGATAAATAAAGACTCGAGTTGACGGCACACCGCTGAGATTTTTATTCATACGTTTGAAAATAATGCGGGTGCCTCGTCGCGCCTTGGAAACGGCCCCGTTGAGATTCAAATTGTGAAAACCAGAGATGGTCCCTTGATGTGATCAAGAATGGTCATTGTACGGTTGTAAACTTGCTGGAGACAGGTAAACTGCTGATTGGCGAGATGTATCAAAGATATCTCAATCGGGGAATAATCGTTGAGAGAATTCCCTTCTTGGCTTCGACACTGTCGGTGAGAAGAAATCAGTTCTAGCGAATGATTGGACCTTTGTTAGATTAACGATAAGTGCAAAGGTACTGCAATTTCAGCAAGAACTGCATTGAAATTGCGCTGGGTTGGACCTGAGAGTTAGAATGGGAAATGGCGGGACGTGGAACAAAACTAGTATTAGACTGAGTCTGACTTGGCTTTGAAATTGTAATGAAGTGGAACTGAGGGACTGCAATGGGCTTTAAGGAATCTAGGGGTAGAAAGAGGGATGGCTAAATAAAGCAGGGTTTAGGAAATTTCGGGAGAGCACGTGGAGACTATTATTGTTAGGACTCGTAGGCTACTGATGACGGTGGTAATGGGACGATGCAGCGTTGATGGATATGCAGGAAATTGGAGACGTAAAGAATTTTGTATAAATGAGGAATCAAATATGGATTATATACTTCTGTGACACAATTCCATTACACACTCCTGCCAGAAAGTTTGAGTACACTTGCTATAGGTATCTGCATTTTTGTATTCAAGTACAAACGCTAGGGTGTAAGATTTGTACAAGGTGTGTAATGAAAAAAATTTTTAAAAAATTAAAACCGACTTCAAAAAAATAAAATTGCATTAAAAAGTAAGAAATAATTTTTTCCTTTATTTAATCTACGACTCTTATATTTTGTAAGGGGGCGCCAGATTTACACACTGCAAATGATGAGGCACCGACTTAAGGGGGCAGCCCACTGAAACAGTTCGAAATGTAAGAGTGTTTTTGGGAATTTATTTCAACCAAACAACGCAAGTAAATCAATGTATTGCTTAGTATAGTTAATAATGTACATATCGGAGGGTAAGAATTTTTTTTTTTCAATTAAATTTATAAATCCTTTTCCTGTATACTCTTCGTCAAAATCTGCGCTGCGGCAAAATCGTGCTTGTCGCATTGACAGTGCCCAGGCCATATGGTTAATCCGAATTCAAAAAGACAAAAATATTTCTAAACTAAAAGCCTACCTCTATTACATGACGATCAAAAAAAGTCAAAATCGCAAAAAATTACAAAATAGCGGACCACTGAAAAATAGTCATGTTTAGGGGGTACAAAATTGGGGAAATGTTGATAAAAGAAGCAGAAGCAGGTCGTTAATCGAAAAAAAAACTGATTGTCATGTAATAGCGACGAGTTTTTCGTACAATAAATGCCCTTGCTCATGTCAATTGGATGTATAGTATTCTCTGTAGACTGTCAACGCGGTTGAAAAATGTCACTCTGAGGAAAACGCGTTCAAAGTTCCGCTCGGCTCAGTCGCGCGCTTGACATCGATTCACGGAAAATACTATATCTCCGTCAAATTGACGAATTTCTTCATAAAATTTGGGGAGAGCATGTTTGAAACGTACGTCCTTCAGAAAATGTGAAACAGAAAAATCGATTTTTCCGATTTTTTACAATGTCCTGCCTTCATAAAAAATATGAGAGTCGTAGATTAAATAAGGGAAAAAATTATTTTTTACTTTTTAATGTAATTTTATTTTTTTGAAGACGGTTTTGATTTTTATTATTTTTATCTTTTTAGTTTTATATATATTGTCACAATATGCTGAGGAGATATGCGCGTACGTACACAAAATAATAATAATTAGGTAACAATAGTCTTTATTATTAACCAGAACTGGCAAAATAATGGGGCAATGTTGATGCAATGTAGGATGGGACCACCGGGACATCACCCTCTTTCTAATAAAAAAAAGATGAGGAGTTTTGCGGGGACAAACATAAAAAAATACACCTCCTTTTTGAAGTCGGTTAAAAAGTGATGGTCACTGCTTTCAAGGATGAATCTACATACCTACACTAATTTTTGTTGCAAACTTTAACAATTTTTTGCATCGAAACGATGCTTTTGCAGCACATGGTTTCTTTAAACCATTTTTTCTTCTCATCGAGCAGAGCAGGTTGATGTAAAAAAAACTTTAACTTTAATTTTCAAATGTTATAAACAATTTCGAGGCAAGTTTCTTTTATAAATGTTCACCGATCCAGAGATGTAGATTCACCCTTGAAAGCAGTGACCATCACTTTTCATACACCCTGTAATTTAGTCCTTATACATTGCTTGAATGATTTTTGTACCATAAGAGCATTTAATTTACTTCTTGCTGTAAGTGTAGCATTCTACAAAATCATAATTAGTAAAGAAAATCCGTCTATGAACCTAAAGTAGTAATGCGAATATGAAAACTGTGTAAAATAGTAATAAAAAGAAAGTGAATATTTCGACAAGAAGAACATTTCAAATTAAATAGTGATCATTTATAACTAATAATTTAAAATACTTTTACCACTCATAGGCGTACCTAAGCATTTGAACGCCAGTATGTATTAGGGTGGCCCATATTTATTCGCGTCGAAATTTTTTTTGTATTTCTTTGCTCTCACCCCCTAGAACAGTGCCATTTAATAAAAAGATAATCCCTGAAAAAGTTTATTGCAATCGGACAACAGGAAAGTGTGCCGACCAGGGCTTAAACTTTAGAATTCTTCAATAGTTTGGATTTAAAGAATTTCTCAAAAATGGTAAGCCCTATCGAAATTTTGTTCAAATAATATTAAAAGAGCATTCAATTTTATACAATTACTGTGTATATATTTTTCTCGTGCTTCCAACCATTTTTTAAATTATAGCGTTTGAATATAGAGACGTCCGCACTACGCGCGTTTAGACGACCGTACTCTCTCTACGATGTTGTCCGATTGCAATAATCTTTTTCAGGGATTATTTTTTTATGAAATGGAACCATATTAGGGGTTGAGAGCAAAATATGTCGCAAGTTGAAAATAAGGGCCACCCGAGTGTGTATCTGCATTATTTAGAGCGTAAGACACCTCGTCTCATGTTGCTATAAGTTGGAAGCATTCTGTCGTGTTCTTTGACCATTCATATAGCAAGTATGATTGGTCAGGTTTAACGTTATTGTGTATAGATTCACGATAGCGCTTAATGCCCTGATTCAAAATATACGGTTTACGTTTCGACGAGGTTTGTTTAACGTGATTAGTTTGTTCTCGCGGAAATGCGTATTCGAGAAATGTACACATTTATCGGTAAATGTGCACGTCTGCCGTCGACGCGCTCGATAAATTTGAGATTATTGGTCTGAAAGGACTTGTTTGGCCGAACAGCAGCGTTTGTTTCTGGCATGAAAGTGTTCGGCATCTGACTTTCAGCGTCAAACACATGATCCGAATATATGGCACACAATTTAGTAATACGAATCTGTATTTAATTCTGTGATTTAATCGAAATATGTATGTGGATGTCGTGATTAAATTGTATTAAACATGCTTTGTTTGCCGCTAATTTTGCTAACTGGTTTTATAAGCTGTAAAAGATACGAAAATAGGCAATAATTTCTTAACTTCTAATATTTAGTTCTCTCAAACTCGATCGCAACTTTTCATACATATCGACATTAAAATTACTACAATTTTTCTACGGTAGGCTTCATTTGTGTTATCTAATATTTTTCTCATTGGTTTGAAGACAAAATTGTTTCTCAATTTTCAAGTAAAATGGTTACCTAGATTACCTCTGGAAAGTCTTAAAAAATTTTAATTGATATCATCATTGTCCTCCTGACAAAAGTTTCTACACTTATTGAGGACTTCCGCTTTAAAATATAAAATTCAAGCCAAGTAGAGATTATATTTGAAGGCCAAAGTAACATTGAAAAAAAAGAAACTTACTGGCACCCCTATCCCATATTCATTTACAAGGGTGTAGATTATTCATTTATTCAAAACCAACAAATAAGAACCTATCACTGATCCTTATTAAATTACACCCAGCTCTTGCATTACACGCACGCATGCATTTCTGTATTTGGTTTCAGAGTATCAAATTTCATGGAATTTTGCGAAACAGTGAGCCTCAATTAAACGAAATTGGAAAGGTCAAGTGAGATCTAAATGTGCCCGAAGTAGAATGTTTACGCCGTATTTAACTTCAAAGAGATTTAATTGGAGGAGTGCAAGATATTTTTATCGTGCACAGGTACTTTCCCCCCAAATTAATTAAGGGGCTGCTGGCTCAACCCTGGTAGGGATTGAGCTATTATGTATCGCATCTAGTCTTCAAATTTCAAGCAACATCAAATGATTAATTCCGATGGGATATTTTGTGGTAATTAGTCGACATAGAGTAACCAGTAATTAATCGACCTCCGTGAGAATCGGTTACCATTCGCTACTCGAATTTCACTTGCAAAATTGCTTGTCGTCCTGCAGGACATTGCAAATGTATGAATACAGAGACGGCGAAGCGGCTGCCTGTTTTACAATGACGCATAATAGGTTTTCGGAATTTTATCGTCGGGATAGGGCGAACTCCGTTTCTACAATTTTCATTGCCCGCCAGCAGCTGGGTAATTAGTACGAAATGGCGGAATTCTCGAGCGATTAAAGTGGAATTTTTATCTGTGCGCTCACAGTTTTTTCGTTGGAGCACGTTTAAAATGACGGAGGGAAATTGAAAAGCGCTTGAAAATACTTTGAGAGTCTTATTTCGAATGGCTGCCAATATTAATTGCTACTTATAATTATCTATAAACGTCGTCGAGTAGTATGTCCATATTTACGTACGATTCTCGATTCACTTCGGGTGGATTTTAGTTTGTAATATACAGTTGATTTGCAGACTAATTAGTAGTAAATATTGGGAGAGATTAAAGTGTTGTCTGCTCTCCATATTTACGTTTAATGGTACCTTTTGTCCGAGCTTTGCTTCAACAGCCTGTTTTGTTCTCAATTTAAACGTTAGCAATTTTCATCGCCACTTATTGTATTTAGTTTATTGTGGTTGGTCACAAAAGAATACTCGACGGAAAGCGACGAGATATTAATTTCGACATGAGAGTATTCACAATACGGGGGAATCGTGCTTGTTAAGCGGCCAATGTTCAGCTCTCGTTTAAATCCAGCTAATTGGAATCGTTAGCTCGCTTCTATACGTCGATTTAACTTTAAATGAGAGATTAAGGTAAGATCAACGTGCCAAGCCCCTTCCTACCGAGCATGTATCCAGAGAATAATTATACCAGAGCCATTGAAAAAAAGGAGCAAAGTATTCCCGTTCCATGAGAAATGTTAGCGAGCGCGAGAATTTACGTGCTTGGAGTTACCATAAATCGGGATAATCCTAATACAATTATCCGAGGGCACTTTTACCTACTATTTTGCATTAATCTGCACATTCAGTGTATGGCTGAGATACACATTCGCTGGTTTGTTTTGCTCCCCTTTTCAAATTGATTCCAGCAAAATCCCCCTGCTTAGATATGCCAGTAGCTATTAAATATACAAAGCCTATGCACGAAGGTTGTCAAACGTTAGTAGTATACATATTCTATTTCCAACGACGATGAAGGAAAGTTCTGTGGACATAGAATTAAGAGAACTCCTTCGCTGTGCCATTGTTTCCACTTTGCCCTGTACACTTTGCCCCCGGGTTCAGTGGAAGAGAAATGTATGAATTTCATATACAATTTATAAGCTACAAGGGTTAATATTTATATATATATATATATATAAAAGAAGAAGTCCTGACTGACTGACTGACTGACTTATGAACGCTCAGCTCAAACCGTTTAACCTAGGAACGTGAAATTTGTAAGGGACATTGTCTCATGACGTAGGCGCTTACTAAGGAAGGATTTTTGGAAATTCCGGCCCTGAGGGGGTGAAAAGGGGTAAAATGTATTTTTTCGGATTTTTTAATATCTCTTAGGCCCAATTAGATACCAATTTGGCTTCTACTTACAAAGGTTACCCACACAAATGCCTAAAAACCAATTTCAGGATTTTGCCCTAATCAACCCCTAAGGGGGTGTGAAGGGGTAAACTGTGTTTTCACGGACTTCTCAATATCTCTTAGGCCCAATTAGATATCAACTTTGTTTTTACCCACAAATTCCTAAAAATCAATTTCAAGATTTTGCACGAATCAACCCCTAAGGTGGTGAAGAAGGGTAAACTGTGTTTTCCATGGAGTGCTTAATATCTCTTAGGTCCGAAGCGAAGCGCGAAGTATTTTGCTAGTCTCTAAATAAAGCTAATTTAATCTTGAAATAAAGCTAATTTAACATATTTCCAAATAATCTGTAGATTCATTTCTCATTTTTTATGTTCGTGACCGTGAATGACCTTGAATGATCTTGAATGACTATGGCCATGGAAAAGCTCTTGAGAAGGGCTACATTCGTAGGTGTTAAAAAATACAGGTTCCATTTAAAAAAAATTAAGTTAACTTTCAAGCCTCCTAAGCACCTCCACCTAAGAAAAAGTTCTGTCCAACTTTGTTCTCAAACGTTTCTTCCCATCTCAAAAACTGTGGAAATTATACAGATAGCTTGTCTTAGGTGACTCGCCCTGCAAAGTAGCATGTAGGGGAGTGGTGGCATGAATCTAATTGTAAGGATTATATCTTTGGTTTTTAATGAAAGTATTAGCTTTTGTTTTATAATGTGAGGATTATTTTTTGTTATTTAAGTATGTAAGCTTAATGTAAAATTTGTTACAATATTTTGGCAATACCGTGGTATTTATGGACTTAAGAAAAACGTCGACTTGTAGACTTGTCGACATTAATACTGCGATTTTAGTACTAGCAGAAATAATAGTTAAAGGAATAATATTAATATTACCTTGTTTTATTACACTGTGCCATTCATAAAGATCCACGTCCCTTTCAATACAGCCAATTTATGAAAGGGACAAAACACACTTTTTTAGAAGGCGAAAAATAAGACATGTAGGGGAGGGTTGCCTATATCGTACCACTTAAGACATTTTACATTATATTTCATATTTGGTTCTAATTTGAACGCAAAATTACGTTATATTTCATATTTGGTACTAATTTGATCGAAAAATACAAAAATACAGGACAAAATTGCATTGTTTCATTATTATCAACTAAAATAAACTGGTAAAAAGTTACATCAATCATACCTGATTTTTTAAAATGTTTATAGCACGCCCAAAATAGGGAGTAAGCTCAAAAGGTTTTGTTACTATTTCTTATTTCGCATTTACTTGATATTTTTATTGTCAGATGTCGTTTACATTCACTAATTACTGAGAAATTGATGAGGTACGATTTAGGTGACCAGTACGATATTGGCAACACTCCCCTAAATATAGAGAGAAGCTTAATAGGACCGTGTACTGTTACAGCCAGATAACTGGCCTTTCTAATGTTACCAATTAGAACTCGAATGGTTATTTAGTTCTTTTACTATCTGGTCCTGAACAAAAATGTCCGTTTCATCCCACCTCTCCCCTACAGAACAATAATTCACTTTGCCCCGGTTCTTCCACCACAAAACTATATCAGCGAGATGGAGCGAAAGCTTTGAACACCTTGAACCGAAAACACGTCGCAGCAAACTATTGTGAGAAGAAGTGATAGCGATACATTTACCTACAAGGCGAAATGAGCTGCTCCTTGGACGTGTTCGTGTGACATATCCGGCAGACGGTGGAGCCGACCGAGATCAGGCTGCAGGTGAGCTGGTGTTGTTGCCCGAGCTCCAGGGACATTTGCTGCGTGTCGCAGTCATTTAAATTGCAGGCCGAACCCTCGGGAACCGTGACCGGTAACATCGGGATGCCACGCTCGTGATCCAAGTTGGCTGGAATCGAACAGAAGGATACACACGAGACGGTGCATATGTATGATCCACCACGCTCCGCCTGTGCCCACGTTTACCTACACCCCCGTCCAACGTGATGGAGGGCATTCCGCGAATTTCGAGTAGATCGAGTAGGCTGATGGCGTTCTAAAGATAATATTTTACTATCTACTACCGAGTTGGAGGAACAATTCGCCTGAACGATGGAGGAATCGAACGAGACTATAGTTAGACTGTACGATAGAGAATGTTTATTGTCTGTGCCTCTCATATGATGATTACGCTTTGAGCGGAGTATTAGTAGTAATTTGGTTACCGTTGCCTACTATTTCTGAATGTATTTTTTAGTCTGCCATTAGGCTCGTTCTTGGTTTATGAGGCGTCAATTTTTGTCGAGGAATGGACGGGTCGATGGTGCACGAAAATGTGTTAAGGAAACTTATTATACGGAAAGAAATGTCCTATTGCGGTTAGATAGTAGTTGGTAACAAATAAAAAGGTGAAAATTGAAGCAATGAGAGTAAAACGAATTGAAGGTCTGTTTCGGTCCAGAGCCCATAAAAATAGGTGATTTTTAGGAATTAATTAAAGGAAAACTACTACATATAATTTCATGGGACTTTTTGCATTGTATTAAGGATGTCTTAAATTAGAGAAATTTATTTTTTGTTTTATAATTAATCATTGCAAACGGCACTGGTGAGTCGTTAAATTCGAGGCGTCAAAAAATGCATCCAAACTTTTTTATTTTGAAGAATATACTTCTGGCTAGGGGGAAACCAGAAAAAATTACAAAATGACATGTTTTTTTTTAAATAATGACACTTGCAAGTTTGAAATTATTCTTTCCCTATTTTTTCGTCGTTTCAACGCCTTTAAAAATTAAAAATTTTCATTTTTTCTAAATTTTACTGGTTTGCCCCCTAGCCAGAAGTATATTCTTTAAAATAAAAAAGTTTCAGTCGAATCGGATAATAACTTTTGGAGATACAGATCACACCGGTTTTGAGAATACTTCAAAAGTATTCTCAATATTATTCGCAACTTCATTGGTTTCGAGCACCCCCTTCCACGCGAGCTTCGGAAAACCCGATGGATGCTCGTGCTCTCGGACCGCCCATCGGGGCAACGCTGCGGCGTAAGGGGTCATTCCGGTTAGCGCGCCGATAAATTCTGCGATTTTCAAGAATTTATTGCCACGAAAATAATTATAGTAATGGAATAGAACTTTTTTCTATTTATTAAACTACATTTCTACAGTAAATAAAAAAAATAAAAGTAATAAAATTATTGCTATTAAAGTGGTTTTAAATGCGGTCTTGATGACATGTTTAAAAGTTCTTGCCTCGCTCGTAAAGGCGATTTCAGCTGTTAGACTTATCAGAACCAAAACTCCAAACATATTCTTTATCAGTATGACTGTCGCTCTCGCTCGGACTATAATTAGTGATTTATCTTCAAAATTAGCAAACTGGCGGGCAAAATGCAAGAAAAATGTTTTTCGGCTTTTTTCTTTTGCTATTTTCGATTTTAAAAGTAGATTATACTCGATGAAAATACTTGGTGGTAGTCCCTGCGAGAGTCATAGGTGTGCAGAATAAGCAGTAAAATTTACAAAGCAATCACTTCGATAGATTTTGAGGTTTTATCTTCACGATGTGAAAAAATGACGTTTCGATAAAAACGCGTTCCAAATTTTCATCTATAGAGGTCGAGCCTCTGCGCTGCCTACAAAATACCTCTGAAGAAGTTAAAATAATCGGAATTTTTCATGAAAATTTAACAGTACATTCTTACGGGTATGTACTTTCGAAAAATGATTAAAAATAAAATTTAATTTTTTCAACCTGTCTAACCAGAATGACCCACATCTTTTGCGAAGTTGAGTTAGTAGCAATAATGCATTTCACTAGGCTGTACTAATCATATAAAAATAGGAACAGTTAATTTTTTTCAATGTGGGTTACTCCGTTTTTGGTCTCAATGCCTGACTTGAGGATAAAGAAAATTAAACTAATGGTTATTTTTTAATTAGTTGGCAAGCATATCTATGTACCTACACGAAATAACAGAAACTGAACATGGGAGGGTGCACAGTAGAATGCGGCGCATATGTATGATCCACCACGTTCCGCACGCATCTGCGTGTATTTACAGCCTATTAGGCGTAATGGCAAGCTTTGTGGGAATTTACTCCCCCGAATTAATCAATGCGAAATCTGATATTGCCTCTTGAATTACAAACAGGATGGCACTATTCGAATTCTGGGCGTTGAGTTTTGCAGTGTTATAAAGCGATTCTAATATTATTTGTACCCCCTATAATGTTTCAAGGGAGAAACGCTGGAGCGAAGACATTTATGATTCCGTTGAAGTAATTTTATTGGGGGATAGAGTATTAAGTTGTGGTGGTTGTAGATGGTATTTATAACATTTTTAGAATTTAATACCTACGTAAGTAAATGAGAGCTGCTAAGAAATGAAGCTCGTTGTGTAGTAGAATCCGTATTAATTAAACACCCGTTGCCTGAATGCCTTATTATTTGAATGTAATGTTACTTAAATACCGCATTTTAATGTAGAACATTAAAAATAGAATGCGGAATAGGTGTATGCGAGAAACGGAAATTCGATTTTTTAAAATGTTTTGAGTTGCAAGTACTCTATTGCTTCATATTGGAATTGTTAGTTGAAAAACAGAGAAGTGTTGAGAGTGTCAGAAAATTTTAAAAATTATTGGATATTAAAAAGTTGTCATTCCTTTGTTAAGAATTTTGTAAACATTCATTATATTATTATACTTTTGGTGAAATGAAATTTCGACAGAAGCAAATTACAATAGAAGTAAGGGAAATGGTGATTCTTTATCGTAATCAAGGAAATTCTCACTGTAAAATTGCAGAAACCTGGCTGTAGTACATTAGGGTATGTTCTAAAAAAGTGCGAGAATGAAAAGAAACTTGAAATAAAATGCAAATGTAGAAAAAGTTAATTTTAAACAATTAAGGACAGGGTCCTAAGATATATTTATATAAGTAAAACCAATTAAGGATAGTGTCAGAGTAGTAGAAGAAATTCTACACACTATTAAATTTTTCTTTTACAATTAACGTTTCAATTTTAAAAGTAAACATCGGTAAACGTACATTACGTAGTTACAAAATTGCAACTTGTATTACTTTTCGACAAAGTTCACATTGTGCAATAGTAACTATAGTGTATTTTACGAAAATCCATGCACGAACGAAAATAGTTATTTAATTTATTACACGAAATCAGTGAAAATGAAGTATGAAACGATCACACTGAAAAATACTTTACCCTTCTATTTGCGATAACTAATATGCCAAACCACAATGGCACTTCAGATTCCTTTATATTACACTTCTACCAATCATGAAAAAAATCATTGAAAAAGAATATGCCCCAGAAAGGATTAACCATTGAATTAAAACTTACCTACTTGCATTCCTGACATGGCGACGAAAGCACGACGATAAGCATAACCAAATAATTCGAGAGTCCCTTGAGAAATATGATCGAGGACCCCCTCGACAGCAAGTTGATACAATAATTTCAGCAGGATCTGTTTCTTATTCAACGCGATCCTTCCGTATGCAAACGAAAGTGGAAGATGGCTGGGAAGTGTGAAACGATGATAGCTGGATAACCGATAGAGCTGTCCTGTCAGTTCATCGTAGTCAAACACGCGGTTCCGCCCATTATCCAGTCGACAATTTTTTATTTCCACCTCGATGACAAACGACAAACGAATAAACGAGCGGATGACAGGGGTGCTGTTACGCTCATTGCAAATCATTCTTGCTTCGAAGATTCGTCGGCGCAGTAAATGTTACAGCACTTTTAGGGCGATAGATAATAGTAATAATAAGATATGTATTTATTACACTGGAAAATAAAATACAGTGCAAAAGCCGAGGTACAGTTATAGGCTGCTGTTAGCTTAAGCCAAAAAATAACCATCCATAATGCCGCGACGTGTGACCTCTACGTAACATGTATTATGTGCGTTTTATAATGCAAATGCTAATTTACAAAAGTTCCATATTCATGAATTGCAACGTAGGAATTATAAACCTTTAGTTTACAATAAAGTGTATATGAAATGCAAATGTATGTATTAATTTACAGACGATAATAATAATAATTGAGATAATAGTTGAGAATAAAATAAAACTCAGTATGAAAAATAATGGGCAGGTGTGAAATTATGATTGGTGTCGCTGTTATTCATTTAATGTGCAAACAATATTTGATACAGGTGTCCTGTAATCATTATCGGCATCGAGAAAAGTTTAAGTTTTTAGAATAACATTTCAAAAGATATGAAATATCAGTCTGATGATAAATGGGATATTTTCTAAAATTCGGATCGAAATTCATGCAAAAAAGTTCGAAAATTTGGAAATTTCCATTGTGCACATATCTTGTACTGCGGGTTTTAATGTAAAAACGTACAGCGGCATTCCTGGATTTTTCAGGGTGAATTTACGATCAAAGAATTTCGCCAGTATCCCGAATTTTCTGAAATTTTTCACAATCAATTATTAATTTCATCCGTAGAGCTACGAGTTTTTAATATTGCCTCGTGCAATCAAATAATGCAAAGTATTATTTCTATGTATAAAATTGTTATATACTTAGGTTTATTTTAGTACAAAACTATTTATATCTTGTTAAAGCATTCCAATTTCCTTCCATTTTCACAGTTAATTTACATAGTTATTTTACGTCATTGTACAATCGAAAATAGCGGAAAGCAAATAATGATGAAAATTAATAAAAAGCGATACTGATATTATCTGCTTCCCATTTGCTCGTATACAAGCCATTTTTCCTGCACCACGAATGTATTTCCATAAATGATTAAGTAAAGTTGTTTACGAATGTCACGAAGCTGCTATTTATTATCTGCAATTAGTAAATTACCCGTAGCTTCTGTAACTCACGTTTGGCGTTTCATTTAATTACATGTTTGGTAAAAAGAGAAATGGGCATTAAACTCTAATAAGATTGAAAGATTTAAAAAAATCGATATTCAATCATCCCTTCTATGTCTGTCAGCCATGAATGGGACAAAATTATTACGAGACCCCGTACTTTCATCCGCGAAGCGCTGAATTAACTTGTCAATAATTACAGTCAGAGAATTACAGTTCTGCTGGAGAGATCGACACATTTATAAATCCAGTTAGCCTTTTTTTTATTGCGCAAATACAAGTGTACAATCATTTGCAACTACACACTGATATAATAGTCATAGATAGAATGTTTAAAAAAAAAGGTTTACAAGAAAGTTTTAGGAGTCATAATGTATATCTAAACAAATCAAATATGTTTTAATAATAATACTTATCAAGATGTAGTAAATATTATGTGTTACGCCTGCTTATAGTGCTCTATGCGATTTAATATTCATTTTTAATATTAACCTTTAATATTACACAACTAATCTGTAGATACTAATACTACCTATATGATTTGTGAACATAGGTACTGCTAATGAAATGAGAGAAATAAGTACTATCTCCATTACTGTATACATCGATAAAAATTATTTTCATAGCATATTTATAAATTTTTTTTAATCTTTGGGATGAACACTATGAACTGTAAAAGTTTATAACATCTTCTGTGAAGCATTCTTATATGTATCCTCGTGTGCATTCCCCATTTTAAAGATAAATCCTGCTTTATATAATTTTCCACCGTCACATTAGCAAAATCAACGTGAAATTACAAAATTGAATAATTTCGGAAATCAAATCACGTTCGCAAACGTAGCATACAATACTTTTGTTGATAGCTACGGAAGTTGCAGTTTCTTAATTTTCGAGAATTTTTTTTTATATTCCTGTACTTTGCATTCGCAAGTGCGAAGTTAGTATCTGCAATCTGCTAGTACTATTTTCAGTAATCATATTGTTATGTAGTTTGGACTCCTTCTTTGCTTCAGCCACATTGAAATGTTTTAAAATTCGAGCAATGTGTATGAAAACAGAGTTATGTTGCAACAGTGACTCATATTTCAGGGACAATTTGTTGCCAGAGCACAGAGTACAATAGAATTTTAAAGTTCCGTCAAGTTGACGAATTTCTGCTTTTAACCGAGGACACGTTTACAATTTCCAAACATACTATTGAGAAAAAGAATGAGGCTACGTGTACCTAATTTATTTACTAGATGAATCTGAAAGTATCACAAGTAATTTATTGAAAGGAAATGTTATGCACACCATGACAATCGAAAGAAAAGGAACTGGTACAAGCAAAATCACAGTGATATAAGAGACGTCAAGCAGTAAAATATGTTTTAGACTCTAAATCGTATGTTTAATGTTCATATAATATTAATAAGAAATGTGTGCAGGCAACTTGCAAGTCAAAGGCTCCTTTAAAAAGATAGGAGGCTAGGAAATTTGTTTACAATTATATAGTCTTAAATCTACAGTCCGAAAGATAAGAGGGGGATGGTACGAATGAGTCCCTGTTTCACCCCTGCGTTGAAAAATATCGCGAGAAAGTATCTTGAGACGTTGGCCATGGGATTATGAAGATTAATTAACTGCAGAAACCGTGCTACGTCGACGTCGGTAAATTGAATCTCCCAAGTCAGCCGACTCCTTGATTTATGGCACTACCGCATCGAAACTTTTTCCCACGGAATGCCCGGATTTGCATTACATTAAATTATAAGGTCTATCGCTCATAAGCGATAGCAGCCGACTCTCAGGCGAAATGTTTTTAAATTGCGACCTTAGAAAGCGTGGAAGCCTCCACAAATCTGAATCGAGTGAGGTGAATTAATTGATACGCTAAATAGAACTTTGGAGTAAATTTCTGTGTTATTAAGGGGAGTTTCCTTTTCTGCATGGATAGTTTCTCAAATGCTTTAAATGTCAAATAAAATTTTGGACTGTAATCACAATTAAAGAACCAAAAATGCTTGTGAGATTTCTTTTCTGTAGACAGTAAAATATTTCATTTGAAAAACATCGAAATTGTGGGTGAAATCAGGAAACAGAATGTTCAAATTGGGAATATTATTAAAAATACTTTCCAAGTCACTTACTACCTGCTTCTACGTTTGGTAAACACTCGACTATGCGTTCTTTAGTATAGGTAATTAAAAGTACGAATAACTATTTTGAATTCTATTAAAGTTAACAAAGTTATTAGGGTGCATATCATCTGACAATTTTTCTAATTGTTTTATCCATACTTTCCTTCTGTACGAATACAACAGTCACATATTTCGCGATTGATAAGCTAACTTAAAAATAAATAAATAAAATACATATTAAAATTTGTAAGTTCGTATTATACAGCCCGATATTATTTTGCTAATTATGCAGAACAGGTGTTTCCTCACCGATTTAAATGATTTTTGGATATGTTGTCTGGGACACGATTCTGAACAACTTTTACCGTCGCTCGGCCTTCGTTTCCAAGATATTCGCGAAAAACTGCTGCTACTACTACAATGTATTCTGCCGTATACCTCCCTACAATACGCGTCCGTGACAGCGTGTGCGCCAGCATGGGACAAAACAAATGACAAAGCTGACCTTTACTTCCGAGATATTTGCGAACAACTTCTTATGACTTATTCCGACGCAACGCATTCCAGTTTCCAACTTGTCCCGGGTATTGGTAATGGTTGGGGCTAAATTAGTGCGAACCGATGTGAGTTGGGGTGTTGACGGGAGTCCCCACACACCCAACAGGTATTCTCGAAAGCAAAAAAATTATATTTTAGAACTATAGTCATCCTAATATCCGGCGGCGCCGGCACCGCTGAACAGAGTCAGGATGTTGACAGGCATCCGCAAGTTTCTGGTTCAAATCTCTAAACTCACATCGGTTGCCTACCATGCATTACGCGCTCCGCACTATTTTAGCCCCAACCAATACTAATACCCGGAACAAGTTGGAAAGTGGAATGCGTTGCGTCGGAATAAATCAACAGAAGTTTTTCGCAAATATCTCGGAAACGAAGGTCGAGCGGCGGTAACACGTATAGGAAAAAGTTGTTCATAATCGTGTCTCCGAGAACATATCCAAAAATCATTGAAATCGGTTCGGAAACACCTGTTCAGCATAATTACCATTATTTTTTACCGTGTATATGATTATGTATTGATTAATTGAAACATAAATGCCCCGGAAAAGGCATATCAAATTTTCTTAAGAATCGTGTAAGAAGTAAAGACGACAGAGAAAACAATTTGAATACACAAAATATACAGACAATTTTAGAAAACTTATAACGAGGGCTTTATTATTGCAACACATTTTGTAGATACTAATATTTCTTAAATTTGAAACAATATGCTATCTTCTTGTACCTAATAATTGATAATTTAAAACAATGCCATCTATGTATCATATGATATACTGTTTAGTTTACATGAATTTCGTTTAACTCTTCGCGCGACCGTTCAGCAAAAAATAGTCTCCAGCAATATATCTGCTAATCAAGTTCATCAAAAAACCTAACAAAGTCCTCCAACAGCTAAAGACTAACACTGTATAGATTTAGATAGCTGTCAACTGAAATGCCACATAAATTTCATCTTTATCTGCCAATTTGTGACTATGCTGCCGTTAGAATTAAGCGGACCGAGGAGTTTCGAAAAGAGCCGTCTGCTTGAGATATATACATCTTGCTTTTCACCTCGTTCGTCTATGCTATGTGGAAAAAAAAGAGAGAAAGAGAGGAAAAGGAGAGGAGAAGACGGGCAGCGATTCTTCAACGATTTCTCTGCCCTGCCATGGTCACGACAACGAACGACGCGGCGTTTCAGATTGAATTTACTCGTTTCCACTGCCGGACATAACATTTCCCCTCAAGATCCCCGGTCTCGAAGAAGTTTACCTTCTGACTTTCGTATTCGGGATTTTGTTTTCGCCAATCTCGCGTCCCGCTTGACTCGCGGAACCGCCAAAGTTTCCCGTCCTCGGGACGCCGTTCACGGATTTCCTCCTTCGGAATTTTCAACCCTTCTTTTTGCACCGGCTCCCAGGCAGAAAAACAGAAACATTTTCTGTAAAATCCTTCCGACGCTCCGACGTCGTGGATCGGCTTGCAGCGCTTCCTTTACGAGGTCGTCTAAAGAAATATGTTGTCGATCTATGTCGCCGCGAAGGGAGATTAAAATTATCGACTATTTGACATGCAGAAATTTATACGAGCAACAGGCTGCCCTCCCTCAAATTCTTTTTAAGGGATTGTGATTTACGATTGGAGGGGGGCGTTAATGCAACAAAAGGAAACGTGGAAACAAGAATTTTTGGAAGAATATTATCAGGTGTAGTATGGTTTTATTTTTATTTTATTTGAATTAGAGGGATGTTAATGCAACAAAAGCAAACAGGAATATTTAAAATAATATTATCAGGAGTAGTATGGCTTTATTATTATTTTATTTTAATTAGAGGGATGTTAATGCAACAAAAGGGAACAAGAACTTTTAAAATAATATTATCGGGAGAAGTATGGTTTTAATATTATTCTACTTAATTAGAGGGATGTTAATGTAACAGAAGGAAACGTGGAAACAAGCATTGAAGGACGGACAATGTTATCGGAGATGATGTGGATACGTAACAATTGTTCGTGGCAATATTTTCATATTTCCAGTAATAAAGTACAGAATCACGTGTGCAGTATAAATAAACGGAGAAACAAAAATGTTGAAATGAAGGGTGTTATCAGATGTAGTATAGATAAGGGAATTCAGAAATACAAGCACAGCGGTATTGTTTTGATTATAATGAAAGGATTGATACTTCAAAATATGTTAAAAGCGTTACAGCCCACTGCAAGTTCATTCCTTTATGCAAATATCATTTATTTTTAAAATGACCACCTGATCAGCAAGAATTTATATTCTATCCCATTCAAAAATTGGGAAAGGTGCACTCGAGTCTCTTTAACACGTGGACGTATAATATTCGTTACAGAAATAACTTTGTTACAAAGAAGCGTCACAAACAAAATACAGGAACAAGAATTCCAAGAACGCGATTGTAAGAAAACCCATCGTTGCACAAGATTCCTGCTCGCGTCGACTTGTAAACCGGAATCATTGGTAAAGGGAAATTCTATCCAAGGAATTGAGAACCACTACGGGCAAAATCACGGCTTGATCTTGATATACAAACAGAGGGATGTACTTATATATAGGAGCTATTGTGAATACCTTAGATAGTTCAGTCCATTTCATCTCCACTGCTTTATCACTAAATATTGCCTGACTTACGCCGTGGAAACTGCTCAGCCGTGGACGAACGCGCACCCGCAACAATTTCATTGTTCGCGTTCTGTTCATTCTATGGGAATCGGTATTTCTGATGCCGTGTGATGTCGTTAAGCGAGAGACACTTTGTAAACGTCATTTTGAAGGAAATAGCGCCTCCGTGGTTGTAATTAAATGGCAGCGAATAATTTGCCATCGGGTATCATTCATTAACGACAGTAATTTATTACTACGAGGATATCCAACTGAACGTGGCACCCATAATTGAAACGTGGCAATTTTAATCAAAGTTTATTGATCTTTTACAATCGCAGTCACACTTTTTACAGTTCAGTTGCAATCATGTGGACTTCGTTGTAGAACACTAACCATTAGGGTGTTTCAATTTTCCAAAGGTGCTATTTTCATGTAACTTTGCTCGCCCCCTTGGTTCTATTCGTCTAAGTGATCTGTATGCACAAATTTTAGACAAATTTAATAATACTCAGGGGTTGCACAGTTTTATGACTAGGGTAGGTCTGGTTCGGTAGTAACACTCTGACTTGGGAATATGATTACGCAGGAATTATTACATTTACAACAAAAACTTTTATACGGAAATGTTACTTACTTATCTGCCATTATTGAGTCACAACAGTTTCACTGTATGTTAAATAATATCCAAGTTATTAATAAAAAATGAGAAGCGGAGTGTCATAGCCCTAACGTTACAGTTTAAAGTGTTGCAACCCTCTCTGGCCCCGAATCGGTTGTAACGCTGCATGGATTCTATGCAAACAAAATGATATTATTCGTCTTCTTTGACATTATTCGGTTCTGTTGCGGTACAACCGACCCCGACTGCCGATTTTACAATCGCCCCTGACCATGCTTTTGAAATTTAATTATAAATTGTGACTAACGAGACACTTAAAAGTGCTGGGAAACGATTAGTATTACTTTAGAAAAGGTTAAATTACAGATTATAAAAAGCACATACTTGCAAAGGGAGTGTTTACATTACATTCATAAGTCATGTGTGTATCTAAAATTTGTGTCAATATTCATTACCTATATGTTTTGAGATATTAGTGTGTTACATTCGCCCCCCCCCCCCCCCCCCTCCCCTGTTACTACCGCCCGCGGTCTACCCTACATATTTTCGCTTTTTCAATTTCTATAAATGTGGGTAAAATAATGAGGTACAGAATTTTTATAGGTGTGAACAATAATAATAATAATAAAATGTAAATTTATCCAAGTCTAAGTCTTCTTTGAAGCTTAGATTCTTTTTTAAGGACTTGAGAATAAAAATTATTATCATTGAAAATCATGTTTCTTTAGCCTACTACATATTATTTAGAGTGCAAAGTGTGCAACCCCTAAATATTACTCAATCTTCCTAAAATTTGTCAGATATTCTTTTTATATTAATAGGAATCATGACATGAGCAAAGTAACAAAACAATGTAATGTTTTAATTTTAACCCTATAATATGAAACACCCTACCAACCATCCACTAATTCTAATGACAACGAACTTCTGTTTTAATTTAGAGAAGTTTTAAAAAAGAGAAGAGTTAAAAAAGCCTAGAGAACCTATCTTATTGACACCCACCCCCTATTAGTATACCACTAATATTATCATATTTCTGATCTCCTGAGAAAATTATAATTCTCAAAAAATGGTAAAAAAAAAGAAGCAAGTACCCAAGAGACGAAAGTCTAAAAGTAGTAAAAAGACTTCTCTAAACCAGTGTGAACTCTTTGTATTACACATTTCACCACCTGTCAGTCACCTACTTTATCACTTTCACACCCTTTTAAGGTCCACGCACACATATCAGTTCCGTGACGGTTCAGTGCCGTCAGTGTCAACGGTCCCTTTGTTTCAATATCTGTAACTGACACGAACAAGTCCGAACTGCTGCCTTCCAAAACAGGGGATACGATACGTTTGACCACTGACACTGACGCCACTGAACCGTCACGGAATTGATACGTGTGCATAAACCTTAATACCTCCGCCGCTACCTTTACAATACATCAACCGTTCGACTGGAAAATTAGAAGAAGCCCCAAGGTGTGCATCTCAAGCAGAATTCAAAACAATCCCAACCAGTCCCCAATGGGGTAAAAGTACCAAAGCGAAGGTGCATAGAAATCCTTAATCCCCAAAACAGCGAGGAGCTCACGTTCGCGCGATAAATTCGCGTCCGCATGGGTGTCCGCAGCAAAATAGCTTCCTTCGAGTGTTCCCTCTTCGATGAGAGCCAAACATATTCGTTTCAGTGTTTCTATGTCGGTCAGACACCCAGGCCATACGTAGTATGGGATACACGCGCAATTTCATGAGCAGCCACGGGGGCGGGTTTTCGGGGTGTCGTGTTTAGTGGCAATAAATTTCAGGGTTGTACCTTAAGACGCTCCGACGTATATACAATGTGCGCGTGTGTACGGGATACGGCGACTGTGTGCTTGTGACGCTGCAGTTACGAAGGCAGCTCGAGAGAACGGCTCGAGCGACACAAATTTTCCGAGCTGGCAGCTACGAGGACATATTTAAGACGTCGCCCGCATGTTTTCATAATCTCTCTAATTTCCATTAGCGCGATAAGCGCGCCAGATCGCGCGATCCCGCTGAATTTACTTGGATCGCGACAACTATTTTTACCACTGCTTTAAACAGCTGTATGAGCACTTTGCTGCAGCTGATTATCATGTTGTTTGCTCTGTGTATATGGTGATTCTTTTAGCGCCGTCAGGGAGCGTCAGCTTTGCGCAATTCACGTGCCTTTTAACTAACTTTTCCTTTAGCTTGCACGTAGACGCGTTGCAATTTCTCTCGCTTTACTGCTGGGGAAGAACGCTACGTCCCTGTGCGTTGATCATTTTGTGCTGGAATTGGTGTTATGATGAAGGATAACTGGGGGAGGGGTGGCTCGCTTTGAAAAATCGCAGTGTTATATCTTTTGGAAACTGTTGGTGCACAGACTCGGGGATGGATGTTGGGCGATCCTTCCTCGTGATACGTGACTTATGTAGCGATGAATTAATAGTGCGAAGGTGACATTGGGGTGAAGTCGACTGGCTATTCAAGATAATTGGTGGCTGTCACTTCAAATAATCTGTCATGATGTGCAGGGTGTAAAGACATTACCTGTATGTCGTGGTTCACACAGGTGATTCTTCAGGTCTGCAGGTCTGTTAAAAAAATATACCACAAACTTGACCTTCACCTTGACATTCAGGATCAAATTTCTTTTTATTGCAACGTGTCTGACACAGTAAAATCAGGAACAGTGTCAAAGGAGCTATGTTTCAAAGAATCTTTCAAATAATGAACGTCAAGGAAGGTTTTTTGACACTTTTTATCCTCCCAATGAATAGGACACATTAAAAAAAATGGATCTTGAATTTCGAGGGGAAGATCAATTTTGTGGCACATTTTTTTAACAGATCTCCATCGATCCAGAGGTGTAGAATTACCTGTGTTAACCATGATATATAATTTTTTACACCCTGTACAGGAAGGAGTTTTACCTGATGATGATCGGAGGCAAGGAAGTGGTCTTGAGTGTTAAGTCTATTTAAATTGTCATTAGCGTGTATTTGCACAAAAACGAATATGAATATTATGCTACTACTGTGTTTAGACGACACTAATCTGTGACTCTGCTTTGGACACTAATACAGACTTTCATTTCTATTGGTGGCTTTTTACTATGAATTTCTCCTAGAAAACTTAGGCACTACCTACTTCTATAATTATATTAAACATCATTGAACATTAATGGGGAAGTACAATACCATTAATCATATGTGTATGGATGTTAACACTGTATGTAAATTATCTGATTTCTTCGACTTCCCATTTCATACTACATTTAGATCTAGAGTTATCAATCATATTTATAAGTAGCTACTATATTCTTTATTTTGGTTTTGTGTTTACACCTTTATGTGCTTTTTGTTTTTATTTTATTTACGTATTATTTGTATAATTTTTTCTCCAACCTGCGCTTCATTGCTCAGGGTGTATATTATTGTTTTTTTTTATTTATCAAAGGGCTTCCAGTGTGGAAGCCTCAGGATTAACGTTTATTAATTAACTAAATAAATACATTATACTCTAATGTGTGATAGAAAATGCCTGTATTAACTGAGACATTCAAGGAAAGGGAAACCTCTAATTTTTTCCGCTTCTGAATTTCTTTAGTTTCCTTGCACCTACATTAGGGTGAAATGACTAGCAACAAATTATAGTATTAGTGACAAGGGACTGGATATAGTTGAAAGGGAGCCAACTGATTTTTCAGAGGTATTTCAAACAAAGAAACAAGTTGCCATAGTGCACATACGCCATCATATACTAATGTAAAAGACAAAGAAAACAAAAGAAGGAAGAAAATCAATAAAATATATAATTTTTGTAATCTATGTACTCCTCAAACACTTTGGTTACTATCAGCGTGAAAATATTGTGGAACGACTGAAATCAATGGCCTTCGAATGATAAATTATATTATTTTCCAATTGCCACCATAATGGCCAATTTCCCTTTTTCATCATTGATTTATAACAATTTCTCGTCCCACGCAGAAGTATGTATAATCGTAAAGTTTCCTGCACCCGTGCAGTTTCGTTTCTTGCTTCCATTTCCGCCGTGGGTTCGGCGCAGCAGCATTGCAATATTCGATGTTGAGCAAGAAATAAATTTATGAGACTCGACTGACGTTTATGCACTCGATAATGTCTTCCGTGCGGTAATATCGCTTTGCTCGGGTTGCAATTTCACGCCAGTGACCGCTCCAGGGAGGGGAACATCGTCCCGAAACATATCGCAGGTTATAATGCTCAAACGATACTTCAGCAGAACGGCATCGAAGCTTGTAAGCTCCTTAAAGTCGGTTTTGTATGCGTCTGTCGTACTGTGCGAAAGATCGACGCTCTAGGAAAAAGTAGTCGCTGTAGTACCATTCGCGAATGCATGGCTCATTCAAAAGATTCTTTCGGCACACGTTCTATATAAATAATCCTGAAATATTACGACGTGTAATATTTTATAATTTTATTAGTGTATTATTTGTGACTGCTGAATTAAAATTTTTGTGGTTTATTTAACCTGCGATTTAATTTGGGTATATTTCTTTATGAAATTCTGATTTGTAAAATCATTTTTATTCGTGTATTGTAATTGTGACTGTATTATGTAAAGTAAACCGTCGAAGATTGTAATTTTTAAGGATGAATGGTACGATAAGTAAGGAAAAATCAATGAATATTATAGTAAATTAATAAATACGTCTGTAAATTCTTTTTCTCTATTTTCGTGTTTATAAGCAATCCATTTATTGGACTGTAGCAATGGTGCAATATTATTAGTATTTTGAACAGTGTATAAAGTAATTCAAAAGTAATATGGTCAAAGATTTCGCAGTGAAGAAAGAATACGCGCTAGTGGCATGTACATAATGTAATAATAATAAATCATCTGTATTACACACTATCACACAAAGAAAAAGGAAAATAAAAAATACAATATGCGAAAGTAAATTTACATTCTACTAGCATGGTGCAAAGGATGAGGTTTAGTGACCTAAAAGCGCAGTGCTATTAACCTAGACCCATATGCAGAATTAGTTTACATATGTAGAATATAATGCGAGGAAACCATAGTAATTGCAGCAGTTGCATATGTCAGCGGTGATGTTTCTTATTCATAAGTTCTAATTTTTCAAAGCTAACGAATTATCATTTAAGGGCCATAAAAATAACAATAATATTAGAAGTAATACATTATTAAGTGACAATAAGTTTATTCTGAAAGACTTCTTCCAGCAGTTGATTTACTATGTACCCTTGAGTAACTCTGGATTCCAGGGTTGGGCATTAATTAATAAAAAAATATTTGAATAACGGCTCGAATAAAAGTTATTTTCCCCTTATCCGTTATTCGAAAATTTTATTTAAATAAAAATTTTGCCCATGGAATAAATGCGTTAATAGCACCGGTCAATGATTGGCGCGCCATGGAAGTAGTACAGGTCAATGCTTGAGGCGCCACAGGATGTTCTCTTCACTTAGCAGTTATGGAGATAACTTTCGTGCACTCGAGGTTGTACTTCAGAAAGCCTGAATTAAAAAAATGGGAACAAAGAAATATTATTCCATTAAAAAAAGAATCGATCACTTCGAAATGTTCTTAATTCTTTGACTTGAGTGGAAGAAAATGGCATCGCGCAATCGATCTTTTCGAAATCAAGTCACTTTAGCCTGAAATATTTTCCACCGCTATAAAACACAGAAATCATTTACTTGACCCTGTGTGTACCTTGTTTAGAATGGGTGTAGCAATTTTAACATGGGTATGTATCATAATGTTATTTATATGATAATGGATAATATTAATTCTCATGTTTATGAATATTAACAAGAATTTCGAATAATGCCCAGTGAAATCCATTTATTAACAGGTGTGTTTAAAATTAAAATCATTATACATATTTTAATACAATTCCCTGCAAATACAACGGACAGCAGTCAACGTGTTAACACTTCCTTTTGTTCAGCATTGCTTTACCCGTCCGTGGTCACACTTTATAATTACAAATTGGTCACATGGGGTTCATTGCACCAAACCGTCATTTTTCAGTTACCACTTTCGTATTTTTTAATCTTTTAATTTTTTAGTTATAATTGTACACTCGTAATACTCATACAACCATACTCTAATAGACTTTTTCTAGAAATGTAAATTTTGATATGTTGAAATTTGTATTTGAAAAAATAGTTGTGAATAAAAGCGATTTTTTTTGTTAAAATTCACAAAATTTAAAAATTATATTATTAAGGTCTAAAAATTTACAGAAATATTGCGTGAACACGAAGTCAGTCTTAAGACAGAATATGGACTTCAAAGAAGCGTGCAATCGCTAAAGTAGGTACTGCATTCAGTATTGCCTCTTTAAATAATATCGTCTTGACTCGCGAAACAACGCGGCGAAGCACAACGAGACAAGATGGCGTACGAATACGTGTATACGCTTTAATTTGTGTCCTGCCTGGGGGCTCGCGGTTCAGGGGGGTTCGAAACGAATGGATCACCAAAGGCTGCTTCACCGACATTTATGGGAGGAACTAGAAGAAAAATACGATACGAACGTATCTCTCTCGTGGCTATTTTCAAATGCTTCTTTCATCTTTCGGGACAAACACTGTAACTCAACTGTTTGCTCTTCAGTGGGCGTAGTCGCCTCGAACGAATTTCGTCGAGGATGTTACTTGGCGAGAGTCACTTGTATTTTTTCGACAAATATTTTCATTAATATCACAAAACTCCTCCTAACCACCTCAATACACTAGAAACGCAGAATTTCAGTTCGAGCATTGGAGGACTTTTTTTTATTCCGAGTTACGATATATGATACATTCGGAAACGAACACGAAAAAAAAGTGTTTCGCGTTCGTTCCAGTTTTCGATGGAATTCACTTTGACAGTGAGACTTTGACAAATGTTCGTTAAGATCATGAGCGTCGCAAATAGCCTGAAGGGGTGCGGGCTTATAAGCGGGGAATAGTTTTGAGAGGAGCACGATCTATTCGGAATATCATTGCGAGCAAGCGAGGGAACGGAACGGTACCGTATTTCAAAACACGTGTCGTGCATAAAAATTGTAACAGTCAGGTGTTTTCTTTTTTTATAGCAGACCTCTTGACATTGAAGAATGTATTACTTGTACGGATGCGCGCGAAAGGGTGTATAAATGAAGCACAGCAACGCGTGTAAGCGTATCAGGGTGGACGCTGCTTTGAATTTCTGAATAAATTTATTGGGGCGTCCTCCCTCAATTTAATGCGACTGTTTTATGGGAGCGTTCAGGGATGGAGTTTGTGCGAACGATGTACGCGAATAATTATAATATAATCGTAACTGCAACGCGGCCACAGATTATATTTATGTCGACTAACGGGTGTAGGAGTTACGAGATCGTGAAAAATTAAATCTCGCCGGTTAATGTGGCCAATTCTGTTGAGTAATTAGCTGTAACAATTAGAAGGAAGTTCATTGGGTGATACGAGGAACAAGAAGAATATATCGTCATTATTTTCTAATTTTATTCAGATTGGTACTATTATTATTATTAGTATTATTATTACCTACGTCTTTATTACTCATAGTAAATAAATAATGTAATAATACATATGATATCAGCGAAGGTGAAAGTAGATAACTAAATTGAGTAAAGACGAGGCTGCAATGGCAATACTGTTGATAAGCCTAATTATAAAATGTATGTATAACTAAATCCAAAATCTAAAACTAAAACTAATAAAAGGAGCTAGAGATGTCTAAGTCCTAAACACAGTCAAATGATTAATTTATGATTAATTTAGTGAAAAAGCAAACAATATTTAGGCAATTTCATATGTACCACACTAATAAACCGAGTATTGGGAAGTTTGGGGCAGTTTGCAAAGAGAATTTAACGAATTTGGAGAGTTGTGTGTATCTAGTAGGGATTTAGAGTTTAAGACTATCTAGAGCAGTGTTTCCCAACCTTTTTGTTCAAATAACCTGCCCCCCCCCCTCCCATATAAGGTAAAGACAACACGTTCAAAATAGGTATTTCAGAATATAATTCTAACTTAAGAATATTTAATTATCTTAATACAAATTTCTTATTTAGTGTGATGGTGGTGGTTGCATCTGGGTAACCAGTTTTTTCTTTTTTTCATTTATGAAAAATCAGTGTTACATCATTAATAGACTATGGCAATGTAGCCATATTAAAATAAATAAGTGGTAAGAATTGTCAACTAAAAATAATCGCGGCGACCCTCGAGAAAACACTTGGCGATTCATAGGTAGGGAATTACTGCTGCAACTTGTAATATTTGGTATATTGGAGATTTAACGTTATCTACAGATCTTGCAGAAGGCCATAAATATTTTAAACATATATATTTATTCATTCAATTAAATTTATTCATTTATTTTTATTATTTTTATTGTTATTTTCATATTTCTAAATACATATATATTTAGAATATTTCAGAATATTATTTCTAAATATATATATTTAGAAATATATTTATTTGATATACAGGGTGCGATCGAAAGGATGGTAGAAGCGGGCAGGAGGTGATTCTCACTTTATCGCTTAATAGACTTCTATTAAATACTTTCTACGATTCGTATTCAACATTGTTCCCTAATATCACCTCGTCTGGAGTTTGTATCCACAAGTTACAAAACCGTAAGAAATATCTACACGATTTCATACTACGTTTAGTTTGAAAATTCACGTGACTAACAATTCTAGACAGGCGTTCCTTACGAGGTTAACATTGAGCGACAAGAACATCGCGATTAGTACAACGATTATGCTCAGTAATTCCTTGACTGTACAAGATCATCGCGTGCCTATCGCAGCTGCGTGTGGCATTCACATTTAGCGGTGCATAAATTTTCACGAAGCCACCTGGAACAGGCGACAAAATATTTCGATCGATAAACCACGTAGCAATTTGTAAGGAAATCAGAAGGTTGTCTTGCAATCTAACTTATACAAAGAAGCGTTCGTTCAAATAGCGAGTAAAGCTGCTCGATCTACCGAACAGTTATTGCGTGTAGGCTTATCAAAGACGCGTACATTGATAAGTTTGTGTATAATACCAATTTGGGGAAAATTAAAAAAAAGTATAGTATACATCAGTTGCAATAATAGAAGTAGCATTCATTAAAAAAAAAAGTTAATATAGAATTTAACAAGAAATAACCTGCGAAATTTCTATAAAGCCACGCCATTTTTAGATCAATAAAATCGAAATTAACAACAGTTTATTTTCTATTTCTATATTAATAATTACTCTAATTGCCATTTCTACGAATATCAGCATTGACAAAATCAAACTTTAAGGTATTTCTTTTTCTATAGACGCCCAGGGTTCGTTTACCCCGTTCCATAATTCGCTAATTGAATTATATTGCTTGCAGTTGTCACACATTTTTCTTGCAATTATTCCTCAAAGCTGAGCACGTCAAAACCCCGATATCTTTTGCAGTCGAATCAGGTAAAAATGAGGATTAGAGGTCCTTTAACAGTTAATTCATTTCGAAACAGTGGCAATGTAACATAGGTTTGTTTAAATAATATATTAAAAGAAAACTTCCTATTAGAAAATACACAATTTTGCAATTTACACCGTTCTAGCTCTATTAGTTTCCAACATATTCGGCCAAACAAGTGTCTCACACCTCAACTTTGGGGGCTGTTTCCACCCCTTCAACTTGAATGTCAGTCGATAAAAAAATTAGCGAATGTCACTTCGATATATTCCCTTGTAAGAACAAAAGAAAAACAACTGTGAAAGTTAGTTGACATCTAAGACTACATCAAGAATCTTCCACATTTTAAAAATTACTAGTTTTCATTGGAGGTTGAACCTGAATACAGTGCAAAAGGTTGGTAAAACTGACCAAGCCCATCATTCCATCCCAAAATCCTTAAAAATGAATGAAACCAATTACTTTCTAAGTTTCTTGCAACCATAGATTAATACAAGCTACGGAAAAACTAGTGCATTTTGCAATAGCTTGTCAATTACTACCCGATTTATTATAATAGATTGAACATTAAATTTGCATTTATCGAAAATTATGAAATATGGACTTGGCTAGTTTCGCCAACAAGCCAACGACTCCTTCGTCACTCAGTGCACCGTTTTATTCAAAAGCTCGTAACTCACAGAATTTCAAATTACAAGAAAACCTTTCACTGGCATACTTCGCACATCAAAAAGATACAAAGATGTGAATGAAATGTTTCGATTTTGTGGAGTCTTAAAATTAGAAGCTCCTCTTAAAAAGCATGGTGTAAGTAGAAAAAGCATGTGAATCGCGGTTCGCGCACCGAAATGGCGCGCCCGAGTCGCGGTTAACTAGATAATTAGAAGCGGCGTTTGGATGTAGTCGTAACGACATGCTCGCCGACCTACGAGCGTAATCAGAGGCGTGCGGACGCACCGAACCGCGTAATAAGTAGGTACTTTGGCGACCATAATTTCTTCCAGGTGACTCGACAATTTTCCAGACGTCTCGCGGCTGTTTTTCTGCTCGTCGCGGACCGCGGGTTCCAGGCTGCCATCTGCTCCTTCTTGGCCTTTTTCCACGGCGTCTTCTGTGCTACTTCCATATCTTCTTCTCTGAAATTTCGAATTACTTCACGGTGGATTTAAATCACGCGGGGACTGATTCTGCTCCCGCGAATTCGCGAGTGCGAGTGCACTTTGGTGCTGAACTGCGAGCAGAGTTGCATACAGAAAAATTTCGGTTAAAATTTTTCTTTGGCATAGTATATTCAAATTTTTTAAATTTGTGCTTTCATATTGTTGTTTCATGCCGTTATCTGGCGTAATAAGGGCCGAGAGGTATGTGTAGAATATTTTTAGCAAACCGTAACCAGTGGTGGATTTAAGGGAAAAGGCCCAGGTGGCAAAAGTTCTGGGACACCCTGTATACATAACAGATTTACAAATAAATATACGCGCGCGTGGTATGAAAATTATGAGAAACAAAACAAAATATAGTATTTGGATAAAATCATAATTCTTTTGGAAGATGAGACCCTGAGGATGGGGGCCCTTCTGAGCTGGGGCCCAGGCGGCAACTGCTCATCGGCCCCCCCCTTAAATCCGCGACTGCCCCTTAATAAATTGTCTTGGATCAGTGTGGTGGTTGACTGAATTTGATTTCGTGTAGAAAAGCTATATTAAGGGGTTACATACGTTCTCGGCGCCTAATAATTGATGACATTTGGAATTATTTTCCTCGAGAGGTGTGAAATAAATCGAAAATTTTATAATTAAAAAACGAACGGCAACATACAACAAAAATGTGTCAAATAATTTTTTTTATATGAATGATGGTCCCAAGAACAAGATACAATTATAAAATTTGCGATTTATTTCACACATCTCGCGGAAAAGAAATTCCAAATGTGATGAATTATTAGGCGCCGAGAACGTATGTAACCCCGTAAGCCCTTTCACTCCAAATTATTCGCCCGTCGATTGGCCAGAGATCTTGTGTTTAATGCTGCACTTATTAAGCACATGATATTAAAATATGAAAAATGTAGTATATTGATTTTAAAATCAATCAGGAATTTTGTTCTTCTACTTTCTCGAAATTTAATAATATCAGTGTGTAACGTTAATTTAAATTTTGTCGCGCCTCAGATACACACCTGGAGTGCGAAGGGTTAGGCAACGCATTAATTGCACTAGAACTAACGAGTAAGCCTAAACTAATAGCTAGACCAGTGGTGGCCAACCTGTGGGTCGGGAAGTGTTTTCTGGGGGAACACGGTTATTTTTAGTTGACGATTCTTAGCACTTATTTATTTCAATATGGTTACATTGCCATATGCTTCCAATGATGCAACACTGATTTTTCAAAAATGATAAAAAAGACAATGCGGGTTACCCAGATGCAAGCACGACCATCACACTAAATAAGATAATAAAATATATTAAATATCTTTAAGTATATTTAATATATATGTATTAAGATAATTAAATATTATTAAGTTAGAATTTATTCTGTTTAAAGTTTTCTTTACCCCATTAAATGTAAAAGGGGGTTGCGACCCAAAAAGGGTTGCGAAACACTGCTCTAAACACTCTTAAACTGTAAATCCCTGCTAGATACACACAACATTCCAAATTCGCTAAATTCTCTCTGCAAACTGCCCCAAACTCCCCAATACTCGATCTATTAGTTTGGAGCATATGAAATTGCCTAAATATGTTTTGCTTTTCCACTATTTTATTTATTTAATCTCTTTGAGTTTCCGTAACATTTCTCCAGTCATAAGCTAGCGTTAGCAATTGGGCCTAGTTATGTAGAAAGCTACGAACATTCAAAATGACAAAAAGATAATTAAACACAGTACAAATCCCATAATTTTGTGATCTTTGTTTCGCAAAAAATCACCAAGCCATAGAACAACTGTTACATTATACAATTTTTAAAACTACCAAGCCGTCGTTCCATTTTAGGCTTAAAAAACAAAAACTACAGAAAATTTAATATAACATTAATTATACTACTCACTATGGAGTAACCCATTAAAAAACATTGTAAAACAATAACAAGAAATGAAATATACCCAACAGAAATAAAGCTACTTTTCTTTAACAATTAAAATCTTCAAACTAAAATTCAGTTTCAGATCATTTAAGGGTTAGTAGCTTTTTGCATGGCTAAACCCAATTGTTACCGTATCCCCACCATAAGCAAAGGATCTTTTACATTATTCGCGACCGGAAATTTCATATGCACCACCCCAAAACCCTCCAGTGCCTGGTTTCAAGACACCAGCCTCCCACGCATTGAACGCCCATAAACGCCCACCCACGCGTTTGCAAACATCCACACACTCTAACTCATTTCTGATCCACACCAACGCAAGCATCACCGTAGACGTTTCGAAAACAATTCAGTCGCACTCGCTGTTGAAAAATTCTCCCACCGTCCCACCCCTAACCGTGGCGAGCAACGTTCTCTGATAGCGATTTCTTCAAGGGGCACCTCCCAATGTATATTTACAGGAGCCTGTTTTTCTTACGAAGAATCGTATTTCGCGTCTGATCCCAAGCCAGCCACCTTTTGTTTGGTGATACCGCGTATTGTGCGCCGTTATGGTGCCAGCGATACAACAAAGGTCATGAATAATGGAAAATCGATTTCAAATATGCGCTCGAGAGGTTGCTTCTTTTTCTCTATTTATTCCTCCAATGGGAGGCTCTCGAATTGATCGCCGGGAATCATCGACCGTGCCTCTAAACGGTGGGCTAATAAAAAACGCTCCATCTTCCTTAATCGCGCGTGAGCCAGGCAGGGCCTGATAAATTTTAACCGGGCCGACAGAGACGATGTATCGCGTTGTTCCGTTGGATAAAAGCCGAAATCACGGTAAACGTTCCTGATAACAAGAATATTCTTTAGCCCTCTCCCCACCCCCTGTCGCTGGCCGGTGGCTGGGGCGTGGCGAGAGGGGGTTGGGAGGGAAAAAAATGGTTGGGCCAGGGTGCAAGTGAAATTTTCCCGGGCTTTTACAATACCAGCCCATTCGTATCTGTCAGCGGCAAGGCAGAACATATTGCTGGCCGCGTATAAAAGCATTCGCCCACTGGATGGGAATCTCGGCGATGTGTCGCTCAATCTAAATGCGTGCACAGTTTCCTTTTCTTCGTTTAATCCACTTTGATGGTCGAATACCTGTTGGACAGCGTCTTGGCAGCGATGGAAATTTCTTTTTATTTGGATTAGGAACCGGGGCCAGACACAATTGCAGACGTATTGGATTTTTACGGTATAATAGGTATATGTGTTTTGTTTTAAGTTTTAACTAATAAGGGAATATACCGAAGTGACAAATCGCCGATTTTTATGCGGCTTTGGTGGAAAGTAATTCTGACAAATACTTATTCAAACAAATGCGTTTCTCATCCCCAAATTTGAGGGCTGTTTTCGTAACTTCAATGTGGGTGGTGGCAGCTAGAAGAAATACGTGTCAAGTATTTTTTGTAAGAAGCAGTTTCTACCAAAGTCGCATCAAACTCGGTGATTGCCACTTCGGGATGATCCCTTGTAAGCTAAATGGAGCTGACGTGACATGAATTAGGTATTGACAAGGGAAGAACTCTAACCCGCAAATTCAAAAAATTATGAAACTTTGGGGATATGTGGAGGATATATAGTTATGTATTGCGCATTTTTTTGCTGCCCAAATTCACTGCAAGGGGGTGAAATTAACCCCTAAATACCCGGCTATGTTCCGATGTTGTGTTATAACTCGCGTGTCACTTTTACTAAGTGACAATCCTAATTAAAAGAAGTAACTTTTGTCTGAAAATTTTTTTTTATCTCTTGCAGTTCACGAGTTATAACACAAAATCCGAAAATCGCTGGATTTTCACGGGTCAATTTCTCCCCCTTAAACTGAATTTCGGCAGCAAAATAATTGCGTGATACATATCTATATATATACAAAATATCCCCAAAGTTTCATAATTTTTTAAATTTCGCGGTTGGAGATTTTCCTTTGTGAGGAAATGAGCTAAGGATAAGTGCAACGGGAGTGTTGAACCAAAGAGGAGATATAATAAGAGGCGTCACTCCATAAGGGCAGAAATAAACTAGGGAAATCACTAGACAACAAATTTAAATGCCCATTCGGCAATGATCGGTAAACTTCGGCAATAATCAGGAAACTGCAGTGAGGTTCAATTATTTCATATACTTTCTGTTTGCAGTAATTCATTCGTAATGTATACTTTTGTTGTACATTTGTAATACATTTTATATATTTGTGGAGCAGTGTTTAAAAATTTAGCACTTTTTATACGTATGTCACTTTAACCTTAAACTTTTCAAATCTAGAAAGTATTAATATATATATTCGTCAAAAACAGTACTGATAATATACAGAAAGTATATAACATAAAATGGTAATAAATAGAAGTGAAGGAAAAACCGTATTACATTTAGTTGATTTGAATATCCCGCTCGAATAAACAACCAATTTAAATGCCAAGGTCAATTAAGGACTTTAAAGGTTCCGCCTGGAGTGATGTCTCTTATTATATCTCCTCTTTGGTTGAACTGTGAAGATCAAGGTTGACTAACTGGTGTAGATCATTTTTTAAATTGATGTTTCGAAATTAAGCTTTTACCGTGTTAACTTTGGTTCTGTCTATCTGCTTCTGCTCCTCTAGTTTTTGACTTTCTGCAGGATTAACATTGATGAAGTGATTTAGATTGACCTCGGCGATATGCCTCTGATGTGCAGTTTTCTGGTTCAGGTTTTATACAGCATGTGAAGGAAATGAATGAATCTTTTTATTAATTCATAGGATCAGAAAAAAATGAGTTTAAGGGGACCCTCCGGTCGAAACGCCCGAGAAATAGGCGATTTTTATGAATATTTTACAAGAAGGGGTTATTTTATCCTAAAAAAGGTTTTTGACTTCTATTAATACACTTCTTTTGGCAGTGCTGCACTAAACACTACCTAGAAATTGCATCAAGACCAGAAACATGAAACAAAAATTCTTTTTATACACTAACGAGTGTATTAATTAATGCCAAAAACAATTTTTAGGATTTGTGATATCTTCAAATTGTAAAAAATTCATAAAAATCACCTGTTTTTCGAGCGTTTTGACCAGAGGGTTCCCTTAACTGGTCTATGCTGAACTTTGCAGGGGTTGAATACATCTGTTAAAATTTTCAATTAATTATAAAATAACTGTAATTTTATGACTATTATCTTTTCTGTTGCGAGAAAACTGTTATAAAATGCAGTGTATTAACTGAAACTTTCATTCCATACATTTTTGTGTAAATAAGAAACTTTTATTTTTTTGAAAGTAGAAAATAGTTCTATTTAAACAGGAACATTCACTTTGCTCTGAAAAAGTTAAAGTTGTGACATTCAGATTTCCTGAAAATGTGAGGTAGATAGGTCTGAAATTGAAACCTTAAACTGTGCGGTGAAAACAGTTATATAAAAATCACAATGTGCTTTCTCATCTCCATATATTTATCCTGCTGACCAATTTCTTAAAAATACTAATTAAAAAAATATTCCTAACTTTTATATTTTACCCTTAAATAACTGTTCAAAAATATATGATCCTCCAGAACTTTTATTAATCGAACATAAAATAACTGTTAACACTGAACTCTTACAACAGAGTTAAAATATTAATGTACAAAGCTAATTCAAAACAAAAAAGAAATGATTTAAAAGTTCGATAAACAATTTTTATTTATAAAAGTGAACAGTTTCGTTCGACCCTTGGATCTATGTGTTTAGCATACCTTTTGGACATTAGTATTCTAAGGTGCGTAAGAATTTGGCCAATTAAGTTCAACACTGTAGAGGGTGACGAAGAGCACATTTGGTGGGTTTTACCCTCAAGGATATCACTTCACCTTACTCCAATTAAAACCAAATCCAGAGTGAATGTATATACCAAATGAGTTGAGTGCCAAATAGTAGTTCTTTAATTATGAAAAGGAAACATTTGATTTAAGTTTCTAGCACAGAAGGAGCACACAGAGTAGTGCACAAAGTAATTTTTACACTTAGCCTCTCTGATACTCTCACTCTACAATTAGACGCATGACAGTTTCTCGGTTCCTACTAGATTACACTCTATTCGCGAAGACAGACTCTCCCTAGGGGAGACCGGGGCAGATTGTAACAAAAAAGTTTCCACGGTTTTTTCTCGAAAGTGTTTTCCTCAATCTAGAAATAATTTGCGTGATTTACTACTTACATATGTGGTGAACTAATTGCGTGAAAGTATGTGACAAAATCATGGACACTTAGACATCTAGGTTCATCTTAAACAAATCTGAACCTTTGTTACAATGTGCCCCCGTCCGGGTTAAAAAGTAACAGCATGTGGGGTAAATTGTAACGCATCTGTTTTATTTATTTAAACACAAATGTAAACGCACATAAACATTTCTAACATATAAATGAAAAGAGATATCATTATTAAACGTTTTATATACATGAGTTGCACAATTAGTGCTTATTCACTATCCGAATTGCAATTGTGGCAGATAAGCCACACATATTCAGCTAAGCTGGCTGATTGCTGATCATTAAAAACCGGATTTCGATTGTAGCCTATTTTGTCCAATTTGATACAAGCCTCAGAAACATCGACTTTCTTCACATACCTGGAGAGAGTCACATGACATATATTTAAAGCTTTTGCCCCTTTCCGTTTTTTTCTTGTGTGTTCTCATCCTAAAAGTAACTAATATTTCAACAAATATCATGTTTGCCTTATCACCATTTAGAGCGGGGTAAGTTGTAACATGTTACATTTTGCCCCAAGCAGTTTGTTACAATTTACCCCGAGGTCGAATTTTTGCGTTTTATCTCAGCAAACGAGAAACTAAACATCAAATTACTGAAATGCGTACACATTATGATAAACCAATGTCTGCTGCTTCGTTTGCGACAAAAAAGCAAAAATTCAAGCGGTTTCTGATGATGCTTAATTGAAATAAAAGTGCTAGGACAAAATTTACTTACGTGCTCTACGTACTAAAATTTTAGGCTATAACCGCAAAATGGATGAATAACGCTCATTTGTTTTACTCAAACTGACGGTGCTAATATTGTCAAGCAGCTCTCGGATGCTGTGGATTGTCAGATTTGTCGTTCAGAAGATTTTACTTATGTTACAATTTACCCCGTGTTACAGTCTGCCCCGGTCTCCCCTATACTTAAGAAATCTCAATATACCCGCGTCATCGTCACGGGAACCTCATTTTCATACCGCCAACTCTGGCGGACGACAGTTCTCCAAACTATGCAGCTGCGAGTATAATATTCGCCGGATCGCGACGACTACGCTCGTCCGGGAGGGGCGGGGGGGAGGGGGGGGCCGAACCGCGCGATCACACCGCAAAAATACAGCGGAAGCTTACCAGAAATTCCTCGCCTTTGATATCGCGAATTCCATGCGGAATATCCCGACAGAACGAGGCCGCCTTGCGTATCCCTGGAAATGGAATCAAGCGTCCTTTGACGGTTCGTCCTCTTTCGATGCCAGTCCCAGGGAGGTTCATTGGTCCGATGTAAATACAACAACTTACCTCATCGTCTCCTTCCTGCCTCTGATCTTGACGCAAGACAAGACGACGTGCTCCCGCGAGAACGAAACGTAATTAACGCTCGGCATCAGACGAACCCGGTCCGTCTTGGGCGTTCTGCCTCTGGCCAACCGTGATTCAGGGCGCTTTAAATTGAAATATTAATCAGGATGTCTGGGGCTCTGAGTGGACGACCTTTGCCCGATCATCACGCCGTTCGACCTCTGGTCGAACATTCGAACAGACCTTCCTTGATGGGGGATAATGGAGAATTTAATCAGTCGAATCACTGAGCAACGGGGAACTCGGGTCGCGGCAAGTCGTAATCCTTTTTTTGGCCGGAAAGTTCGCGGCCGGCCCGCCTGGAAGTCCAAATACGGGGGATCGTGGAGAAAGCGGATAGTGAGTTAGCTGGGACTTCATGGATTAATTTCGCCGCCGCTGGCAGGCGGAGGTGGGATTTGTTTCGCGGGGACTCGTTATGAGAAATTGATTTTCTTTCGGGCTACGGAGAAATTCGTGGAAGAAAGTGTAAGTTGGGGATATTGAAACATGTTACAGGATTGGGTTATTGGAAGCCGTTTGAGACCCAGGGAGCAAGAATTTATTATTGCTGAATTGCGCTTTATTTACAAGGGATGTTTGGCAACGCGAGAATTAAAAAAATCGGTAACTTTGTAGAAATGTAGCTCAAGTGATGTTAATAACGTAACTAATTTTTGATCCGGCAATAAAACAGTCGTACTTGAAACTTTGCAGGCGTACGCAGTTTATGGTGGTAATATAAAATTTTGAAAAATTCTGCGCTGAATGGGTGAAAAATTGCATAAACTGGATACAAATTATTTCAATTTGTAAATGTTCAGATATTCCTACATTCGGTGATCATTATTTATTAAGGGATATTTGAGTAGAGAATGCATAAGAAAAAAATTGGTTGCAAAACACAAACACTGAAAAGTAAAAAATTAAACATATATATAGGGGCACCCATAAATTAATTAATTCAATTAATATTCTTTTTAGCTTCCAACGATTTTATTTCTCGATTCTGTATTAAATAAATTTATATCCTGCCCCATGGTTCCATTTAAAGTTACATATCACTATCGAAAACATGAAAACAATTACATTTTACATTTTAGTGCATAACTGATCACGTTCAATAAAATCGTTCAACTTAAATTTTTTTAAATTAATTATTACATTCAAACTTCTGGAAACTATAAATTATTCGAGTACCCATATCTCTGATTTAATAGGTTCACACAAATACCACTAAATTCTTTGGGGTTACTTAAAAATTCGGCTTGATAGTTGATACAGCAGATTTGTAATTTTGATTGAAAAAGTAGGACAATCAAGATCTCTCAGAACGCCGTGCCAAGCGTCCAATCAGCCGCTGCACGATTAAAATGTATATTTCCAAATTGAAGAGCAGTTCTATCGAGCGTGTATATCGCGGTGAAGAAGAAGAAGAAACGGAACGGAGGCGAAACTCTCCCTCTAATCCGGCTGGTTGGAAAATTAAGCGAAAGAAATAGAAGCAGTGTTGTACGTGCGATGCACTTTTACTGCATCATCGAGGGGGGATATATTTGTTGGGAGCGCGGTATCAGTGGTAGCTTCTTCTGTGCTTGGAATTTTAAAGCACTGCAAATTACATTTGTTCCCGGTAGTCGTCGGATATGCGCTCGCACATCGATATAAAGGATGTGTACGTTGGCTCTGTTCTTTTCACTTCCATCGTGATTCACGTGAAAGCCATGCTTTCCTTATTATTATCCCTGCCATGTGGCTTTCATTTCAAATTCCATGCATGTGATTAATTTCGAGGATTTATTTGATTCTGAAATTAGTTTTATTGTTATCAATGTTTGAGTAAAATATTTCTGGCAATGTCTATAGATAGCCTCTATAAATGTATTTGTAAATTTTTTAAAATGTTCGACTCTTTCGACGTATGAGTGACTAAAGGATTTTGTATTATTGAATTATGAGTATTGCTTTTGATTTATTGGTTCTAGCGAATAGATATTATAGGCGCTTTGGGGAAATTTTTCTTGCTATGCTAAGAAAGTAGATATCATCTATTTGCTGTCTACATAAATTTGTAAATCTAAAGTGGTAATCATAGAATTAACATCCAAAGTTGATTTATTCAGATGGTAAGGTTTTTCAAATTACTCTACGAAACCCCTATCTGTCTGCTGTTTAAAAACGGTTTAGATTGATCATTATTGCAACAGTCTCTGTCAAAAGCTACGCAGATACTAATTGTGATGTTTAAATACCTCAATCTCATTAGATGAAATTGAACCTTATTTAAAAGTATTTTCATTGGAATAATTTCTACCGTTTTGAGTTTAATCGCTAACTCCAGATTAATAGACATTTCAAATTGTTAATATTATTTATCTAAATATCCGTGATTACTAATTAATATGATTTAAGGTAATCTTTGCTAATAATGGAAGTTGCCAAATTTTGACGAGAGTGAAAAAATTTAGGACTAGACTGATTTCTATTTCAAACAATAGTTTAGTAATGAATGGTATAGGCGAGGTTAATCAAAACTCAAACGATTTAAATTGAAGTATGATGACAAAGCATAGAAAAAAGTACCCTCGTACTTTTTAACTAATAGTAGCAACAGACTTCTATAAAAGTCTGTATAAATTATATACTGAATTTCGGGAATATTTTGTTGCACGATCTCTGCTATGTCCACGGATAATAATACGGTTTTAAATAAATTGTATACCTACAGTTTTTCAATCGAATGCACCCCACGACAAAATACATTAATCAAGGTTTACATTAATGTGAATTAGAATTGCGAATCGCTACTTTGAAGTCGATTTAATATGTAAAATATGTTACATATAGGATGGACGGGTTCCTTTGTGAGTAAATGTATCTCATTTTGTTGATTAACGTGCGCAAAGGATGTCAGGAAAACTGTTATTCTGTCTCAAGGTTCTCCAGTTTACTGCAAGGTGAACGTTCCACGACCACCTCATGTTTAAAACTCTCCTTCGCGCTAGGTACGAAAAATGTGATCACCATGTCGTATTTTTCAATGAATATCACTGAGAGAGAACGTATGATAATAATCTAAACATGGACACAGCACGTGTGACGTGGAGTGTGGAGTAAGCAACATATGAGGCAGTCAGAGGAACAACGGACTAACCCACATTTTTTTCGAAATTTTATTAGTAGCAATAACGTATTCCAATAGGCTCTACTAACCATATAAAATAGGAAAAAAATTTTTTTTAATGTGTGTCGGTCCATTGTTGCTCTGAACTGCCTCATATTACCACAAATCTTCATCTTCTTACTAAAAGAGTTGACGCAAGGAATATTATGATTACGTCACGATAGTAATACTCTTTAATATCTAATACAGAATTCACGACTCGTTTTCCTTCGATTTGCTGAAATGGGCGTACACTACTGGAAATATTTATTGTATCAGGTGAATGTTTAACAGGCTATCTTTTATACCTCACTTTAACTCTTTGCACTAAAAATATTCCTCCTCGGGATATTGAAGTTTAAATCAATCATGGATGATGATTTTATTAAATTCTATAAGAATGGTGTTTTCATTAAATTCGTAGGATTTAAGGAAGTAGTGGCTTTGAAATTACTGTGCCATGTTATTCTCTACTTCAATCTTCTGTACGCAATCTTAAGTTGCAGCATTAAGGGTTAATATTAGTAATGTGTATTTTTATTTGATTGTTCAGTAAGTCCTCAGTGCTCGATATCTTAGCTAAGGTAAAGTGGGTACCAGCCATTTGATCAAACGTGTAGTTATCAAAGTTGTGCACGTTAGGTGGATTATATGGGGATGCAGTAAATACTCGGTGTCCCTGAAAAAGATAGCGTCCTTAAGAGGATAGATGAGGTAAAATGGAGTAAAAAATGTCCTATTAACGTAGTGTCGACAACGTGCATATAAGCTGAAGGTTACAAGAAATTTTTAATGTAATCATCATTTTTGCGTCTACAAAGTTTAATTCGCCGCAAAAATGATCGACGCATCTGTTGTTTGGATAATGTTACTATTTTTAGGAAAGTCCTGGACATTATTTCAATATAATATTTCAGAAATGATTATTCGAATAATACTTATATTATCTTATATGCTGAGAGTTACTTTCAAATACTCATAGGTTCGTTTATTTGAATAAGCAAGTAATTTTCTTCTGAAATATTTCGTTATTCTATTTTATTTCATATTTGAATACGTGTCTTCTGAATTCATATGGTTTTGGCAAAGAACAAGGTTATTCCTTCTAAATCAGTTTGAACATGTGAATAATAAAGTAATTAAAATATTATCATTTATTTTGTATTTCAAATAATTTTTGCCCAATTCTGTGCCAGACATTGATGCGTTTGAAAATTTCTTAAATAACATTTACCTATTTGAGTAAATATACACTTTCACCACTCTGTTGGTAGAAAAATTTTGACTTCCTTCTGCCTCCCTTACCATTTCTTTCAGGGACACCTTGTATTTCCATTAATGTATATGTCTCCTCGAGGATGTTGGAGAGAATGATAGTGCAGTTTATGAGCGTGACACGTGTCTTTGTTTCCGATTGCTCGCTGGATTAGAAGATACTAGCGTCGGGGGTAAGAACATAGAGATTTTGTAGCAGCATGGAGTGAGATATGTATTTAGGGCGGCAGTTAGCATAGAAACTACGAATATCCACTTGGCGGGACTCTAATCTAAACTAATCTGCAATCTCGCGCAGAGTCACATATACACCTAACGTCTAGGTACTCTGGCGTTTATTTACCCGAAATATTTCGACCGAGTTATATTATTATTAACGTCTTTATTACAATAAGAGACTTGTATCAATTTACCACGCAAAACTTGTCCAAAATAATTTGATTATATCGGAGAATGATTCGACGTTTACTGCGAACACGTCGAAATGTAGGGAGACTATTTGAAATTTTGAGTTGTATATTTTAGTAACGTGTGTTTTAGCTTTTGTGTGTGATATACGTGGGTCATTTTGTGCCTCGTTAATTTATTTAAGTTTTGTTTTAAACTTGAAATAGATTTCTTGATAATTTTTTGATTAATTATAGCTCATTAAACACTATACAGTTAAAAGAGAATTTGTCTGCAATTATAATAGAATGCAACTTTAAATATATGATGAACTAATGATTTGATGTTTTATGATTTTTCAAGAATTGTAGGGTTCTGTTTAAAAAATTATTCATTTCATTCGAATATTCATTTTTTAGAAATTGTTGTTTACAGACTTACTATTTTATGATTTAGAAAATTTGATTAAATATGACATTTTTTAGTACAAAGTTGACACAGAATATAGAGACAAAGTTAAACAATTCAATTATATAAAATTGTTTAACTTCATAGAATTCCAACAATTTAATTATAGAAAATTGTTGGAATTTATGATAAATCAACAATTCAAATGAAGTTTTTGGCAGGGACTAACCCCATTCGTTATTTTTTAAATCTTACATCATATGCCCTTTTCAATTCGTATATTTTTTTTGTTTGATGACATTCTGTAATTTCATTTTTTAAATCATTTCTTCCTAGGCAGAAAACTTCACACTTTAATTACGACACGAAAGGATTCCTTGCTTTCCAAAAGCACAACACGTATCGTAAACCTACAAGTGCACCATGGGCTTCAAACATTGTAAAATAAATAATAAATCGATTTTTCTACTAAACTCGCGTTTCAAAAATCAGGACACGCCAAGTATCTCGAAGGATTAAATTAAAGCATAGGTATAGATTACATTGCAGCAGCTCAATTTGAACTTTAGACCTGACTGTCACCTCTAATTGAATATAAAGTTTAGCCTCAGTACAAATTTCAAACTCTTCCATCTCTCAATTCGTATTCATTGAGTTAATCGAACGTTTCACTGAACTTAGAATTCTGTAAAGATTTTAAATCGTTTCAAAACCTGCAATATTCGTGACGTTATATATGGAGCTGTCAAGGAAATGAGCTTGATTTATCATTTACGACTCCGCCTCTTAAAGTTGATTAAATACTTTCGCAACCAAATCCAGACAAATGTATTTCATCCTTTTATATTCAATTTTTATATATAAATTCTACAAACTGGAATTGCTTTCTTGGCTAAAGTTATGAATTCCAAGGGAAATCTTGACGGCCATAAAAGAATAAGCAGGAACACTGTACGTTCAGATTTTTATATTGTGCAAAGCAATTGTTTCTCTCGCAGAGTGTTCATAATTTTCTATTAAGCATCAAGAACAGTTTGAGGAAGCAGTTCTATGAATTTTCAAAAATATAGCTATTATGAATGATTCATATTTATGCCTTTCCTATATTCGCTCTAAAATTAATAGCACTAGTAAAGCTGGAAGAATTTATTGATGACGTCTGTGCACTACATAAAACCTTCATTGGAGTACCAATAATTTTTCTGTTCAGACTTTTTGCAGCGTCTATAGATGCGTGAAGGAAATAATTCATTTTATGACCGTAAATTGAACGCTTTAAATTGTCCTTTTTGTTCCCCAATTCCACGACTCTGCAATTTTTTCATTTCTAGATTATTAGTGTAAATAATCTTCTTTGGGTGATTCTAGCGTGCATAAATCTGTATTCAACGTTTTTAATTCAATATTTAACAGCTGATTCTCACTAATTATTACACAGATCGTAGGTATGAATTCGAATGAAGTGAAGAAAATATTATCATAGATTGATTAAACACTTCTCTTTCAAAGAAGTCTGAAAACAACAATGTCGACAACAGAGTATCTTTAAACACACTTAAATCACATAAGTAATCACAAAATAAAAGTACATGTCTTATAGAATTTATTGTTTATGCATTTGCAATTAATTTACATAAATCCCTGCATAAAGGCTGTTAATTCACGTGATTAATACAATATATAGCGGAAAGAATACTTATTACTTATTTTTTTCACATCCTAATTACATAAAATAACATTTCCTATAACTTCCTAACTTTCGTGATCCCCGCGTGACGGACACAGGGCCGATTTGGACCCACCTACACTACTGGAAATATTTAATACATCACTTTCAAATGTACGTAGTACGCACAATTTTCATAGTAATGTGATTGATAAAATGATTCGTATCCAACTTACTTTGGTCAAGATAGTGAACTACAAACTTCTACAATAAATAAATTTTGCAATAATAGTTTCCCAGTACTAATAATAAGAGAGGAGCAAGTGCTAACGTGTTTCTTCGAGTGACGCAATGAATATTTCCAGTTCTGTATGTGTCTTAATTACTATCACTGTATCAAAAGATAAGAACTCTGAATAATACTGTAACGATGCCTCCGACTCCGTCGCAAGAGGGCGTCTCGACCGACCTCGCTTTCTCGCAAGTGCTCCCTCATCTACTCATTCGTATATATACCAGTTTCGCCGTACCTTGTAGCATCCACGTGTCTAAGGCAGGGCCTGCTAGGTTAACCTTACGAGTAGGTTCAAGGCAAAACGCGCAATCTTGCCTTCCTTTCCTACCTAACCATTCCATTAAAGCCCAATATAAATGTTCTGGGTCACATTATGGGTCAAAATGCATAATCCCTACATCCGTTGTTTTCATTGACAATGTGTCTAGCTCCATTCGCTATCCAACATTTAAACTATATACTATCCATATAACGCCTGTTCCCACTACTGCCTGCGCACCGCGATTGGTCGTGTAGCGCTTTCTCTGCCGATTTCCTACCACTCAACAACAAACAACTTCCTCAGAGTCATCTTTGCACGGAACAAAGTCCACTTTTAAGTATTAGTGCATTCTCTAATAAGTGAATATATACAAGATTCGAGTCCCCGAGCTACTGAAGCGTGCCATGTAAAGCGTGCCCTTTTAACCCTTGAAAAATACGTACTCCCGTTACTCGAGTAACCAGACAAAAAGTACATAATCTCCAATATTATAAATGAAATATCTCAAAACGTGGTTCCTTCCCTCCATCGATGGTGTAAATCCTTCAAGCTCCGTCTAAGTAAGCCCCACCATCGAATCCAGTGGAGTCGTCCACGTGGAAATTAAAATTCCTTACAGATCCAGCGAAAAGCTGAAAGTGAGGGGGAGGGAGAGGGGTTCATATCTGCATTTCGTCAAGAATCGAAGGAGTAGAAAGCGCCCCTTTGGAGGCTCGGGGCGGGAGATGCTGGCGATTGATGACAGGGTAGCTGAGCGGGCAGGGGCAGGTTGTCAGGAGCAGGGAAAGGTAGATAGGGAATGAGAGCTGATGGAAAGTCGAAGCTGCTTGTAACAATGAGCGACAGTATTTTCTGCGTAACTAAATTGGATTGGCAGTTTATTGGCAATATTCGTTTGCGTGGCGTTACGCCAAGGCTTCGTGTTTCCTGTGACCGACAAAAATCCCTCCATCCCCCCTGTATCTATCCCTCTTGCTTGCTCCCCTCTCCCTCTGTCCGCGCTTCCTGTCCTCTCTATCGTCTGCATCTGCACGGCGGATGCAAGTCCCGCCGATCCCCAACAAGGGTGGAATATCTCGTCCCGTAATAACGATTCCGTACCTGCTGCCAATGCATCCCACTGACACTGTTTGTTACTTGACGTAGTCGCGGGACGCTTCGGGCACGGAACGGAACCAGCATCTGCGCTTCCTTAGTCCTTTTTCCCCGCCACGTCGAGTTGGCCTCGTCGTCGATATTTGAATTTCATCCTGGCGTCTGAATTTGCAGCTGTTTCCCCTGCCAATTTCGGAAATTCGATATCGAGCCTCGCGGCTGGCGGATCGTTCCACTCGAGGGTCTGTGGATTTTAGTTTTACCGCCGCGTAATGGCGGCTGTTTCCTCCTCTGGAAATCACGCTCCGGTGTAATTTTTGTTGGCTCCAAGGAACGAAGTACAGCGTGCAAAAAATTCGATCTTCTAGTACATGTGGCGAACACCGGGGATTTCCGAAATCACTTCGGACGAGAGAATTATGTTCCTGTGGCGTTTCGATGTGAAATGAGTTGGTATTTCTGAAGTAGCGGGATTTAAATTATGTTCTGGATTTGTAACAGAATTGTGGTTTAATGTTGGATGAAAATTTGAAATGCTTTGTGTTTAATTGGAACGGGCAAATTTTTTATTATATTTGTTAGGAAGTTGTCACAACGGATGAAAGATTAAAATATTTTTCTGAGATGTACGAATGTAGAAAATTGGGTAGAATGAAATTGAGATGGGGTTGGAGGAAGAAGATGTTAAACGCATTTGTTTGACTTTCCACAATTATTTGTTTTACTGAGTCATCATGCTTCTTGTTTTTTTATATTGTGTTCACTTCTTAGAGTGTTATAGTTATCATTTACGTCCGGTAGGTTCAACTGTGTGTTACAATTTGATCTTGACTTGAAATATATTAAAGGAACAAGAAGTAAGGAAAATTGTGCCCTAATTATAAGTGTTAGCTTCACACGCTTACTTCGTTTAGAATATATATTTGCCATTAGTCGTGGAACGTAAATTTTCAATTTCTGCATAAATGCATGGAGGTGTAATACGTGAAAATATTAGGAGGCGTGACTAAATGTGACTTACATGTTAATATCTTTAACAGCATAACGGATACAAATATTTAGATATATTTAAAACCCATACAGCTTTTAAAATAATTGTGTTCATCATCTTCTCCTTTGCCACCGCGTTTAAATTCTGTATTGCATATTTTTCTGTGTCTTAGAGTCTGGGAAAAGGTCGTAAAGCTGGATTATATGATAGAAATAATATAATACATTTAATTAAAAATTTCTTACCGCAACCCGAAAGTACAATAATTATTTCAAAACCACATTAGTTTCTACAGCGCAATTTTTAGAAATTTACATACATATGTATATACATAGGTATATTAAAGTATTTAGTGGGGAGCGGATGACCTTAATCCTTACTTACTCGTTGAGTAAGTAAAGCTTTGTCTGAGCTCAGACTTTAAAATGGCAAGCGCAGTGATAAGCCAGCAAGGAGCTACGAACTAAACACTAAACAGAACTTATGCAATGGTGGTCTTCCAACGTGAGTTTTCAGTTCTAAAGGAAACGTTTACATCTATATTTCCCAAATTAAATTTCTATGAAACTAAAAAATTGTGGAACTGAATTTTAACTAGATATTAAACTGGAAATTATGAAACTTCAAATTTCAAGGCAGGGCACGTAAAAATTATTGTGAACGACCCTCGTGCAAGATTTCCAGAATACGTTCTCCGTTTCAAGAAAATATGATCCAAATAAAATTTATACTGCTCCCACAAGAAAAACTTTGGCGAAATGACGGACTTAAACAAAGAAACGAATTGCAAGCAGAGGTACCATCCAATTTCCACGAAATTTATGAAAGAGGGAGAGAGAGAGTGCACGCGAGTAAAAGAGGAAGAAATTCAACCGCAGAATTCAACCCCAATGTTGATCCTGAACTTCACCACAACCGTTTGGGATGACAAGAAATCGATACCGAAAACGACGTTCGTTTCCTCTTCGTTCCACCATGAGTAAAATAAGAAAACACCGCCGCACTGAAAGAAATCCTATGAAATTTAAGGCGGGTCTCAGTGTTTCGATATTCTTTCAAATCTCTTCGTCTCATTTCAAACAATTTTGAACGATCCTAGAATCCTAGAATCCTAGATCCTAGAGTAGAAAAAGTTTTTAATGCTCTCAGTGTTCCTCGCAGAATGCACCTGCATTGGTAAAAATTTCTTCTCGAGGAATGTCCCTCTTCCGCTGGCTGGTTTCTTTTTGAAAGTTTCTGCTTGATGTTTGTCATAGGTATACACGCAATGCACGACAGCTTCTTCGCTTCCTTGTACTCCATTAAGAAATTTATCCTTCCTTGTGATACAATCTATGCAATTCCAAACTTTTTGGAAATACATATTCGTACAAAGTGGAGGCAAAAAATGGAACTTAGGCAGAAATATATTAAATCTACATACTTCTGCATTGTAGCATACAGTTGTGGAATATTCTACAAGTTAGAAATTCAAGGTGAATCATTAAAAATTACTTTTACAAATTACATTTATTTTAATAAATTTATTATGTTATTTTCCAACAATATAATATTTATTTTATCAAATACATTGAACGTTTTTTCATTTCTGCTAGTTTCTTTTCGAAAGTTCGTGGATGTTAGTCACATGTCGGAGCACGATGTCGGCCACATCCTACGGTTTGTTTTATTCCTTTTTCCGGAAGTTGTCGTCCGCGTGACACAAAGTGCAGCAGCGATTCTACCGAAACCTCGTCGTAAACGGGGCAGCTAAAAGATTCTCGAATTGTTAAGACTTCCGATAACCGTGGAGCTGAAATGCTCGCCACGGCGCGGCATCCTACCTTTTGTGCAAAGTTTCGATGAATTTTAGGAGATATTCGTGAGCAAGCCTGATGGCTGGGGATTATGTCATCAAAGGCTTTTAGTCGGCAGAATAAACCCCTCCTAAAATGCTTTAGATTATCTTGGATTGAAACATCAAATATTGCATTACCACGAACGTGGAAATTTCATTCGCCGCAAGGATCACATTGTGCATATATTTGTTCGTTTAAAGCTGTAACTTCGTAAGACTGCATTCTGGGATTTCTGGGTTACATGAGTTTCCATTCAGTGGTATCTCGTTTCAAACTTTACACCCGATTTATAGTTTGCCGGTAGGATCGTAATTTGTATTAACTTCCGTTTTCAAAATAAATATTACATTGAGAACATGATTTTGAATTTTTGTATATTAATGTGAAATATTTCGCTTATCGCGTACCCTCAATAATTCCCTCTCACACAAGGAAACCTCTCATCGTAATTTAATTTATAAAATTTATTCTTCTTACCTTTCATTATATATATAATTCTCCCAACATATTTGATTAATCCAGGAATTATTATAATACCTCCAATATCCAGTTTCACATACCTTCATAGCAACACTATAATACATATTTCTGAACGAATTACAATAATCAAAGTGTTAATAGCTTCACCCATTGAATATCACATATCGCATATCGAGTATAATAATTTCCTCTCGCACGAGAAAATCGATTACGGACTTATCATCACGACCAAATGAAAATGTTCCGCGGCCACCCATTCGCCGAGCAATTCCACTTAAGATCTGCCTACGTCCACGTCTGTTCGGTGGAACCTCTGCCCGGAGCGCCATGGAAACGAAACGGTATTACACGATATTCGAGGCCATCCGAGAAAGTGAAGTCGGTGGGAATATTCAGGGCAACCGAATCTTTTCGCTGCTCCTGACTCTGCTGATTCCTACGGGGTCAGAAGGGCCGCTCTTGGTGGCGACGACTTCCTCCCTGCCAATATAGACCTCCGTCGCGGATCGCCGATACCCCCCGCCGATACCCCGAATCGGGGATGGAAAATTGTCGATGGAAAGCGTAGCCTCACTCCACCCGTTGTCCTGCGTTTCCTTTCTTTATAGTTCCGAAATTTACGACCGCTCGCCTCGGCCCCGATGAATAAAATGAGTGCCGGTTGATCCCGTGGAGAGTTCCACGGATGCGCGAATTCTATGGCGTTGTCGAATTGTCAGGATTCCGGGGGATTTTAAGGGACCAGTTTACGCGAACGGCTCACTCATCCACGGGGTGTTTTTGTACCGTTTTTCATTCCACAGCGCATCGACAGCGCTAGCTCTCGTTTGATCGACTTATTCTTGCCCTCTTACCTGAACCGTCGGAAGAAAGTTCCCTGCCGTGTATATTATGTAACATGTGCTGGGTTTAAGCAGCAAACTTTGGCGGTATATGGAGACGTCGGAAATGGGGGCGCTCTTAACGATCGGGGATAAAATGTGTTTAACTTGTAGTGATTTTGGGGCATGGAAGGTGGTAGGGTTTTTATAATAATTTCAAGTAAAATGGATGAAAGATTGATTTATTAATTTGGTGAAGCATTGATGTGTATGAAGAGTGATGCAAGCGGACTTAGGAGAATCTCAAATTCAGAAGATTTTAGCACTTTATAAGTAGTTCTTTATGCTATGAGTACCTACTATGCTTCTACTAGCAAATTAATGGCAGCAAAGAGTATCAAATTGGATATGCAAAATCATTAGGTACTGAACATCTGTACCAAAAGTACAATCGTATTAGTAAATAACTTAAGAGTGTAACTACTCTAGTGTAACTGGCCGTTTTTCAACGCCATCTTCGGTAATTTATTTAAGAAAAACTACAAGCTTATACTGGCTGGCGTTTTGCCTAAATATTAAGGTGTGTTTGAAGTAATACGCAATATTTTTTTAGCTATTTTTTAGCTTTTATATACAGATGACGAGTTTCTATCTTGTCAAAAATTAATTTTGCAGAACGAAAACAGCTGAATTTTTAGTAAATATTGAGCCCTGTTCAAAATGCTGCCATTTTGCACCTTTTTATTTTTATGGGGCCTTCGTGGTTCCAACCATAGTGATAGCCAGAATAAAGAAAATACACCTTAGTTTTTCCATTTTAGATAATTATAACAGTCCCCAGACCATCGCTCGATGGAAAGGAATCTTTTTGAAGAAACTTGTGCCACCGACTATATCTACGTATATATGGGATAAAAAAGCTTAAAAAAATTCTGTGTATTACTTCGAACATACCTTAATATGCAGGCAAAACGCCGAACAGTATAAACTTATAGTTTTTGATAAATAAATTTCCGAGGTTGGTGCTGGAAAATAGGCAGTTGCACTGGAGTACCTAAACCCTTAAGTGGAATAGGAAACTGCAGAATAATGTTCGCTCGAGAATTCTCTGTAATGTGTTACAGAGATTTGTATTGTAGTGAACAGAAATTGAGGCTTAACTGGATCAATCATGAAAGTGGTATTTTCCGACCTTGGAACTGGTATTCATGTGCATGTAACAATTTTGCTATATTACGCTAAGCATCGAATCGTCTTGAATAAATCAAACATGTGATCGTCAAGCTTGTTTTCATGGGTGATGATGGATAAGTTACTGTAACAGAGAAACAGGGTTAAAAGGGGCATTCAAATCCTCGGTTCTAGGTTTATCGCCACCGTAAAACACTCTATGACGTTCACTTGAAACGATCTGTCAGCCAGATCTCTCTGTCAGCGTACTTCCCTCATATGTTCAAAAAAGTATTCCATCCGCGGATAAAACAAGGGCTTTCCAGTTCGTATATCTTGCTTGGAAACCATTTTTATGAAATGCTACAAACAAACGAAAACTCTTATATCTCTGATCAATATAAAGGGAATAGAAGTCCTTCAGGGGACGGAGTTCCTCACGAGCTTTTGGACGTTCGTGTCTTATGAGCGGAATTTCAGTGAGCACGTGGCTGTCTGTGCGCTGCTTTCGAGTTTAAGGCGCGTTCCCAACGGGACAGCGTGTCGTCGCGCATACCGAAGAAGTTTACTTTGATGCGTCCTCCCGGGTACAGCACGCTGCATGCAATCTGCAAATGCGCTGGCTAAGTCGCGATTCAACAATTCCCCTCCAACCTTGCTCGTAACAACCCTCTCTATAAGACGAGCGTTGTTTTTCCGAGTAGAATAATTTATTCTGGTCTATTTGCGCGGTCGGATGATCGCAATTAAAGGACCGTGACCAGGTTTTCCTTTTGCGGTACTAATGGTTGTACTATCGAACATCCTAGGAAGTTTACGTAGAGCTACTAGGAATAATAGTAATTGCAGTAAAACTAGCAGGAATAGTAGTAATTCTAATAGAACTATTAGGACTAGTAGAAGTAGTAGTAATAGTAGTAGTTCTAGTAGAACTATTAGGACTGGTATTAGTTCTAGTAGAAGTAGTAGTAATAGTAGTAGTTCTATTAGAACTATTATTAATAGTAGTAGTTCTAGCAAAACTAGTGGGAATAATAGTAGTTTTAGAACAAGTACTGGGAATAGTAGTAGTTCTAGTAGATCTGGTGGGAATAGTAGTAACAGTAGTAGTTTTAGTAAAGCTAGTGGGGATATAGTAACAGTAGTAGTTCTAGCAAAGCTACTGAGAATAGTAGTATTTCTAGTTGAACTCGTGGGAATAGTAGTAACAGTAGTAGTTCTAGTAGAACTAGTAATAATAGTAGTAGTTCTAGTAGAACGAGTAATAATAGTAGTAGTTTCGGTAGAATCAGTAATAATAGTAGTAGTTCTGGTAGAACTAGTAATAATAATAGTAGTTCTAGCTGAACTAGTGGGAATAGTAGTAGTTCTAGTAGAACTAGTACAGCTGCTTGGTACAACTAGTAGTAGCTCTAGTAGAATTAGTAGAACTAGTAGTAGTTCTAGTAGTAGTTCTCCCTTTCATCAATGTCTACAAACGTCATTATTTCTCAGTATACCTATTCATAATTATACACACCTCTCACGTAAACAATACTTCTTATCTCGTTGCAATCAAACGAAACTGATTGTGAAATAAACACTTTAATACCAATGTGCAAACGTGCCAGACCGCTGCAAACACGAAGCAGTTGAAGGGCGTGTAAACCGAACCATAAAACGCGATGCAATCCTCGAAGCGTCGTTGTCAATTAGAGCACTTCGCGGTTGTAGAATTTTCGCTCAACGACAGCCGAAGGGTTTCGCGTCCGCCGGAGGGTCCGCATTAGAAGACGAAATCCGGGTATCGAACCGGTCGATGGTTTACGAGCGGGCCGAAAATTTACATGTAAACAGTGTTCGCGACGGTAACCCGTTTTTCGAAATCGATTCGTTCGGCGTTACGGTTTCGCGTCTTCCTCTCCCCCCTCTTCCTCTCTGTCGCCCTTTCGTGGAATTTTTGGCAGCCGCCACGATACGGGGCGTTTAAAAAATCGTATATCGTGATACCTGTTTACGTTTTCCTGGGTTTATACGATGCACTATCCCCTTTCACTTCACCCCCCCCCCCTCCCACCCTCACGTACACCCACTCCCTACCCCTCTGCGTGATTTATGGCTCATAAACGTATCCCACCGTGCCGACCGATTTCCACAAATATACGGGGGATCGAAACGTTATTGCCAGCCAGCCGGGTTATACGTTCCACGCAATCAGCGGATTAAATCGTTATCCGTGCCACGGAGAATTCGAGATCTATTTTTTATTCACCGGAGACGCCGGTTACTATGGGCAAAATATAACAGCGGGTGGCCTCGAAGCGCGCCAATATCGCCGGCCATTTAAATAACACCGTTCCACGCTGGGTCGACCACTTTCTGACCTAATTCGGGTATAATTGATCGTGTTCATTGCGACACGGTTTTCTGGTGATTAGTTTAGTAAAACGACGTGCTAAGGCTACGACACGGTTTTCTTCGGCTGTGATTTTTTGGTAGGTAATGTTGAAATGCAGGACGATTTAAAATTCACCGTGTTGAAGCCCATAATTATTAGGAAATCTCTCTCAAGTAAATTCTTCAGTGTCGTAAGGATATAAACTAAGTCTGAATGTTTTCAACACTTTCGTATCTATTTTAGCCTCAAGACTAACTGTCTCGAAATTCAGTATTCTTGATTTCGTCCAGATATTTAAAGGAAAGTGTATTAAAGTGCCACCACTGGTTGCAGGAAAGGAGGCAATCTGAAGTTCTGAAAGGGCTAGCTGAGGGAATAGATCTTAAGAAAATTTGTTGCAACAGATAATGAAGAACAATATAATGGCTAGACAGTGAATGTTTATACAAATATATATTGATGCAGAAATATATATATTATATTATTGTTTAAAATTTTGTTTCATGTTTCTCGTGACTTTGAAATAATCTTGAATTTGGAAATTCAGGGTCAAGTAGTAAAAATTATTATTATTGCTAAGTACTACACATGATATTTAATATGTGAAGGTTCTTATTTTCTCACAATATGATATTCAACTTGTTGAATATATTTAATATTGTATTAATTATATTAATTTAAATTTGTACATACTATCATATTTTACGCATCCATCTTATCATATCTTTTTTTCTGGACAGTAGAATCTCTCAGTATCCTAATGCATTCTATCCATTTTGGAGACTGCCATTTAGAACGTAAATTTGATGACATAAAAACATTTAATCGATAGTAGGATAGTATCAGACCACAAATCATCAAAATAATGCACTGCAGCGTGCATAAATTCTTGATTAGGGAAGAATATTGACCAATTTTTTTCTCATAGCAGTTGGTATTTATTTTGCAAACGCATAAATTCTATTGATCAGAGGCGTATTAAGCCGAACAATCCCCGACCATTCAGTTGCCATTCACGTGCAGTATAGCACTTATCTTAAAAGCTCGAAAGCTTTCGACGTCTCTGCATCGGTCGGATTCCATCTGCGAATGAAAAAGATTACGCGTGAAAATGCCCGAAAATGTTGAATTGCCCGATAAAAGCTTTAGAAATTATTATAGAAGCCTTATTCGGAACGGAGAATTTTTTAATATAGAGGTACCGACAAAAATTTGTTTCGTTAGACTTTATTGGGAGACTATTAAATTACAATACTTTAAATACTTTCTCGTAGTCATAAAATACTGTTAGTTTAAAGTACTTAAGAATAAATAGAAGATGCAACATAGGTACCTATGGCCAAAGTGGTTCATCGTTTGTTTAAATTGTTATGATTAAAATTGAAATAAAATTTTACATAAACACACAACGAAGATGTTTGAACATTTATTTTTTACTCAATATGAAATCCATAATATTTTATAGGTTACATAAAAATGATATCATCGCAATTTTAAATGAATCGTAAGCATTTCGATGTAACATTCTCTGTTTGCATGTAATTATATTTCTGTAGAAGGCTGTTGCTTAGCAACGACTGAATTTCGTTTTTGGGACTGCCGATGGCTTTGGTCGCGTGGCACATGTCAATAAATAATTGTTGTTGTTAAATTCTCACACATAATTACATCCCTTACATTTCTTAGTTTAACCCTCCGTGGTCACACCTTTTGATAATCACAAATTGGTCACAGGGGGTTCACTGGACCACAGCGTCATTTTCGAGTTAGCATTTTTGTATTTTTGAATCTTTCGACTTTTGTGTGATAATTGTACCTACATTCGTAATACTCATACCATCCGGCTCTAATGATTATTTTCTAGAAATATAAAAATTTGTCACGTTGAAATTTGCATTTGAAAAAATAGTTGTCGAGAAAAGTGATTTTTTCTTGTTAAAATTCACCAAATTTTTAAATTGTATTCTAAAAAAGGTCTAAAAATTTACAAAAATACTGGCAAAGACATATCCTGAGGTGCGATACATCATGTGTGACCACGAAGGGTTAATCATCCATACTCAATTTTATTCCTTCTGTATACTCTGCAGACTGCAATTTTATTTTGACGCATGAAATGTCCAGAAATGGTTTGACCGATTTCACAGTTTCAAATACCTACGTTACTCAAACATTTATCAAACAAGTAACCTCAAATTCTAATTTTAATAAAGTATCAACGTCACCGTTTTATAACGAACGTGTCCTACACTGAACCTCGCAAAAATCGATTCGTCAAAACGCGTAATAAGATCCACGTACATTGCCAGAATCCTCTGGCAGATATTCGGAACTTCGGAGGATACATCGAACGGTAGACGAGCGTATCCTTATTCGGTATAAGTCGATCGCGTATGGAATTCCAAATTCAAGGAACGAATTCCCGTAACGACCTATCCAACGTAGCGTGTCCATTGTTCGCGCCGCAGATATTTGCGAATGCAGCTTCCAAATACCTCTCGCTGTTCGAACTGTCGTCTAAGTAATCCGCGGAAGTTCGCTGGAGCACGGGCTCCTCGGACGGGGCCAAACCAGTTCACGATTTGTCAATCGGGCAATGTTATTGCTAGACGGACCAGAAGCGTCTTCTTGTTGCCCCCTGGCACGAAAGTTTTCGCAGTGTAAATTGCACGGAAACCAACCAGCCCGCTCTGTAAACGAGGGCTCAGTCTTCCGTTTGCGCGATTGATTGATTATTACAGGATGAGCTGCTACGCATTGAAGCCAATGTGAGTGATCAGTTTATCGTGTAAATCTGGCAGGAAGGAAATTTGCTCCGGGAAACGGGAACAAATGCCCCGAATGAGCATTTTTCAAACGTAAATTGTGTTTGTGTCTTTGCGTAATTGAGGAGTCCTTGTAGAGAATACTTTGAGTATCAAAATTAAATTATCTTTTTCGGAAAATGTTTTCCGTGCCAATGGTATATACTACTGCGTGAATTTTTTGTCCTTTTCCTTCTTTAATAAGTTTAATATATGTTAATTAACTGCCAATGTTTCTCCGAGATTTCAGTACTTAAATTCTTACCAAATGGAGCACATGATTTGTAAAATTAGTATTTTAAACTGTCTTTTACGAAAGTGGTTAATCGTTAGAGCCTAATATTGTAGGAGTTCTTGATACTCGACAACGCCTACTTTTTAAAGTCGGTTCTAAAACACCACTCGTTACGTCATAGTCTATCCTTGTGAGTATAAACTAGATCGACCAGCAAGGAAGGTATACAAAATTCTTCAGATAAAAAAGCAGTGTTTATTAAACTTCTTTTAGATTACATTTTACGCGATGCAGAACAGTACGCTAAATGGTCGACGTTCTACAAAGGTGCAGCTACAAAAAAAAAAAAACGAGAAATATTACATATCGTATTCTGTCTACTGCGCATGTCAATATTCAATTATATTACTTTTACGTTAGTTGTAATCGGTTCAGTTTCATGTGAACTGCACGCTTTGAAAAAACCAACCGTTCTGACTGTTGGTTACAAAGGCATAACCAGAATTTTATACAAGGAATTATAGCGAAATATTTAATCAAGCTCCGGAAGAATGGTTCAGACATTCAGAAAGGCACAGCACAGCAATTAAAAGCCATTTAAATTAAAAACCGTTGTTCTGGGTGGAAATTACGAATCGAGCACTGCATAAACTCAGCCGGCGAATATTTTTAAAGAGAGCTTCATTGAAATGTTTTTATTGAGAAGGATAAATGATTTATAAAACGTTTCTCGTTTCTCCACACTACAGCCACACTTTTCAGATGAGAACCTTGTAGCAAGAGGAGTGCAGCTCCATCTTTAGTAACTTCGAGAAAATTAGAAACAACTGTTTATAAAATTATTACTTTGACTTAACATTAAAAAGATAATATTAATTGAAATATATATATATATTTTTTTTTTTACACATTAAGTAGTAGTTATTGCGTCGATAAGTTTTTGTTTCTATTTTTGGAAAAATTTAAAAATCTGGACCTGCCCTAATTTTTTTTACGCATACTACACGTCATACCTCAAAAACTGTCAAAAATGGAGTTGCACACTCAAATACTCTATCAGAATATCTCCTACATTATTTCTTCCTAAACGAAGCTACTCTTACAAAGCAATCCACAGAAGACCTCGACGATTCCGGTTCGACGAATTATAACCAAATCCAATTAGTAAGAATTTAAGCACTTCCAATTTAATATACATACATATGTATATCGGCAAACGGTGCAGTTAGCGTCGCCTTCGAAATTAGTAGACACTCGTTTGCTCCTTTGAGCACGTTAGCCTTGATCTCTGCGGTCCTTTCGCGTTACGCGGAGTGAGGAAATACGATTCCTACTCGAAAGCGCAGCAAAGAATTTAATATCTCTCCCCGGCGTGAAACTCGCCCACGCGCACGCGCACATCCTGGTAAGCTTGCTTAAACATCCTGAAATTCGCTGCCGAATGCATCGGAGGTGCAACGCGTCGGAAAGGAGCTATAAAGATGCTGCTCCGGCGTCTCGTGGCTCATTTTTCATCTCGGCGATTCGAAAGGCCCGACATTCATCGAGCCGCTCGACGAACGACGGTGTTTGACCGGCGAACAGGTGAGATCGATACCCGTCAATATCGAATGAGCGCTGATCGGGGTGTTTCAGCGACCTCATAAATAATGAAACGCTCGCAGATACGTCGGCCATGCCACCGCCACTGTAAACAATGTCCGGATTGCGCGTGAAATCCGATGGGGCATTTGACGTTGAACGAAGGTGTCTCGTAAGGGTAGCGCAGCGAGGTTCGGGGCGCCGATTTCGGGTAAATTTTGTACATAGTTAATGCGCGGTATGCACCTATAAGCAGAGTTGGGCGTTAACTAAATAAAGAATTATTTAAATAATGGATCAAGTAAGAGTTACTTTCACTTTAGATTACTTGACGAACGAAGTTATTTCTTTTATTCGACGAATAAAGCTAACACGGGTTAACTTTATTCGACTCATGACGAATAATTTTTTTAACTCGCTATTTATTCGCTATTTGAAATTTTTAGTTAAATAAAATTGTAGCCAATCTCTGCCTATAAGGATTTATTAACGGGGTATTCCGATAATCCAGGACCGAAAATCTCAATATCTTTTGCATCATTTTTAGTTGTTAGAATATACTGTTAAAGGTTGGCAGCAATATTCGAAGTATTTCAAGATTTATAGGCCTGTGAAGTGAGCTCGTCGCAGCATGCTGCGTAAGCACTGAAACATTAAGAGGCGATTCTAGTGTAGAGGGTAAAAACTTTCTTTTTTCGCATTATCTGGTAGTTTTTGGTGTGACTAATATTTCTGCAAACCGATTTTTTTTTTATTCGAATTATTAGAAGCCATATAGAGTTTTTGTTCACCGAGACGTCATTTTGCTAATTTTTTTTTCGGATGACTGAGGTACCGATCATAGTCACACTTCTGAAGATGAAAAAGGTTTTTTAATTTTGGCGGGAACAACCGCTACGTGTGCACACGGCACACAGTTTTTTATGGAGCCTTTCGCCATCGACTATATTTATGTATATATGCGATGAAAAAGCTCAAAAAAATTCCGAGTGTCGCGTCAAACATACCTTGATATACATCAAAAACGCTATACAGTATAAACTTATCGTTTTCGTTAAATAAATTCTCGAAAATGGCGTTGAAAACGGGCAATTAAAGTAGAGTACCTACCCCCTTAAATGTACAGAACGTGTTATTTAAAATTTCTCGAGAAGCTTCAGTTTAAAGTTTTGCTTTTTCGATTTGCCCTCGATATATCCACCACCACGTAAAAACGCATTCGTAATTAATGGCGTGCACTTGCAGCCTTGGGTGTAATTCATGTACTGACATCAGAGGCCACTTTATGCAACTAGGGGTTAGATTGTGATAAATGGTGTTTCTGAAGGCCCTCCATCTCTATTGGATATAGCAAGTTTCTTTTAGTGGGGATTGTAGCTCCCATTTGTCCTCCATTCTAGTGGATTCTTTGTGCAACTCTATTTAACCTTCCTGAACAGCTGTCTTTGTTTATTCGCTGTGGCAGTGTTGCATATTTTGAAGTTAATCTGATAAGGAGTCAGATTGTGCCACACTGATTCTATTACACAAAATCAGTTGAAAAATTTGTTGGCAGAAACTAGACCAGACTAATGGGGCCAGATTGTGCCAAGAATTTTCCACATCTGTGGATTATTAGTGACTACACATAATGAAATTTTTTTCTTATGACATGAAAACCAAAAAGTGTATCTTGCTGTAAGTATAGTTTACATAATCAAAATTCGAATACTTCTTAAAATATACAGAAAAATATACAGAAAGAAGCACACTGTCACTCCAAATGAGACGTATTCTATATTTTTCTAACAATTGATTATTTAAATAATAATATTGTCTATGCTGTATCGTAACATGATGAAAAGTGCAAGGTGCAACATACTCACATAAACTGATCTTCTTTTTGCAAACAGATTAAACTTTACAAAACATTAAACCTGATTCTCTCTGATTTTTATCCTGTTTCTGCGATCGGTTATCAGCCGTAAAAAGAGAATTAACGACAAAGTTGTTGGTCCAGTTTGCTGTAGTTGGGGCAAGTTTACAGTTTGCTAGGCAAACGTTTCTATTAGGTTGCACGAAGCGTGTGTACAATCGCCCCTTTGACAGAAATACAATGTGGACATTGCTTTATTAATGCCTAACAGGCAACATAGATAATCATTCTCGCAAACGTATTAGTCGATGCAACGTCTAGTAGTATTAGCGGCAACGGCGGCGCTAATTCGATGGCTGTTGGTAGGGATGAATGACACCGAGTCAATATAATAGATGTAACATTCGTATGATATTAATCTGCATGAGGCACTCTGAAATATATTAAACTGGATCGATATCCATTTCGTGAGGGATACATTTATTTCGTTACGTTTCGATATTTTTGAGAAAATACGGAGGTATTGACATAAGGGGTCGTCCTTTAATTGCGTAAGGCTTTTGTGGGGAGTGAGAGTTCAAAATTTCTTAATGTTTCTTAGAGGGGATGGAGCCAGGTAGCGTTTTACATAATATTTTTTAAACCTAATTTTCAATGTGAGTAGCGTAAAAGCCGGTGTTCCATCGCATACCCGAAACCGAGTTAAATTAATTACATGTATAAACCTTTAAAAAGATTTTAATAATTGAAAAAATACAATGTAAAAAATATTACGTAAGCGAGGGGTTAGAATGTAAAATCTCTATCGCTAAAATTACTCTTACGTAATATTACATACATATTAGTACATAATTATCATATATGGTTTTTGTATACCAAATGTTTACGGGGTTTATTACTATTTCATTTGTTAGAGATGCTTCAATTTTATTGATGTTCCTGTCCATATAACCGTTGGCTATTAACAAATAATATAAAAAAAAAAGTATTAAAAAATATTGAGGAACACCGAAGTTATGAGATTTTTTCCGCGAATCCTATGTTACGAGCCCCACTGTGCGGCGCCTAAGCGTTTAATGAATTTGTCGCTACCAGTTGACACTAATATTTAATGACCTATACAATTATGCTGTCCTATATTACCTTAATTTGGGTTTAACGTGCCAATTATTTAATTGATAATAATTCATCGTTGCACGCAGGCTGATACGTGTACATTAACATTCGCTCGTATAATTAACAGCGTATTAACTAACTGCAATTTCGATGGAAGGTTTGCAACATATGTTATTCGGAATACTAATTAAATTAATAGATATTTAGGTATGTGAACCTTGCTGGTATGTGCAGTGCCAATGTCGCCAATATATTCAGTAGATTAACATGGTCCTGGTAATTGTTGCACATAATAAGAAATATCTGGGAAATACCGGAGAACTATCTAGAAACTAATTAATATTCAAGGGATTAAGATAATTAATGTCTGCTGTGAACTTGTAAGAGGATTTCACTTTGCGAGAAAAATGACGAGGGAAAATTCCTTGAATTTCAGAGATCACTGAAATCTAAGATCGATACTTCCTTACGTACTTGTGGTGCACTAATTGTAATTAACAATTGATGTCTTATTTGGTACGCTATTCCTAATTTGAATTTAGTTACTCTTCTCAATTAGATACGTTCGCTCGTACAGTTAATCGTTTAGAAATAAGCCTTCCTAATATAATAAAAAATGAATAAAATTATTCCAAATATTAGTCCAAAAAAGTGTTGTGGAAAAAATGTTACGTTTACACCAATAAATATTGAATAGAATTGAATTTTTCTTCATTAACACTTTATTATAATTCCAGTTATAATTGGGAATCAATGAATAATTCTAGCGATAATAGAAAACACGACATACAAATATGCGTTGGGTACAATAGTAAATTATACGCAAGCTTCGTCAAATAAACATCCTTGACCGATTAAATTGCAAATAAGAGGAAATTAAGGAATTTGTCAGCCGCAATTGTCATTTCACTGATCAACACATTGAATTCTGGCCTCTTCTGTAAACTTGTTAGATAGCTGTAACTAATAGGCGCTGCTCAATCCTGCCCCAAGAGATTCCAATTAGTCAAATTAATCTGACCAACTAACAGGATGACCATCATTTAGGATCGATAGGGCAAATGATACACACACACGCGAGAGATACTAGATATTGCGTTAACTTCACACAAACGGGGTATTTAAAATCGCTTAGTGACGTTTCATTATCCCTTTAACAAAATTATAAGTAATAGAACTACGTCTAATGAAATTTTACTTGGTTCTGTATCATTATTTTCTTCCGAAATGCTAAACTATTATTATTTACAAGGAATCTCATACTTTATAATTAATAACTTTCTATTTCAATACAGGAAACTAGTTGGCTATATTTAAATAGAGTTTTTTTTTGTTTATTATTGTAGCTAAACCTGATACTACGTATATCTAATTAGGAGATAATAGAACCTACAAATACTCTAACCCAAACCAACAATTAAGTTGTAAGCGTTTTAAATGATAAAGTAGATGTCAACAGGTATTATTAACAATTCTTTTTAATTTTTAATTCAGAATACATTTCGAATTACGTCTAATTAAAAATAAGTAGTTCATATGAGGTGGCATTTGCTCTTGTGATTATGAGAAAAATGAAGATCTCTAATGAAGATCTAATAGAAAACATAGGAATTTTAAAGGGTCTAGACGGGTAAGAATAGGGAAACGGCTCCACCACCAATTTTAGTATTTATGTATACCAAATAATGCTTTTTTCTTTACCTAAAAAACTACTCAGAGAAATTATAATGTAATAACATTTATGAGTACAGTTTCCTAAGTTTTCCTGAAAACAATCTCAAACATGCACGATTTTTTGTTCTCCATATGGGTCATGCGACCCATTTAGTAGGTATAATCTGCCAAGAGGTTTCTTTTTTTTTAATATGTTCCACCAATCCGACTCCCCCGCAACTCAAATAAATAATAACTAAGTAGTGACTCTTTACTCCTAATTTTTTCGTAGATGTTACTCAATGAATTGTTTGCAAAAGCAACCCCCAACATATTAATTATTTTATTTCCACCCGTAATGATTAATCTGTAATTTCGCAATTAATATATGTAGTAGCGTTAAAAAATACCTACTATCTACTTTTTGAAGTAAAAAATGGTAAAGTTTAGGGTTGTAATCCCCATATCACCCTAACGAGAGGGGGCAGAGATCTAAAATTTCTCTCAGTGGTTTTTTAGGCAAAGAGCATTGTTATACATAAATACTAAAATTGTTACTAGGGCCATTTTCCCTATGCTTATCCGGCTAGAACCAATTCATTAGTCTCGGTGTATAATTAATGCTTGGTACAGCTTGACTGACTTGGCACGATATTTCACCAAACCTCGTGCCACTCAAAAGTGCCAAACAGAAACAGAGCCTGTTTTTACCAGAAGTTCTGGTTTCTGCAGAAACGCGATACTTTAATTGCTTCGCGTAACGTAAACAAGTGAACCACCTTGTTACAGGCGTTTTGAGGAATGCAAGGTGCAATTAGGGGTGTGCTCAACAGGATATTGGAATAATGAATGAAATTTACCGCGTACGGGGAATGTATTTAACGACAATTACAAAACGCTTCACAGCTATTCGCGCCTTACAGTTATATATTATTTCGCTCACTGCACACCCGCCTACTGCATTATGCATATTCCACGTGATTCAACCTCCAAAATTCTCACGGAGCATTAAGCCACTAGCAGACACGCTCGCGTACAAAACACCGGTGCGTTATATCTCGTCGTGCGACTGTGTAAGGGAGACAAAGTCAGCTCACGGTGCACGCACGTCGACCGGTCGAAATTCACGTTGTCAGCGATAATTTGTACTTATCAGCCCGTAAACTGCAAAATATCGGGCTAGATGGAAAAAGCGAAACGAATCAGAAGCACGAAAACAATCGTAAAAATAGTCGTGCCGGGTAAAAAGCTTTGAGATAAGAAAGAAATAATGGCGCGGGGTTTATACATTCAGAGGCAGTGTTTTAATTTCTGTCTGTGGGGAACGGTCCGGTTGGAAGCCGCAAAAAACGGCAGAGATGCACGCGTTGCATTTCGATTAAAACTTAGATTAAGGGATATTAATAATGTGATTGTGGCTTGTGACGTGTGCTTGTGTTCAGATTTTCAAGCTTACTTTTTGTACGAAATCAGAGATTTAATTAAGGGAGACTGTTTGATGATGATTTGTGTCCACTCAGCAATCATTGCTGAGATATCAGTTGCTTAGTTACCATTTTCAGTGGAACATTTGAGAGTGTAAGTTACAGTATAAATCCTAAGTGAATCAAAAGATTGTAAGTGCTTCATGATTAGAAACCTGAAAGAACCCTTTAGTCCAGAATCCGATTGATTCAATACGTTTACAGCTCTGCTATTATTACAAAACAAGTTAATATTGAAGTCAAAGTACGAGTTTAAGGAGTGAAACTATCTTCCAAAGTTACTTTGCCAAAGAAAAGTGTTGAAAAAATTGTTGAAGATATTAAGGGGCTTTTTAAATAAACGTTTTACTGAAGCTTACCTAAATTAATATGGCGCGTACACCAACAAAGGAGGATTTAATAAAACCGAAATTGCTTGCCTCTTTCACTTGATCATCACTCACTGGTAACAATTAATAGGCAGAAATAATCGTCATTCAGGCAAGCCCTTTGAAAGCACTCTACAGCTAAAGCGCAAAAAGGTGAGCAACCGTAGAGGTAGGTCACAGCGTGAACCACCTTAGATTTACGTTGTCGGTGTTAATTTTCACCTGGTGTAATTACAGCGCAAAAACTTCTCGCGGGTAAAACGTCTGAAACGCTTTTAATTGTAACCACGTATACCGGGTGGGACAGCCTAGGCGCAAAATTAATTATGAAACGATCCTCTGGCTAGGTACCGTGGTCAGACAAGTTTCCGAGGCAAGAAAATTCTGTGGCGTGTAACGCAGCATGAACGACAGTTTACCTTATTAATTATTAAGCATAAGTTTGGCGAACTGAAATATTGCATTTTCACGAATTTGTTTGAAATTTTTTTAAAATTTAAAACGATCCTTGACACGGAGTGAACTTCCTGTTTAATTAATGGGAATTATAAACAGACAGCTTTTTTCACTGTTTGCCATATTTGGTATGAAAAGAAAAGGGCCATATTTGGGGAAGAGTTTTACTGATAGCACTTTAGCAATTTTGATAAATTCATTGCAGATGCAATTTTATAATAATGAAGTTACATAACACAATGTACCACATCTTTTGGAACGAAACCACGTTTCACGATAATCTTTTTCGTAAAAAAGAAAATAGAAAGAAAATAAAAAGAAAATGTGAAAGAAAATAGAAAGTAGGAAACAATCGTGTCACTTGTGTTATTAAAACTGTAAATCACTTCTAACTCTGACAAGGTTCTTTTTTAACAGACATTTATCAAATATTATTTACTCACTTTAGTGAGTAGGTACTATTACTTCTGTAAATTCTGAACACTTATTTCTGAACACCGTGAATATTCAATTATTTCAACAAAGGGGTTACATACTTTTACACCTTATAATCGCTAATCCAAATTAAAACAAATTTTTATTGAGCTACATCAGTAAGAAGTCACATAAAACACTTTCAATGAAAGTAACACAATATCTTCCAGAACTCAATACATATTACTACCAAGATAAATGTTCATAAAAACTGTATCACTCGTTTAGATGTGCAATGCAGGACCCACAAGTTTCCAACCCCTTTTTAAAACCATTCTGTGCGACAAAGCCTAAGTGCATCTCACGCAGAACGATGTATCTCCCTGGAGGTAATTATTAAACAAACCCAACTACTGCCGCGTCTCCCCGAGATTTAGCCTAGATTTAAGTCAGCGGGTCTGCAGCTGCGGCTGGGAACCCCTAACGCGGATTTAGGGGAATCACCGACTTAAACCCTTCCCGCTGCTGTTTATCTTCCAGGTGTCCTGGATGCGTAAAAGGGACATGCATATCCTGAGCGCTGGCATCTACAGGTACACCTCAGACATGAGGTTCCAAGTGATCCATCCAGAGAAGTCTGAGAACTGGACGCTGCAGATCAAGTCGCCCCAAGAACGGGACTCCGGGGTTTACGAGTGCCAGGTCAGCACCGAACCGAAGATGTCGCTCAACTACAGCCTCAACGTGGTCGGTGAGTGCATTCTGAATTATTCAACCGGCTACGTGAGCCGCCAGGCTCGCGTTCATTTTCATCTTTCGAAGGGAGATCTTCCGGTTCGACGCGCCAACCTTCGACAGAAGCCGATTCTTCTCGAGGAATCGCCATGCACCGCGAGCAATCGCGGATCAACACCGGTCGAATGTTGAATCTTTAATTCACCCTGAAATTGTCGCTCGAATTCCCGAACTTGCCGCGAATTTTGCGTCTGTAACATTTATTAAGCGAATATTTCAAGTTGAAACCTGATGACAGGAAACTCTTTACTTCGCGATTAAATACTAAGCATGCTAGGTGGAATAATAACAATAGTATCACTAATTGCGATTACATCGTAACATGGTGAGAATGAAACATAGTTTATGAAGCTTGAGTAGCAGTAAATGGAGTAATCGGTGTATTCAGCGCGTGTATAATGTGTTTTCGCGATGGTAATGGCTATGATAAAATTCCGCTTAAAGAGTTTGATTTCTCGTTATCAGTTACCAGTTTCATCGAGAATTCCGTTACTGGGGAAGCTTTTAACATCTCCTTAGGAAGTATTCGACCGTATAGCTGGCCTTAATTCGGCCACAGCTGATAGCAGACCTGTCGGTGATGCCTGCTCGCGCTCGTGGACGCCTTCTTCCGCGAGTCTCTCGAAACATTAAGGGAAACGACAACGATAACGCACGGTCCCTGTTCCGTCTTCCTGTCTGCGGTATCTCGCGGCCGTGAAATAAAACGAGCAACAGCGAATAAGTTATTTCCCTATCGGAAGCTCGGAGTTAAGGCGCGCTATAAACAACCCAACTTTGTTTTCGCGCAGCACGGAAGGCTTTCATATTGGCATAACTGCCTCGCCGAGAACTTAATCTTTGCAGTTCAATAACTCTGCAACTTCTAACCCGATTCCCGTAAACTTTCGACACCCGTGCATCCCGGTTTTCTGGAGAATTGAAAGCAGCACTTGCAACAAATTATGTCCATCTTTTGCGCAGACCAACTTTCTAGCGAATTGCAATCAGCGCCCCAGGTCGCGGAGGCAGGGTGCCACCCGGGCGCTCAATTTGTCGGCCGTGATGATTTTGTTGCGTCTCTCTACCCTATTTCTGCATTTATGTATAAAGTATGAAGCACGGGGCGTAGTTAGCTTGAGTGGCAGTTACAGAGAATCAGGCTAAAGTGACAAAGAGCATGAGCAGGAGTAGAAAGACCTAGTTGCATTTACGATGGCATTGTCTAATTTTTACGGGCAGATTGCATTCGCTGTTTTTATTCGTTGCTGGCTTTTCGTGAACATTCTGGGTAATTTTTTTACACAATCACATCACACATTTATGCTAATCTGCGTTAATATATTGGTTTCATCATTTGACAGTGAGAGAGAGAATCTGTCGTACTTTAATTTTTACGAATACAGAAACAGATGTAGATTCAAGTTGGAATTTTATATTTTTCACATGTTTATGAAGATTTGTTTATACACCTCTTAATATTATCACTATTATTGTATTAGGAGACCGAGAGGAATAAACTTGGAACTTGTATATATACAAACGAGACTGGGAACTGACACTTGCGAGAAAAGGTTTGGGAGATTAGACCTCTGGTGGCGCTGATGAGAACTAACAGTCGCGATCTCATGGTGGGACTGAGACGTGACATTATTATTATTTTTATACACGAGTAGCTTAAGCTTTGATAAGAAGAAAAATATATATACATAACAGGTAAAAAATACAAACCAAAAAATGTCGAAAGTGTTGCTAAATCTGTTAGTTAATTTGCACTAACGATCGATACATTTGTTTTCGCCAAACGTAGATGTGTATCGTGATAGGAGAAATGGAGAAAATTTCCTAAAATTCTTTGGTGGGGCATTAAGCTTATATAATAATGAGCAGGAAATATTTGAATTTAATTTACAAGGGAAGATCCCGAACCCGAAAATTCAAACAATTCTGAAACATTGTGGGTATGTACGGGATTTCCTCCTAATTATAACGCAATTTATTTTGCTGCCCAAACTCTAAGGGGGTGAAATTAACCACTGAAGATTCGGCTACTTTTCGATTTTATTTTGTAAAACGCAATCTGTAAGAGATAGAAAAAATGTTTCAAGACAAAAGTTACTTCTTTTAATTAGATCTATCAAATCGTAAAATTTTCCGAATTTTTTTAATTTTCGGGTTCGGGATCTTCCCCTGTTAGAAGTGAAAATATTCTTTTCCATTAATAAGGGGATATAATATTCCAAACCGCATGCCAGTATTCAATGCAAATCACTTCCTTGTTTAACATTTAGTCTTCATTTCAGTGTTCAGCTTTTACTAGGATCCTTATAATATTAATATAAAGTGTCTCAAAAACTATTATATTTTTGATGACCACACTTGTGCTTTTCATACGCAGAATATCTTGGCTGATAGATATTCATAAAAAAATACACTTGTATTAAAAAAAATCACAGCAATTGCACTCTGCAATTTTGCATCAAACCATGCAAAATTGTCCTCCGTGATTTTTTAGTATCCTCGCTTAAAACAAAGTGATAGCTCCTCCCAGTTACTAGAATCACCCGATACTCCCCTTATAAGCAACATCACATTCATGAAATCATTCCTTTAAGTATCAATCCACCGAAACTCGTCCCATAAAAATTAATAAATTTCAAGATCCGTCGTCCTCGTCCCATCTCTTTTCGTCCATTTCAAGGGCACCGACCCCCGTTCAGCCACCCACGCCACAACTCAGGTCATTAACTCGTCGCTGAAACGAGTAAAAATGGCGAGCAGAATTTTGAGGAAGGAGCTGGCGCCAAAGGGCCGCAGCGCTGCGCTCGATCACGCCCCCACCCCCTGCTCGCGTCGGAGGGGTGAACTCCATCGCGGCGGAACGACGCTGGAAATCTATGTGCCTTTCGCGGCGCTTATGTGGCTCCCTAAAAACATCTCGAGCACGAATCCCTGCTTACGGAGGCGAGCAAAAAGGCGCAGCAGACGCGACAATCCATCGAGAATCGTCGAGCAGTAAGAAAAAATAAAAGAAGGGGCTTGATTTTCCGAGCACTCGTGGCCTCCACCCCCCGAACGTCGTCCACTGCATGCAGGCGAGCACGAGCCGGCGAAAGAGGAATAGATTTATCTGCGCTCGACGACGACGTGGGTGCAGTGCCGCGGAGACAAGCGTTGACATTAAAATCCTACCAGGATAGGGGATGAAAGGTGGAAAGTTGCCGCAGAACGGACTTGCGAAGAGTGAGACATGGGGGAACGAAGGAGGGGCGAGGAGGAATCCAAGGAGTTGTATTCTAATAGAAGAAGAGCACTAGGGATGGGCCGGCTCGATAAGCGTCTGCAAGGAAACACGCCGTGGAGCTTAAGTCTCTTCCGTCGTGTGCGAGCGTGGAATCGCGCGTGTATGCGCGGCTGTGTCCCCGGGCCGTCTAATGTGTGCGGAGGGCTGCAGTTCGTGCGAGGGGGTAAAAAGTACGCGCGAAATAAATCGCCCTTCTTTGGGACGGCAGTGTCGAGCGTAGACGCTCCAGGCCGTAAAGCATAGACTCGATGGCGGAATCAATTTTACAAATCCGTCGCGCAAAAAGCACGCCTCGAAACTTTATGCGCGACGGCGGGTGCCGCGTGGGGCGCAGAGAGATTTGCTGGCTGCCGAGTGGAGCCGTTCCGGGCTCGAATGTGTTTAACTTTAGTTAATAGCCGGTGTTCATCCTGGTAATAAGTTAAATGGGATTTGTGGAGGTTTTTTCGCCGAGTTCCTGGGACCTTTTGTTTCCCCACTTTTTCCTGCTTTCTTTTTTTGTGGCTGGACAGCTTTCGTTCGGACGTTCACCTGGCGCTCTGCTATGGATGACGATTGGATCCAGGATGGAAATGTTATAATCAGATGTTGAAGGTGTATAAGGCGGGGCAGGGCGGATGGTAAACCCGGGCGTATGATACTTCCTTGGACAAACATACCTGGAGAATGTAGAATAAAACCTTTCTGTAGCCTCCGATCACTCAAGATCGGCAAAATTGATTAGTAACGGTAAACTTTTGTTTTAATTTAACTATCTTAACTCGGCGTTGGTAAGGTGGGGAAATGAAACAAGAGTAGTAAGGTGGGGTTCCCCAGACCCCGAAAATAATTTAGTGTATTATAGAAATCCATATCTTTGATTAAATATTTATTACTCAAAAATACTTAACTAATTAAACGTCTTTAATTTTCAACAAAAATATACTCTTCCTAGCTTATATAATGAACAATCTAACTAACACTGCCACGCGTTGTTAAAAAGTTATACTACATTTAAAATCTTTGGAGTCTGTGAGACCTAACCCACACCTCACCTTACCAACGCCGGGTTAATTGAACAATGTATTTTTATTTCTAAACAAGTTATTCTGTGACTGCCCCGATTTCTTGAAATCTTAAAGACAAATTGACTTCAGAATTGTACAATATATTCTAGAATATAGATAATACTTGTCCTACAATCGTGGGAAGCGGAAATCCTGGCACCGATTATATTATTCGTTAAATTACTGAATTGATTGAATTCGACGTCGCAGAATTAATATAAACAGTGTGCTACGCTTTCCCATCTGTTTTCTAGAATTGATTAGTAATAACCTCTGAAATTACACCCCAGGAATATTACTCTTAACGATACTCCCATCGATTACACGCCACGTTGGAGCGTTCTTGGAGCACCTGGGTCCTTTCGTGCGACGATTTAAAATCGGAATCCACCGCAATTAATTTACGTTCCCGGGATCTATAGCGGGAGATTTTAAAAACGAGGACAGGCAGTGGTCGCGGAATCTTTGGGGAAATACTCTTCTTCCCTGAGTTATTTCCACTCCGTTCTATGGACAGGATCTGAATGAACACAAACGAATTAACCGCTAATGCATTTTTTACTCGTCATTCGTAGCCCAGAGAAGGGAAACGCGGTAGCTACGCCGCTGTCAAAATAACATGAGCCAAGCTACGTGTTGGCTGGAGTAATTTCAATGGTGCGCCCGCCCTCTTAGGCATATCAATGGAATCTTAAAGGGAAGCTGCTTGCCCTGGAATACCACGTATTCCAGGTTAAAGGGTAATCGATAGGAACGGTCTGGGTTATTGATCAACTCGGCGCATTAACGGAAAGCATGGATTGCCCTTCCGTAATTAATGGTGTAGAAAAGTTTGAGTAGGGACGATTAATTGCTGAAAAATTTGTGGGCAACATGTACAATATGTTCGTTGCATTAATATTATTTATTAGTACATGTAAACAGTTTATTAATGTGCTCCATGTACCTACACATGCTTGGTTGAACGTTTGTACGTTGTACAATTGAACCTCCCAGAAGCTAAACTCATCAACTGAAGAAACTACAAGTGTTCGCGGATGAATCACTAGCATTATTCTACGTGGTTACAAATTAACTTTTCTCGAGATGGACTCTACGAAATTTAGAGGACGACTGCATCAAGTCTCAAAATTAATTCGGTGTGGGTGGAGGTTTTAGGTATTTAACCAAATTCAGTTACACTGTTGGTGCAGCCCTGTCTAACCCCTGCCCGGGGTCTAGAATCAAGACCACCATTTAGGAGTCACGGTGAGGGAATGTCCGTCATTGCCAGGCGACGTGGGAGTCGGCGCTCCTAGAGTCAGCAGGTCCTTGTCAACCGAGCACACTGAGGACTTTGAACATAGGAACAACTGGTGTCTTGGCTGAGATAACTTTTGTTTTAGAGGGATTAATATAACATGACAATTTCTATACTTTTATAGACAATCTCTGGAGTAACCTGTTAGTGTTGTAGCTGATGTGTGTGTATTAGTGGTTTGGTATGAATAAATCTGAAGGGTGTTTTCTTTTGAGTCTTCTGGGGAGGCCTGAGTAACAATTTTGGGAGGAGGTTTTTGGTGTCATTTATCCTGTTTTGATGTGCTTTGGTGTCTCGTGTATTTTCCTCTTCCCCGGTGGGAATTCGTAACGTTCTTCTACTAAGAAACCTAGTGCTCAAACTAAGAAAACTGGCGCCTCGAAATAAAAAATATTTGTCAGCCAAAATATTCCGCCTAAAGGTAGGGTCTCGTTACGCCTCTTCTCAGCGCGACTTCTTCCTCACTCACATCTAAACTCGCCTCGCCTCAGGTTTCCTCTACCTGAAGTTTCCAAGCCAATTCACTGCCGGTGCAAGTGACAATTGTTTTCGCAGCCACTGAAGGCGTTGGCATTGCATCCACTCACACTTCACCCCGCTTCTCTTCCTCAAAATATTCTCAAGGATTGCTCCGCCGATGGTAGTCGCACCGAGGCGAGGAGTAGTGTAAAATTTGTCAAAACGCATAAGAAATGGAAGAATAAAGTGAGCCGAGGGAAGGTGTAGTAGCTTTCTTGACCATATTTACAACGAACACACCAACCATGTGTCCTGTAAGCGACGCTTACACGAAGTGCCGATTAGAGCCGCTTCCTCCTTGATTACCCGTGACCCGCCCCTCCCCGGGAAGCACGGAGCATCGCGTGTCTCGTCAGGTATCATCCTCAGCGGCGGTGTGCCTGACAAGCTGATGAAAATGCTAATTAAGTGGCGCGGATTTGGGGAACAATAACGGTGTCAGTGGCGTCGGACAAAACCAAAACAAGGGTGGTGCGCGATCCGGCTGGAGGACGCGTTGCTCCTGAGAGCATCCTTCGGGCATTATGCACGCGGGGCTGCTACGTGCGACTGGGAGTCGCGCAACAGCTGGACGAGGGGGATTGGCGGGCGTTTTGGGGCGATGCAGGAAGCGTATACATTAGCCGTTAAGCCGTTAACGCCGGTACTATGGCCAGCAGAATTAGCGGGCTAATATCAGCGACAACGGGGGTAATTGCGGCCGTGGACACAAAACGGAAAGTAATGCGCGGATCCAGTATCGATCGAGCTCGACCAGACCCCCCACCCTCTGTTTCTTGGTTTCTTGTTGGGTTATTCGTGTAATGGGTACGTGTATGTGACCTAAATATGTTTTGGAGCGAGGATTTCAGAGAGGTTTGGTCATTTGTATTGTGTGCTCATTGGGGTGGTTGATTGGGGGTGCGCAGGGTTCGGAGGTTTTGATTCAGACGTTGGGTGGAAAAGGAATTACACGAGGGATTGTGGGAGTTCATTTTGCGTGGGTTTGGGTACTTGGATTCGAGTTTGATATTTGGGGTGATCGTAGATTTTTATTTATTTATTTTGTGCTTGAGTTTGACATGTAACGTGCCAGTCGAAAGTCAAAGAGAGCTGATATTACGACATGAAAAAGAATCAATTGGCAATTTGTGGATAATTTTTAACTGTTTCGTTGGAAGCATTTATAATAAAGAAGACTTTTCACGTTACAAAATAATATGTGTGTCGGTGATGATTAGGCTTATTACAAAATATTTTCAAATTATTGGACAAATATTTCACAACATATATGTTCTTCTAATGTTAAACTTATCTGTCATTATAAAATTGTATGAGTAATTTGTACGAAAATGTGTTTTTAAACCGTTGAGTGTCTCCAAAATTCCAAAAGTGCTCAATCGTAGTTTTGCGATCTTCACAACTTAGTAAATTCAAACAGTTTTTCGAACAAAAGCTATTTTTATTTTCAAATACTTTGCCACTAACTTTTCCATTTTTGGTAATGTATTCCTTACCACTATTTCGCCTAATTTTTCTCATATTTTCAGCATAATTAAGTATATTTCGCGTTTTCTTTCCTCTTTTCTTTTCTTCCTCCACATCTACGGTTAATACATAATACAAAAATTTGTAATTTTTTTCCTTTCCCATAAATAACTTACAGGGAACAAATGGCTTACATCACCCATAGAGTATACTTCGTTGCGACAACGTTGCAGGAACATTGAAGCAACCTTGCTATGTTGCATGGTTGCAGCGCAATATTGCTGTAACGTTACTGCGACGTTGCAGTGCAACATTGCACGCGGCGGACATAGAATTATTTCTGCAATGTTGCATCAAAGTTGCGGTGCAATATTGCACCGCAACGTTCCTGAAATATTTCTGCAACGTTACGGCAACGTTGCAGCAACGTTTCCACAATGTTGCTGCAACGTTGCGCCAGTATTGCAGCAACGTTCCTGCAACGAATTCGTTCTTTCATAATATTGCAGTAAGAGAAATCTCCATTTTTAGCTTTTTTTACTTACACCACTTTCATAATCACCAGCACATATATTGTTATTCCAGTTTTTGTTGTGCTTTATAATAATTTCGTAAAAGGTATGCTCGTACACAATAATCTGCAACCGTAATATCTAGCGGTTTCAATTAGTGAAGCGTTTTAGAACCGACATATGAAGAATCGAAATAATAGCGGTTCTAGAACCGATATAAGTTACCTTTCCTAGTTAACAGGAGAAGTACATGTATTTTTTCTACTACAAGGTATATTCATTGACTAAATTCTTCCAAATTTTAATTGAAAAATAATAATAAGTAAAACAGTTATCGCTGATTATAGGTGTGTTATTTCGTATGTACGTGAAGACGGAACCCGAACGAATTTTAAAATTAGATTAAAAGTACAGGTGATTCACCTAAACTAAATCTACGTTGTTTTTCTGCTATCTTGATACAAGGCAGTTTTATTTAAATGCCAAAAGAAAAAATAGCTCGTAGGTACGTAACATCCGATAAAAGTTTTCGCGGTAATTTTATTATTTCCCTTCGATTGCTGTTTCGATTGCAAGAGTGATTCTCGTGTGATGTGTGGCGAACTTTTTTGTGTAAATAACAGATTATATTCCACAGAGAAAGATTTGAAGTTAGCAAATGAAAGCTGACGCACCGTTTTTATTGGTAATAAAATTTGCTTGTGTTTTATCCTCAAACTGAGAAGAACTGCTAAAACTCGACGAAAATACATATATTCTGTCGCACCGGCAAGCGATTTTAAAACGTTCACTCCACGCTCTACCTCATGATGGAAAACGAGTAATACAATTACGCCGTTTTTATTTTCGAAGCGGAACTGAAACTGAAATGTACTTTATGTGATGTGTCAACCTTTCTTTTTTACGTACTGTTCCGCAAGCTTGTCGCTTCACATTGAATAGCAACGCTACCTCTCGCGGTATTAATTAAATACACGTTAATTAACTGACAGAGCGGACGTTAAAGAGCATCCGCAGTGACAAACTACTTGATGACAAATATCAGGTTACACATGTTATCATGCGTATTCAGCTGCAATTACATGCGTGTATAATATTTTACAATAGTTATTGTAATATTGAATCTTCAGTTGAATATCATGCGTCGTATAATATTTTTAACATCTTAAAAGTAGTAATAATGAATATAGAATGCCTTCTCTATAAGTAAAAGGAATATTTCGAAAACTAACCGAGATATGAGTTTTTATTTGTTTACGTATTACTTGGTTTCGAGAAAATGATGAAATCAACTTAATTATTTTGTAATTGGAAGTGTGTAGGTGATTCTAAAGGTATATTAATTTTTCTAATCAAGAACATCTGTTTTTAAGCAATTACGTTTGTAGTTTATCTTTTGTTGAGTAATATGATGATAACAGTTTTAGTTTTATATAACAGAAATGAAACAAGTGAACGAAGGGAGAGACCCAATTCTTGTTGCAAAAAGGAAACAGCAAATTTTCAACGTATATAATAAGTTTGAAGCATTGTATTTAATGTTTTAATGATCTATTTATTGAAGACATATTTAAAACTAGAGTTGAATGTACGACGTGTCCACGACGTGACTACTGAGCCGTGGCTGACCGCATACTAGGCATTTCTACTTACGAAGGAGCCACAGTAACCCTAGAATTACGATTTCTTTGAAATCTTGCCAATTCTTAGGGGATTTCAATAGATTAGTATTAGATAATTGATAAGTAGTATTAGAGTCTCACATAATTTTGTTTTCCTGCTACTACTTGATTCTTCAAATTAAAAACACTCTCTAAAGGTTAATGTGTGTTTTCCAAGTTTCCTGTATATTTTGGAAACTGTGATAGACACAAAAAAATTGTCGCAATGAAAATTTAATGGTTTTTGACACTTTATAAAACTATGCCATCAAATTGTTTAAAATTTGTAGTTTAAATACAAAAACGTTCCCCACTTAGTAGTGAGGTAATTTCTTTTAGAAATAAATCAACGCTATCATATGTCATCCCTATTGAGACTAAATAATATATAAGAAACAAAAATCAAGATATTACCCTGTCTTTTAGTTTCTCACAGTCGTGACCGAAACCACATACTTCCAATAAAATAATAATTCCAGAAACCACTGATACCCGATCTTACCAACATCCTAATTTATCGTGCAGCAAAATTTGTTAAATGTTAATAGAAACCGAAACGTGACGCTTAATATCCGCTATAATTAGCAATGCTGCAACTTTAGAATAGATTTTTAATCTACACATGAATGCTTTACTGTAAATTATGAATTATTTCTCACCCTTCGCCGCAGAATATTAATCTCCTTAAAAAAAAAAACGAGTACCAGCGATATTCACCGCCCTGCGTTAATTTCCATCTCCATCACCGATTTTAAAAATAACGGTGGCAGTGTTCATTCATCGCGCAGTCTGGTAATTAGGTAATAGCTCCCGCGGTATAGAATTCCACGCGTATAAATACCAGTAATTTATTTGCGAGGCCGCGCCTCGAATAGGCAGGAATTGCAGCGCGATTCCGGTATAAACGAAAATTAGTTACCCGAGCATAACATCACGATCAATTACGGAATCTGACGACCAGCACCGGTGCAAAATTACCGTGTCGGTCAGTCGCGGCTGAATTAGCAACGTTTTCCCATCCAACTTTCGGCATCAACAGCGATCCGTTCCCATAAACAATGACCCCCAGCACGGCGGAATAGGATCGACCGCTTTCATTCAAATTCCATCGACTCGGGGCCAAATAATATTCAATTTCTGAATGCGGCTACACCCGAATAAGTTGATGGCCCCAGCACTGGCAACTTTCCAAGCTCAATCTGGAATGGGCAGCAACGATCGAACGGAGGAAAGGAGAGAGTATCGAGGACTCGTAAAGTAGCGCGCCCCCTCCACCTTGGGTAATCCCCACCCCCTGCACCTCCTTCCCCTCAAACATGCAGTTAGATAATTTACGGGGAAATGGGGAGTATCGCTAACCATCTCTAATAACAGGGAATATTCCCTGGCGAATATTCCTGTCTCATTTGCGACGTTTTCATCAGCTCAGAGAACTACTTAGTTAGTACCTATGCCACGCACGCGAAGAACAAGATAGCTGGCAAGTTCTGTAATTCGAAAATTCAAAGACTTTTGAAACTTTGCGGAAATGTAGTTTAAGTGATGCTGATAAAATTATAAAGTAAAATTTTTCAGACACGGATGACAGTAAAATGACCTGCTGAATAGGTATTAACAATATAAAGACTTTTATGTTTATTATCTCCAAATTTACAATGAAGTACAATTATTTCAGTTTAGCACAGTGCGAAACGGCTGTAAGATATGGAAATTTGAGACTAATAAATGTGAAATTTATTTGTCGATAAATAAACAAAATATTATCGTATATTTATAAAAATGCAGTCGTTTTCAAAATCCCTACTTTTCAGAAGACCACATTTTTACGGCATTTCGCAATTCTAATGATATGATTTAAATCGTGTATTACCTAAATGTTTTAAAAATTTGTGCGGAAAATTGATGCCATGACTATTTTTGATTTTTATAAAATGAAGTTCCTAAGCGCTGGGCCCAGCTCTAAATACGCTACTGACATATCACGATGAAGAATGTTAGAGAAGAAGTGGGATGTGGATAAATTTTGGAAAAATTCATTTTTTATATTCACGATAATATGTATGGGAACTCACAATTTCTTTGAGGGGTGTTTTTACCCCTAGCACCGTTACATTGCCACGACAAAGAATGGTGACGTTCTTGGAATCACTTGAACTACGTTTCTACAGAGATTCAAGCTTTTTGAGTTCCCGAGCATCGTTCGTGAGCGCAATTCACTTTGATTAAAGCATCTGCCGGCTGACCCTCTCCTCCCGCGATCTTGTTCGTTGGATTATTATTATTGGCCCCTCCATTCCACCTGGTTTAAGCCGCGGTTATCGTTCCCTTTCTCCTTGTTACCGAAAGTGCCGGATTGTCGCGGCTGAAAACGAAGGTTCCTTTTTTCATTTGCCCTCTGACTTCACGAGTTGGACGTGCCATTTTGAAACTTTCGTAGATCCCGAACTTCCTCCGAGTTTCTTCAAAGTTTTTTTATTGTTTCAATTTACCAGCCCCTGAGTTTCACAGATTTTTTTGGCTCCGTTGCGGGTCACGGTTCTCCTCCACTGACCCTTCGTTTTAATTTGGCTGTGCACCATTGGAACTAGTTGGTAGCTTCTTAAGGGAATGGCTTCTTGAACTTTGGACAAAATGGGAATAAAGGTTTTGGAATGGAAATTATTCGCAGGCAATTACTTGTTGTGGTGCCAGTGAAGTTGTTTCTGCTGTGTCCGACAGGGGTAGCGTGGCATACGGTGACACCGCTGCACTGTTTCTGTGACAAATTACCCCTTCAAAGGCCTGTGTCCAGTTCAGGGGACACAGTTTTTAAACACTTCTATAAAACCACTGACAGGGGGAGCGTTCAAAGTGTCACTCTCCGATTTTCATCCGTTTTTTGCAAGAATGATGCTTGCAAGTCCCTGTGTGTAAAGTATTACGTGTAGAATTCTAATCATTTTAGAAATACCATTACGTTAGCGTCAACGTGTTTATGAGTGGAGTCGAGGGCGGATAGCGTCATGCTGTTCTGCTTTCGAAGGGTTTATGACTGGGACTTAGGCTGACAAGGGAACATATCGAAGTGACAATAGCCGAATTTGGTAGAAAGTAGGTCTTAAAAAAAATATTCGACACAATTTTTTTTTATCGGCTGACATTCTCGTTGAAGAGGTGAAAGCAGCTCTCAAAGTTGAGGGTGAGAATATGTTTGGTCGAATGTCTTGGAAACTGCTGGAGCTAGGAGAACGATATAAATGGCAAAATTGTGTATTTTTTAATAAGGAATACAGCTGTGTAAACATATTCCAAAAAATTCTTTTTATTTATTTATAAAAAAATAAAAACAAATCCAGATGTATTCTCTTACCCAATGTTTACTACTATCTTACAGATTGAAAAAGATTGGTATGAAATATATGTGCTTAACAAATTGCGGTACAGACTGATAAATATTTTTACTTTTTTTGTGATTTTACCTTAATTAATATCAGTCTTAAAAAGTGACGTAATTCAATTTCACTGGTGTGATTCCTGTTTGTTAGATACTTAGTTTCCAGTGGAACCAATGAAAACAAAAATTAAAACTATAATATATAATTGGTGGTCGAAAAATGACGATTTCTTCGAAAAGAAAACTAAGAAACCGTGATTTTTTAAGTTTTTGCTGATCTTTTATAAACTTTTCTCGAACTTTTACGAACTATATCAGATGTTCCGCGAGAAATGGCACATGTTTTACACATCCTGTAATTTTTGCAAGTCGATCTGAACATCCGTTTATTCGCAATCACGGAAAAACTATGAAAAAAATCGAAAAAACTTAATTTAAGGTTTTTTACGTTTCAGCTTCATAGCTTCACTTTCACAGGAGTTATTATATTTTTTCGAAAAACGCGTTTTCGTTCTTTTTGTGATGTTTACGTTCCGGCTAAAGTAATCATAGTTTGTATCAAGATATTATTTGAGACAGCTCATTGAAGGGTTTGGAACAGTGAATTTTTGATAATTGTAACCTTTTATTGTAGTGTTGTAAAAGAATTTTATTACCTCTTTCAGACACCAGCATTTTTGGTAATCGAGGATTTCATTTCAGGTGAAATATAGCTTCATTTACAATAGTCTCTCTATTTTCAGTGACAGAGGAGTATAATCCCTTCGTAACAAATTTCTTTATTATTGCTACTATTTCTTTTTTTCATTCTTGTCGAGAAAACTCCGCAATTTTACTTATCGATAGACATTAAGACTGTGGACAAATATTTTTATTTTTCTAAAGAATCTTCCTCGTGAATAAAAGATAACACTGATAAGCCATTGATAACAGTTCCAAGCAAACAAGTAGGATTCGTGCAGGTCCAAAACAACAGTTTACAATGTCCTTTATCTTCAATTACATTCTACTAGTCTGCTAAGAATATATTTTTTAAATATTCCCTACATGCTTTGCAGCATTACAAGCACGTGTGTTTTCAGATATTTACGATGTTGTTTTCTAAAACACTGAAAAATGGGAAATTTCTATTTAAAAACTTTACTCACTATTGCTAAAATAGAAACAAATTCCTGTCACGAGTTGAAGGGAATTTCTTTTTTAATTTTGTATGGTTTTCGACAGAGCGATGTGGATATCCTTACGCACATTGAGTTAGGTTTCACCTTCCACGCGTTTCGCCTAATTGAAAATTATTGTTCAGTGGTTACACTGCCCGTAACTCGGACTGTCCGCAGTCTTATTTATGATTGTGCCGTGCCTCACATTTCAGTCCTCGCTCTTCCTACGTTTTAATGAAAACAACTTATACCTTCGCTAATTGAAACTCCAATTAAAATAGCTCACCGAACGAGGAATTCTGGAAATTAAGGTCGTACCAGAAACTACTAAATTTTCGTTCGATCTCAAGTAATTAATTTTTATGTTTCCAACTGCCCAATTCTGTCTATAAACGTTCGCTTTCCCTAATTTTATTTTGTAAATGTTAAAATTGTCGACCGGAAATGAATGAATTAGTACCTTTTGAAGAAGATGCAGATAAAAGTCTACCACGAAGTAAAACAGTTTTAATCTTTTGCAACATCGCCTTTTTCATTGGTTACGTACTATAAAATTCTATCAGTGACTTTATTAGTGACTATGTTAGAATTTGTTAAATATTGAATGCCATAATCAAGCAGGGACGAAGTTATGCGTACACGATGCTGGTTCAGCCGTGACACGAGGCTTTTAAGTGGAACTATCAACGGCAAGTCGGACGGGATGCACGCGCGACTGAGAAGTGTTGAAATTCGCTTGATCCATCGAAGCCTGGATTTTCCTCCACATTGCTAACGAGCATGCTAAATTTTACCAACTATTTAAAACTCGCAAGTGTTAAAATAGTTCCAACAGTGGAATATAGAGAAGTCCCTATAGCTCGCAGCCAGCTTTTATACGTAACACTGGCTGCGCAAGGAACTCCGTTAACCCCCGACAGTTTATAACTTCCACGTGTTACAAAATACTGCAATAACATAAACCCGTTCGTACAAATATAATTTAATTAAAAGCATTTCATGGAGAAAAATTTAGAAATACATTCCTCGCGAGGAATTTAAACAAGTAAATAATTGCATCAAAACTTTGAATAATTGAGTAACTGAATAAATAAAGTTTAAATAAAATAATACTTCTCATAAAACACGAGGTACTACTAACATGGCGTTGTTATTACGTCACGTAAATTCCTTGAAACGATTTGATTATCCCGTCGCAAATTAAAGAAACCTGTCACGATCAATTGATTAAATGGCGACGAGTAATTAAGGAAAATTCCCTCTGTGATTGCAACCTTTTTTCACATCGATCGAACGACATCGTAGAAATCGCGGACGGGGTTGAAGCAATGACAAATCATTATTAGGCTTGCACTTGACATTGTTCGTGCAATTAAGTCTCATTGTCACGATTGGTCACACTTGGTTACAATATGGGGCTGAATGACACGCGTTAACGCACTGACGGCTTAATTGGTTTCACCCTCCTCCAATCCACCGTCCATTCCCTCCCACTCTCTCTCTCTCTCTCTCCCTCTCTCACCATCGCGGTAGCATTGTTGCAACGCAGCATAGGAGGCTACAAATCAATTGCGAAATTCGCGGTAATCGCGCGAGAATAATGGTGTTCGTTCTTCGATGTCCGTTGTGGCTGAGCGTAGCTCAGCCGGAAGCGATGTGCGAAATCGAAGGGAGGTGTCGGTCAGTTCTTGCTCGAACTTCGTTGCCTGTCCTGACTATGGAAATCGTTTAGAAGATTCTATAATCCTATGAGTATAATGAGCACCGTTAACTTAATTAATTGACTACTACAATTATTTCGTTTGTACAATAAGGGAATAAGAAGTAAAAGGTAAGTAATGAGCACTAGAAATTGATAACAATAATACTCCATTGTTATCCATATTTTGGTATCGTCAAAATCACAAAAAATTAGTTAAAGACAATACGGACCTCATAATTTTGTGATCTTTATTTTGCAAAAGTTACCAATTCGTAGAACAGCTCTTATATTATACAACTAGCAAAATATTATACATACTAGCGCTTCGCTTCGGGCCTAAAAGATATTAGGGACTCCATGAAAACACATTTCACCCTTCTTCACCACCCCCTTAGGGTTTGATTAGGGCAAACTGCTGAAATTGGTTTTTAGGCATTTATCTGAGTAACCTTTCGACGTAAAAACCAAGTTGATATCTAATTGGGCCTAAGAGATTTTGAGAAACCCGTGAAAATACATTTCACCCTTTTTCATTCTTTTGGGGATGGAATTTCTAAAAATCCTTAGTGGGCGCTTACATCATGAAAAGAATCTACCTTCCAAATTTCACCTTCCTGGGTTAAACGGTTTCAGCTGAGTGTCGATGAGTCAGTCAGTCAAAACTTCTTCTTTTATTTATATAGATTATTAGAACTACCAAGCCACAGTTCCCTTTTAAAGGCTTAAAAAATAGAAACTACAAAAAATTAAAAATAATATTAATTATACTACTCACTATTAAATAACCCCTTAAAAAACCTTGTAAAACAATAACAAAAAATAAAATATTCCCAATAGAAGTAAAGCTACTTTTCTTTAACAATTAAAATATTCAAACTACATTTACTCAATTTCAGATTATTGAGGGTTGGTAGCTTCCTGCATAACTTGGCCCGTTTTATACAAATGTGGCTGAAAGGATGGTAGAGGTGGGCAGGAGGTGATTCCTTGTGCAAAAATAAATCAGAAGTGTACAATTAAATTTGTTCAGAATGCGAGTTATGTACAGAATGAGTAGGTACATAATGTCTTAGGTTACACATACATACCTACATCATAGTGCCGTCTTATCGTTTTCGGGGGCCCTGAGGCGAGCTCCATATGTGGTCCTCTAAATTATTCTACATTAAATAAAATAAAAAATATCGCGCTAGCACGCGAAGTAAATAAGTATTAAAACAATTAAATAAATAAGATTACACCTGGGGCCCATTCTACGAAATACGAATAAGAGTCTCATTTTAAAATCTAAATTTTGGTGTATATGTTATTTTCTTTGCGTTACAGTTCGAGGTCCCCACTTCCATTTTTTTTTCTAGCTTTTACAACCCTACTTCTTTTTTAATTTTTCAATTTTTCGGGGGCCCCTAAGCTCCGGGGCCCTGAGACATATGCCTCTTTCGCCGCCAGGTTAAGACGAGACTGAGGACATCATATTTACTTTAGACGAGATAATTCGCTTGTAATGATTAGTAAACTCACAATTTTTAATACACTGGGGACATTTGTGACCGAAAAATGGCCCGGTTAACAGGTTAATATTCGATTCCACGTCCATTTTCATTCGTCAATCTTTTCTCTCACTGAAAATTAGTATCACAATTAACTTACAAATTTATTATCAAACATAAAGTTGAAAAAAATCCCAACGAATGTATCTTTAACAGAGTCTAGAATCTCTTTTTAATATTCCTCCACAGCAATGGAGGCTTTCATTTCTCTCGATATTACAGCAATGAAATCCCTGGCGTTCTTCGTTCAGACTGTTTCACGCCTTACTTCGCAATTCACAGAATATAACGCGTGTACTTACATCTGGCACACAGAGACACGATTATTAAAATCGCGATCGGATCGCGTCTCCTGCCGCCGATAAATTTCGGTTGCAGCCATCCCCTGTGATTAAACGTGTTTGTTCCTCTTGCTCGCACGAAATCTCGACGCGTGTAAAACATTCGCGATGCACAGTGACGGAATAAACATCTGCGGGGCTCGCACGGAAATTTATCGCGGCCTGGCGCGGCCCATACCGGTCTCCTACCGACTTCCAGTACTTAATCGTGTTCCGCGATCATAAATTTTAATTTCGCCGCCAACGAAAGAGAGCAACGCTGTCGCGGAAAGCTGCGTAGATCAGGCCGTCGCTTGTCCGCGAGCAACAATAAATGGCGGCTGGATTCTGCGGGAACTCGTAGCAACGCACGGCGTCTAATAGATGTGAGAGTGCACTTGCAAGCGAAGGGTGCAGGGGAAAAGTCACCAGGGGCCGAATAATGTGAAAGCAAGATTATGATCGCATTGCATTGCTTTCGTAGATAATTTAAACATGGTAAATCGTAAGGAGGAACGAGTGACGATGATACGTTCCCAACTCGAAAATCATGATTTCAACGAGACTTCGTGTGAATGTGTGGGGAAATGGGGTATGTAAGGAGCAATATTTTTTTGTGTGAAAATTCACTCTGAAGGGGTGAAAAATAGGAGAAAACATTAAATATAAAAATCGTTCAGTTTGGTGTGCTCTGTCACACCACCAAAAGAAAATTAAAGTTATATTAATCCTAGATTACTAAACTGTCGTCAAAATTACCACAGCAAATCGAAGATTCATAGAAATCAGAAGAAAAAAATTATTCACTTTTTGATCATCTAAGTCAAGAACAATGACAACCATCTTTTGCATGAAATGAAAGAAATCAATAAGTCGGGCTCATAACATGAACGTGTGGCCCTGTTGTGCCGAATAAAAGACGTTTAATTTTTTTCCTGATCTCTTAAGCCCAAAGAAGTAAAATTTATGTCCCTACTTGTATCAAAAAATATTTTTTCGAAAATATTGATGTTTTATTTTATAGTTGTATTTTTTACGAATGTTTAATAACAACGTCTCCCCTTCGGAATGAATCTCTGCAGAAAAATAATTTGTTTCTTGCATATTTCTATCAGATTCAATGACAACTTCATACCAACTTCTATTACAATTAAAATTCTCAGGTTGGGAACGATTTCTTGTGAGTGACAAATTATTGAAGATTTAAGAAACCGAGAAAATAATTATTTACGAAAGTAAATTGAAGCCTAATATTGTTGCAGTAAAAGGGGGAAACGACAAACATTTAACCAGATTTTAAACAATATTTTCACTGAGAAAAGTATAAAAGTATCTGATTTATAGTATATCAAGGTTTAGTTACTTTGTTCTGCAAAATTCCAAATTTTTGAGTCTGTGGGGTTTTTGTCCGCATCCTTCAAATCCACAAAGGCAGAACGTATGGTGTGGCTTTACCCTAGCGCCACATTCGCGAAAATTTGTAGAAGTGTTTACGAATCAAATACCAACCACGTAAAATTGAACCACCCTCCGCCCATGCATTTCTGTTAGAGAGAGGGCAAAATCGAATGAATCGATTGAACATACTTCGAATTTAGTAAGCATCGAATCTCTGGAGGCCCGTATACAAACCTTATCGAATGTGTTGAAATATCATGTGTGCACGTGTAATCTACGGTATGTGTATTTTAAGTGAAGTGAAGATAGGTACTCATACAGGGCGTTTCATAATACGCGGGGCAACCGAAAAAGTAGTGATACTACGTGAAGAAATAAGTGGAAAATGTGAAATACAATTTGCCCATAAGTGGCTTCAGTTTCGAAAATGTCCATTTCGAAAATTCCTCTGGTATGCATGTAGCTGATTAATAATAAGCAGAATTGGTAAGTAGGTAGATATGGTACAACTGTGAGTGATATGAATGTTTATGCAAAAATAAATTTAAATTGTGGAGTAACTTTTTTCGAATGGAACTATGTTTTTGGAGAAAATCGATTTTTTTAAAAAGGAAGCCATATGAAGGGTAAGGGAAAAAACATTTTTAGTCATTCTGCAATGTATAATTACTATTATACATATTTAGGGAAAGGTGTTAGGTGCGTACCTACCTATATTAAAGATCTTGGATTTTTCCCCTTTTCTTATATATTTATTTTGTTTCATTCGTTAAATTCTAAAACTGAATAACCAAAAACACGTAATAAAGGAAAAGAAGGACGATTTACTCGGTGCTATTGCCGCACGAAAAAATAAAGGAAGAGTTTGAACGGGAATATTTTATAAATCAGAATGTTTTTGTTATTCAACAAATACCTGCAAAACCCGTCACTCACTGTCAAAAATAAATATTTAAAATAATTATTTATAAATTATAATGAAATATAAAGGGCGGCAAAAATCATTTCGCCCAGAGCAGCATCCAAAAAATAAGTTGAAATGCAAAGGTTTAGGCTCCCCTTACACCTATATACCATCCCAGCTTCGTGAAGAGTTATAGCTGCAATAAGAGCAGTAAAAAGTGCTGCCTAAAATAATGCTTCTTCGTGAGACAGGAAAAATTCTTGACTCTTGATTTCCATTTCGTAACTGGGAACAAGCATCTGTCGACCTGCAATGAGCAGCAAGTTTTTCCTCACAGATTTGTCTAAGAAAAGCAAACGAGCATAGCGCACGGCCGGACATAAGCCCATGACAGTTTCGCTGGGAAATATCCAAAAAGACGTTGCCCCGGTTCTGTCAGGCTCAGAAGATAAATACCGGCAAACAGGAATTCTTTTCACGACGCTTCGCAGTTCCCCTTGTCTTCCTTGTTTACAAAATTACGACTAATTTGGGTGGCGTAAAATTGCTGCTATTACTCGTGCTTCGAGCACCACCTGCAATACTCCCTTTCCTCGTCGTCCCTGTCCCATTGTGATGAAAAATAAATTACTTTCCACGTCGACGAAGGAAGATTCATATACTACATCGAAGTGTACCTTATTAGAAATATTGATTTTCCTGACGTTTCACTCTACTATTTTATTTTATTTAATTTTATTTTACTTTATTATACGGATGACTCCTTTTAAATACAAAGGTTTACAAATTATTGTCAGGAAATACCTAAATGGAAAGTTATTCAGACGCTGTGTTGGTGGTCATGACTGGTACTTGTACTTTGAAGGAAGTAAGTGGAAATCCAAAAAAGTTGAGTCTGTCAGCATGGGTGTTGGCTAAATCCTCGTAACCGGATCGGTGTGACCAAAAAAAAAAATGCAGTTTGGGTTTAAGGGAACACTCCGGTTAAAATTTTCAGAAAATCGATTTTTTTTATATACATATTTTTGTAGCATAACATCCCGAATATACCCTGTGCAAGTTTCACTCAAAAAATCGTAACGGTATAGACTATAGATTATACAGTCACATAACTAGTTCAAACACTTTGAACATGTTTTTCTCGAAACACGATATTTCGTAACGGTAACCACAATTTCAGAAGAACTAATAAACCGATTAAAAAACCTTGAGGCATTTAATCGCTACCGCAGCACCGTATAACATAATTTTTTGAAACACGGGTTTGTTTTTCATCTGCATATTTGTGCGGAAAATTACCCGCTTTTTGCACTACTGCGTTTAAAGCAGCACCAACATCGTAGTTTTTGGTCCTTTCTGCCCCAACAAGGTGTGCTGCGATAGCCATTGAAATAAATTTTAAGAAATTGTTTGAATTTTTTATTTTGGACTAAGCGTGCACTAAGCGCCACCTAGTAAATGCATCAAGACCGAAAACATGGAACAAAATTTTTTTTTACATCCTAATGAGTGTATCAATAAATGCCAAAAATATTTTTTAGAATATGTTATAACATCTTCTTGTAAAAAAATCATAAATATCACCTATTTTTAAGGCGTTTGACCGAAGGCTCCCTTTAAACAGAGGAGAGCCATGCTCGTCTTTCTGGTGCATTTAACTATTACTTAACTATTAAACTTGCATTTTATTATTTTCTACACTCTCGAAATGAAAATGAGGAGCGTCTACTTTAACATGAGTTATGATGGGATTACAGAGTGGCTATGAATAATTAAATTAGTAATTAAATGAACTTCTCTCCAGCCTGTTGACCTACGATCCCGACGTAGTGGTGAAACTGGGAATTAATTAAAACCTTCAATGATCGATATCAAGTCAGCTTTACTGATAGTTGTTTTTCCCGTTTTGTAGTATGATAATTGGTGGTCATGAGCTTTCAATAATTGGTGATTACAAAAGTAATTTTCAACTTGAAAAATGAGAATGGCACGTTTCCTTTAAATCGTATCACTCTGTGCAACCGAACGCCCGTCTTTGTCACGTTCACGTTTCAAAGTTTCACAATTTTTCTATCATGTATCCGCTGCAACGGGCCGCGAAGTAAAGTGGAACGTGAATTGACAGTGAAGTAACCGAGGAGAAAGAAGTTCGATGACGAGCAGTCAATGCACGGCGAAAAGTTATTTGGCCTTTCGGGGATCCAAAACGGATCTTTGGAACGTAGAATCGAGTCTTCCCTCCTATGACGTATAGATTTGCCCGCGGAGGCGTCGAACGAACCGAATAAATTTCCACTTTGGACGCTGTATGATGAAGAATGAAGGATCCTCCTTGGATTGAGCGATGGGGACAGCCCACTGCTTCTAAAGGATATACTTTCACGATTCGAGTATTTCTCGGGTAATTTTTCGCAACTGTTCGATATTTTTGGAGTCTGTGGACTTCTGGTTAAAGTCCGTCAACCGTTTGAGAATTCTAAATTGCTAATGCCAAGTGTATGAAAATTCTAGTCAATTGTAGATACAGTGCATTTCTTATTAATCTGTAAAACAGCTTGTACTCTGTTTTTATTTTATGATTTTAACATTACAAATTAAACTTTTGTCGTAATATCTGAACCAAATTTCAACAACCCCGGTTGACAATGAAATTACCTCATTTATATACATTCAGCTAGTGTAGAATACATTTCACAGAAACGTTAGAAAATAAAATTGAACTTGAAGAAAATAGAAGAGTGATCCATCTCGATGGAAAGCATTTACAAGGGATGTTCGGTTGCCCGAACACTTCTATTTTTTGGAAACTGTGCAGGTTTGTAGAGGACGTCAAAATAAATATCAGGCAATTTTTCCTTTGTACCTGTTTTCAGTTCATCAGGGAGAAAACACGCCTTAAAGGTTAATATGTACGTAATATTCTACTTTCCTGTATATTTTGAAAACTGTAGTAGATATAAAAAAATTATAACAATGAAACTTAACGACTTTTTACGCTGTATAATGTTATGTAATCGAATTGTTTAAAATTTTAACTGATGAACGATTTTTTATTTAAACTACAATTTTTTAACAATTTAATTGCATAGTTTTATAGAACATGAAAAGCCCTTAAGTTTTCATTGCAATAATCGCGGCCCTGAAACCACCATTTTGTTAATTTTTTTTCTTTTAATCTTCAAAAGATATACAACAAATGCCATTAATCAGATTTTCTATTGAGTTCATTATTTAAATGAAACCAATTGCCAAACACAACGTATAATTTTCACTTTCCCTTCATATTAAAATTGTCACAATTCTTTTAAATTTAAATATTTGATACTATTTCACGTAATGGACAACAGATGTTGTTAGCCTAGGGGCCTCAAATCTCCAAATTCGGCCCTGCTCAAAACAGCATATTATGAATACAATAGAGATCTTTGAATGGGATAGATTCATCGGTGATAAATATGAAATAAAGTTTGATTCTTATGCTCGCGGAAAGTAACAGACCGAAATCGTGAAATTACGCTTACGTGACACTTACGTGACTATTAAAATGTTAACATCCTCCGACATCCTGAATCCACACTACTGTTCTTGGAAATTTATGTTTGCCACAGTATATGTATGTCGCTATAAACCCTTAAATCTATACGTTCGCCGTTCCAGAGCCATTAAAGGCTGGCTATTATCACGTAGAAGGATAGCGATCGATATAGACATTATAAATTCACTTGGTCTACTAGAGGTCTATTACAAATAAACCGAGCATTCAATTCGACTAGTAATCTTGCGTGTTCACCAGGAGAAAACAAAGAAGTGCCTTCTTCTGCGTGATTAACTGCCACCCCCTCTTCCAGTTTTCCGATAATTGGAAGAATTTCTTCACCGGCCCATTTGCATTAATAACCGTCACCATCGCACATTTCTGTCACGTTCCGACGTCATTATCGAAACGAACATTCCGGGAAATGTATGGAAGCGCAATTGCAAACACGTTTTTATTAAGACAAGTTATTGTTAAAGATGATTGCGAGTGAAAATGGTCGAATCCTAAATTGATTATGGATTATTTAAACAACGCAATATTCGAGAAAATGTGTGGAAATGATTATGCAAAAGCATGGAAGAATATTGGAATTCGAATTGATTATCTGTGATCTGTGCTTTGAATAGTGAACATTATTACGAGAACAAATAAGGAAAGAATTAAATTGAAGTCATCAATTTCACACGTGTTTACGCATGTTCAATTTCGACGAACGATTGCATTGAATGAAAATAAAAGCTCTGTCAACTTTCATTGTTCAATTTGATTAAATACTTTGATTGAATGGTAATTTACATTGCCTACTTTGCTCTCAATTTTGTTGAATCAACCGCATTGTCATCGAAATTGAACACGTGCAAACACGCATGTTGAACATTGAAAGGTTTAATTTGAATTGTTTGTAAACAGAGCTTGCTGTTTCGCGCCAGAAAATTGTTTTTAAAGACGATAGGAATATTATAAATAATTTGTAGCACCTCTCGATTTTATAATGGTGTATAAATGGGGAGAAGAATAGACTCCATTTTTTCTCGATTTCTGTTACTTTTTTTTAGCTTCATTTTAATATTCTGACACATTGCCATTCAATGTTTCCCAGATTATTTCATCATCGACACGTACAATTTGCTCCCATGCCATTTTTATGTGAAACAGTTTGATCCAATTCAATGAAACGTGTAAACATTCGCCTAAGGCAATTTCGTTGTTTCGGATTTATTGAATCAACCACATTGCTCAACCAAATTGAGCAGAGTTTGCAGGGCAATTTGCTCGACACTCTCAGGAAAATTAATATTTTCACAACAAACTTTTTTCCTTTACCCTCACTACTGTTGTCATTATCCTGTCGTTCTCTTACAGATTTTATTTAGTCACTAGTCCAAAACGAACACAACAGAAGTAACTGTTCCAAGTTCATTCAACTGCGTAACGTAAAAAGGTAATCTAAAAAGGAGTAATAGTCATTTTGGGCATTTTTTTTGTGGAAGATAATGAAATAAACGGAAAATTCGATATAAAGACTGTTATTGTACAACTCTCGACGGAAAAAGTCGTATTTTTTTCGTAAAAAGTGGCGGTTTTAGAGCCGAAAAAAAACCCTAAGGGGTTGAACCACCCTGGCCAGATCAAGAAATACAGCATTTTTGGGAATTTATTTCTAAGTGACAAAAACACTTTTTCCGATGAAAGTTTTTCAATAAGGATAAAAACATCTTTGAACAATATATAGAATTTTTTTCACTTAGAAATAAATTCCCAAAGATGCGGTATTTTTCTACCTGATCAAGGTGATCTTACCCATTAAAGCATTTAGAAGCATATAATTCGAGTACCTATGGTTTGTATGTTTCGTCCAAGGATCAATTTCGAAGAGCCGCGGGAATATCGTGTACTCGATCTGGCTGCAGCCCCTCTGCGTCATTTCAAAATTCGAATGTCAGAGGCAAACACGCATAAAACGGTGACCGAAACGAACGCTTGCACGCATTCGGCTATATCCAAAGGTGGTAAAATCGATATTTTCGAGAGGCGAATTTGGAGATTAAAATCAACCAGCCGCCGTGGAATTTCGAGCATGGCATTTGCATTAGTCGCGTCGGGTTCTGCGATGAATATCGAATTTCCTTTTTCAGCTTGGGAAGTTTTCGGTTGGACTGAAATTCCGCGCGAGGCGCTTTATAATTTCGAATTAAATGGAACGAGTTCGCGCGAATTTCGCCGGCAACGATCGATGCTCGTGTCGTCCAGCAAGTATGTTCCCGTGCTATTCCATTTCAACAAACCTATTAGGTGGAGTAACAAGTTCGTTGCCATTTTTTAGCTAGCACGTCGACTCGTATCACGTTCCCGTGGACTCGCGAGTAATTTGTGTGGTCCATTACTGCTCAACTTGTCGCTTTTGTTGTGGAAAGTGTTGCACGCATGAATTTGTATCCTTCATGGAGCCATCATGTTAAAAAAATTTGTCGAACAGTTAGGGAACTTCTGGTATTCTTCAGCTGAAAGATGTTAGCATTGAATCAGCATAAATTTAACGCCAGTGTGAGGAACGATTAGGGTTCATCGCTTTAGGGGACTAAGCAGTCAAATCGCTCGAAAATCAAGTATTCTTTTGCGAATTAATTAAGAGAAGATGAATATAAATTTTGACTAGTACCTTTGGGTAATGTTTATTAATACTATAAACTGTGAAAAATTTTTTTTGGTAATATGTACATGTAAGTATATGACAATGCTACAGTCGGTGTGTAGGCATTTTCTCTGTGGCTTTGCAGTGGTTGCAAAAAAACGGAGATGCGGATTGACTTGAAATTTTTACAGCGTGTTCAAAATAGATTCCTTTCGGCACTGAACGTCAGCATAAATTGTAAAAGCTCTGGTTTCCGAGATAAAAATAGAAGAGTCATCTGTGCACCGAAAATCGACATTTATCGTAAAAATCGCCTTGTCATAGTCGCTACTTTAATAATTTTGGTTCAATTCTTTTTTCCGAGGTTCAGACCGATGTTGCAGGTTCTAGGAGAAACATATTCCAAGGAAACTGTTGTATTTTTATTTTTAAGCTCAATATCACAACAAAACAAAAGACACTCTTTCTAAAACACAGTATAATCAACATCGTGTGGCGCCATTTGTAAAATAGATATGTAGACAGAAAAAATATTTTTTTACTCTACATGATAGTAATAAATATTGTATACAAGGAAACGTTTATTCTTCCATTCATCTCCTTGTAATTAATTCGCAAATAATACTTGATTTTCGAGCGATTTGACTGTCGTGTTTCCTTAAGCCGTTTTCACACGAGACACTTCTTTGACTCACCATTAGTATTTTCAATATGTTTGCTGGTAACAGATAACGTCGGTTTAGTAAGCTAGAAAGAGGTAAGAAATGTCTCAATTTATTTTTTATACCAATTTTGAGGTACAAAAGTGTCTCATACGAAAAAGCTTTTAGTTTTAGAATCCCCTCGTTTCTCGTCATCAATAAATAGACATACAGTGAAGCTAGAAGTTTTCAAAGAGCCAAATGGGAATTAGGTTTTCACAATTATTAAGGCCTTTTCATACGAGGCTTTTTGGTGACTCGTGATTAATATTTCGTACATATTCACACATTTCCCACCTTTACTTATCCATGTTTTTTTAATTCAATACTGTCTCTACGAATTTAATATCTTCTAAATATCAGTGTTATAAAATCGAGAACAGGAGAAAATTATACACCGTTGTCAAAATTTGACTCGCCATTGAACACAAATGGTAGCATTGTTCAGAATAAGTGAAGTCATGGTGCTGCGTACACGAAATCGCCCTACCTTCAGCTAAACGCTGCGTCTAATTAGAAGTTATTTAATGAGTAATCGGTCAGTAACTAGGAATTCTCAAACTCCCAATTAGACATTAGTGGAAAGCAATCAGGTTTCTACTCCTAACAGGTCAACTACTAGTCTTTTAGTAGCACTTAGGCTTCGACTAGTTTCTGCTAGCAATCAGACTGTCAGAATCAGATATCCAAGCAGTCTTAAGGCAGTAGTCGACCTGAATCTGCACCATTTTCCCAATCGTGTTCCTTTTACTTCTGCGTTACATGTTATTTGTTCAATACACAATATAAAATCAAGTCAGGTCCCAATACTTTTCCAGCCTCTTCAAACAGTTAAAGCCTTTATTGAACAACCACTGCTATAAGCATCGCGGGATACGCTATAACCTTAACCCTTAACTCGTGAGTTGGAGATTTTGCTACCAAACTGGTAAGGTGGAGTCTCGCATACCCCAATTTTTATTTCTATTTACACAATAAAATTCTGACATTTTTTTGAAAGCATTCAAGTATTTTAATACAAGTGATGCGAATAAAATCTTATTTTAAAGAATATGAAACTACCATTCGATCTCACTTTTCAACTGTAAATATCACAGTTATTTCTCCATCAGTTTGTGTTCAGCGTCTGCTAATGTGTCGTTCCTCGAATTACGTTCATTTTCGAGAGGATTGAAATTTTTACGACGACCTGTAAAATGTTATTTCCGCGGGGGTACTAAAGTAGTCCAGACAGGAGTACTGTAACTTCTTTTATGAGAGAAGATGCAGGGTAGACGCCCGGTAAGTAAAGGCCAATAAAGATTTTTTTTTTTTCGTTATAGAAGTTGCTGAAGCATGGCACAGCACTAGAATTTTAATTAAGTCAACACAGCGTGTAGGCACAGTAACTGAGTTGCAAAATCGTTTCTAATAAATTGACGTGATACAATGTCACGTAAGATCTCCAATTTATGTACTTAAGTTCCTGATTATTAAAAATTGTATTATATAATCTTACGAGAAAAAATTAATTCATACTTCTCAGCTGTAAAATGTAATTCAGAGAATCTAAAAATGTAAAATTGAGCACAGAACGTGATTCCCTAGTAAAAGCTGGTCTAAAAACATTTAATATAATCATTGTTAAAAAGTCGAGAAACTATGTTAATATAATTAAATATTAACTATTTTAATTTTAACGTTTATTTTCTGCCTCGAATGAAATTTTACGTTTTATCTTTTTGCTGAGTATCTATAAACAAAAACAAATTATTAAATCTCAATAAGTCCGATGTACTCATTGCCACACTTATTATTATTAGTATGTTTAAAATCATAATGATAATAAAGAGGAACATTAATTTTCTTGGTCGATCGTAACTTGCATTCCATTTTAGTATTCATAACATTTTACAACCCAAGAAAGAAGGATTAAGCTGTAAGGAGTCGCAAAAAAGTTATTAACAAATGTAGTAAAAGGAATATAGCAGCTGTTGCTCGTAAAAAGAACCATCATGAGTATAATACGTCTGCGTGGAGCGTAAGTCCGGGGCTTTGATACTGCGATTCCTTTGAAAATACATAATTATACAATTTTGATTCGTACATATAACATTAAGCAACATCGGTATGCTTTGAAAATTACCACGAACTGCTGACAATTTCTTCTACCCTACTTTTTAGTAACTGAAATGAAGATATTGAAATTGACGGTTTTCGTCTCTAAATAAATTATCGACCGATTATAACGCCTTCCATTCCATTTTCTTTTCTTTTTATGACGACTTCCGCTTCTCCCTTTCCCTAATTTTTCGTAATCAATAATCAATTGGGACGAGATTCGACGAGTATGGAAAACGAGGCAAAACAACCTATTTGTGTTCTAAATCTTTTGCTATTAATTCGCTTTGCCTTTGTCACCAAACACATCAAAAGCACACATTTTTATTTGACTAAATTTCCTTAGTTTTCGTGAATTATACCACGCGACAAACATATCTAAATAACATATGTTACTTCCTATGCTCATATTTTAAGAATTTTACATTCAGGTTTTCTTCCACTACCACTTTCAAAACGTGGTTAGACACCAGCCAGTATTTTAGCTGAAACATGAAACTTTGCAAACCAAGTCTATATTCCTCGATCAGATAGAAACTCACTACCACATATACTACACATTTTTTTTTCAATTCTTCAAACATCACGATAGGAATGTGCTCCAAATACATTTCATCTCAGACACACCAAAGTTTAAATCGAATTTACACATTGATAACACTAAAACTTGTGAAAGTGAAAAAACTTGTGAGTCGTAAATAATTAACAACATTATCTCCAATTAAAATCCATTTAAGGGGAGAATACTATTTTATGGGCTAAAAACATACCAAAATTTAGGAATTTTTGTTAAGAACTTAGCATTTCGATTCATCTGAAATGTGGACCATGTTTTTTTTTGCATCCTTGAAGAAGTTGTACTATTTTTTTATTCATTTTTAATAATAAATATAGGAGTTATGCGTCACGCCGTGCAAAACTCGTCGTCCGCAGGTGTGCGTGCTATTTACCTTCCAGATAATCTGAAACAGAAGAATGAAACAGTGTTTTACTTTGTACATATTTAGCTTGAATTTGATGAACCAGAATACCGCTAAGTACTTCTTTTGTTACGTAAGAAAATTGGCACAAAATTGGATTGCAAAAATTAAAGGTTCAGTCCTTTCAGTTTGAAAACTCTCCACAGCGCTCAATAAATTTGTTTGTTTTTTTGCTGGTTCATCAGTAGTAGATAAATATCATGCACACCAACGGACGACGAATTTTGCGCGGCGTGATGGTCGATCATGCATAACTACTATATTTATGGTTAAAAATTAATAAAGAAAAACCAGCAGCTTCTTCAAAGATGCATCAAAACATGGTCCAAATTTCAGATGAATCAGATCGCTGGTTTCTTAAATAAAAATCCCAAATTTTGCTATGGTTTTAGCCCAAAGAATAGGATTCCCCCTTAAGGATGATTGATTCTAAACACAGTATACTATACTTTTTCCAAACCCCACAGTGATTTTGAAAGTATTTCGGAAGTAGGAATGCGAATTCACCACTTTATCTATTTTGAAATCACCTTTATAATTATAATTATGGACTTAAAAATGAAGAACTTTCGTGTTAATTACTAGCACGAAGAAAGTGTACTTAGCCCCGATGAATTATTTAGTACTCTTCGGAAAAGCAATCACCTGCAACCCGCGACGGAAGATATTCGTGACTTAACAAGCAATAAAGATAGCGAGTTGAAGGGGAAGGCGTTGAACGATGGCACGTTTTATAGGTAACGTGGCGGAGAAAAAACGGGGGGAAGTCATATGCAATAGAGGAAGTAGTCACCGAATAGAACACTGTCCTCGATTTATGTCGTCGTTCCAGGGCGCCATAAATGTTTAACGCCTGGCGTATACAGGCTTGGATCGAGGAAGGGTGATGCCACGGATGCGGAGGAACTTACACGCGATGCGAAATGTACGCCGTGTATGCATCAAAAGTCAATCACTTTGAGTACCAGACAAATTTCATTAGTAGGCCGAAAGTCGAGTGCAACTATGATACATAATATATGGGAGAAGCTGGCTTGTGTCGAGGAGCAAGGCTGTTCCTTCGCTGCTTTGAAAATCGCGCATAAGGAATTTAATAATACTCCTATGTATTTCCAAAATGTATTTACATTGGATCATTCTGATGAATCTCTATTAAATTCTGTTGAATTTCATCGATCTGCAGGTGGATTAAATTTAATAATTCTAATTTGGTAATTTTAGATGACCTTTAATATGGCGTTTGTATAATCTTGGTTTCTGATCGATAAATTATATCGATGGTAGTTTACATTGTGTTATTTCGAATGTTTGCAAAATTAATCGTTATGGTATTTCGTCGGATTGTCATATGCATTTTTTAGCGTTGTGTAATTTTTTGAAAAATGAATTCGGCTACAATTTGAAAGATAACAGGAATTTAGTATTATGAGTTTAATGGTTATTTTAATAATTACCGTGGTTCATTGCTATGGTGTGTAAAAGTTGCTTACATGTTAATAAAGTACGTGCTGCAGCTTTCATATTGTGGATGCGTTATTTCTCATTTTTTACTACTTACTTGTGAAACTCGCGTATTTCCAGATGTAGGTACATATGTTAAAAACGAAACTCATAAACTGTGCTGTAATGAAACATATTTCGTATGAAGTGGAGATTATACAATGCAGGTATAAAATAAAACGTAAACGAGGACGTAAATCGCAAACAAAATGTTAAGTGTATTGATACTGTTAATACTTTAAATATTATACATGAATATACACCTGAAGTGTTTAATTTTCGAGCTCTATTCAATTTCTTTCTTACTGAAAAAAAAGATAGGTATATGAGTTTAAAAAGTTAGCTATTACATTTATTTCCTTGTTCGCAAATTTTTAAGAACGATGTAAAAAATTAAAATATTATCACTCCTTCGATAATTTAATCTTCCTACATTCAACTCAGAATCTTGAATATTTCGAAACACCTTAGCAAACCTGCATTAACCATATGTTAAAAATGAGAGTGAGCAATAGATAAAATTTCCAGTACGTTTTTCAAAAGAAACCACGAAGTTATTACAAAATAGTTTCACATAGCGTACATTAACATTTTATATATTCATCTAAAAAAATAGATTAGTTGCATCTCAAAAAGTATATTCAAACATTTTTATAACACGTGTATACATAAATATCGATATTACCTACAAAGCCTTTCAATACAGTTGAGCACATAATCGAGTTCATCAGAATTACTGGTTGCTTGAGGGTCCGATGATAATAATAATCGTTTATTTACTCAGCTACGTGGGAGCTTAACTCGCTCCTCGCCAGAAGCATTTAATATCATAATCATGTAAATAACTCGTATTTTAAGCGTTTGTTTAACAGATTGCGAGAAACAACGCGAGAGCTTGGAAATTTCCCTGTGCATAAAGCACGTTAATATAAACATTTTTCTAATTAGCGCGTGGAAAAGTTTGCACCACTGCAAAATTCCCATGGTGCCTCGTTTCGTTTGGTTTCCCCACATTCTGCTCATGCTCTTCACGCAATGAAATTTAAAGCTCTTAAATATAAACATATTATTCGTTTGGTCTGAAATAAACTCCACTTGACGCAACGGTATCGTGGAAAAATTTAAAACTTTTTTGTGTTTTTTTTTGTGCTTTATTCCTCTCATGTCTGGGGAGTTTTTAATACGTAATCTTAATTTGCGTTAATTAGTAGATTGACACGGTGTTTTGATGCGTAGAGAAAATTCGAAAGTAAAATAGAAAATTTAGGAGAATATTAGTTTCTTAAACCTAACAATCATGCATTTAAATTTGAAGCCAAATAATCCAAATTTCTTGAATGGATCAGGAAATTATACGCCGCACAAAATAGAAAACTGTCCACTGAAATTGTTTTATTGTTTAAATTTAAAATATACAAGTTTGAAAACCTCCGATATATCCTCTTGTTTGTATTTAATCAGTTTGTGCTGAAATGATTTGAATTCACCAGGGAATCCAAAAATACGAAATATTCAGAAAAGTTGTTGAAAATAAAGGTGCAAATATAACAAATGAATATGTATACATTTATATAGATTATAAGAAGAACTCGTTTCTTGATCTTGAATTTATTAATACCTGAATAAAAATTAAGTGGGAGACACCGAATCTATCTACAAAAACATAAACCAACTTTAAATATAAATCTTACTACGCCAGTATAAATAATACCTCGAAATTACCTAAAATCATGAAATTAGTTAAGTAAATCTGCATTCCTCGTAAGCGTTGAGCTCAGTAATCAAGTCCCTTGCTTCATTTAAAAGCTTCCCAGTTTAATTATATTGTGCACCAAGAGGCGTAATATTTTTCATTCCATCGTGCCCAATTTAACAAATTAAGAACGATATAGAAATACACTAAGCTTAAAATTCCGTGCACAAGGAGGAAGCTTACAGTTGGTAAATAATTCAATGCTAACGACAGAGGAGTACTTCGAACAGTGTCTAACAGAATAATCGCTAACTAATTGCATATGAATGGGCATAACGGCAAAGGGAGCTGGACTCTGTGTAACAAAAGCTGCAGTTTCACGTGCACGGCCATTAGCCTCTGCATATGAAAAGGCGTAATGGTGCACAATAATCTGCATCTAAAAAGATGCAACGGCACAGCGGCCAGGTCGGCCTGGAAATTTCGAAGTAGCGCAACGCGTTCGGATAAATTTGGACATTTGTAATTCTACCCTGGATAGCGTGAATTAACGTTGGCTCTTAGTCGCGGTTACGTTGCGCCACGTAATCTATTCGCAACACGCTGAAACGTCATAGTGACATACGGATTTGTGGCTATGTAAGAAACTATACTCGCAAGACAAGCAACACAGCTTTCGAAAGTCGTGTAGTTTGTGCCAGTTCCGAAATTCGACGTCCCTTGTTTCTCACACGCAACTTGCTTGTCATAAAATAGCATTGAGGATTGGCAATGGGAAATGGTATTATTTTCAGGAATACCGAACAATAGTGAGGTCCCTACTGCGCATGCTCAAACAGAAGAAGGATGAGGAGGGACTCGAAATAATAATTTACGATTGCATTTCCGCTGTCTGTTCTTAATTTATACAGAAAGTGAATGTTCCTTGGTATTCCTAAATATTTGTGGACACTTAAGGGGGTACATCTTCAGGAATTTATTTAACAAAAACTATAAGTCTGCCGTTTGGCCTGTATATTAAGGTATGTTTGAAGTAATACACCGAGTTTTTTTTTAGCTTTTTTATCGCAAGTATATGTAGAACGGGTTTCTATCTTGTAAAAGATTCATTTTATACAACGAAAACAGCTAAATTTTTAGTGAAAGTTGAGCATTTCTTCGAAACGCTGTCATTCTGCAAATTTTTATTTTTAGGGGTCTCTGTGGGGGTTAATAGAACAAACCTTAGTTTTTCCATTTTAGATGACTATAGCGACAGTGACGCACCCACAGTGAGGGTGCAGGGCCCTGGCACCCTCCAAAACAACGGGCTTCGTAAAAAGAAAGGAAAACTGGATTTTATTTTTTCAGCAAATTTTTATAACCAGAATTTGCATTAAAAATATTTTTATATCCGTTCACCTCAGCTCCCGCAGGATTAAATCCTGAGTGCGTCACTGATAACAGTCCCCACACCATCGCCTGATAGAAAAGAATTTGTTGAAGAAGCTTCCGCCTCCGACTATATCTGTGTATGTATATACGCGATAAAAGAGCTAAAAAAAATCTGAGCATTACTTCAAACATACCTGAATATGCAGGCAAAACGCAAGGCAGTATAAAGTTATAGTTTTTGTTAAATAAATTCCCGAAGATGGCGTTGACAAGCCCCTTCTTTCTGCATTCTGCAAAGGTGGATCGCGCTCTATGCTTGCGTAAGTTATATTTTAAAGTACGTTGAGTATCCTGAAGCCTCCAGCAGCAAATGCAATCACGGACACGTGGTCTTTCCATTAGCGATGGTACGTGGAAACTTGATGCTTCCAGAGGACGATGCGGTTCGTTACACGCGTACTGCAGATTATTGGAAATAATCGGACAGTGACTGCAACAATCGGATTAGCCTAGATGTCATCGACCATTGCGCTGCTCCCCATTCGTTATACCTGATTCCATTCGGCAACTTTTAGCTTACAATCCTCCGTGCGTCCGTTGCGTTCCTCTCGCCGTTATTGGCTCTCTACTGTCTGTTCTTGAAAGAAACGAAAAGCGGTTGTGTAGGTATTGGTCCTTTGTCAGGATTACAGATGGCACTCGTGATGGTTAGGTTGCCAGAATTGGAACGGACAAATGTGTCGTCGACTATGGCAGCTTAATTTGAATCAGTCACCTTGCGAGTCGGAGATTAAAGTTCGAAATATGATTCAATTGTTCAAATGGTCGATTTATTTTCGCTGTCAAGAATGTGTGATAACAGATCAAGTCTGTTATTTATAAATTTCCTAATTTGCTTAGGGCTGCCATACATAATATACTTATTATTTATTATTTCATTTTTTGTTTGGTGCTTTTACTATTACTACTAGGTACTCTTATTTGTTAGTCAGTTTTGGCTGCAGTGTCGGTTTTAGTTCAGTTTAGTTTAACTTGACTTCATTTTTTGTTTGGTGCTTTTACTATTACTACTAGGTACTCTTATTTGTTAGTCAGTTTTGGCTGCAGTGTCGGTTTTAGTTCAGTTTAGTTTAACTTGACTTTAGTTTTAGCTTAGTTTTCTCTATCTTTTCTTTGTAATGACATGCTCTGACACTTTATACAGACGTTAGGTATAATAACAGCTATTGCTGTGACTCGCCTTTTCACTATCCTGTATAATCAAATTGGTGTAATAAAGGCAGAAAATAAAATAAAATAAAATAAATAAATTTGTGATTTCGCTTCCTAAATTTGGCTAGCTAGGGACCGGCCTTAAATTGCGTAAGGGTAATTTTGATGATTTCTTACTCCCTCCCTACCCCAGTATAAGAATTCGTAAGATTTGATATTGCAACCCCCTTCTTAAGTAATATTTTCTACATTGAATTTTTTCAGTTATTAAAATTCTTCTAAAGGTTTATATAATTCATTTAACTCGGTTTCGGTGAATTTAAACTAAAACAACTTCACTGGAACATTAATGATAGAATTTTTATTTATTGAAAATTAGGTTAAAAAATATTACGTAAGACGCTACCTGACCCCCCCCCCCTACCCGCCTTGTAAGAAAACGTAAGAAATTCGGGACCCCCTCCCCCCCGAAAAGCCTTACGTGATTTAAGGACGACCCCCTACCAGTCTCAAAACTTCTATACATTTAATTCTGAAAAAGACATTGATTTTATTTTCCTTTAGGAAAAATTGATTTGTCTGATTTCTTCCTAATTCCCCCATTTGCCATGGAATCTTCGCTATGAACATCACGAAGTATTGAAACTTATTTTGCTGTGAACGTTGCCAAGTTAACGTATTTCAGTTTACATGATATAATCCACTTAAAAAAAATACCGCGTAAAGAAAGATACCGTGCATATGAAAAAATGGAGCATTCTATCTAGACCATGAAAACCTGTAAATATAATACGATTAAATCTCCTAGAAAGATAAGTAATACTTTTTCTTAGAATTAAAATGAAGTGTAGATTTTTGGAAAGGCAAAAGCAAATCGTGCAAATAAGAATGTAATTTTCTTCTAGACCGTGTTAAATCAAAATCGTATAAAAACAATTAAGTGCAATGGTACGTATATCACTTCACAGTTTACCTCCAGAATACGTCACCCACTATTAATTTAGCAGGTGATTACTCGACTTGAGGGATACCACAGTAGTCAATTTTAAGCTTTACTACCCTTGCAGAATTTACACGAGTATCCGTGTTGTTAGCACATGGCACGGAACACGTGTCAAGGTGTCGTAAAACTCGCTTGATTGTCATGGTCCTATCTTCGTCCCCCTCTTCTCGCTCCAACGCAACTATTCGAGGATTCGTGAAATTAGTCAGCTTCTTCGAAGATTCTGAATAGTTGAGTTTATTTAATGATTGAGAATGCAAAGGAATAAAGTAGGTGTACCTATTTGTGGAGTGCATTGATGGAATATTGCGAAGCACTTCCCCCAGATATTCAATTTTTTCTATCTCTAGTATCGACCGTCTAGAGACACACGTTTCTTCTTTGGCTGTCAATTTTTAATATTTCTTTGCCATACTTCAAATTAACATTATTTATTAAATAAAGAACTGATATGAAACCGCGTACAAACACATAAATACACTTCCTTCTCAAAAATCTTTCTTTGCCAACCAATTATTATTTTCATGTTTAGTTTAAATACCAAAACGTACACAGAATTATATGTACAAAACATATACGGGATGACCTTAAATAAAAACCATTGTTTTACCATTATATTGGTCACTAATACTATTTAGAAGTGCAGAAATACATTAGTAATACGACACGTAGTAAAGAAAAATTTTAAAAGCGTTCAATTATACATTTTATAAAAATTCTTCAGCCACTTTCTACAGGCAACTACTTTTCATACTTTCATTAGTGCTGCACGAAATTAAACGCTGTGAGAATGGTAATGATACGCGTCAAGCATCCCGATTGCCTTCATTCTCCCATAAATACTTGCAACACCTGTCCACTTTATTACAAACGTGAATTTCGAGTTTCCGCTATGATTCTCACCTATTCCAGGTGTTCGCAATTACAATTCACCTGGCAAGCAAGGCAAAATTAAATCTGCCATAGCTTCCAACGGATTCGTTTCACCGATACGCGTTTATTGAAATTAGAGGGCGAATCGTCCCGACGATTGACATTTAAAATGTAAATTCGAATTGGTTCAGTGAACGAAAACGGGGGCCTGGAAAAATTACTTTAATTACGCGCTGGGGGGAACTGTGATCGCGAAGTTCTCCGAGATTTTTATTATGAATGCCATTGTGCTTGGCGGCAAACTCGAAGCCCGCAAATCAGATTTAAATCAACGGTAATTAGGCACCTGATTCGCGTTGATCCAAAATTTGGTCCACGGCCAAGACGGATTGTCGGCTGTTCAATTTACGCGTGATCCGTTTGTTTTCGCGAAAATTGGATGCGACATCGTGATTCCCTGCGCTGCTTGGTAAATACCAAACTTCCCGATGCATTTTTGCATTTTGTAACAGCAATGGTAGTCGATGGAAGTTATTATATTAAACTTAAGTCAGTTCTCAACTTTGGGAGCGTATATTTTAGTGTTTTTAAAATAAAAAATGACCTAGAACAGATATATTGTTTGCCATTCAAGCGTATATATATATATATTAATAAACTACGGTTATTAAACTTTTAAAAACATTTTTTGTTAATCAAAGTGCACATACCTTCAGCTTCGATTGACAACTTCATCTCCTTGAATTCATTGAAATCTTCCGCCATTAGTATCCCATTCATTCTTAATTTCATTCTGCAGAAAGCTTTTCAAAAAGTTCTGACGTAGCCAATTGTCCCGAAGACGATTCCTCGTTCTACGTTCATGAAATAATTTATACGTTGCGCAATCTCGATTAATCCAATCCCTGCGCTGCCTTCCATCCACGTTCATCCTTAACCCTTTCAGAAATAATAAGCACTCACGCTTGGCCAAAGCTGCTGCACTCGCATACAGTATCTTCCAATACAAAAAAAAAAGTGGAAAGGATGGATCATAAAAGTCGTCGCGGAATGCAAGTATAATCCGCGCCGAGTATGCTTTGCTAATGAATAAATGCGTGAAAATTTTACGGCGTAATTGTTTAAGTGTACAGCCTTCCTCGCCCCCTGCAGCCGCGTCGCACGCATTATTAAAATAATCTTTGTTAGGTAGCGCAGTGTTAATAGGCTGGCATTACGTCGGGAATATCTCGTTAAACGGAAGCTGACATAATGAACGCGTGCTCGTTATAACATAATAAACACCGAGCCGTCTGCGTCTCTACCAGGGATTGAGTTTTAGGTAGAATAAATTTAGCAATGCGTAAAACGTCTGCAAATGAACGCCGTCAGTGTGAAAGATCGGGCGGAGTGGTGTGAGACCGTGGAAATTTCTGAAAGCCACGGTAATCCTCATTCTGGGGAGAAAGACGGCAAAAAAGAAAACACTTTTTAGACAGAGCTGAATTATATTTAGCAATTAGTCGCTTTTATGCCTTGTACAGGGGGTTTCAAATATCGCTTCATGCTTCGTGCCTGCGAGAGTGTGAATAGAACCTGCTGGCAGTGTTAGGAACCGCAAAGATCATAAACTGGGCTGCGAATATTTTTGTAAAGTATTATTGTTGAAAATGGGGGCGGAACGGTTTTGAGCTTGTTTCACGAATGAACGTCAATGACAAGTTGCAACAGAAATTTAGAAATTATTATAATAATAATAATCAGTTTTTGTTGCACCAGTAGACATTAAGAAAATAAAAAGAAAATAAAAGAAACAGATACATAGAAGAAGACGAGAAAGAGAAAAATATGTAATAGAGTTAGAAATTATATAGTGTATGTAAAAGTAGAAGTAGAGTGCAAAATTGTGCTCGTATAGAGCGTTCTATGGTCTCCTCTTTTATATGTTTCTCGGTACAGGTGTATTTTAGGGGATAATTATTTAAATAATTTGATTAAGTTAATCCTGATCTCGTTAAACCATGAATACATTTAATGTTTCAAATATGCTGCAGATAATGATAATTTTAATGACGTGGTGGCGTAGAATTTAATTTGTTTTGTAGGAAACGAAAATTATGTAGTGCTTTTACACTAAAAATAATGAACTTATAGTGATTATTTATATTACAGAATTTCAAATATCACATGCGCGTTATTATCACAAAGTAATGTGAACTATGATATTTGCAATCATAAATTAAGAACGTGATTTCGTTTCGTGATTCTTTCTTAACGCGTCGTGACAAAATTTGAAGTTGTTTTTTACAAATAGGGGTTGCAGGGTAAAGTTGAGAATAAGACTGAAAACGAGTTGAGAATTTTTTAAGGGAAGATGTACTTTATTTGGCAACAGTTATATATCTTGATAGCTCCTCTGAAAGTTTTAAAAAATAATAGTGTTCTGTTAGAAATAATCTAATAGTCTATTATCATTAATTCTGAAGTTCTGAACCGATTGCCGTAAGAACTGAACCTATACATACAAACAATATTACGAAATGGGGATAATTTAAAAGTGTCTTACAGATATAACGCCATATGTCGTATAAAGTCAAAAACCAGAAATTGGATCATTCTACTTAACGAACTTCCCAAATGAACATGAAACTTATAAAACGCTATTACAAGAACGCAGGATGCTATTAACCAGGCAGAGAAAAATTCAAAGTTTTGGAAAAGTTAGATCAACGTTATAAGCAGTTCACTGAATATCTATGGGACTATTTCGAAGAGACTGAATAACGAATAGGTACATTGGATCTCGTTCTCCTGTGTTTCTGTTATACTCGTTATATTTTTTTATAATCCAAGGTAAGCTCGAGTTATAATTACTCGAATAATTTTATGGAATAATCTGAATTTCTAATAAAATTACTAAAAAAAATTTAAATTGTAATAATCAAGATAACGCCATCAAAAGTATTATAATAAAATTCAAATTATCAAGTTTTATACCCTGTTAGCATTCATCATTCCTCTACTGATTTATTTATCAGGATATACTGCAAGCATTAAACGTTAGAAGGTACGGCATATTGATGCAGTGATTTTCGTTCACATATGTAAAGTGCTATTTACAGTGCCGTAATGTGGCAGAGTAAAACGAAAAGGCAACATAGCGTTGCGTATTTTTCTGGTACACGAAAAATCACAAAGGAAACGAACAGTTTTCCGAGGAAACAGAGACATGAAAGTGTCTGGATGATCGTAGGATATCAACGATATTCTGGCAATAGAAACCGCGCGAGTATTGCCCGAGTCTAGTTCCTTCCGTTGAACCTGCCTCTGAAATCCAGGATCAATATTATTTTTATAGAGCTGACGTTTGGCGTCTGATGTGTGTCGACGGTGGGGATCCAAGTGCTTTCATTTTGGGATATTTTTTTCTCAGGGTGAAATATGGGAGGACCGATATATGTGTTATATAAAATAGGCACAGGGTGCTCCACTTAATTCTCAGCAGCTTAATACCTCGAGATCTGCGCGATTACTTTTAATCATTCTTATTTCAATTTTTATAGATCTCTGGGGTCTATAATCCCTGTTAAGATTAAACCCCGTGCACACTGCCCTAGGGGGTGGAACAGGGATTAATTTAAAAATTTCAAATGAAAACCTAAATATAATCTGTCATTTTATGTAACCTGCATTACAAAAGGAGCAACTTTTGTTTGAGATTTTTTTTCCTTGTATATTAGGAATATTTCTCTTGGAAATTGATACGGAAGATCAAGCTTACGATAATTTCACAATTAACGAGGATCAATATTTGTAGAAATTTATTCAATTTTAGTATATGATTAAGAGCTTCCTTTCTATATTTCTTTGAGTTCTATTAAACAATCAAGAACCATCATAATCCATGGTTCTGAAATGGCTGTGCAATTTGCAAAAACTTTGTGACAAATGTTTCTACTTTTCGACAGGTCAGGGATTGCAACCGAAGAAGGTTTTACTCTGTACTTGATAGGATTCGAAGGGGATTATTTATTACGAAATTGTTGCAAACGTTGCATACATTCTTGAGCAAAATGCTAATTCTGTGCAAATACATTGCCTTTGAATTTTCCTGCAATTTCACTACGATCTTTCCGAGCAACTGAATATCTATCATAATGCCATACATTTTATTTTAACGAGAATTAACGTAACTTCTGTAAAGTGACCTAATTCCGATCAGAGAGGATTGTTAACATATTAAGGAGCACTCTGCACGGTATAAAGGAATATTGAAAACTTATCTTTTATTCTGCACACCAAGGAAAGGGAGATTTCGAACTATTGGAACTTTTAAGGAATTTGGGTTGTTCATTATGGTACAGATAGATATTTAAAACTCCCATGATGGAGGCCAAGACAAAACCGTCTTCAAGTCTGGTTGCAACTTCACAAAGTTGTAATGGTACTAAAACTTGGAATTCCAGCATCGTAGCCCGACGAAAGAACTTCGCAAACATTAACAGCTGTTTCGTCCGTGGGAAATCGGCTTCTCGAGTGCGACAGGTTCTAGTGGGATTTTTCTAAGAGCCATTATCATAGCGGCCAACTGATTCCTTCTAAAGTGTTCTGGAAGCTTCACACTGTCTGGATCGAGTGAATGAAATTATTGATCTATAAAGACATCTGGGTCTAGTTATGCAGAGAGCTACCAACCCCCAAAATGAAATTTATTTATTTACTTATTTTACGGGACGGGCCCATTAATTTAAAATAATATTAATTATACTAGGTACTCACTGTTAAAAGAACCATTAAAAAGCATTGTAAAACAACAACAAGGAATAAAATATACGCAATAGAATTAAAGCTATTTTTTCTAACCGTTAAAATCTTCATACTTCCACTCAGTTTCAGATCATTGAGGGTTGGTAACTTTCTACATGATTAGCCCTATTTAAATTTACGTTCCTCCCTAACAAAGAAAATACACGAGGTTTGGGTAAACGATTTGTTTGAAATTTAGAATATAATGCTTAATAATATCGTTTGCTTAATACGTATAATAAATAATGTGTCAAACACGCGGTACTAAAAAATTTGCGAGGAAATCGGATACTACGTGAACAGGTAACCGTAATCAAGTGCTGTGGCAACTCGACTCCATATACTATGTACTCACAAAAATATCTACTCACTCCTTACGTATAACATATTTTACTTATTTAAGTATTTTTAAGTTCAGAATTGCCTATTATAATTTAAATTGGTATAAATCTTGATTAATATTTTTTTAGTTAGTACCAGCTACCAAAAAAATGCTCAAAGAAATGTTAGAAGAATGGCGCAATATAAGCCCGAATTTCGCAGAAAATTAATTCAATCTACATGCACATAATAGATTAAAGCTTATAACAAAATCTCAGGAATATTAGAAGAATATTAACATATTGTAATTACGTTTGTGTAAATAAAATATATAATTTGGGGAAATATTTTTCTGCACCATCTTTCCTACAGATAATAATACTTCTAATGTAAATTAGAGTTACAAATTCTTTCTTTGCAGTCGATTTATGTGTAAAATATATGTTACATACAGGGTAACTGTATACTTTTACGTAGTATTCATTAGTATCTACTTCAATAAATTTCTTACGCGTAGCTTTATATACAAGCTCTCGAAAAAAAATTTTGAACTGGATTTTGTCGCAAAATATTGATTAGTGCACTCTGTGCATTTAATGCGTTAATTTACACGACATGAACCAACTGTCTGCACAATTTTAACGAAATTGGTGACTCGAATCTTGTGCACTTTTCAACTGACACCAAAGCTCAAGGAAAAGCATCGTTCCTGCGATGGTTTCTTAAAATACCCAAGGAGTACATTTCCAATTTCATCGAACGAATGTGTCACCTTCCGGGAAATTTTGTGTTGTTTTATCTGTGAAACTTTTTCTTCATCGCGCTCGCGTGACATCTGACAGTATCGGAGCATTCGATCGATTGCAGCGACGTCGATAAGAATTGCATTCGAAATGTTTCGTGGAGAAATTAATAATGAGGTATAAGGTCAACCTTTAACAATAATAGATTGGAATATTTATTTAATTTTAAAACTACAACTTAATTCATTACAAATAATGGTGAACATACTTATTCAGTTTGTAAACATTTTTGTCGCAAAACAATAATAAAATTACTGCTTCCTAGTGAAGAAGAAATAATATTTATCTTCGGCTTTCGAAAACTCTGTTGCACAGATTCGTGAAATTCTTTTATCTCGTACTTTCACTTATATGGAACATATATTAGAGCACATTAGGCGATGGTGGAATGGGTAGCAATCTCTCTATTCCCGAAGGAAAAGGGAAAGTGTAAATTGCAGTAAGTGCCGGTTATTCTGACGTTAGGATTAGGGGGGAAGAAAAAGTACGAACACGGAAGTGGCTTAATTGGTTGGGGCAGAATAGTAGAAAGATGACCAAGATAAAGGAAGATTCAATAAATGCTGGAACACTAGCATCTGATGCCCAATTGGACGGTTGTAATAGATTCTGGAAAAGTATAATGCCACCCCCATGTGTCCAATATAAAGGAAAGTACTATTATCCTGAAACCGTTCCTACGTACTTATCACTTAATTCAACATAAAGCTTCATTATTTTATTCAGCGTACACAGTGTCCCATAAAAGGGTCCACAGAATGAAATCTCGAGAGCCTGCACTTCTTGCATAATTTCGATAATAATTTAACATAACATAGATACCAAGCTAAATTTCTAACGACATTAAAAAATTGTTACTATCTAATACTGTGTTTCTGGAGCAATATTACATATTTCAGGTGATACGTATTCTTTGAATTTAATTTGTGCACAACTGCTAAAATCAGCTAGTGTCTCATTATTCTTAATTGTACAATATTTGTGAACTTTTATCATTTAATGTTGAGACTTTTAATTATTGCGCCTGTAATTATAAGCTTTTAATATTTTTTGGAGAATCAAATTCGAAATTAATTTTTTAACAGAAAAACGCTATTCCTGGAACTTTGATATATTCTTAAACTTATTTGTTGACAACCTGTAATTTAAAAAAATTACATATTTTTTTACAAATCTGACTCGTTCCCTGGACAATACAATAATAATAATTGTAAGATCGCTTCAAAATGATTTTCTCTCATCAATCTACAGCAAATATTCTCCCTTCATTTCCAAAATTTATTTCTATAAACAGCATTTCATTTTTAAATATTTTTCGTACAGAAAAGCAACTAATCGACAGCAGGTAGCTCTATTAACAAAGCATCTCGTACACAAAATTTTTGGAGCAGGTTAACACGTCCCGTGTCATTGGTGGCTCCTGGTATTTCTTGGAAGAGAAAATTTCATTAATAGGAAGAAGGTATTCCCCATTTCAATGTCGATATAGAAATAATAAGAAATAATAAGAAAAATTGAAATTACGAAGAATATAATTCAGCTTCTATTTTTCTGTAACTGAATATTGCAATCTACTTTTCTCAACACTTTTTACAGCCATATCAAAAATCTGACTTCCCACCGTGGCGTGTTAAAAGATGATGTATCAGAGACGACGCTCCTTCAAATATTATATTTGTAACAGTACATGGTACAGTAACCCGTGCGCCAATTTCTCGACTTATGGAGTTATGACGTGGCTGTCGTCAGCATTCTGATCTAAAGTCGGTTTCTTACTTCCGAACTGGAGTTCCTTTGTGCTTCCCACCGACGCTTTGCGGACCAGCCGAAGTTTCCTCCAAGGGAAGTTGCCTCGTGTCGCGGATACTTTTCTGACCGGAGTTGTTTGGTCTCCCTCGTGGGGACCAACACCCTGGAAGTGACAGCTTCCTTTTCCCCTTCTGGCTGCCCTTTTAAAGAAACTCGCGCGTGCCCTGGCAGAAATTAGTTCGCGGGCGACTTTTAATATCAGCCTTCCCTGGTTTCGGTCTTAATTGATGGATGGACTTTACGTGAGAAGATTATTGCAACAGCGGAAATTTAGTAGAAATGTAACTAAAAGATTTAGTCGTTGTTGAACTGTAAGCAGCTTCATATTCTTTTTTTTCTGACAGTGCAAGTAATACTTTGATATGAAGTATAAGCATTGGCTGGTTGGGAACGTGTAATAATTCTTAATAATTTGTGAATGTGAATAAAAGGAATTTGGTGAAAAGGAATTGGCTAAAATTAAATGGTGTTATTATTTATATTACATGTATTAGATCTCCTTATTTTAATAGAATAGAGGAGGAGAAGAAATTTGTTGGAAATTGTTGCAGATTAAATTTTCCTGTTTTAATATGATTTTACATTTGAAAATCAGTAATTTCTTTTTGTAGAACATTTTCGTTTCGACAAACAGTTTGAGATTAACTGTAGAAGTGCTGCGGTCTTCCACGAATGTGAATTCTTCTTATTAGACTTGCCATAAAGTTGTGGAATAGTATCGAACATTAGGCACCCACGCTTTTGTTTTTGTCGATAAAAGGTTTAAATACATAGATGTCTTCAAAACTATCTGTCAAAACGAAAAAGATTTTACAAAAAAAGTACTGAATTGCAAATGTAAAATCATATTAAAATAGGAAAATTTCATTGGCAACCATTCTCAACGAACTTCTCCACCTCTTCTACTTTATTAAAATAAAGAGAACAAATACATGTAATATTAATAATAATACAATTCAATATTAGTCAATATAGTGTTCGTTATTTCATTAATATTAATACTCCTATACTACTTCTTGTAATTAAGGATTCTCGAACATCCATCCTATAAAATTTCCCTCATTTTGACAAATGTCTCGACAAATATTAAAAATAATTTGTTTCTGCTCAGACATTACTATATATTTAAAACTGAAATAGTTTAGGATGAAGCTTTGGGTGAAGTTTGAACGGGTGTTTCAGAGCCTAAACCCTTTATCACAAACAACAGAAAGACACAACTCTAAAAATGTTTAAAATTGAACAAATTTACCATTTTAATAATAAAATAAATTTTCAGAAATCTGAGTTACCGAACTCAATTACAGCATCGTTCAACCTTAAACTACTCGCAACAGTTGTCCCTGCAGGACAATCCCAAAGATTGTGCCCAATCCGTGCAAAGGACTAGTGTAGCATAAGCAAAGTCCGCTCGTTCGTGATTCGCTGCGCCAGGTCGGTGCCTGGATGGTCCTTATTGCACAAATATTGTCTTACAGTGTTCCCCATCGAGCCGGCCAGCTACCCGTAAACTTCCACTCGAATCGATTTCAATTTGTAATGAATCTCTCGATAACCGGCGTCTGTCCTCGGGGCTCGCTAATCCCGAATGAACGAATCGCGAGCGGGAGCATCCTTGCCGTTTGAAAATTGTCTTCGTCCCATCGTCGGTAACCAATTCAGCTTTAATTCATTCTCGATGATTGCGCCTTTAGCCGTGGCTGCCCCCGAAAACTGCGAGACGACCTGCCTCCCTTGCCGTGGCAATAATTAAACAGCCTCGAACCCGTCACCCTCCTCTTTTTCCATTAATATTAACGAATCTGTTTCTGCACGCTGTTTCGCCTCATCAACCACTCGGCCGATTTATTCTTCCTCCACTCATTAAGGAGGACGTCTTGCTTCCACTCGAGGCGTAGGTATCCTCGCCAGCCATAAACTGCATACTTAATGCTGCTGGCACGGCATACTTCCACCCCCCCCCCCCTCCTCCTCCCTCCCCTTCTTTTGGAGCACGTGATTAGAATAAGTTTTTCTTTTGAACGGGGCCAAGCTGAGGGGGCATCCGATCTTCGACGCACGAAACCGCAATAATAAAATCCCCGAGGCGGATGGGACGTTAGTCGCGAAAGGTTCTCCCTGAGAATAGACAATCGAGGCTCCTATAGCGTCGCTTTATGGACGCCGATGTATAGAAACGATCGCGGAATCCTTTTGTACGTATCCCGGGGTAACTCGGATGCAGATCTCCCCGTGGAAAGAAAGCTTTGATGGAGCAGCAAGAGGTATTCTGGCCATTGCAGCGCGCCGTCGTGAAATTTCATATCGGGTGTGGGATCTAGTCTACTGGGTACACGATGGGAGAGCGTGGTCGTTGCTTCCTGGAGTGTGGATGCTTTGGAATTAAGAAGCAGGAAGAGCTTCCAGGCAACTTTGAATTGAGGCGTTTGATGGAAAAAGGGCACATAGGCTTATGTGCCCTTTTTCCTTAAATCATTTAAATCGACTCAGGTGTATGTATATATATATATATATATATATATATATACATACATATATATACATACACCTGATATATATATATATATACATATATATATATACATACACCTGAGTCGATTTAAACGATTTAAGGAAAAAGGGCACATAAGCCTATGTGCCCTTTTTCCATCAAACGCCTCAATTGTATTTGGTCAGAGCAGAATTTGTTCGCTCATTGTTTGGTGATGTCGGGGGTACGAAAATGTATTTTTTACGACAGCTACTTGTAATTTTAAGGGGAGCTTCCGGTGCAGAGCCCAAAAAAATAGGTGATGCTTAGGAATTAATTAAAGGAAAACTACTATATATAATTTAATGGGTCTTCTTGCATTGTATTAAGGATGTATTAAATTATAGAAATATATTTTTTGTTTTATAATTAATCATTGCAGACGGCAAATCGATGGGACCTGTATCTCCCAAAGTTATCATCCGATTCCACTGAAACTTTTTTATTTTGAAGAATATACTTCTGGCTAGGGGGAAACCAGAAAAATTACAAAATTATTTTTTTTTTTAGAAAATACTTAACGACACTTGAAGTTTGGAACCACCTTTTCCCTATATTTTTTGTCCTTTCAACGCCTTTGAAAATTATAAATTTTCAATTTTTTGTAATTTTGTCTGGGTTCCCCACTAGCCAGAAGTATATTCTTCAAAATAAAAAATGTTTCTGTCGAATCGGATTATAACTTTTGGAGATAAAGGTCCCACCGTTTTGAGAACACTGTTTCGAGGTAAACGCGTTTAAAGTTTTACGTGAGCGCCGAGTGGCCGGTTGTTCCCCATGCATTTGCCGCTAATCAAATGCCTATAACTTCGGGAATTTTACGAATTTCAACAAATCCTTTTAAACACGTATTCCTAAAAAGTTGCAGATTCGAAAAATGAGATATAAGAAAATCGACTTTTAGACCGGGATCTCCCATTAATGGGAAAATGGCAAATGGTCATGGATGACTGAGGAAAATACTTTGATTAATCTTTTCTAATGCCATGTGACTTTGAGGTAACGTATGTCATCTGGGTTTTATATGTTGCATTGGCTAATTCACAAAAGTTGCATTTTCAAATATTGTAACATAGGAATCACGAACATTTATTTTGTAATAAAATGTTTACGAAATGAAATTGAGATTAACCTGTTAGTTTATATTCAATCTTCAATGTCTGGCAATTTCCTAAAAATTTTGGCTACAGAGGGTTAGAATATTATGTAATATATTTTTATTTATAATAGAAACTTGGTTCAATAAAGCGAACGATGTTCCTTGTTAGGGCATTAGTTGTCTTTCTGTCTCACTTGTTTGGAACTGTAGGGCGTGTATTTTTTTAAGTGAGAGTTCAGAAGTCGAAAAGTGATAGAAATTTTCATAATTGTTGGGACATATTTTGGTGTATTTCTTAATTATAGCCAGTTTTGTACCCTGATAATATTCTTCAACTGATTTACTATCGTATTTGATTAATCATTTAAAGGCTATGATGTCAGCATTATTTCTTCTGTTCACCATCAAAGTTTAGACAATTTTGTTGAATTCCAAGGTGATTTAGTTGACATTGAATGTAGATTGCATCGAATCAAGCGTAGAAATTGAGAACTCGTTCGAAGTAAATAAGGAATACCAAACGAAGTGGAATATTTAAACCGTACAATCTTTTCAACCCTTTTGGTAAAACTTTAAATACAGATATCGCAATTTGAAACCAGAAATGAGTCTCAGAAACCACGTTGCAATGTTTAAAAAATTAATTGGCATTTTCAGTTAAATATTAAATGGATTTACCACCATCCAGGGAGAGAAGAAGCCTTCAGCAACTGGTCTCTCGAGCTTGAGAAGTTGATTTATTATGTTATGTAGAAAATTATGCAGATAGATGTGGCGAATGAAATAAAATAACAAATCGGCTGGATTACCGAAATACACTAAATAATATGTGTTTCAGTAAATTCAACAAAACATTTCTTCCACCTAAACTAAAATTGCTTATTAATTTATCCAAGTGGATGGTTTAATTTTCCACAGATATTAGGATGAAAATTAGAAAAGCAATTACTTTCACAATTGGTTTTCATGGAAGCCTCACTTCATTGTTTATTAGTCAACTTATGTGTTCACTATACTAACCGCAATTCTCACATCCCCCGAGTCCTGTTGCCCCGCATGGAGGCGCAGGCTCATCCATTACCCTTATCTTGTCAACTTCAGATCTACTTGAAAAGTCGAATAGGGCACCCGTTCCTTACCTGGACGTCAACGGCGCACAATACCTCGAGTATTCATTACGGGACGGAAGCGAATAATATTCTACTAAAAGCAGAAATCCAAGCGCGCTCCCTTCCTCTTTCCATTAGTCTGCCTTCTAGCTTGTTTATTTCGACACGATTTCTGAACGCGGAGTTAATTGCACTAGGAAGCTGTGTCTGAAGCTGGAACGTTTATCTCTTCGTTCGTCCTCTCGTCGTGTTTCATGCACTCGTTACAACTATCTTTGCGCAAACGAATCGCCAATTGCGTATAACCTTTCAGTCGAATAACATAGTTCGCTACCGGGGCGTGAAATTGTTGTGACACTGGTTTCTCGTGAGCGATCATCATCACATAGGTTCATACTACAGCTCAAAAGTATTTGATCACCTGTTACATGTATGTGTTCTACGTTTGATGAATGAGATAAAAAGAATACAACGCAATGTAGTAGATTATTTATAGCTTGCTTTATCAAATTGCTATTTCTTTTTTCTTAGTATATGTCTAATTTTGTCACTGTAATACAGAGATAAGGCTATTATTGTCGGTTTTATGTGATTCAACTGTTTAGATCCTAGTAACTTCATATTCAATTTCTCGCTTCAAAATTGTTTAATTATATTTTAACGTTTCGTTCATTACATTTTGTAATTGGCTATATTTTTTGCACGTTTTTTGTAACCAAGAAAACGTTTGAATCATCAAGATCAGCAATTACATTTCTTCAGAGATGGAACAGTTACGATTGCTTCAATTTGTAGGTCATGTTGGCATATGTGAAATAAAAATGGTTCTCGAATCGGCTGGAGTTAAGTTAAAAGACGTTGCTGAATCTGTTAGCTTTATGAGCTTGTTAAAAAGGAAGACAGGCATTTTCGGAGTTGTGATCTATGTAATTCGTTGAGGTACGTACACGTGGTTCGGAACTGATAACGATTGTAACTTACTTTTGCACAAGGAATCAGTTCATGTCTGTTTGTACCTTTCAGCCTCACCCTGAGTATTCGATTATATTCGATCAACACACGTTGCGCCAAAACCTCACAATTCGGAAATTCGAAAATTCGAAAACTCGAAAACTCGAAAATTCGAATATTCAAAAATTCAAAATTTGAAAATTCGAAAATTCGAAAATTCGAAGATTCGAAAATTCGAAAATCCGAAAATTCAAAAATTCAAAAATTCAAAAATTCATAAATTCAAAAATTCAAATATTCGAAGATTCGAAGATTTAATAATTCAAAGATTAAATAGTTCAAAGACCCAAGAATTCAAAGATTCAAAAATTAAAAAATTCGAAAATTCGTAAATTCCCTTCGTAACACCACCAGAGGAATGTCCAAACCCGAACGAAAGTGACACTACCCGCGGTTCATTAAATTCTAAAGTTAACCCTCAGCAATTAGGCGACGTTTTCCTGGAAAGGCAAAATTTGCAGTACTCGAGAAATTCATCCATTACCCGCATCCGGTCGACATCAAATCTTCTTCAGAAGTTTAACGGGATAATGTTCCTCGGCCGTGACGTCGCACCCACGGAGCAGCTTTACTATTTATTAAAAAGCGGGGCTTCTTGAAAAGATGAAGCGACTTTTGAGAACTGGTTAGCGAAAGCGCCAGCAGCGGCCCACCTTCCTGAATTATTTCTCCCTAGGACCAGCTCGCCTCGTTCATACGTAATACGTTTCCTCGTATATTTTCTTTCTGTTCTTGTGCGTGACGTACCGAATGGGAGTTCCCCCGGCCCCCACTCCCTTTCCCGGTACCTTTGACGCCCGTTGCAACCCTCGCTGGATGAATTTTCCGTAGCAGAGTGCACTGGAGAAGATGCTACTTCGCTGCCTCCTCAGGCATTTCTGTTTCTCTATTTACTCGATTGTTCATTATTTCGTATCATCCCCATAGGTTTCGTTTCTGGCTGATCTCGCTGGTTTCGTGTTAGGAACTTTGTCGGCATTCTATCGGACGGCCAGAAATTCCTGCTCGACAGAGGATGTTAAAGTAGACGTGGTACAGGTGGTTGCGTCACTCGATTCGTTTTTGTTGTCCTTTTATTAGGACTATGTATGTGTGATTAAACTAAAGTATTTGAAATGATCGTATAGCATAGCTGATGTTTTAATGTACGGTGTATAATAAAATTTTAAGGGTACAGTCGATAAAGGATAATTGTTTGTGAGTTGGTTTTGTGATTGGATGGTTACCGTGACTGATTGGAGTAGTTAGTATTGGTGATAACTTTGAACCATTCTTCAGTGGTAGTATTGTTTTCGAGTTTTTGCTTTTAAAATTATGAGGAGCTCATTACTGTGCAATGTGATCTTTAGCAGTTAATTTGATTGTGTTACAAAATTGGTTCGGCTTGGACTGTGGTTAATTTGGGGATTTTAAATCTTCAAGTTACTATAGATGTAGGTGTATTGTACCTTTGCATAACGTTTCTAAGTTGTTAACGACTCATTATAAAGTCTCTGTAAAGATAAAATACAGAATAACAACGCAGAACAGTATCGCAAATTTTTAAAGAGGAATCATTTCATTTGCGACAGTACTTAATTAATTGTCACGTAACTTGAAATGTAAATATAATTAATTAGGGTCCTCAATACGTTTGAATGTCACTGGTTATTGAGCTTTCACGAGTTAATGTTTTATATCGAATTTCCAATTATTCAAATCTCAAAATGAAACACAATTATTTAGGAATAACGTTCGATCCGTCGAAATTCAGCAGGAATTGACAGTTAGTAGATAAAATTCGCCAATGTGCAATGTGATCTTTAGGAGTTAATTTGATTGTGTTACAAAACTGGTTCGGCTTGTACTGTGGTTAATTTGAGGATTTTAAATCTTCAAGTTACTATAAATGTAAGTGTATTGTATCTTTGCATAACGTTTCTAAGTTGTTACGAAATAGTCGTAAAAATTTGTCAAGAATTGTCCCGAAAATAATAGTCCCAAAATTCGTCAGCACTTGTCTAACAGTCGCAAAAGTCGCAAAAATTCGCCAAAAATCGCTTATTAATAGAAAAGTCCAAAAATAACTTATTAATCAGTATTATAATCGTATTATCAGTAGGCACTTTCTGAGGAGTTGTAAAAATTCAGCAGCACTTACACTGTCATCAGAATTACCTAATAATTTCCGCACAGTTACAAGAATTCAGCACGAATGGTCTAACAATCACAAAAATTCGCCACTGTTTTCTTAGTAGCAGCATGAATTCACCCCTAATTGTCTAACTGTCGCAAAAATTCGCCAGAATCATCCTAACAGCCAGTAAAATTCGCCAGAAATCACTTTCACCTCCAACAACCCTCCGGCAATTGCCCAAGACTTTCCAAAATAAGGTCAAGAGGAGGGGTGGCATTCGTCGAGGGAGTCTCAAGGTCTGTTCACCGAATCACTGCCGAGGGTGCACCCGTGTGTTGCATAGTTAAAACTAATCATACGTAAGTGAGATCATCTAGGACGTTGTGATAGTGTTTCATCTGTTATTTGCCCCTGGGGGGCCGGGGAGGGGAGGGTGCCTGGAAGGGTGAGGCCGTTTCCCAGTGCAGAACATAAACGGCGAGTGTCTTCCCAGTAGTCGCGACTTCCACGCTGCAGCCAGCACTCTCGTTATCTTTGCTGCCTGACGTGGAAGCTACCGGCGTTTCTTGCGATTATTTCCAAGGCGGTAGTTCCATTAGAGATTCAAGGGGAAGTTCGTCATACCTTAAAGTTTCATGGACGCCGCGGCGCATTCGTGACACGTCCCTGGAACCTGCTCCACTATGTGCATCGTCCCCGTTAATAAGCAAACCTTTTTCCCTGCCCGTGTTAACGTGGCTTTCCGCGCGAAGTTTCACCGTGATGCCGCGTTTAATTAATTGGAGAGCGCGATGGCCGGCACCTTCTGAGTCACCTCTTTTCTTCCGAAGCCCATGTCACGTTGTACAATCTCAAAGCTTGCGCCAAATCATAGCATCGTACCATCTGGTGTCCCGCATTATCTCTGTGCATCAAAACCGATAGCTGCCACTCTTTTGAGACGTCACACCTGCTTGTTCATGATATAATCGACTCCCTGAAACTTCGTGCTTCTTTATGCTGCATCCGTTGCTCAAATTTGAGTTAAATGTAAGAATGTTCTGTTGTTGGGTGAAGTACTTGGGACTCAGACCTTCCGAGATTATGAAACCAGTGTGTTATTGATCCCTCGAGGTTTAATACTCGAAGACTTTTAATATGAATATTGGTACAGGTGTGATTGATGGTAATAATATATTTTGCTGGTAATATTTGTGGGAAAATACTTATGTCAGGCAAAAGAGGTTTGGCCATTGAGTCTGATGTAAAGTTTTTATAGAATTTGATATTATATTTTCTGGTTCATGTGAAACACAGGACACTTCTTCGGAGGGAAAACTGTTGAAGAAATTCCTTGAATTTTCCAGCTTTTTGATGGTAAAGCAATTAATTTAGCACAGCTTGAAGAAGGAACGGGGGACTAATTGCTTAAAACAGGACTAATTGACCTTTATGAGGCCTCTTGAATGAAGGAGAATGATATTTGTGTCAGATTGTCGTCCATTTAAGAATTGAAAATTCGTTCCGCTTATTTTGCTGATTATGACCGTCTAATGGCTCTTACCACACCTCTTAACACTTTAATGCTAAAAGAAATCTCATTTTTTATTCATTCATTCCTGTGTTATGCAGCAGTCTTGAACAAAGTTTCTACAAATTTCACGCCTTCACCTATACTCACAGACTTTTAATTGTAAGAATTACAAGTGAATAATCAGCATATCGTCATCGTTAAAAATTGTATAAACCAGAATTTGCGTACTGTTTATTATTTGAATGACCTCATTAGCCTTCCAGACTCTCCGTAGCACCTGGACGAGCAAACTTCTGTACACCCAGTGTTTGAGCTTTGAATCGTAAACTAGACGACTCGCTAACGCTCGAGCTTAAATCCCAGCTGTCGATTACTCTGATGAAATCGTTTAAACTCGAAAGGTGTCTCGATTAAACACTAAACAGACTCCATCAGTGAAACATAAATCGCAACGAAATGTATGTGAAAACGTAAAATAAAAAAAGGACAAAGTTTCAGGCTATAATACACCTAAATTAAAAATAACGACCCCCTTCAGCTTCACAATTTCATATCATCGCCATCGATTTACCAATTTCACGATGCAACGAAATCCAAAGCTTCTTTAACACACCTCGCTCCATAAATTTCATTAATCGAACCAATAACGCTTCTGCCCTTAAGCAAATTTCCATCACGTGGCAACAATTCGGTGGAAAGAGTAGAGGGGGATGGAGGATAGAGAGAGAGAGAGAGGGGTAGACGCTCGCACAAGGAAGTATGTTGGCGATATTGCGTCTTCCTTCTCAGCTTGCAATTTGCTTTCATTAGAGTGGCCCTGCTCCCTTCCCGGAATATCATCGACCCTTGATCACGATTTTATAGAAAACCAGGTTCGCCGAGGGCAGCCAGCATTCCCAAGGCCGACACGGGGCTAGGGGATGGGAACCGAGGCCTCGCTTAAAGCGTCGTTTTTATGGACAGCCAAGGGCGGCTCGTTGAAATTGCTATTGGTTACGCGCTGGTTTACGAGGCTGCCATTGGGTGTTTGCCGCTAAACAGCCAATGGAAAATTTCCGCTGGCCCCTCTGATTCCCACCGTAAAGCTGCACCGGTCGCACTCATCGGGGTTTATCGACCTAAGTTGCACCCTTACGTGTACATCGACTGGTGTTCCCCGCGAGTTAACAGCGGATCGGTCATTACCACACTGCAAATTTCGCGAACGGTTCTCCCGGTGGGGTTGCGCGCAAAAGGGGGTATAGTGATCACGAGGTACCACAGACAATCGATTACAAAATTCGAAACCAAATGAACTCTCGAAATTGTGCTCTCCGGCCCGTTGGCGCGTATTTAGGCAGGGGATAGTGGCGGGCGAAGGACTGCGAATGGCGCCTGAAGTTTCTTTAGGGGGGGTTTCGACCTTTGAGCTGGCTGCAAGTGGTCTGGGATCGCTTCGACTGTGCTATGAGAAGTATAAGGGGTTGGAACGGGCAGTGGGAAGAGGGCTGCTAACTCTGAATAACGTATCGCGGCTGGCAGAGATATACTGACTAATCTGAGACACGCTGAAGTGGCGTGTTAAGGTCTGGGCACACATATCAGTTCCGTGACGGGTCAGTGATGTAGGCGTCAATGGTCTCTTTGTTTCAGTGTCAGTAACTGGGGGAGATTTATGATGAGGGAGTACTAGAGTAACGAAGAAACCGTTTACACTGACGGCACTGGACCGTCACGGAGCTGATATGTGTGTCCAGACATTAAAGGGATGTTTTTAAAGGTGCAAAGTACTAAATGTTTGGCGTGGTGCATTCGTCATTTGTCACGGGACTGCAGTTAATGCACTGGCGTCCAAAAAGTGTGCTGTAACCTCCCTCGGGTCTTTACTCGGCGACAAGAGACTCAAGGGTCCTACTGACGTTCTTCCCGGCTACTTTCACAACATGACTTTATCTTTACAAGGCACTGTGCATGCGAGGGCCACGAGATTGCCCTTGGAGGGACTATCGTTGGGTGCTGTTTAAATCGTCTGAATGACAAAATATGGAGGAGGCTCCCAGCAGATACCCCGCATGTCAGAGATGGACATACAATTATCTAAACAAAAATTTCAAATTCGAATAAAAGAGAAAAATTTTATTCGACCTTCGTCGTATAAAGATAACCCCGAAGTATCTTTATTCGAAGCATTGAATCGACTCCTTGTGTTTTAGTGTTTTCCCCGTGAAAATGGTATCAAACTCGACATAATTCGGACTACAATCAATGAAGTTAGACGAAAAATTGGTTTGCAGAATTTAAAACCTACTTCACTAGAAATTGTCCGATTTGCATGATATTTTGTCATTTTAATCGGGAGAATGTCAGGAATCTATTGATGTTACTTTCAGAACGATACGACGGAAAATAAAGAGCTTTAATTTCTGTAAAATTGGTGACACGTGGCGGAGCGACTGTAGTAGGGGACCGTTTTCTCGCTCGTCTCAGCCATTGAACGACCCAGGCGCCTGCCGAAATTATTAGAAGACTTGGAATAAAGATACAGCTAAAGTAGAAAAAGTTATTCGAAGCTCAAAGTGAAAGGCCTTCGAATAAGATACTTTGGGGTTATTCGAACTTCGAATAACGAATAAAGATAAAATATGTTTTATTCGATTTGTTATTTAAATAATTTTTTTATTTTTTTATTTAATAATTCCCATCTCTGTCGCATGTATCAGACTACCTAAGGGATTACATACCCTTGCCGAGTCAGAAAATAGGGTCATAAAAATCACCCTAATTTCCGACCTGTCAAGGTTGTGTAACCCCTTGAGTTACTTCGTATTAGCAGCACTTCTTCTAAAAAAGAAGAGTTTCGGTTAATAAGAGGATTAAAATCTACTATAATAGGGTAGTTTGAAATGTGACACCATATATGGTCGACTACCGACTTATTCTCCTCAAAGGTTTAATAGCCTCGAGAACACAGATTGTAACTCCTCGGCTAGTACACCTTAAATATTTAACAAGAAACAGATGTGTAGTGTAATTTATGATTTTGTTGTATTTTAAAATTATCCCAGTCTAAGTAACTTTGAATTTTAATGCTTTTCAGTGACAACTAGTTGCTTACTTTAGTGTTGTTAGTAATGAATAACTTATAACTCATTTGGTAACTGATGACTAGGTGTTACATCACCTGTTCTGTTTTCAATGGTAGATAGAACTCTGGCAAAGACGTGGCTTTAGTACAGGCTCGAAATCTCTGTTAAACGCACAAGCCTCAGGAAACGTTTGCGCTAATTTCTGTCTTGCACTTTGAGAACTTCTATGATTATGACACGTCTGTTTGCTACTGAAGGCAGAAGATCCGAAAATTCTAAACTCTGAGTAGTAGAACGTTATCTCTCTGTACAGAATGTTCTATATTCCTATTAAATGCTAATTCCGCGCGAGACTCTTCAGCTTCAAAATGGCGAGCGATTGGGAAACATGTCGTCAAGTTTCTTAGTACATTAGTAGCAATACTGTGTATTTATTATATTATTATGATCTATTTTGCATATCTTCGTGTAACATTTTTCAACGCCAAAAAAGAAGCTGCTCAAAATTATGCGATTTTCTTCAAAAAGTGCATTTGCAGCTTCCAGTTCACGATTTCTACAATTTTTGGGGGTGAAATCACCCCTTGATAAAAATTCAGAATTTTCTTTTCCGTGGAATATCTCGAGAACAGTGAGAGATATTAAAAAGAAGTTTAAACAAAATTTGCATCGTTTTCTTATATCTACAAAACCAAGTAAAAATAATTTTCGAAAAATCCATATTTCTCAAGTTACCCCCACCACCAATCCTTAAATAGAAAATTATTTTTATGCAGTTTTGTAGATATGAAAAAAGATGCAAGTTCTGTTTTAGTCGTTACTCTACTTGCACACCGAGTTTCATAATTTTCTGAACTTCCCGATTTCCGAACGTCCCTTCTAAGTTCCTCACAATTCCACTTTCTTTTCCCCCTCTTTCATCTCAACGTACAGTTAAAAGAAACATATACCCCAAATCTATTAATATTCTCAAATAATAGTTTCATTGCTGAACGGCGTCTTTCAATTTTTCTCAACCAGCCCAGGCACACAATGGCAAAACTGCCTATTAAAAGGGATAGTCTCCTATCCTTGAAACTGCGCGCCCTACACGCTATCTAAAGTGTTACGACGCTGGTCGTACTATTTTCTTGGACTGTTTCATAACAGGAATCAAATTACACATCTAATCCATTACGTTCCGCATATCACGGCGGCCGTGTGTAGGTGCTCAGGCCAACGGCGACTTATCGAGGCGACTGTAAACGAGATTGTAGTTCCCCAGTTTGCTGGGATGCTTAAAGGTTCAAAGAACTTTGATCGCTGGCCGAGACGCCGGACCAGCAATCGTGTAATGGCGACAGAGCATGGCGAGGAGCGATATATAGATGGAACTGCTGTCCTCCGTGGATCTTTTAATCACTCGAAAGGGAACACGGTGCTTTATTTCTTTCGCGAGCAGGATGCTTTTGTAACAAGCTACCGGGGATTTCAGCGCGGTGAAAAGATTGCCGACCATTCAAGATCGGCGATAGAGACCGATTTAAAGACCCGTTTGGGAATTGTATCTCACTGTAGCCATTCAGCGAAGGGGATGCGCCAAGATTAGATCACATATCTCGTTGAAATGTTGTGTGTACGTAGCGAACACTGTGCGTGAAGATGTGTAAAATGCACGGGGCGTAGAGATAATAAATTTCGATGAAAATTCGGTTGGAAGTTTTCTCTACTCTTGACCCTCGATATGTGCACTCATGCTTGAACGGGAAACCGTAATCAGCTTGCACATTGACTGGAAATCATGTATTAACTTCAAATGTGTGTTTACATTTTAGTTATTTTTGTTATTTCTATGATTAGTTATTTGAATTGCTACCTGCGTACATATTTAATGTAGGATTTGGAAATGGTACAGCTTAGACATTTATTTTCTCACGATATTTTGAGCAACGCGCTCTGTACATTCACGCATTTTTGTATGTGGCGTGGACTATTTGGTTAAATGCAAGATTTTAGACAAACCGGAAATCTGAACCTCGTAGAACACTAGAGCTATCGACAATTAATGTATAGGTACCTATTTCTACAAGACCAGTCAATCTGGCTAGTTATTTATCAAATACATTATACAAGGAAAATAAATCTTTATTCTTATTTTTTAATTTTTATACTGTTAAAAATTATATACATAATATTATACATATGTATACTACTTAGAAATCCACTTTTTTCATACTTAAAAATAGTACATTTATTATCAAGTTTTAAATCAGTCATTGTGACTGGTTTGGTAGTTCTAGTGTTTAAGGGGATTGATTTGTAAGCAACACTAAGATCCTTATTCAATTTTGTTGGCATACATTAGTGGGATTTCTGATGCTGTGAACGAACAATTAACTACGAAAGTATCTGCCCACCATATATGTTAACATATTTTACATATTAAATCGACTTAAAAGTAAGATTTGGCAATTCTAATTCACATTAATATAAACCTCGATTAACGAACAAATAACAAATTTTACACCTTCTGTTTGACGAGTAACCTCTTAAATGTGCAGAAATTAGGACATTCACCTTATATCCTCCGTTGGAAAAATTCGTGTACATCTGTTTCGACTTAATTGAGTGTCTTATTTGGTCAGTCTGCTTGAGAAAGACTTCCCAGCACTCAGGACGGGGTCAGCTATTGTAAGAGCTGAGACTTCCTCAGGCTGCAAGGTACATAAAGCTAGACAGTAATTGTTTCTGATAAGCGCAGTAACATCCGCTACCGTGTGTTCACATCTGCTACACAATAACCTCAGGATAAGAATCTTCCATAAAAACATTGGTGATAAACGTTTCGTCTTAAGAACGGCGCATTAAATAAGCTTGATGAGCTTGTGGATTAGTAGGGTATCAGTCGGAATGGGGAACAAGAATCACAGTGAAATTGTTCAATCCCGATTTAAATTTCGAGTTCCTCTGGCCACAAATGGATAGTAAATAATATCGAACAGTTGAAAAACAAAGGTTGCCTTCTTGCAAATTCAAAACTCAAGGGTTACAATAGTTTGGGACCTTCAAAAAATTAATTTCTGATTAATTAGTGTCATAAATTTCAGTTCTTGGCATCATATTATTTACCTGGACTCGACTCGTACATAATCTATTCTGAGACAGTGAAAATTAATTTCCAAGGATTTCGAAACAATTTTCAAGAGGAAAATAGAAAACTTTGCCTTCTGTAGAAAATTCCTTAATGTGGAATCGTTGTGTATTTGTCATTGGCCTTCCTATCAAAACATAGTTAATTCAAAATGAGATTGTAATTTGGAATACTACGACTTCTACCGTAGCGTAGGTCAATCTACCAATAAGAAGGGATGAAAGCAAATATTCAGCTGTCAGTCAGAGTGATATCGTTCGAACGAAACGTGATCGTTTATTTTAGAGACTATATTTGATCATTTTGCAACGAGTTTTCACAAAGAGAATGTTGGAAACGCTTTCGAAGTGCAATCCTTTGATCGACCACTGTACTAGATATATTTGTTACGTGTTTATTTATTTGCGACGTTTGTTATTCGACTTCAGTACATCCTGTTCACCATTCCAACACATTCGACTTCTATCAACGTTTTAAGAGACGAGTGAGTGGTTGGAAAAAAATGATCAGCAACCACTCATGATTTCGGTCATTGCCAGGAGCATTTGACATCTAATTTAAAAAATTATTTTCAAATAAATTTAAATTCACTTACACATTCTATAGTGTCTTTCTATAGGTATCTTTCTTCCTGATCTTTTCAAAGTTCTGAATTTTTTATTTGTTAGACAGCTTCCACCTTGGATTTTCTGAAATTTAAAATTTCAAACTTTTCCTTACACCTTTTTATTCTTCAGTTCCTTACATTTCTGAGTGCTTTATTTTTTAGACCGCTCTCCTCCTCAGTTTTTTTAAATTTGGGGTATTTTATTCCTTAGTCCTCTTCGTTCTTGGTTTTTCTCTGAACTTCTAAGTACATTTTTTACACCTCCGGCTTCTTGATTTCATTAAATTTCTGATTAATTTATTTTTGTTACCTCTTCCTCCTTATTTTTTCTAAATTTCTGCGTAATTTATTGTCTAGCCCTCATCCTTCTTGGTTTTCTAAATTTCTCAGTACTTTATACTTTAGATCTCTTCGTTCTTAATTTTTTTGAAACTTCGAAGTACTTTATTATTTAGTTCTCTTGGTTCTTGGTATTTTTCTGAACTTCTAAGTACATTTTTTACACCTCCGGCTTCTTGATTTCTTTAAATTTCTAATTAATTAATTTTTTTTACCTCTTCCTCCTTAGTTTTTCTAAACTTCTGTGCAATTTATTCTCCACCCCTCATCCTTTTTGGGTTTTCTAAATTTCTCAGTACTTTATACTTTACATCCTTTCCTCAATTTTTTTTCAACTTCTAAGTTGTTCATCCTTTAGCCCTCTACCTTCTTGATTTTTTCTAAATTTCTCAGCACTGTATACTTTAGATGTCCTCCTCTCAATTTTATTAAATTCCTAAATACTTTATCCTCTAGATCTTTTCCTTTTTAGTGTTCCTAAACTTCTTCGTTGCCCATCGAAAATTTAATCGCAAAGTATCTAATGTCAGCCCTTATCCTCCTTTAATAGAAACAATAGACGACTGTATTCTGATGCCGGTACTTTATAATGAGTTTACAGACTAACAACTCCGAATCTCGTTCCATCGCGCTGTGTCCAACCGCCCAATAAAAACTGTTTGTTATCAAAAGTTGGTTCCCGAGGCAAGTCGAAACGCAGCGGCTTGCCGCGGTATATGCTCGCTTTAGGAGGAGATGCAGATCGTCAGGCGTCTATGGATAGAAATTTTCAAGGGGCCGGAGGGGGGAACGACATCGTCAAGTTTTATATTCAGCGATTTCAGTACCGAAGTACAATCTCGCGTTCGATATCGCAATCCGCGGATACACACGACACGCATACGAAATTAGTTTCTCTATAAAGCCACGTCGTAGCTTTGTATGTTACGAGTTTGAGTGTGGATGTTTGCATCAATATCCTGAAATTACAATTTCGTAATTAGCAGGAAGATCGATCGAAAGCAATGAGGCAAAACGGCCGCACATCTTGGCTCGGGATACCGCTATTTTGTAATTAGATTTGCTTGTTTTGACGTGCAGCCGAACGACGCTTCCAATATTAATCAGCCGTACGTATTACATACTATATGTGTAGTGCTCATAAGTGTTTGTCCATGTGTAGGAGCATTATTTATCGTTATAACAAGTCAAACGGAGTGGGGTGTATAAGGAAATATACAGGGTACGGTCGAAATTGTAGTACAATCAGGAAGCAGATGACTTCTTGTAGAAAAGTAAGTCGAAAGGGGAAAGTAAAATTCATTCTTACAGGGCTTCGTTTTCGGGTACGTGTGCATCTGACTATGAATTTGTAGAATTTAATAGTAAATCTGGTACAGCTGCTGATGAAATGAATTCTTGGACGGAAATAAGTCAAAATTGTCGAACCCCATTTTTTTTATTAAAGTTTTCTTTTCATGAAAATCGAGCTTGAATATATAATCACTAAAATCTTTGCTGCTCCATCTTAGTTTATTGCTCGAAGTCATTTTTCTCAGAAGCTACGCAGCTACGTAAACAAAATCGTTTTATATTTTTCACTTGCTGTTTCGCGAGGATTATACCACGTTTATCAGACACCCTGTATTATTAAACCACGTTAAATGTTCTATTGTGAATAAAAAAAATTTGTAAAACATAATGTTGAGAGAACCTGTTTTGGGTATTTTGGAATCCAGAAACACTTGAAATGTTTTTCACTTGTTAAATCACACCCTATATTTTAGCCTTTATTTTACAATGATTGCACGATTTATATTCAAAATTTTCCAAGCCCCTTTCGTCGTATTGCTCTGAAGCAAGCGGCACAATTTATGCGAATATATATAAGGGTAACAGAGTACACCTATATGTAAAGAGGAACTCGTTATTGTTGGAGATGATTCGCTCGATAGGGAAAGCATTGGAACGCAGTTCTTGAAGATTCACGCGGGAAATATACATATGTATGGAATTCCATTCGGATTCGAGAGGGTCCGCTTTTTTCTCCCATCCGCATAATTTGTTACTTGTGTCTTTCATGTTCGACGAGACGTTGTGATTGGTTCCAGGGAATTCGTCATCCCTCTAAATCTAGCCAGTAACAAATTATCAGTGCTTCTTGGCTGTCAATTTCGAATTGGAGAGTTTTGTTTGGCTAAATTGAATGAAATATGTAATCGTGACTCTTAAACAAAACTGAATTGTTGATCCAATAATTAAAAGTAAAATATTAATTAACGTTTCTGAAGAGATAATTTATACATTTAAATACCTACTTTCGTAGTCTGTTTTATAATAAATAAAATGATCGTATATAGTCGAAATTGTAATGAAAAATAATAACTAAAAAGTGTGGAGCCTTCACTTTTTGGGAATGGAAAGTTATAAATTCACGAAATAATAAATTTGCAACATTATGTTCGATATTAAAATGATCTATTTAGTAATTAACATGTGACTAATAGACACACCAAGTGGTATGTATGAAACAATACAACAAATGGTCCAATTTGAAACGAAGTGTAGAATTACAAACGTGTGCCTGACCATATACAGGGGTTTTCTACTTGCTGGCCTTGGTAGAAACACTTCTCAAACAGCGTTAATAAAAGGGATACCTGTTTCGTAATTCTTTCCCACTATTTTCCAATTGTGTATGATGATTTTGCTGGTGGGGACATATGCTATAACGCAAAATATTTATAAATATACATTCCCTCGTTCCCACGTTCGTGACCACGCGTTATTTATTTGTGACATTTCGATTTCTCGTAACAAACCAACGGCACATGCATGTGAGATTAACAATTTTGCATTTTATTTTACCTTTTTGAAATGTTGCCATCGGATACCTTACGGAGTATTCAAAACAGTAAATTGATCCCTTTATTACAATTTTTATGGACCCAATTGAAAACAACTGTATTGAATGAAATAAGTTAATATGTAATGTGGTTTCTGGTAGGCAGTGCTCCAAATGCATTATAACGTCCCCTTGAAACTAAGCAACACCTATGAAATAAAAATTCCCTATCCCTCTGAATTTTAGAAATATTAACCCATAATACTCTTAATTTCACACCCTATTAATAATCAAGCAATAATGTAAACAAAACTTAATTACATTTACTTGGAAGCCGGGAAAAGGAGACACAGATATATAATTTTTTGTGGAATAAGATATAGGTAGAAATCACACCAAATTTTTTCCACTAAAAGGTATACGCACTTATTAATTAGGGTTTCCCGAATTTGGAATGAAAAATAATAATTATTGTTGAATTAAGGTTTCAATTTTTTAATAATTACGAAGAAGGGCGATTTCTTCAATGGAAATTTAATATTGATTTTTCTAATGATCCCCTTTTGGTAAAAAAATACAACATTAAATATACCAGAATTGAAGTACCTCTGCCTATAATCTATTTTCAAAATCTGATCCAGATTCAGCTTCGTACAGAGATCTCCTATCAACAGTAATAATTCCTTTAGGAATTATTATATTGTACGAAGATTGTAAATATTATAATTCGTTAAATTTTAATTTCAGTGTGTGAGAGTTGCGTAGTAAGTAACGAAGTGCTTGTCTATGAAGACGTGATTAACTTATAATTCCTATCAAGTATTCGTAACTTATTAAACTCTTAAAATGTTAAATCATTAAATATAATTTCCAGCAAAAACCTACAATATTCCACTCAAAATTTAGGAAAATCGAATCCATAAATATACCCCCTCTTTCCACATACCTTCTTCTACAAACATTCCTGAATTTGTATTTTTCTTCAAGCCTCTATGTGCACGCAACTGCTTCAATATCGATAGCCGTCGTAACGAACACACGTTCCTTGCCTGTCGATCTCAAGCAACTGATTTCTCTCATTGGGAAATTGGTCAATGACGGTGGCAGTTTATCTTCTCTCATTTCTGTGTGCTCCGTATATAGCCTCGTGCAGCGGGAGAAAAAAATGTTTCGAATCTCACTGCACGGTGGAGTGCCCGTTCGTGGAAGCACACGGCGCGATAAATTCCAGACATTTTCCGCAAAGTGGAGGAAAAGATCGCGGGATTCCTGATCGACTGGCTTTTTCCAAGAAGAGCTCCGGCAATGCGTCATTTCCTAGCTTCCCCGCTCTCGCGGGAATATATCGTGCGAAATTTGTTTCGCGATTTTCCCGCAACATTATCGCCCCCCTCCCTCCGTGTATTCTTCTTCTCCATGATTCGATTTTACTCATCCCGTTCTCGCTACGAATACTCGAGCACGCTTGAACGAAAGTCTACATCGGTTCATAGAATTTTCCTGACTTGCCATAGATTTATAATTTATGAAAGTTTATAAGTGAATTGTTCAAAGGACTTGAAGTTATAGAAGTAATGGCAGAGACGGATTTGTGTACTGGCTAAGTAGACTGCAATTTTCTTAGGGCGGGAAATTTTGGGGGTGGGAAATTTTAAGCAAAAGGAATTGAAGAAGGTTAACTCACTTTTATTTCATCTAGCAAATTAGCAATAGCACAGATGTGAGTTGCCATTTTTAATTTATTTTAAAATTGTCTCAACTCTTTTAAATTAAAATATTCTATGACATTTCGCGGAAATGGCGGCAGACGGTCGTTAGTCTAGGGACGCCAATCTCAAAATCCGCCTCTTCTATTAATAAGGTTTGAGGAAATTCGAAAGTCCATGGCAGAATCATTGTAAATTTTGACTTGGCTGTTCGTAGATTTATTTGCGTGTTCATTAAAAAATATCGTTTGTAAATTAACAAGTGCATCCGAATTTTGTTTAATAAATATTCAACTCTAATATAAGAATTTACGATTCCTATATTAGAATAATTGAAAGTGCAACATTTGCTCATTATCATCTGCAATATAAAATGTGAGTAGTACAGTATGTTCCCTCAAAACGACTCAATGTCACATGGCGTTATAGGGTGTTGAAAGAAGCTTCGAGTGCAAAGGGTGAAAGCACGTAAGCAAAGAAAAAGTACGTCTTCTCCGTCGCCCATCGAAACACGCGCAAGTTTCGTGTGCACAAGCAGGAGGCTGCCATTGGAGAGAGCCTCGAAGGAGTCGCGGAAGTTTGTGAAAGTCGCGGCAGCGAATAACAAAATCTTCACGAGTCGCTGGCTCCGTTTTCATTCGACGGAGTCCTGACGATAAACGAGACGCCTCGCGAAGTATCAATCATATGAATTGCATCGATCCGGAGTCCGCGAGCATAGAACGCGTGGCGGATGTGAAACGGTGAAACTCGAGTTTACGAGGCGATCGAGGAAACAAGGTAGACTCTGCGTCAAAATCGATGCGCCCCTTAAGCGCCGACCGGAACAGATAAGTTCAGCGTGAAGCGGCGCGGGCGATAAATCGGCGAGCCTAAGGTACAGAGAATTATACACGGCGAATGATTTTATCCGCCTGTGTGCATAGGAATATTTTAAAGAAAGTTTTCGGCCGCGTTTAAAGCAGATTTTGCGCGAACAATCTTAGAAAATTGCTGATGTTTCTGTCTAGCGAGACGATTGCTTATTGCTTTTAATGTTTTCAAGTAGGTTTTGAAGTGGAACAAGTTGTCGAAGAAAAGGGAGGGTATTATGGGGTGACTAGTTTTTGGAACAGATTCACAGACTTTCTTTCCGTCTTTCTTAAACTAGTACTATATCTGACAAGTGAATGCATTATATCTGAAATGATGAAATAATATGTTGTGTAGAAGGACCCTTAGATTTGCATCGTTTCTGGGAATTCATTGTGGTATGAAAAATGGAAAAGGGTAGAGTTCTCGATGTTATCAAAAATTCTTCGGTTAGAAAGAGAAGAAGTCAGCTGAGTAATTTTAAAGTTAACTTGTTAACTGTGTAACACGAGTTCACTTGTTATATGATATCAATAATAATAATAATCGCCTTTGTGGCGCCGAGACAAATGAAAAAATGTGACAGAAATAAATCTAATTAATAAAAATGATCTGTTTTGAAGACATCGTGAGAATTTAATAATAATAATAATAATCGCCTTTGTTGCGCCGAGACAAATGAAAAATGTGAGACAGAAATAAATCTAATAAATAAAAATTATCTGTTTTGAAGACATCGTGAGAATTTAATAATTAGTACACTCTTATGAGGGGAGAAAATATATGAAGCATTTGCTCTCGTCAAAACGAATTAATACTCTTTTTCTTGTTTACAAGGAAGTATTTACACATGGAAGTATTTACGCGGGATGTTTCTTGTCGAGAAATGACTCACTTAACAGATTAATTACACTGGAGTGGAGTGTAATTTGAATTAGGGATACAATGTTATATTATGGATTTTAAATTAAATGAATTGCAGTAAATTACTAAATAATGAATTAACATTGATGTTTAGGTGAACCACTTATACCGTTCAGGATAACAAATAAATTTCTCTACAATCCAGTTTTACAAACCCCTATCGGTAAAATTATTTCCCTCCCGAACATATCTATAAAAAGAATCGTATAATAACCTCAATCAAACAAAGTACAATTCGTCGCTCATTAAATATTACACAAGCCTTACCAAAAACGTTCCACGAAAAGTGGACCAATTGCATAACACTTGTCTAACTTTATTCCTCATTGAAAGAAAAACAAACCGCAAAGGAAGCTTCAATTCTACTTGTACATCCTAGATGCATTGAATTTCATCGCTGATTCGTTTCATAAAAATACATTCTAAAAGAGGTGCTCCATTTCCATACGGGCTACTAAAATTCAACTCGAACTGTCGCCTTGCATTTAACTGGGAATCAATACCGATCCTGTTATATACATACTCTTAAAAAAATACCTTGTATGAATTAAGTACATAGAGCGAAGAAGGTAAATGGTGACGTATTAGCATTGAAACAAGTTCTGAAGGGGACGAGCTGAATGCAAATGCGCGATTCCAATGATTCAGCCGATAATTGGAAAAGCTCCAAGAGTTCAGGGATCGGGGGAAGTTATTCTACCCTCCGAACAGGAGGAAAGAGAGGAAGAGAAAGCAGGAAGCGGTAGCAAGGACAAATCCCACGGATAAGCATAGCGATGGTCAACAAGTTTTATGGTAGATATCACTTACGGTGATTAAATGGTGAAACACGAGCAGTCACCTTCAAAATCCCCTAGCTCGAGCTCGTGTGAAACATATCTATCTCAAAGGTAGCCGGGGTAAATTTTTAATGTAATTCGTAGGGGCTTATTGGGGATTGAGAACCAACCGCAATGCCTTGGATATGATTAACATTGCGAAGTATACATTCGATTAATCAGAAGTTTCCCTAATTTGTTCTATCACCAATGTTGTTACGAATATCGTTGCTTTGCATTAAGACGATGCGACATGCAGTGGGGGACAAAAGTATGTATGTGGACACGTTTAAAATCGTATAACTTGTTCAAAATTGGTCCAAACAACTTGAGTTTCTTTGCGAAGCTAGGAGGATTAGTTTGCTGAGTGACGTGTTTCGTCGTTTTGAAAAAATATGCAATTGGTCGGAATAGCAAAAGAAAATAGATGAAAGAAAATTAAAAAATTGCCTTTTGTAGATTGAAGTAAATTGTATACACGCCTAAAATTTCATGAAAATTGGTTAACGTTGCTCTGAGCTATAAATGTTTAAAGATCGTAGAATAAGGTCGAAAATCGCGAAAATCACGGAAATCAGTGATTTTTCACCTTTATCTGCTACCTTCAAGCGTTTATAGCTCAGAGCAACGTTAACTGATTTTGATGAAATTTTAGACGCGTATACAACTTATTTCAATCTACAAAAGGAATTATTTAAATTTTAAAAAAAGTTGAAAAAATGATCTTTCCGATTTTTTTTTGCTATTCCGACTAATTGCAACTTTTTTCAAAACGACGAAGCAGGTCACTTAGAAAACTAATCCTAGCTCCTCAAAAAAACTCAAGTTGTTCGGACCAAATTTGAACAAGATATACGATTTTAAAAGTGTCCACATACTTTTGTCCCCCACTGTAGAAGTGCCACGTAATCACATTAGCGGTGTATTAGTGAACCGATTAAGTAGGTACTTAGTAGCGACACGTTACATCATACTCTGCATTAAAAATTTAGAGAATTGCACAATATTATCATATATATCACATAATTCGAAAAAAATGTGCATTTCTTCTTTTCATTTTCTCATAAGAAAAATATATAGAAGGAAATATTGAATGTTAAAAAAGAACTTGCAAGATAAGACAGTGTCTTTTCATTAAGTAAACTTATGCATTCCTTCTTCTTTCCTTGCAAGTGAAATATAAGCATCAAGCTAGGATATTGAAGAAATGAATATTATACAATAATCTTTCTTCTAATATATCCATTCTCTTACCTACAAAGATATCTAGAAAATAAAATATAGTATAAGTGCAGCATTCAGTGGACGCTACCCAAGACACAAAAAACTGTTTCCGTTAAAAAAATGCTGGAACAGATTAAATTCCCTAAGCACGTCATTAATTAGATATTCTCAGTGAATATTCAAGCATTTGTATAATTTTTAAATTTACATTTCGTAATTAGCAAAATTCAATGAAATACTTATCCGCTAGACGTTGCTGAAGTGACGTTGCAACTATAGTACTAAGTTCAGTTCATTAACAACATATATCAGCAATTTCGCCACAAAGTATTACTAGTGGCGATATTAAATGCACTTGCCCTACACAAGATGACTCCTTCCTGCCCAAAATTCCAAAGAATTCACGATAATAAATCGTTCAAGAGTACCTGTTGAAGAGCTTAGTTTGGTCGTTGAGACGATAAAGAGACAATAGACCAAGTGTTTGTTTCCAACTGCTGGAATGGACTCCTCGAATGAGAAAGGTACTTTACTGAATGAAAAACCCTACAAGATTAGCATACCCCTGTAATTTCCAATTCCTCGGTGCACCCTAAAGCGATTAAAATTCCACCCCCAATTTCATAGCGTTCTCGCAAGCCGTAATGTAGATGAAGCACCCGTCTACGGATAAGGATAAAAAAAAGTCAATCTTTGCGGAAGACGAGCTGAAACGTCATTTTGCAGGCACGGTTTCACTGCGGCCGTAAAAGAACGTGGCTAATAATCCGCGAGGGTGCGATATCTCTGAGCTCCTCCGTGGCCTTCCCATGCGAAAGAAGCTCTCGTGCGTGAAGCGAATTACACCGATCAAAGAACAAGAATTATTCCGTCATGCGAACCTCCTTCGAGGAACATCTTTGCGCAGTAGGTACGTGCCTCAGCTCTTCGAGCCTTCCATCTTTTTCATTAATGGCGCTTCTATGCTCCACGAACATTCTTCTTCGATTAATAGAGTCTTGTCCCTCTTGATAGAAGGCAGCTTTAAATGGACGACAGGGTGGCCTCCCCTTATTTAACAAGGAGAGTGCACGAGGCTCGAGGTTGTATGCACTCATTTGGTTAAAATTTTGTATACTGTTAGTTCATGCCACGTATAGTAACGCGTGAGTTGCATAGAAGGAACTACTTGAAATTTTCGAAGAAAATCGAGTTTAATGTTGTGTTCCATAACTTAATTCTGCTTTTACACGGTAGATACGTTCTCGAAAAATCCGTGTAAAGAAAAATATCGTGCGAATGAATAAATGGAGCAAATCATCAAACCTCGAACTCAATTTTTTCTAACTGCGTCACTTACGAGATAAAGTTGAAATGGAAGACTGACTGTTCAAATTTATATTTAAATGCAAATTCTAAGAATTTTTTATTCGTAAAGAGCATATCCTAGGAAAAGAAATAACAATATTTTTTTCATAGAATTAAGATTAACCTTTTACCGTCGGCACCAAGATTCCGTTGAAGCAAAAATATCCCGCTTTTTTATTATTAAAGATGGTCTGAATTTTTATGTTTTTATATATTTTTTCGAAGGCTAAAATTCATAAAACAAATGAATATTGGATTCAAGTAGGTTCATCATTCTCCAATGAATAAAACTACTTTAAACATGTACTAATCTGGTGCAAATAGGGAATTTGGTCCGCCTTCAAAGGGAAACTTTCCTCATACCGGGAATATATCATACATGATACGTCCGGCGCTAAAGGGTTAAGAGAAGATTTTAAAAACGGCAAATTTGTCGGACCGTATTAGATCAAAGCAAATTATGCAAAAACAAAATTTAATTTTCTTCTCGGAAAAATCCGTGTAAAAACAAATTTAAGTGTATTAGATTTACAATTAAAGACGAGCTTAATTTAAGTAACTAATGTAAGCACTAATTAAATATAAGTAAATATGTGTACAGATGTTTGGAATTAGTATACCTATGGAGTACAGTTGAGTAGCTACGTATAGTAAGTTGAATGCACATCTGTATCCAGGGTCTAAAAAAGGCAAAATTTTCAACAGTACATTTTTCGAAAATTTGTCAGCTGTGGGATTCGTGCGTTTGATAGGTCGTTATACAATATGTTATACAGTACTTATAGGCATAATTTGAGGTGCATTGATGATTTCAACTTCGTGAGGATCCTCTGTTGGTGTCGTAGTTAAGGATGCAGTTTTAATTAACATATCAATTTTCGTACCTAATTTAATTTTGTCATTATCAATTATAACAAATATTGCAGAAGGGGTACATTTAGAAAGAAACATATGCCTGAATTGTGACTGAGAATATCTATTTCTTATTCATTCTACTAGTATTCAAACTGAAACTGAAAAAAAATTGATACTAGTATTCATTAAAATTTGGAAAGAATCAATTTGGGACGCAAAAATTGGCTCGAATGCACAGATCCCTTTTCCACGAATGCGAATCATCCTGTTTATAGACAGGTCGACAGCAAGAAAAAGTGGTTGGACGGAACTTTTTAATTATTCTTCCCATGCCGCAAAGCTTGAAACGAAAATTCAATTAACAGAACCAGTGAAACACTGTATATTATACATTATTAGTGTCCCAACGTTGAAACACCAATATGTAAGTGAAACCCTGCGAAATTCATCAGTTTCGTTAATCGATGCTCTAATTATGTTGCAATTTCCGCAATAACTGTCCTGTTTACCGTTATGTCGTTAAACCGTTCTACTGCCGCGATATATTAATTATTGCTTTTGCAGTTCTATTGGCTGCCTCTGCCACACATATCGCTATTCAGTCATAATTATGCCCACTTTCAGGCAGCTGAAATATACTTGAGCATTCCTATTTGTGCATTGCTCGCGGAGCGTAGGGTTGGGTGAATGCATGCATGCAAACGTGTGCATCTAGTCGCAGCCAAATGACTGTTTGTACTCGACGGAATATCTTGTGTGCCCCTTACAACTGACGTTGTCTTCTGCACATTTGTAAATGCGCTTGTTTGTATGCGCACCGGTGTCACGCGATAGCTACGCTGCATCCGAAGACGTTCTCTCTCCGTGGAGTATCACGATTATAGTATTACAACTACCGTTTCAATCTCGTATCGAAATCTTCCCGCAACGGGAAAAGATTTCTTCCGCGGGCGGAATTTACTGCTGAGTGTTCTACATTGGAAATTAGGAAATCGGTGTTAAGCTACCTCTGCTACTACTACTATGCAGTAAAAAACTGAAATAAATTGTATTATCATGAATAATCTTAGGATGTAAAATTGAAAGAAATTTAGTAGTATGAAGGAAGGTATTGAAAAAAATGTTTTTAAATCCACAGAGGAAAGAAAAGAAATATTATTTAATGTGACGTGAATTTAAATAGTGTTCATGTAATTTTAAATTGACCGATTATTGATGAGTACCATAGGAATGTTGAACAAGCAAGCTGGTACAATAAAAATTTAACTCCAAACTCACTCGGTTTTTGTGGTCTGAAGGTGTAGCGGTAGCTGAAATCTATCTAAAGCTTGCAGCACAGTATGGGAGTAATGCACTGCTGCAAAGCATTGTCTATAAATGGATCGACAAGTTAAAAAATGGAAAAACGCCGAGGACTGCTCTCTTCTAAAGGCACTGTGATGCTCACGGACCATACCTGTCCCCATTCTGCTGCACCAACTATTGAAACTCTCGAAAAACTGCATTTTGAGATTTGCAGCATCCACTTAATAGTATTGCCACTGCAGCCTTGTCTTTACCCTAGTTATCCACTTTCACCGATCTCACATGTATTCTTATTTTATTTATTTACTATGAGTAATAAAGACGTAATAATAATAATAACAATAATAATAATAATAGTCCTGACCTTGCTGCTTCGGATTATCACCTTTCTGGTCGACTCAGAATCGCCTTTCAAGGCCGAAGGTTTTCTACCGATGAGCAACTGAAGGACAGTGGTGCATACTTGGTGTTACGTCCGGATCTCGGTGCGCCGTTCCTCGATGAGAAAAGGATCGCGCGTCCCTTCGCCTCTGACGTAACCGTAATCCCTAAGGCCTCGGTCATATTAGTCAAGTTACTTGACTTGTAGTCGCTTGAATTTCAATAACTTGAAATTAGTTACATTACCAATGTGAATCTGTTATTTACTTGACTTGAGGTATCCTTTAAAGTTTCTTTCATTCAAGCTTCAAAGTGAAGTAGAGAATTCTTTTAACTTTACTTTCCTTGAAATACAATTTGATTGATGCGAACGAGGCTTAAGGCCGGTTACGCGCAATGGAGTATACAGTGCGGGGCAGGTGGATTGGCGTTTTTAAAGAAGAGAAGTACGTTGTGGCGTCTTGACCCTACCCCTCCTTTTTTCAAAAAATGTTTTTATTATAGCCACAGTTATTGGTACAATGTTATAAAACCAGAAAAAGCATACATTTCCTTATTATTTATATAAATCTAATGGCCGTGGTGGCTCTTACAAATTTAAATCGCTTTTTTGGGAGGTCCTCATCGAGAGGTACATATTTGCAATTTACTTTTCTTAATTGCAACTTTTACATAAATTCTTATGATATTTTTATTTGTGTTTAATTTATGCGCCCGAATTAATTTAACTAGGCTTTAGGTTAGGGTGGAAAAGTGTACACTTCTCTGGGTTGGTGGTGTTAATGAATAAGATTAAGGATAATTTACACTGCTATACTCCTGTGTTTTGTTACTTTAGGTTTAATTATTTAAGTCTAGATTAAGTTTAGGTTGGGGATTAGGAATAATATTTAGGTGGGGGATTAGGAATAATATTTACAATATATACAACAATTTTATGTACAATTAAACGCTTACAGGGCGCTCGTGAAGGTATATTTTGACAACTGCGGTTATAGCTTTACTCACGTCTTAAAAGCAGCCTGGACTAGAACTAGCCTAAGCCCACCAGTGTTTTTTGTTTGGCTTTTGGGTTGCTACTTGAATCTGTGTTCGATATTTTGGTGCAATATTTAAGGAATGTGGTGTTGCAGTGGATTATCGGTGTAGTTTGTGGAGGGTAATGTTATGGATTTGGTTTTGACGGACCCTACCCTAAATGCATGAGAACCGACACGATTAAACTTGGAACTTGTATATATACAAAAGAGACTGGAACATAGGACTTGCGAGAAAGGAGTTTGAAAGACTAGACCTCTGGTGGCGCTGGCGAGCACTAACAGTCGCGATCCCATGGTGGCGCTGGGACGTGACAGTTGGTTTATCTCTCAACCAAAACGATTTTATTCACAGAGCATGACAAAGCTTGTCCATCGATGGACCAAGTGAATTCAAAATCGAGGGGATTATGCTGAAAAATAATACAGTAACATATACCTATTACTGCTTTAATTAATTTGATAAATACATTTCGAATGATTATTGACTTACGCTGGTACAATCCCTCAACCTGCGTTAGTCGTTCGAAAGCAATTATCAACATCGTAATTATCTCCAGCTCGTTGGAGCTTCGTACGTCCGATTTGAACAGCACGAAATTCGGCGGAAATCAAATCGGTTTTAATTAAAGCATTAAAGTTACCGCCGCGCCAGTTTCGCCGATCCCTTTAAGCGAACGTTCAAAGAAAGGTAGGATCACAATACACGCGCATTCTGTTGTGGCGCATAAAGGGTAATTTAACAAAATGAACTGGCTTTTTCCGGGACAAAGGCTCCCTCGTTGCGGATTTTTGTTAATTAACGGCGATTAAACGCTTACCACGAGGGGCGGGGCGGGGCTGGCTTTGCAGGGCCGTGCGCGGATTGTTTCATTGTTCGATGCGCAGGTAATCTTTGTAATTAAAGACAAACCGCGCGCAATCGTAACGAGGAACGCCCCGCCACGATATTGGAAGCCTCTCATATATCGGCGCGTCCTATTCATGACCCGGGTATTTCCGGTACGGCGGACTGTGCAAAAAAATGAACGCCATGCAATATTGTCCCGCGTACCAGGAATATGTATGAGACAGTAGTAAATTGCACATATTGAAACACGTGCGTGCATCTCCCGTGCTCCCTCATCAAAAACGAAATGGGGAGGCATCTAATTTCTCCATCCCTTTACTCTCGGATGACATTTGCTTTTATAAATACGCTTCCTGGTATTGGTACAACTCTAATCAAACTGTTAAGCGAGGAATCTCTTTTCCAACGGCGCAATGTGTATTTATTTAATATTATTTATACGGGAAGACCCTTTTATAAAACGATAATACATTTTGGTAGCAAGGGCGATACTAGTTAATATACAGTGTGTTCGAATGCGGATGGTCATCCTTTTAGGGACTGATTCCACAGGCCAAAATAAGATTAAAATATAAAATAACATTTTTTGGCATCGCGCTTAATTTTGAGAAAATTTTACATCTATTACTTCTTACTTCAATTTTTTGGAAACCGAAACGCGGTATCATAAATATTTATTTTATATTTTCGCTTTATTCTGGCCTGTAGAACCAGACCCTAAAAGGATGATCATCAGTAGTGGAACACCGTATACAGTACAGAATTATATAAGTGATTAAATATTTCCCGTGACTCAGTCTCAAAAGAAGAAATTGTACTATCAAAGAATGTATTTAAAATTAAGCTGACAGGTTCGACTATCTCGTGATGAGTAAATGAATGGCTAACAAATGCTGTATTAGAGCAAATTTGGAGATTAAATAGTTCTTCTATTTGATGTGTAGTAAACTTTACGGTTTAAAGTTGAGACACTTCGACATCCTTCGCCGTTTGACTTTCATTTATTTAACCATCTCGATGGGTGTCCATACTACAACAAGTTTTCTCGCATATAAATTCTAGATATCTGTAGAACCATAAAAAAAAGGATTGAAAAACTCATTTCCAGCTACAAAAAGTGTATCGAAATTACTGGGGACTACTTCAAAATAAAAAATTACATAGGTAAACATTATATAACTTACTGTTCAATGTTGTTCGATACATATGACTTACATTTTGCACCAACCTCGTACAATTTTCGCGAATCCTTTCCATTGACTGCCATCGTCGTTGGGCCAGAAAATTTATAGCAGTGCATAATTTCGACGAGCTCGAGAGCGCAGACATTCCTCATGGTGGAAGCTGAATGAATGCATGAAGTACGTCGTCCAAAATTTATCGCAACCGAACCGTAGTATTGAATTTTTATATCGAAAGATCCCCGTACAATCGACCGAACAGTGAATCGAAGTGACGTGGAAATATTTGTTTTCGATGTATTCAAATTTCCGTGGCGCAGGAAGAAGTCGGTCGTAACGTCGCCGATTATTAATAGATAAGGACGGAAGCAAATTTATTCATTATCGTACCTTGTTTGCCTTCTTTGAAAGTCATGAAATTTTGCTGGCGCGATTTAAAAGAAATTGATATGCGAAAGTTAATGATTTTTCTAATTGTAGTGGAAATATTATTTCTGTCATATTTTCTGCCTGTACTAACTGTTTCTATGACTTGGCAATGGTGTAATGTTGGAATCGGTTACAAACACGCAATTTCATTTGAAGAGAGGCAAATAATTATACAGATAAACATTAAAAAATTCTTAAATTAAATTCGGTTTTGAGCATCCTTAGATACGAAAGAAAGTTCTGTTATTATCCCCGATAATTCTTGACAAAATACTTTAATTTTCTACAGAAGAGTACCATCGGAAATTATGAAGCTTTCAGTATGATCTAAAAAGATACAAACTTCCATCAAATAAACTCAAAGTAATGATAAAATTTCTAATCCGTCCTTTATGCTTTCAATTCAGCACAGTTTCTCAAAATATATTTTCTTACACACTAAAACGGGACACTGTATATGTATCGCACATTGTACAATCGAATTGAAAAAGAAAATTGTCGATTGAATAACTACATATTGGGTGATCAGTTTAATATGCAATCCATCATTGATTGAAGAATTTTCACATGTTCTATTTTTCCTCGGTTTTGTATTTCACCGACGATGTGTGTGACCAGTTATTGAAAATTTCAAGCGGAAAATTCGCCGTTCCCTTCAATAATACATTTTGAAGCTCATATAAGTGCCTGCCATAGAAAAGTTAGGTTCTAATTAATGTCTGGATCATTAAAATTAGAACAAAACGAAATGTTTGCTACGCGTGATCCCGTGGCTGTTATATTCAACGGAAACGTCGGGAGCGAAATTATACTCGCTATCTCTCAGTGCGTCATTAATTAATTCGTCAGGGCGTCAAAGAATCGCTGTGTGACGGCAAAACAAAAGGTGTGCAACGCCACCACCGCGGGAGCGCTCCCGAAGCAATCGTTTAGCTCCTTGCGCCCGCCTCGGCAAAATGAAACTTTATAAAACTGGGCGTTAATAGAACACCGACGATGACGAGCAATGAGAAACGGCGGAATACGCGAAGACGGTTAAAATGACGTCTGAGTAATTAAAACGCCAGCTAGTCACTCGTAAATCTTCTATGTTTAGTGGTGAAAAGCGTCGAGACGAGGTTTCCAGAGATGTGTGCAGAGAGATTTAATGCCACCATTCGCAGTACATATATGAAGAAACTGTTGTTATCAAAGATAACTTTATTTTTTATTGTAAAATTAAAATGACAAGAAAAGGTGAAAATTATGAACATTTAATTCTGGTCCAACTTAAAGATTTATTACAAAAACGTGAATTATGATTTAATCATTTATGATGAAATTTAAACTTTAAATGGTTTGTTTCAATTTCAGATTTGTCTTTTACGATAATAATAACAATTTTTCAACTAATGCACCTTCTTCCTTACTTATTATCAGAGTTGGGCATTATTCGACTAAATTTTTATTCGAATAATCCTCGAATAAAAATTTCGAATAAAATGGAGTTATCCGGAAATAACGATTAAATTTTTATTCGAATGATCTCGAATAATAATTTTGAATAAAATGAAGTTATTCGAAAATAACGAATAAATTTTTATTCGACTAAATTTTTATTCGTTATTCGTTACTCGTTATTCGAAGCACCTCCGTGGCGAATAAGCGTCAGGAATAAGCGTAGGTTGGAACCCGAGCCTCGGGTCGGACCTAGGGGAACCATGAGGCAAGGGGAACGCGAGACTCGGGTTCTGACCCACGCTTCTTCGCTACTGAAGTCCTGCGAATAACGAATAAAAGTTTTGTCGAATAAAATATTAGTGGAATAAAACTGTAGCCGAATAAAATTTTATTCGTTATTCTCAAATAACTTCATTTTATTCGAAATTTTTATTCGAGACCATTCGAATAAAAACTTGGCCGAATAAAAATTTATTCGAGTAATGCCCAACTCTGCTTATTCTTGATGAATATATGCCCTAACCTAACTACTTGATCACTCTGCATGTATGTAGATGTTGATAAAGACATAAATTCTAACTCAAATATCCCGACGTTAACAATGATAAATATCCTTAACTATTTGGAAAGCCAAATCTTTTTATCACATTCTTACATTCTATTTATTTATTTAAAACACCAAAGACAAGTGGCACGTGTGCTGGTGGCGCCACGGGTGGCAAAAAGTTGCACTCAGCTTCACCAAATTGAGAACAAAACCCGACTGACCCGCATTTTTTGCAAAATTGAGTTACTATCAGTAATGTATTCGAATAGACTGCACTAATCATATAAAACAAGAAAGATTAATTTGTTTCAATGTGGGTTAGTCCGTTTTTGTTCTCAATGCCTCATTTACCTATTCATTACACTCCAAGCAATCTCGACAATTAAACAAACACACTTTTCCCTTCGGATTCACTTATTGTTAGCCTCCAATAACATCACGCGTAATTACTATTTCAAATTACTTTTCAAAAAATGCATTTTTAAACAAACAATTATAAAGTTCACCTTGATTTTCAAACCAGCACTGTGCTTCTCCGTCTCGATAGAATCAGATGCGTGCTCAGATAGCATCAGCGCCATCGTAGTCGCAGTCCCAGCCTCCGACACCGAACTGCAAAAGAGCCAGCGTTCTCTGTCATAAAAAGCCGGCAACGCGACGGTAATAATATCCGTGAAAAACTCGACTCGGTTGGTTCCCACTTGAAACACAGTCTTATTCGATTAGCGTGTCAGTGCAATCGAATAGAGCGGCGGACGGCCGTTAATTTCAAAGCAACCGGGACAAAGGCTGATGGGGGTGCTGGTGGCGGAGGGAGGAGTGGGGGGGGGGGGTAACGAATCGTCGGCGGGGCGTTTCATCGTCCTCCGGCAGGGTTTGAAATTTTCACTGTGAATTTTCAATGGACTGTCGCGATCAAGGACAAAGCTGGACCACGCTCGCGATCTCGCCTAGCCTGCTGCCGCTTTCCCCGCCATTCCATTTCCTCTCTTTATTTCCCTTCAAAGTCCTTGCACACCCCCTCGCGACCCCCCGTCGTTTCTCGAGCTACGCCAACTCACCGTATCCTCTTTTTCCAGGTGTGTGCGCGGCACCGGTTTTCACCATTGCCGCTGTCCTCTTTGCCCCCTTTTCCGCAATTCGTAACCGAGTGCTTCCTAGCAGGAAGCGTCATCACCAGCCCCAGCCTTGTCCTGGCTTTCTCGCGATCAGGAACGCCTTAAGTTCCAGTGTTGCCCCGCGTCTAGAATGCTGCTAATTTTTGGGGGAGGTTTTTGATGATGATAAGCGAAATGTCACGTAGTGAGTTTGTTCAATTGAGGTAAACACATTGTGTTGGGAGCTATGAACTGTATCAGGGGAAGGTGCTCCCTTTTAAGCATATTAACTGTGGTACGGTCTTCACTTCACGTGTTCGTTTAGCATGATGCCAAGGAGCGAGGAAGACACGTACTAGTAATAACTTCTTTATCGATTTTTTGGAATTGGTAGAGTTTTTAAAGAAGCGAAGCCAGAAGTGAATAGAAAAAGACTCGCGCAAAGTAGGAAAGAAATGAAAACGCGGTTTGGTCAAAAAGATCCGAGGACCGTAATAGAAAGAATACACGGGGTGTCGCACCAACTCTGTCCATCTAAAATATTTCCATTATTTCAAGTATGTAATAAGCGAAAATATTATTTGCAAAAGTTGTATGGGTGCACGATAGGCATAACATGGATGTGGAAGTCAATTTTGCTAATTGTTTTTTTAATGGAATGTTGAAATTTTGATACTCTTATTCGATAGAATAGCGAATAATATACTACAGTTAACAGATTGTTACAGTCTTGGAGTTGAGAAGTTTACTAGTTTAAATACAAATGTATTTCAGTTATTCAATTCCTCTTTCACATCAATAACTTTTCATAAATAAACGGAACCGTTCAAATTCTTTGCACCTCCTATCTTTTCGTTAAATACAAAATAAATCTACAAAACCCTCAAATTTACAAAATTCAATTAACCCTAAATACATTTATAAAATTCGATTACCCTTCAATAATTAAAATTTAAATATGTTTAATGAAATTAAATACTAAATAAATCTACACAAGCTTTAAATTTACAAAATTCAATTAACGTTAAATACATTTATAAAATTCAATTACCCTCTAATAATTGAAACTTAAATACTTTTAATACTAACCTAACCTAAGCCACACCGAATAAAGTGATTCACACGATTCATGCAAAAGTGTCAGCGATTTATGACTGCCTCTTTTTAAAAATTCCATTGTTGAGTTTTAAAATCAACAGCACTTAAGGTATGATTTTTTTTAAGGTATGATTTACAGAACTTGAAACTTAATTAAATTAACAGCATTATGACATCAGAAATGTTTAATCTTATCGTCATCTTTACGTAACAGTATTCAACATACCGATGAAAAGATCCATTTTGCTTAATTGCATACAAAACAGTTGAACTCGTCTCCTAAATTTGCACGATTCAGATCGAAAGTTAGTAACGTTTAAAATTCCCTGGAAAGTGCTAAAGTGGCCAACGCGTTAATTTAGTTGAAACTGTAGCAAATGATAAACGACCAAATATTGCACGTCATACAGTTTACTGTACTCCCTTTATTTCTCTCGTCGACTCCATCGTGCCATTTTCCAACCGCTTCCAGCCACGATTTCCCAACTTCCCCAACCTTCAACGGTCCCTTCCACCTTTTTCCCCGTAACATGCGACCTGGTACTTCCTTTCAGGAAGTGGCATTGTTAACGACTTCGTCAGAGCTCTTTCATGCTGTCAGACATGTATCTAATCTCCTAGTCACCCTATCACCCTGTATTTACAATAACGACGTTAAATCATCGACCCTCGACACTTGCAGTACATCGTGTCTGTTGCAGCATTCGATGGAAATCACAGAGTTGGTGCAATAATTATTAATTACTTTTGAAAAACCGTTGTTTTACTTGTAGTAGTTATTACGAAGGGATGTTCGTAAGTACTGCTGCACTTGTTTAGATTACTCTGATTATTCCCTGTTTTAATATTGAAATTTGTAAAAGTTACAATTTTTTTAAGATTATCTTCGTTTTTTCTGGGCATATGATAATCTATATTTTTTTTTGGACAAAAACTGTGATAATATTTCAATAAAAATTTATTGGAATACATTCTAGAGACCTTGGAATTGACCCATAATTTTTTTCATTGCGATTGAATTCTTTAGATGAGAATGACCCTCGTTCAGAAATTGCTCTAGGTGCGAGCCACCCAGGTATGTCAAAGTTAATCGAAAGAAGAGGTGTGTCAACGAAGGGTTAATAAAACGTAGGTGCGCGTTGTAACTACGAGGCGAGAGTACAGTGATCTGTTCTATAACAATTGATACTAACAATAATCTCTCGTAAGAAGCCTTTATTTGCAAGTCAACATTTACTATTATTTTTATAATGAAATTATTCATAAGTTGTCAACATACTATCCAGCACTTTTAATTTATTATAACCCTGAACATACGCTATCGCTTATAAGTTTATGTACACCTATTAGTACAAAAGTATCCCTAATTTTATACTCATAATAAAATATCAATAAGCATCATGACAATAAGTCCTATACAATTTTTTTCAAACGAGTGCTATCTATTATATCATTTTACATAGTTTACTTATCGCCATTATTAATGTATGTAACTTTTGCTCACCTTCTCCATGAAAAGAGCAGTCCCAAAGTCAAACTGTTACATTCAACTAGAATTAAATAAAAATGCTCCAAAATTGGTGTCCATCACTTTTTATACGCCCTGTACATTCCACAGTTTGTATTCGAACTCAGAACGCAAAAATGTCAAGTGTGCCGTAACATTTGGGCGTTGGTGTATGTACCTTTATATCATTATATTCCTTTCCTTTCTCGAATTCGCCTACCTGAGTGTGAACAATCGCAATTAAGAGTCAGCCCTGTATAAAGCGAAGTGGATAATGTTCAACGAAAGTTTCTTGGATGGAAAGTGGGTCGGACGCGTTCTCCCGTTGATAAAGGAAGAACCGTCTCGATTTCTTTCTCTTTTTCTGCCGGCGTTCGGGCAGCGAGGAACTCCCGCGGGAATCGCATTTCCCGGGAGTCGATTTCTAAATTCGCCTTAAAGGAACGACTCTGACGCCGAACGTATTTCTATCGATAGTCAAGTCACCGTAGAAGGCTCGGCTTAAAGTTTAATGCGCCGGGCTTAGGCCGTATCCGTTTCTCGATCCGCATTACACTAAGGCGATCGTTAACTTTGACGGAGGCTAGACAGCCGGACATGCCCGCTTGATCTACGAATTAACGCCGCCCCAGAAGAGTTGCTCTCATTAATAACAGTGATAGAATGAACCCAGATAGAAATTCAGTAAAAATTGCAAATTATGAGGCCTCACAAATTTTTCAGCTGCCTCTAGTTTTTATGTTATGAATTTAATATTTAAAAATAAATATTTTAATTGGCAACTGTAACTGGGATGTTTTTTATACTATTGTTTGCGAGAAATAAGGTTTTAAAATGTGGCCTCAGATTGCGTGTAGTGCGCCTTATAGTAAGTGCGGCCCTGTCGATATGAATAACTATAATAAACTAATAGGTATATGGTGGTACGGCACTACCACCATATTTTTGCCATTTTTAGATGTTTATTACTTAGTTCTCCTTTCCCTGTTCTCAATGCATTTCTAGTTCAATTTTCCTCTTTCTACAACTTCATACTATGTACTTTATGACTTCCTGCTTTTTATTTTTGTATTCTGCTCCAAGGGCTCGCCACGGCCTGGTCGTCGTCGGGAACATTTGGCGACCAAGTCCTTGAGGGCCTGGTGATAGCTTTCTCTCCTCTACATTTTCTCTGTTTCTCTGTCTTTCCGCTCTTGAGTTGTTACTATCTTTCATCTTTGCTATCTCTAACTCTGTATTTTCATTACTCAATTGAGTTGTGTTTGTATGCGGTTTGATTCATAGAGCTGACCACTTTAAATATAATAAAATACACCGGTTTTTTATTTACCATGGTTATATTCCTACATTTTATGTCTTTATATATATTTTATTTCTATTAATTTCAATTGGAAATTATTAAGAGAGGGTCATACAGAAGAGGCTTCCTCTAATGCTATTGTTTAATTTGTAATTTTATAAATGGTTGCCCTAACGTGCCTACGTGTGTATTCAGAATAGATATGCCACATTTAAGAGGCTGTTGAGATCTAGAGCCCATAAAAATAGGAGATCTTTAGGAATTAATTAAAGGAAAACTACAACATATAATTTAATGGGGCCTGTTGCATTGTATTAAGGATATCTTAAACTATAGAAATAAATTGTTTGTTTTATAATTAATCATTGCAGACGGCGCTGGGGAGTCGTCAAAGTCGAGGCGTCAAGAAATTCATCCAAAACATTAGAACCTATAGCACCTAAACCATTGATCTGAAATAGAAAAACAATGCCAGATTATTAAAGGGCATAAAAGTCGCCCGTCGACTTAGCAGTAAAAATGACAAAAAATGACATTTTTTGAGAAAATAACGACACTTAACTTCGAAATCACTTTTTACCTATATTTTTTTTTCTTTCAACACCTTTAAATATTACAAATTTTCATTTATTTTTAATTTTATTGGTTTCTCCACGAGCCTGAAGTATATTCTTCAAAATAAAAAAGTTTCAGTCGAATCGGATAATAAATTTTCGAGATATAGGTTCCACCGATTTTAAGAACACTGTTACGCTAATTTGGAGAACACTGTTCAGAGAAAAACACGTTTAAAGATTTGCGTGAGCGCCGAGTGGCCGGGTGTTACCCATGCATTTGCCGCTACTGAAATACCTATAACTTTAGGAATTTTACGAATTTCGAAAAATCCTTTAAACACATATTCTTAAAAGGTCAAACATTCGAAAAATGAAATAAAACACATCCATTTTTAGACCGGAACCTCCTCTTAAACTCCTTAAAGCATGGAGAGGAATACAATATTATCAATACTCTGATTAAATATTATGTCATAATATAAGAGATGTAGATGCTGAGTGAAGTATGTTAAAGAGGAAAATACATATCGATGGCTTACTGTACAAATATTGTATGTCCACTTTTTGTGAAATTGTGTACATATTTCTTTAATTATAAAGTAACCTTGGATTTTTAAAACTGTTCTTCTCGAAAACGGTAAAAGCGGGCACTATTTGTACACTAATTGTAAGCCATCAATATATTTAACTACGATCTAGAAAAAACCTACTTTTATTTGAAATATGAGAAAAATATCAGTAGACAACGTTTAATATCAAAGTCTCTTATTTAAAATATTCAACAAAACCACGGTAACATGTTTGTAACATGTTTTCCACGATAACATATTTATCGCTTTGAGTTCTCTCTCACGTGACCGTGTTTTCCAAAATCCAAACTGCTTTCCACGACTAAGCTCCAGAAAGCTTTTTAATCACAATTCGCTTCGTGATAGTATCTCTGTCGTCATTAAAGCGTAAAAAGTGAATGATCGGAATAACCAGTATTTAATGAAATACGCTTCAAATGCGACAAACTGTGCCTATGGCAATAATTTTGTTCAATCGTCAGATACCTAACAGGCTATTTCGCTGATCATCGAAATACAGGTCAAAAGGATACTAATTACCTAATAAATCGTGTTTCATCGCATTCGATTAAGCTTGGTGCATAATTCTACACATTTATTTGGGCATACATAAATGAATCATTTTGGTCTTAAATGTGGTTGTAATTCTGTAATGAATGAGAAAAATACGATCACGAATGTACTGGTAGATGAATGGTTCTCCGAATTATAAATTTTGTGCGTAGTACGATCTATGGTGGATCCATACTACTGCGAACCATCGAGGAATTGCCGCGTGGCTCATTGTGAATCGATCAAGTTTGCGGTGACACAAAGAATGTTCAGGCGAATGTTTATTCCGTTTATTGATAATTAGATGTTAAGTTAGTATTTGTACTGTACCATGATATTATAACGCGTCTTCTTACAATATCGGCGCGGCATACTAGAACTAAGTAGGTAGTAATAAAAGAAAGAATTCGCGGAAAGGAAATCGTCATTTACTCACAAGAAATTGACAGCAACTCTTTATTGACAATCATCCACGGTTGTGTAGTCCACAACAACATTTGCGAATCTTTATGTGACACGGTAACAAATTAATAATTTTAATATTGCAGCAATATTTGAAACATTTTGCTGCTTCGTTATATTTCTGTTAGATAAGTTTAATTTAATTATCTTGGACTCTACATTATAATACAAATTTTCGAAATACAAGGGCTGAATGCATACGACTATTACTGAATCGTGAGCAAAATTTTGTTATAAAATTTCATGTCATTTTCACAAATCAATTTAATTGGAAAACTAAAGGGTACCTTAATACTCGATAAACTATACACCATCCTTTCTGTGTGCGTTTATAAAAGTACTACCTTGAACAATTTGCTAGCTTGTTGGTAAAACTGACACGTCCACATGCCTTAATTGAAGAGTCCTGGTAGAAAACACTGTAAGTGCCAAAATTAAAAACAAAACTTATCGAAAAGTGTTCTACGTGCCAATGGTAATTCCTACTATAGTATATATAAAATTTTATTTTTGGCACTTACAGTGTTTTCTACAAGGCCTCTTCAATTTCCGGTAGGTAGATGCAAATTTAAAGTTCAATCTATTACAATAAATTAGGTAATAATTGAGAACTATTGCAAAATACATAAGTTCTCTCTCTTTCAATTTTGATTAATCTACTGTTGTAAAAAACTTGGAAAGTATAATAATCCCCATTATTAATATAATAATTAGTTTTACAATTAGTTTTACCATTAATCCTCAATGATTTTAGGATGAAATGATGAACTCGGTCAGTTTTACCAACAAGCCAACGAATTACATTCTTCTGTGGGTTATAATGCATCCACTTGCCTTCGAAATTTTGAAACAGTATTATAAAATAATGATTTTCCAAAGATTTCCTTCAACCTAATGATTCTACACGCAATTTAGCGTCCTTTTCTCATTGAATGAAAGTCCTTGCATTGGCATCGCGGTCATTATCGTCGGAAGAATGATGGAAATACGAGTCGAATGGACGTAGTCCTTTAGAAGCGTCCCTTAGCAACGTCGTAGCAACCTGGGAAGGCAAAATCGAAGAAAAGGTGTCAAGAGCCTCAGAGGGAAACCCGTTAAGTCCTAATAAGAGTAGACCAACCACCGCGCGGGATTACGTTTCCTGTAAGTCGAGATCTACTTTCTTAATGCTAGATAACATCCTGAGGATGTCATGTCGGTATCTTCGTCCGTAAAGTCGCTATAGAATTGTTTACAATATTCGATTCAGGGTTGGGATGTCAAGTATGGAAACGAGAGCAAGCCCTAGAACTTTAACTAATCCCTAAAATGTATTAGGTCGGTGGAAAAGTTTGTTGACTTTATTGAACCAAAGCCTTTATCAAATGAAGAAATATATATTAAGTATTTTCAATCGAATTTTTTTCCATGGCTATCTATGACCTTTTGTTACATTTCTGGTAAAAATGTTGACACGTTTATAAATAACCTATCTCATAATTTATAACTACAGTAAATAAATATAGTAAATCCTTTCTACGCTATGCTGTAAAATTCATCAAAGAAAAATTTCTTTTAAGCAATTCGATTAATCCACTAATTTTCTGTAAACACTTCAAATTTTATTACATAATATTACCTTCAATCTCGCATCAAACTATTTCATATCCTCTTGAAAGATTACGATTTTCCATGTTTGATCATTGGGAATTTTATAAATTGAATCGTATGCTTTTACCTTGATTACTTGAATTTTCATACTGCATGAAAATTTTTCGTAAAATTTACTTACTGGTCAGCAGTCTTTTAATATAGATTAAAATACGTCTATAGTAATACTCAGGCCGAAAGATATGTTCCCAAACGTCGATTGAAGTGCAAATATTACAGCGAAAATCATGCAGAGAAAAATGTTAACTTTTTCGATTGCAACGAACCACCTGTACTATTATGCTTCAACAATTCATTCAGTTATCTTGTTTGATTTGCACCGATTGGGTAGCACGCTAGACATACGATATTTTTGTCACATTTTAATAAAACTGTAATTAGAAATATTTCAATAGATAGGTACATGTAGTTTTGGATGATTACGAACTTGATCATAAGAAGTTACCGATTAACTAAAAAAATTCCGTAATTAGCTCCTAAAAGTTCCGAGTCTGTATTCAAATTTAAATACGTAACCCACCAAAAAGTTATTTATCTACGATTGCGCCAATTCACAATATTCTACATTAAATACAGTACTGGAAATATTTATTGCATCACATTCGTGGCATATTTATTGATAAAATGATTCATGTCAACTTATTTTGGCCCAGATAGTGAGCTACACATTTTTGCAATAATATTTCCCAAATAGATACTAATAACAACAGAAGTATAAGTGATCAGAGAAGTGCAAAATTTTTATTTAAATAAAAATTTCGAATACCGAATAGAAGTTAAAATAATTATTCATCACGTGCCGAATAAAGATACCCAGGGTTAACTTTATTCGTTTATCGCAATCAATATCTCCAGCACTGTGATACGCCCCAGTTTTTTCAGGAACGCTGTAATTTCGCTAACCAAACAGTTACACGTAAAAATCCATATTTGCCGTTTCAAAGGCCGCCATTTCATTTCGCCTGAAGAATTGAAGCTTCTGCGAACGTAGCTAATCAACCACACAATTTATGCTTCAAAAACTCGTTTCGTTTTCTCGTTAAACTCTGATCGCTCGGTGAACATTGTTTGCACAGCAAAAACCTGTCGGAAGATCCTCCCCCTCGGGGAGGAGGGTTAATAGTTTATTCGGAGTAAAGCTTCATAGCCTCTCCCTTTCATCGGCATTCGACAGTGCGCAACCATTCAACGGCTAGTGAAAAAAAAGCAACAGTTATTTCTGTTACGCGAAAGTATCGGTGTCCACTGGTGTACGTCCTCACCTGATAGGCGAATGGCCTGGTGCGTCTGTTACATCCAGCATACAAAGGAAGGTTGCGAAGCTTGTGGCAGAGCAGTGCTGCGCCACGTGCAATGTTAATTACGCAGCAACATCAATACCATTCGGGGAATCACCAGGCGACCGCACAACGAACTTCCGCGTCTTCAGCGGGAGTGTCTCGGTGCCCCATCTGCGTGATTAGTCGGGGATCCGGGCCTACGATGGAGCGTAGGGTTATGCGCGTCCCCTTTCCCATCTACGAACACACGTCCGATAGACTGTGCGCACAGAATTTTGTGCATACGCGAAGCCTTAGCGCAGTTTTCTTGAAGAAGCTCTGTTCTCGGTGGAAGCATCTTTCGGTAGGGAGTCAGTGTAGAAGTATGTGAAAAGGTGGAGGTTTCTGAATATTTTGATAAAAAATAGGGGAGAAACTGTAAATATGAGCAACTGTTTTTGTTTCAGGGAAAACACACAATAGAAATGTAAAAATTGAATAAACAAAACGTGGGAATTGTAGCTCGTAGAGAAAATTAAATTATTTTCATCCTACGCCGTTTCTACAAAATTTTGTGAGAAATTGGGAGAGTTTTCAGAAATTGGGGTGGTAATATGGACCAAGGCTGAAAAGGTAAAAGAGATGTAAGAAATAGCTGATTTTTTGCACATTTGTATTTTATTTTACACATTGTATTTGTATTTTAATATTGAAATAAGTTCTATTTTAATGTTTGTAGTATTTACATGTAAAATCTCAAAATTATTTAGGCCCAAAGAAGTTAAAAAAAAAATGAAAATTGAAAAAAGATTCAAAAACGTTTGAAAGTGAGGAACAATAGAAAATAAATAATTGTATGAACTATTTTTGAAAGAAATTATGGTTTATTAATGGGATTTAATGAAAGTTTCTTAGAAATTTTAACAAAAATTACAAATAAAAACATCACTCTCACATCCAGTGCGTAAAAAGGGACAGAATTACTTGATGAAGTAAGGGAGGTTGTAATATGGACCAGCGCAGTCCATACTTCCACCTCCTGCCTTTTTCAGAATAACGTAAAAATCTCGGCGTGGGAAATATATTTCCAAATGACTAAATATAGTATTTTGAAGCTCAACTAATGACTAATTATGCCTAATTATGACTCTATAACTAACACATTACATTTGTCAATAAGTATGAGGAAAAAAAAAATTATTCTTACCATGAAAAACTTTTTGCATTAACAAAAACAGACACTTTCACTTTTTAGCTAAAGTAAACATGCCAATCACATCAATTCCGCCTGGTGATGTTAGAGGACACTAATTGTTGTGTTTATTTCAGTTCTCGATATATCGCACCTGGTCCATATTACAACCCCGGGCCATGTTTATATTATTTCTTCCCTAGTTTTCCATTGTGCCTCTAAATGGTACGATCGTGATTGTGATTGATAGCGATGCACCGCGTAGTGTTTACTTTTCTTCGTTTAAAAAGAGTCTTTTAATTATTCTGTCTGTTATTGGTTCAGATATAGGAATTCTGTGTTTCTGGTTTTTATAACTCGGACGAAAAAATTGATTGAACAAGGGTCTTAACTCATACAATTAAGTTACATCCAAATTTCTAGGACTACTGATTAAATGCGAGGTTATCATGCACATTTTTGTGGTTTTAGTACTGTAAACGTCGATGGAATACAAGTTTAAAAAGAACTCGATTGATCGTTCAGAGTTTTTTAAGTATACATTAGCAAAATCATTGAAAATGGGTGCAGTTGGAAGATAGATGATTTAATTTATATTATACGTCAGTATAACTACGATTGAAATTAAGTTGTACGTACCTATTTTATGTTTTTGGGAAGGAAAAACAAATATTTTGGATAAGGAATAAAATTATTGCACTGACTAATTGTTTACTTATAATTTATTCATATTTCAAAACGATTTGTTTGTAGGAAAATCCTAAAGTGATTAAAATCAAGACAAAAGGATACAAATTCCAAAGTGTGGCATTTTTAATACAAATTCATTGATATTAGAATATAATATACCTCGTTAATGAAATTTCCCATAAGTGAAACATTATGCTGTACTATTCAGTTCTATACGCCATTTCAAAGCCATTTTAGACAAAAATTTTCTAATTTCAAAAAACACTAACCAGAACGTATCTTGAAATGAAACGGAAATATTATTACACTTAATCTCTTATATTCTATAAAAATGATGCGAAAATAAATTTCAAATCCTGAAAGAACTTTTGCTCCCTCTAACTTCATTTTTATCAATATTTCCATATTCTCTGAAGCATAAAACATATCATTTTCAGCCGGACACATTTAAAGAAAATACATTTTCCCTTTTTTTTCAAACGTGCGCGAATTAAACGAGCCGATTAATGGCCAAACTGGCCAAATGTGCAGTTCAGTTTCGAAGAGACAATTTCGCGAATGACCAGATTTTCGAAATTTATAGAAAATTGCGGGATGGTTCCAGGATTATTGCTGCAGGTTTTATGGGGCGTTTCTTGTGAAGAGTTTTATTTTTTGCTGCATTGCGGGGCTCGGTTTCGATTGCGCCCGGGCTGGCGAATAGTTTGTGGTGACGATGAATCGGAGTAGCCTCTGGCAAAGGACGATGCTTTTTATTGTTTCATGCAAAGTTGTACGTTGCATCACGTAGCATGTAAATATTCTTGCAATTGTTGTGTTCGGTATTTGCAGGACGTTCCCCAATCCCCTTTTTCACCGGATAAAGAGACGTGTTTTATTCGTACGTGAAACGTGGGCACCTGAACAAAACGCGTTTCGAGCGTGAATTTAAAAATGGTGAAATCCGAACATTCTGGAAGGCCGAAATATTAGCGTCGATTAAAGATTAAATCTTACATGTATTGTTCCGTTACGTAGGTAATTAAGCTAAATTTTTGCAGGCAGTATCCCAGTCTGCATTAATTACACGGGGTTTACTACGCTTTTAAATGGATCTACATGTTTTCCTCCGTATGACGTGATAATTAACGCCTAGACAGAAATGCGCTTAAACAAGAGCGGAGTAAAAATAGTGGTGGATTTACAGGATGGTGAATATATCTTATTAAACCCCTTTTTTATTCCATTTTTGGTATAAATTACCCTCTTGTCTCTAAATGATGCGTTTTTGCAAGCACGTCATGTGTTTTCATGTGTATTTCGCAGAGATACAAAATAAAATAAAAACGGTGCACGTGGAAAATGATTTATAACGAAATCATAGGTCAGCGTGTTAATTTATTCAAACTAGATCCCTAAAAGTCCTTCCTTATGTATACATTTTATCATGTTTGCCTAAGCAATTAACAATGAAATACTCGTGGTCATTCTGATCAATGAACTACCAATAAATTATCTTAGTATTTCCCAAAAAGGAACTGCAAAAAAACATATGTAATATTAAAAAATCGAAAGTGTCAAAAAAAAAGGAATACATGAAGCAATGTGATATTGAAAAGGTGCATTGCTTGGTTCCTTAGCTTTTTAGTTCCTATAGTTTCGTAATACTATTCTGAAGAAAAGGCTTAATATCGCGTCCACGAGTTAAGTGACCCGAAAATCTGTTATGTCAGAGGTGGAAACGCACAAAACTTCTTGCATTCTTCGGTCGAATGTACGTATTAAAGGAAGCAGCTTATTTCACGGTACATAAAGAGCTGGACAATGAAAAGGGATCGAACGTGATAAATCGTTTCTTCTCGAGCGGGATAACTAAATATGATATTCCAAACACGTATACGCGATCTTTGTGCCTTTTATAGAGGAGGGAAACATGATAAATGATGGTTCAATCAATAGTTACGTTTCCGTCGGCCGATAACGATCCCTCATCGACGTGACGGAAATATTCGACAGACCTCAAGGCATTGGCCGTAGCCAACAATCGTATTTAATTACGACATTAGAAAACGTCGTGATGAAGTGAAATTTTATTGAACAAGAGTCATCAGTCTGGAATTTTGGAGGGAAGAATGCAACTCGATTTTGTATTTCATCGAAAGTAAGCATCGTGATAAGGTAAACATTGAATTGCAGTTTAAAGATTTAGTAGAATTCTTACGGTAATATTTTATTGGATTCGATGTTTGTTTTTTAATATTGCTAATTGCGGATATGAAAATTTGAGGTAGAGAAAGTGTTGGATGATCTGGTTGGCATAATCTTTACAGACGGCTTACAATTAGAGAAACTTTCTATCGTCTAAACTTCTGACTCCTCCTTTTAGCGCGGTGGTTAAATATCGATTAATGGCCAGCAAATACTATCACATTTAAATGGTTACCTTGAACATTGAATTTGGTCACAAATTTCTCAGTAGCCCCTCTGAGAAATTCTAGAAATCATGAAGTGAATTTGCAATAAGCAGTTGACCACTTTATCTTAGGAAGTAGGTAGAAGTTTAATAACACAATGTGCATAATAATTATTGTACATAATAAACGTGCACCGTCCGGATCATATGAAGTGTTTTACAACAAGCTAAATCAATTTCCCTTCAATTTAAATAAATAGATTCCCCCTTATACATTTTAAATAGTTTAATTCAATTTCTGTCCAATTTAAATAAATAGATTACCCCTTATACATTTTAAATATTTTAATTCAATTTCTGCTCAATTTTAATAAACGCGTCATCCCCTATTGATTTTAAACAACTTAATTCAATTCCTATTAAATTTAAATAAACAAATTGCTCATTCATTAATTCTGACAGTTATCAACGAAATCTCGATAACAGAGGGGACATTTTGTAAACACATTCTCTGTCAGAATAATAAATCCTTCGGGCAGTAAGACACTCCGATAACGAAAACCTTACAATACTTTAATTTTGACAAGGGAAGAGTACCTACGTTTGATTTCTTCCAGAAGTGAAATAGCGCACACTGGCAGCCAAAATATTTCCGCATATTTGCCTACCCTGTGCACATTTGTATTTAAAACCTTTCAAACATTTAACGAGTAAATAAATACTTCTCGCGAAATCCCCCCCCCCCCCCCCGGCCCCACCTGGATCGTTCAATCATGTCAGATCTAGATTAAACGTAGCTTTTCTAGTTTCATCCGCGGAGCAGTGTTTGCCGAATAGACTCGCGCGCCAGAACGATATTTGCAAATAATTATGGTCGCGCACAGAGCAACGTTGCAAGTATGAAATCAGCGATAAAAATGGCGCCATTAAATCGGCTGCAGAGCGGGGAAGAAACGTCGGATCGAATAACGCGCGGCGATGACGAGGCGCGGCGGGGCGCCGAGCGGGGATATTGAAAATCAGTGAATATCTGTTCATTATTGGTCTCGTTAATTAGAAACTCAGCGTTTATTATAAGAGAGAGATTGATCCAAAACTAACGAGCCTGTATTTCACGTGTAATTAAATTCGACCGATATCAGTTGACCGTTGCGCGCACGAATTGTTCAACCGAAATTGTTAATCCCTGTTTATCCAGAGAGTATGCAATTATTGGTCGATCCATGGGCCATTGGTCGTTTATCGGGCGACTGGAGGCGTCGCGCCTTCCGTCGTACAACTCGAGCGAACCTAATGGCGTTTCCACGCGGGGCTGTTTTATGCAGGATTCGAAACAGTTCTGGAACTTCTCGATAGGTTCTATTTAAAACGTGGACCGTGGAATTTTTTTAAAAATGTTAACCGATAAAGTAAAAGTTCTTGAAAATAAAAGTTTCAGTTTGAATGGAACTTATAATATATAATAATAAAAAAAATTCTATAACAGGAATAGATATTTTATTCATCAATATTAAAAAAGTTATCAATCGTTGTAACAAATACTGAATACTATTCAATGAATAATAAATTATTATTACACTTAAATTGATATTCTGAATGTGTTATTTAGTTGTAATATTTACCTACGTAGATAATTTCTGCGCTGATATTATAGAATTTTTATGTATTTCGGTTCATATTAAATTATAATACTTACTTCTTATGAAACTATTAATTACTTATGTTATAATTTTCATACCTGTTATTAATTAAACATGAAGAATATGATATTATATTGTCAAATAAAATTAGTACCTAATAATTTAGTAGTTTTCGTTACCTTATGAAACCTTTTTTAATAAATGTTCTGATAAAACTTGTTTCCATGGAACTTTTATTATATAGGTTCTAAAATATCCGTTCCATGAGAACATTTTTTAAAGAAGTTCCTAAGGGTAACATTTCTTTCAATAAAAATTCCACAGAAACATATATTTTCTTAAACGAAACATATAAGTTCTAACAGAATTTTTTTAAAAACGAGAGCTCCAGAACTATTTCGATACCTGGTTTTATGTTTGTGGCTTGTAACTAGTATTTCGGGCATTTTTCTTCTTTTTCAGTCCTTGGATAAAGTTTGGGCAATGGTCTCTCTGTGGTGTGAATGCGTGTGAAATGCCAGTCGTGAATTGCAAAACTGACACGTGTGAAAAGGCTTTAACTGTGCAGAAGTCTAGTGAAATGGAAATATGAAGTGAAAGATATTTCTGAATGTGGAATATCAAGTTGACGTAATAGTAAGAGTTCCATCTTTAGATGAAATGAGAAGATGAAATGGTAAAGGATGTACGTGGCAGTAGTTAAAATTTTCAGTAGAAACAAAAAACGCTGGTCCGTTCATTTCGGCAGTTACATATATCGTTTATAAGGGAAATAATCGTTTCTCATTACAGCGAAGTTGGCGCCTACCATTTTAGTTCTATCTTGCGATAGCCCTAGCAGTTAAAATAAATTATTCTAGCAGTTATTACTTTTGCCATCGTATTCCACATGGAATTCACATCTGTTTCCACTAAAAAAATGACTTTTGATTTTTTTGGCACTTACATAATAATTACTACAGTATTAAGTTTTACATTTTAATACAAGCTTTAGATCCTAGCTAGATTTATTAAATTTCTGTGGCAGACGTTATGAATCTCATGTACTGAAAATTCCTGTCCAGGTTTATAGATTCAGAGAACATTGCATTATATTTTTTTTATTCATTTCTAAGGTTCTATTAAAAGGCATATATTCCATGATAGTACAGAATGTATTAACCATAGCGGTATTCAAATCATAAACCTCGGTTTATAGAAGATCGTAACCGTAATTGTAATAACGTAGTGTGGTAATTAAATTATCGGTTTACGGTTTTGTACAAATAATACATTATTTCTCGCTTGCACGGCAAAAAATGAGAAGAAGGCAGTACCTTTCTATTTTATTCTGATAGAAGTGATGTGTGGAAAGTACCTTCAAATTGCAATTAATGGACCGTACGTATTGTATCATTCAACATTTTGCTTGAAGCAATTCAAAAGCATAAAAGCTATTCAACTACTTTTGTTCTGCTTTTTGTCGAGAAATCACGTTGAAATTTTCCAACGGCGTGGATTGTTTGAATGTATCCACTCTGCAATTTCCATATATGAAACAAGTTCAGCTGTCGTCGGTAAATCGATATGGTGGTTTGAAACTTGGTCAAATTTTCACGGCAAAGTGGGTGTCGCGCTATTTTCGGAACCTCGTTGAATATCAGGATCCGTTTTTTCTTGTCTCGTTCCATTTGTCACAGCATTCATTTTCTTGTAGGAGGAAATATAGCTGCCAAGATTAAATGGCTGCTAGTGGCGTGAAAGCTTTATTTCTATCACAAATTTATAAGGCTTTCTGAAAATTATTTAAAGACTGAGGAATGTTTGAAGGAAATATTTAAGGGGTTGTTTATATTTCAAATCGAAAATCATATTTAACCTCATGGTAGCAAATTTTTTAAGCGGCATTTTTACTATTGAATTTTTGACCAATTGAATGAAAAATGTTGATGTTACAAGGTTTATCTTCTTCAAGTTTCCATTGAAAGCTCTTTTGACTCTTTCCTCTTCCACATTCTTATTTTCTTTTCTTTCACATTCTCTTCCTCGTTCTTCTGACCTACTAACCTTCACTCTCACACCTCCACTCTCCCAGTTTCTCTCCTTCGGCTGGACCATTCTGTATTATTCTTCCCTTCGGATATTTGAACCATCTGTTATTACATTCTTCCCTCGACACTTTCATCTATTCTATATTTCTTCCCATCTTCTCGTTCCTGCCACGCCCTGATTTCACGTTCTCTTTCCCTTTCTGTTACCCTGCAAACCTTCCTCATTTCCTCATCCTTTGCAACCCCTCCGCTATTCCAGTTTCTCGTTTTCCACTTTATCTCCCATCTTCTTCCTCTTTGCACGGTGTGATACTGTGTTTGCATATTCTCCTTTCCACATTTTCTCCCACTGTGTTTCCTCTATATCTCCTTTTATTCCACCTCCTCCCCTATTCTATTCTATTTTCCTCCTTTTCCACCTCCTTGCCTGCCACGATGCCCGTTTCCGCGTCGCTCCTTCCACAATTCCGTGCTCTCTCCCTGTGTTTGTCACCTCGTTCAGCATCGAGCATCGTCTCTCTCCCACTCTCGAGATCCCCGACACCAGCGGTAGCCTACCGCCCCTCTTTCTGCAAATGTGCGAGCGAATGGAAATTAGCAAGTCGACGGAGACCCGCGGGCAATTAGGAAGCCCCTGTCCGTGCCTCCCCGTCGTACTTCATTTGCACCCCCGCGTGCACTTTCAACCCTTCCACGCTGGAGTGCGTTAGAGCACAGAGTAAACGGTATCCGTTATAGCGGCCATGGGAATCGACGGAGCTACCTGGAACACACTTGCCCTCCCGATATGAAAATTAACAATAAACGCTTCCGCCTTGGTGCAGCAATGTTTGCTGAACAGGTGGAGCGGTAATTCGTTGATTAAAATTACTAATAAAAGGAACGATTTCACTCCTTTACGTAGCGAAAATTAATAAAACATATTTATAAGTTTAGATGAAAATATAAAATATTACCTTAACATTTTTAATATCTATTACGCTCTTTAAATTAAGCTATTTAAATTAATAAGTACATATACATGTAAACTTTTACCATCAGAATAAAATTAGAACGTTAAGTAAACTTTATCGTCGATTTCGCTTGGCTAACAAAACTCGTTCTGACATTTAGAAAGGGTTGCAAGTGTTTTTGGAAGTTCGAGGAGGAAAATGACTGGCCACGAGCGACGTGGTTCAAGATATGGGGGACTGAATCGTTTTCTGTCATTGGTGGCGATTGAAAGTTTGTACGGCTTATTAATCTGGAGAAGGGTTGAAAAATGTTTTAACCAATTAAGAAATAAAAATAAAACTAAACGCCATCCACGGTGTTACGAGGGTCTGCAAGTAAAGTTTGTATTCCCAATGGACTAATATTCCTCTTGAATCTTTAGTACCTATATATATTTTCACAAGCTTTAAATATTTTAAGAAATGAGATCTTGTAACGATCTGTTTAAATTGCTGAAAGAAATTTGGGTAGCTTTTCATCCATATTACTTAACTTGATCGTTAATGGGCTAATTGATTTATATTATAAGACCTTCTTTTTGTCTTAAGGATTCAGCAACCTTAACGGAAGTCGAAATGAATTCTGCGATTTGAATTCAAATTAACATACTTAAATAATGTCTGTAGTCAGGGGGAAGCGATGTGTGATCGATAAATCAATTTCATTCAGGAAACTTTTTGGAAATGGATGACACCCATTTTTAGGTAAGATTTCCCAGCAGGATCGTGGATAGGGTAGACAGTATAATGATTGGCACCCTAAGCGGAAATCCCAATTGGAATATCTCTATTTTTTGTGAAGTTTTTATGTGATCTTAATTTTCAATTATTATCGATGATTATGGATTTTTCATTAAAATAAAACATCTTGAGTAGGCACCTATTAAACCTTTTATTTTAAAAATATTCAATGAAACAGAAAAATAGGCATAAAAGTACCTTAGTACATTTATTGTCACAGCATGTATCAATTATTGGCACTCAAAAACTAAAAAAAATATTCTTTACTTTTTAATAATTCATTCTTCATTAATAACTAAAAATAAAAGTAAATAAGAGATCGGACAAAAGAAAATAAAATTAAGATCTAAGTAGAGTCGACTGATTCAGCATAAATAATTGTTTAAGAAAAGCATCAACTCTTTCACGCTGCGGAATGTTTCCCTACTATTGTAATTGCCATGCAAAAAAACGCCATTGATCTTTTCAAATCAGAGGAATTAAGGAAAAATAATTCGACTTTTTCCCTGGACATTTTCCCTTGCACTGCAATTTATTCGCAAGTAATTCAATTGGAGATATTTTGCTCAAACCTATAGCAATTTAAAAATCAATCATTCATTTAATTCTATGAGTCACGAACTCTCCCACTGTTACAAACTTCAATAATATCAGTGCGTAAGTTTGATTGGAACTTTCGTGGTCTCGAGAGGCATACCCAAAGTGGGGAGGATTAATTTTACTACCGAACCAGTTGCACGAATCTTCATTTACAAATAAAACTTCCAAAGAAATAATTATTTCCTTATAAAGGAAGAGAATCAATCTTGAAACCTCCTTCACCACTGAACTCTTTTAATTTCTTACCATGGCGTTCAAGGAGAGACTAGCCGCTTAGACTTTAATTTCTCCCCTTTAAAACTGCATTCCATTTCTCGACGAAAGGTGACCGCAATGCATCACACGGTTTGTTTTCCTAGTAGAACGTTACGAGGATCTAAGGGCCGGGAAAAGAGGAGAGAAGGAGCCGGAGTTATTCTTCTTCATTCCTCTTTATTTTAACCGCTCCGCCTGCATTCTTTTTTGGGCGCAATCGCTCTTGGCTCCGCTGCGATTCTCCAACCCCAGGAGTGCATTACAATTTGCAATAAGCAGAATGCCCCGTAAAATGCTTATTCCATCGTAAAAATTACGCGCAATCGTTGTAAGTCGTCATAAAGGATATAACGTACTTGGGCAACGATAAAGTTTTAATATTGCGATATCTGAAGAGGTAATAAATATCTCCTCCACTGCACCCTCTTCCCCCCTCTGGTCTCTCAAGATTTCGTGACTGTTGCAATGAGAAAAATTCCGTACATTTCGTTCTAGTGGAAGGGAAATTAAGTTCTGCGCGGTTTATTAACAATGAATCGTCAATTACATCACTGAGCCTTGTTACTGTATTGCCGTTATAGGGGCACAAAGACACTCTTTCTGGGGAAGCTTCAGCGAGTTTTGAAATAGTTTTAAGTTCGTAATAAACGTCAAAAGAAGAGGCGTGCTCGTACGAAATTAAGGCTATTGAGATGAAAAGGGTAGTTCGTGCGAGCCATATACGTGCTTTTTATTCTGACTGCATGTAAAAAGTTACTGGCGTGGACAGAAAACAATCACGAAGACAGATATTAAGGTACGAAATGAGTATATTAGTTGATAATTCAGGCATTTGATGGAAAAGGGTACATACGCCAAAATGCCATTTCAAGAAAATCGATTTGAAAGTTTTCATTATAGTATAACTTAATAAAAAGTAATGCAATTAAATCTAATTTTTTTAGAGATGTAGTTACCGTGTCCTTCAAACGTTCTGAAAACAGAAGTCATGATTTGGAAATGATGTGTCTTTATTTATAGGTTTCAAGCAGGTGCTATATGTGCCCTTTTTCCGTAAATGTCGTGAATTCGTAACAAAGTTGCTTCTTTGTTTAGTTATTTAAATATAATTTTGTTTACTTACTTCGTTACACATTTTTCATACATTGCTTAAATAAAAAATACAAAATGAAGCACAAAAATTAACAAAAAATGTAATGTTTTAAGTAAGTATTAGTTTCTTCGATTTTTTGCAGCAAGCTGTCTTCCAAATAAATTTTTTCGTTTCTAAATTAGCTTCTTTCCTTGCGAATTCGACACTCGCCTCACTTTCCATATTTCCTCGCTTACACAAAATCCTCTATGAAACAAAAGTAGAGGAAATGCAGCATATTTGGAATACTGTTGGTAATTTGGAATACCGAAGTATCTAATAAACTACTAACGCTATTTAATTTGTAACACCGTAGATTATAGGGGCTAATGACCTGTTCACTAATGACGTTTGTGGATGAACCGCAATTTTTACATTTTCGACTTAATCTGCAGAGGAAGCAAACGTCAATCTGCAAAACTTTTTCAGCGCGTATTCAATCGTTCCAATCATGGTTAAAATATGTCAAAACTTTAGTGTTAAACACTTAATCGACTCATTTGCATGTTCCTTCTATGGTTTCGTGCCAGTTTTGCGATAATTTCGAGAATACAAAGTGTGACATGAAATTTTAGGTTTCAATGCCATGTTGCTAATTCGGAATACCGAAGGTGAAGGTAATTTGGAATATTCCAAAGCCTACCGATGCTTTTGTTTCACGCGTAATGGCTACCACCGCGTCAGTTTCGTCTGTCACCTATATAACCTTTTTTAGCATTTGTGTAAATATTGTCTTATAGATATCTACATAAAATTGTTCCTTAATTGTGATTTCTTAGCCTGATTACGTCATAAAATAAACTAATTTTATTATCTACATGTTTTGTTTAAGTTTGTAAAGTGAAGGTAACTTGGAATATCGGTATTCCAAATTACCTGCACCTTAACGAAATCGATACTTCTTGTCATTTTTCATTCAAACCAAAATTTCAGTTACTTTTTGTTTTTTATTTTTACTGACACTAAGAAATATGGAAGTTTATTAGTTTCCCTATGATATTATGTAGTTTAATTTGTTTCCATCCTCTGTCGTAATTTTTTATTCGTCTTAAACAAACTGGTATTCCAAATATACTGCACTTCCTCTACTTATTGCACGATAGCACGGTACCGCGGCTGCTCAGCAACTATGTAGCTGCGTGTCGATCACCTGATTCGATTTAAACGATTTAAGGAAAAAGGGCACATACGCCTATGTGCCCTTTTTCCATCAAATGCCTCAATTATTAGACTGCGGAAGTTTATGCAAGTATGATTTATTACGATAATCACGACCTCCCTATTGTAAGAAAATCGAATACACTATATCATGGCCGCTACTATACTCGAGCTAAGTAAGTTCTGTATATGCTAGAAATAAATAAACATAACATTTTTTAAAATAAAAAATATATTTTGAAAACCCTCTTATGACGAAACATATTTCTATCAAAGTTTAAAGTTTCACTTGTTTAATCCCTTTGTATAAAAATGTATATTTGCATAAACATCCGCAGTCTAATAATGGTACTTTGAGATACTGTGTGTCATATTGAAAATTGAGGATTTTACATTATTTCACTTGGGACAGCTAGTTTGTATAACAGTTCATTTTGAAATAGTTTATTTGGCTTTGGTACAAAATGAGATTGTATTCTCTAAATTACCTTGATAATGAAACTCGTGGATTGTTATAAATGCTTCATTAAAATATTATTTATTTTATATTTCAAATAATTTCTTCTAAATCTATGTCATATTAATTTTTTATTCGAATCAAAAGTCTTCTAAATGCCTTTGGAACTTTACATATTTATTACAGAATTTTGTACAAGATTGAAAATATCTTATGTTCTCTAAAATTAACTTTACTTTATTATTTACGAAATGTTAAAAAGAAAACGGAGAAGGTTTAGTGGCACGCGATATTTGCTAAACTGAATAAAAATGCTTCGTAGTATAGGTCAGAATATTAACCTATTAAACTGGCAATCAATTCCTCTGAAAGCTATAAATTCTGATTTGATTTTTCTAACACATTGAGTATTCCATACACGGTCGTGTAACACAATATTCGGTGCAGAATAACGAACCCATTCTGATGAATTGGCAACTGTACTCTCGGATAAGACAAAAACATTTATATAATATTGATCGACGACCCGTTTCGGTTGTACAGGGTATTACAGAATTAAGTCCTTTGGTCGGTTAATGGAATTCACGAACAAAGCAACAAACGCGTTCTAATAAATATGAATCTGCAAATGTTGTAGGTATTCACGCTTTTAATTCACAAGCCAGAATCTTTAATACTATTATACGTTCTGTAGATTGATCAATATTTTGTGAAATTTAATCTGCCAACACCTGGGTATCTAGAAACGAATTCATCTTATTAAGAATTAGTTTTAGAAGTGGTACTTAGATCAATATTAACGCTGAATAGTCACTGTTATTTTAAATAATGGTAAATCCATGCCTAGTTGGCAGGCGTGATTTTCGGGAATTTTTTGTGGAAAATCTAATGTATATTTTTCATAACTATTTGCTTATTTTAAAAGTACATATATTCAACAACTCTCAGTAATTTTGTTATAGAAAAATATTAAAAAATGAACGAATAACAGCCACTCTCCTGGCAACTATTTTTTTGCGGTGAGCACGATTTCGCAGAGCCGGGTCATCTGAAATCGAAAAGTGAAGAAGATTCTGTTAGTATATGAGTTTATCTAGTTCGTGAACGAAGGATTTAAAAAAAAAACGATTTCAGACAAAACGCGGCCGTTTAAGGCAAAATCATGATTTTTCGATGTCTGAATTGTTCGTTTTTCGTGAATTAAAAACAGAGTTTTCATCAAAAACCAAAATCCTTCGATCACGAACTAGATAAACTTATGTACTAACAGAATCTTCTTCACTTTTCGATTTCAGACTTCAAAAAATATACATTAGATTTTCCACAAAAAATTCCCGAAAATCACGCTTGCCAATTAGGCATGATCCCTTGCTTAAGTGTAGGTTTTCCATGATTTTCCCTACTTAGTCCCTTACTCGATTTAATATTTCTTCTTCTGCCTACACAAATGTACACTTAAAAAATATTCACTTTCTTCAATTGGTATCTCTATTTCATTTAAAAAAATTTCATGAAACTAAATATCTGATGGACGATTATTTCATAAGAACCTGTATTTATTAACTTTTATATAGTATTTATCATTCAGAGAATCCCTTTATAGCGTTAGTAAGCCCCCAATTTGTAGTAACTCCCTGTAATTAATATTATTCCTGAAATAACCAACGAAATATCATCCGTTCGTCTAAAAGTCTAGACTTTCAACTGCCGTGTCAGTCAATTATTGAAATCTCAATACGGTCGGCTTATTTCGCGAACGAACTCGAATATTCGATTCGGTTCCGTTCGAACCTTTGTGAGCCGCGATTTATATTTCTCCACTTTTCACGCTGACGCGATCGCGATTGCAAAAATATTTCAAGCTTGGACAGCAAATATATTAGAATAATTTCATGTTTCTCGTTCTTCACAGTCAAACATGTCCAAGAAAAAATTACTTGCTAAAATATAGAATGCATTTCGTTGACTCGTTTTGCAGGAACTTTCTAGTTACTGTCTCAATTAAATATTGGATATACAAAGGGAATTTCGTAACCACATTATCTGAATTATTCTGTTTGTTTTTAATTAGGAAATATTTGAAATTGTTGGAGGGAATTTATCACGACCTTATCGACAAATTATTAACGACGAAGGGTGTTAATATTGACAGAAAATTGAATTATCAAACTTTCAGTACCTTATATATCTATATTAACCGTTTACACTTGAAATTAGAATCGACCAGAAATCTTTCACTCAATGCTGCACTCATTAAATATACATAGAACTTTGAAATGGGGAAAATGTAGTACAATGATTTTAAAATCATTTCTACGAACCAGAAATTCTTCCACTGTCACAAACTTTAATAACATCAGTACGTAATGTTATGTTAATCTATTAATTAGGCCATTTTTGGAGCAGGAACGTCTCCAGTGTATTTAAAATTTTGAAATTTTGTATTTAAAATGATTACACACATTCAGCTGATGTTAAAAAACTGGGGTTTCATGAATGCTTTTATTTGTTGTTTATTGAATATTCGTAAAAAATGTCATGTTATAATTCTTCAAAACGACGAAGATATGATGAACTATACGCAACCGTGTTGTGTCGGTTGATGTAAGTACAGATCTCATTAAAGAATTAATTGAATAATTGCAGCCGTCATTATACTGCACTTCTGATTATCTAATAATCAATTGTTCCTTTTTACTTCAATTAAGCGGTACGGCATTTACATTTGATACCACAGAAGCCTATCTCGTAGTACCCATTTCATAGAAATACCTGCATTAATGTTGTTTTTCACTATTGTCTTAATGCAACTTGTATGACTTTTAAATTTAAGTCCAATCTTTTGAAAATGAAAAACTAAGTCAAAAGAAATTTATATATAAGCTGAACTATAGATTCATTTGAAAAATATCTTAACAGTTGTGAGGAGTATTTTTTGGCCCTCTAGATGTACCCTCCCTAGCCCCTTAAACTTTCATGCCCCCAGGGATACTTAGGGTGCAAAGGGTTACTACTTAGAGTACTGTGAAGATCGTAGACCCAATTACCTTAATTTCTACTATGAAACTGGGATAATAACGACGTGTAATACATAGGACCAAACACGTAGGACTTCAATGCTGTCTACGATTTATAAAAATGGAATAAATACGACTGTGAAATTGACTTATGCGTAAATTAAACATCGACTTGCTTGATTAAGATTTAATTAACTGTGAGACAGCCAGTAAGTCATACAGATTTCCCCTTCTGGGACCAAGACAATCTCTGAAACAGAGAATGTAGGATACATTCGTTTATAGTCCATTCGAATTAGAAACAAATAAATGAACAAATATATTTTCCAAGGAAATGCTGCTATAAAACTTTCCATATACAGTTAATATTCAATTATTGGACAGTCAGGATCAGGAATCAATCCACGTGATTTGGGTAATGTTCTGCGCTCCGAAATTGCTGGAGAAACTGAAGAAAAATTGAAAAGCTGTCAGAGTAACGGTCAATGTTATTTAATTATTTATCTAGCTACAGCATCGCAAAACGTTCTACATCAGAATTCAGCATCGCGGAGCGAGGGAAAGTAGACCTCTCGCGATGCCTCGTGAAATGGAATAAGATTTTATATTCTGGGTTCCGTGCAATTTTTCTCGCGTCAATACCTATCGACGGTGGCGATGCATCATGCCTGGAATCGCGAATCCTGCCTGACCTGATTCTGTGAATACAAGGAACGGAAATAATGAATGAACAAGCGTAATAGAACTGTTCATCTGATCTGGAACCTCATTTATTATTTCTCACGCCAGCTTCGGGCCGAGTAACTTCTGCTGAACAGTGTTCTTGCCTAAACATCCATTTATTTTCCGACCTCGAATCACGAAGTTAATTCATTTTTCAACGTAAGAGGAAATAATGCTGTTTTCATTCAGAAGCCTGAATTTGGCCACCCCTTTTTGGAAAATTGAAAGTAGTTAGATTTCATGATTTTTTTCTAGACGACGAGAAAAGATGAAATATTGGTGCTTTGTATACACTTTTATTCAGCTTTTGGCTATTTAAAATCGTTAAGGATGATTTAAAATGTTTACAACTTTTAGAGTTATAAGCTGTCGTTATATGAACATTCTTGCTGACTTGTCTCAAGCCTGGCGGCTTTATTATTGGGCAGAAAAAATTTAACCAAACGGTTTTTCGATCCTTATGAGTGTCGCTATCACGCCTACTACGATCGGAAATTTAAAATAAAATTATAAAAAATGGCAGTCGGTTAAAAAAAATACGCTTTTTTCTACTGTCTTCGTAACTTTTAGCAACCAAAAAAAATGGAGGTTTAGAAAATATTGACCTGATCTTGGTAGGGATGATAGCGACACTCATAAGGATTAAAAAAATGTTTAGTTCACTTTTATGTCTTTTTTATGTCTATTTTTTAAACACCAGTGGGACATTCTTTATGCAAATTTTGTATGATTTCTCTTGAAAAATGTAATGAATTGCAAATTGAAGATTTGAAATTTACATGGGGCTGATTTGGTCTTTGCTTTTAAGTCATTGGATGATTTAGAGTTCGTTCGTAAGTGTGGAAGACAAAGATGCAGGCAAACTAGTGAATTATGCTGAATAATGGATTCTTTTAGGTCAAATGCTGATGGCGTCTTTATGCAAAATGCTAACTTTGGTCCAAGATCAAGATAGTAGAAAAATTTCAGCGATGTGGAAGGTTTAATTAAGAACTGAAAATGAATGTGAAATATATTTCGAAAGCTGGGAAGAGTAAACTAACCATGGTTAAGTTCAAAGAAATCACCAGAAGCATGAAAGTGATGTAGAATTTTTAGGCAAAAAACGATTCTAAGTGAAAAAATTCAAAACCATACGAACTTCTTAATTAAGGAATATTCATTTTAAGAATCCTACTAAATCAAATAATTAATTTCCTTTTTAAAGTTACAAGGTACAATTGAAGCTAAAGAACAGCTTAACAAATAGATTGAAATTGTAAATTTTATACTTATCATTTGATAATTTAAAATAAAATTCATAGAAAAATATTCACAGGATGTCACGTATTCCAGTGAAAGGTAAAGCGAAATTCTGATCGACTTTGTATAAATTTAAGTACTCTTTCTTATCATTCATTTCACAATTCCTCTTCCATTCTCCTATCATTCTCTCCTTAAATATCTATAGCAAGATTAAACTCTCAAAACATAAGAACAATGAACAAAAACTTGCCCCAAAAAAAAGAGAAGTGTCAATATTATCAACGCTGATTAGAGTTCTCCATTTCAATAAATTTCAACACCCCATCACACGAAAAAGTTGCTCGACATCGTTCACTTGACAACACCTGCTTCCCTTAATTCACAGAGTGATTCCAAACATCGGTTGAAATTCTTCTCTCGCGTGTTCTTAAATTAAAAAGGAGGTTCTTAAAACCTCCCAGGTTATTCTTCCGAAAGGAGCAAAAAAAACTCAGGGAAATTCTTCTGTGTGGATGGAACGTCGAAAGGTCAGGTCTTAATTTATTTTCGCTAGAGGGTGGAGGGTTGTTAGAATGCACCGGAAACGGTGCTTCCGTAAATACTACACGATCGCGAGCGTTTGAATTATCGACGACGGTGTCGTTGCAACGCGACCCCTGTAGCCGTTAATATTATTATTCCCACTCGTTACCGAAATAATCGAGGACAAACGACGACTGGACAGCAGGTGCAGCCGAATGCAACTCCCCGACTGACGCCTGATACGTTAATGAACATTCAATTGTCCAATAAAAAAGGCTGCGCCATTATTTCAGCGCTGCAGTAAATGCCAATTTAAATTGAATCGAATGTTGCGCCATTTCGGAAGGTCACGTCCATTTTACTCACGGCACTCGTCCTTTTTTCACCTCATTTTTTTTTACTCCCTCTTTTCTATATGTAAATTTATCGCGAGCCACTTTTTATTCCAGGCCATTGGCTGAGTAATAAATAATTTGAACGGTGATTTTTCGCGATTTTAAGCAGGAATAATAAATGGGTTTTTTTTGACGTGCAAGTGGAATAAAATGAAACTTGGCGTTTTTCATTTGATGGGATGATAATATTTTTTATTGATACGAAGGTAGAATGAATTGAAATTTCGTTTTTGATTTGGGTTGATGTTAGGTGATTAAAAGCATGGAAAAATTGATAAATGTTTCGAAGTAGGTAATTGTTTTGAATTCTCTTTTCACGATGAAAATTTGAATTATGGTATTTATCACAACGCGTCTTGCGTGAAAGATTGGATATCATTAAATATCATATTTAATAGACAGGCTATTAAGAGAAAGAGAATTCGTAATTTAAATTAGGTGTAAGTGTGTATTCACTGAATGTATTCAATTGGTACCTGCATGTTAATTGTGAAACATATACCACTCAATTTTAAAAACTAATCGAGGATTTATCTTTAAGAGTGCAACTTCATGCTGTAAATATTTAGAAAAAATTTCGTCTTTATTTTCTGTCTATTTTTATATTATCTGCTTCTGATCCTCGTCCTCCTTAGCCCTATGCATTTTTACTTGTGTTTTTGTCTTGTCACATCCTGTAAAAATACCAATTCACTGATTCCTTATTGCAACCCCATAAAGTCATGATAGTAATAAAAGGATATTTAAATTTTTTATATGTCAGCTAACATATTTATACTAGCGACAGGAATCCTGAAAGATTCTATAATGACTCAGAGTCAGACACAATAACTTTAACAAATATTAAACAAAACAAACCACACGATACCGAATTCGCCAGAGTCTCATAAGGAAAAGCGGAAGTTTGACTCACAAAGTAACTTTATACAAGTATATTAGCTGCTACGGTGTACTGGGTCCATGTGCATTACACGAGGATGGTTTTCCGCGTGAAAACGACGAAATGAAGAGGCCACGTCAGCAAGTCTCGGCTTTAATATTAATTATCGTCCCCATAATTAATAGTTCCTTCGTTAATACAATTTATAACTTAGCGAAAGCGGTCTTTGTCGGCTGCACAGAAAAGAACGGGGCGTGAACGACGTGCTGGTCTCTTTTTTTTTTGCTAAAGATATTTTTCACTATGATCACCTCTCGAACGGTAGAGTGCCTCAAGGTAGCGTGGTTTATCATATTCTCGAGGAATCCATCATGGACGAGCAATTTTACCTTATAAATTAGATTTCTCACGTAAACGTGTGAATTAATTTTCATCTGTTTATTAAGGTTTATGAAAAAAGTGATGCCATCATTATGGTTTTATTTATTGTTGAGATTTTTTGAATAACAGAAAGTTGTAATAAAAATTCATTTGTTGTTAGAATGCAGGGTAACGGTTTCATGATTTAATATATTGACACAGCGTGTCCAACACATAACTATACCTTTTTTATTATCTAAAGTTCCTGTGTTCATTATAAAGTTTGAAAAGAACGCACAGGGATTGAACTATTGTTTTCAATAGCTTTGGTGTAAAGTTCGATGAAAATTACTGACCTCTACATTACTACGTTGTATTATTAACCTGTTGAAACTGAACGAAGATAACATTAAAATTAGAGCACTCACAAGTGGAACGTCAAATGTGTCAATAATTTCATTCTAATCTTTGAAAATGTATTGACGATAGCAACATACTTTCCCCATTACAATTCGGAGTATAAAGTTAGTATAAAGTTATTTGCAGTATCACATAAAAAAGGAGACTTCACAGTCCCTGTGCAAAGTCCAATAGGGGTGTAACCCGAGAATCTTAAATAAAAGTAGGTACTATTAAAACTGTGCTTGTTTTGTAAAGACAATATTAATCTTGATCATTCAATTTCAAAATAATTGTCAAAACAGTGCACCTGCAAAAAATTACGAAGCCAAAAGTGTCACAAAGTAAAATTTCTAAAAGCAATCAAGATACAAAGTTTTCCCACTTTTTAATTTTTATAACAAGATTTCGTTGTTTTTCTCACCCATATTTATAATCAAATTTCTAATAAATACAATGACTTCACATACTCAGAATTATATCAAGATCTTACAAGGCAAACAGTACGTAATAGGCGAGGAAAAGTTTCTTTTCAGCTCTTTGGGTGAACTGTTTCCTTCCCAGATAAACCCAGCTAGTAGATACGGTCAGTATACGTCCAGACACATATAAGTAAGTAGGTAGTATACGCCCTGATCGCGCCCAACATTATACGCTTTAAACTAGATTACGAACACATCGTCAGCAGACAGACCATTTTTATAGAGAATATCATATCAGGATTTTATTATTTGGAAATTTCAGTGCTGTCTTTTCATAACAAAAGCTAAATGAGATGTAAACATACACTCCCACGCATAAATATTAGAACACCTGTTGTTACTGTACAAAACTTGATATTTGACCAAGATTACATCTCTTTCACTATTTTTAGTACCCCATTTTATTACGTACCCAGCTTTAAGCATTTGTTCAGTAAATTGCTTATTTAGCCATGTAATGCCCTACATTTATCAGAAATGTGTACCACGTCTACATGGTGGATTTCATGCAGTTCAGTGTGGAGGATTTTGCAAATTCCAGTTCTTTGAATTTTTTTTAATTTGCAGCTGAAACATTTGCAGCATAAATGAAATGAAATAACAACGGGAAACATAAGAAAATTAAATAATAGAACGAATGTCAAGATTGGTAAAATCAGTCATCAAACGAGTGACGACTACATCGATGAAAAGAAAATTTGATTTTATTAGTGTAGGAAAATTGTAAACATTATAATTCCTTAAATGTTAATTTGAGTGAGTAAAAGTTGACGTGTGGTAGTGTGTTGTGTTTAGTAACCGTGCGACGTAAAATAATAGAAAAGAAGATTTATAATTCTTATTAAGCATTTTATTATTATAATTCTTATTAAGCAAATTATGTCAAGAATTGTTTTTGTTACCAGTTCGAGTTAAAATTCTTCACTTATGTCACAATTTGCCTTGTGTAAGTGATTTGAAATTTTCCACATAATTTCACACTTTTAATAAAAGATCCTTGTAACGAAATCAGAGAAATATTATACATGTATGTAAGATTCTGTCAAGTGTTCAAATCTCTACGTGTAATCTCATAAAATTCAATTGTTCGTATTTAGACATCACTGAATTTTCATTAAAAAATACTTTTTGCATCATACTTTTAAAATCACATTAGCGTTATGATAGCGATAATGATGCAACTTATTAATTATTCTTTCTTAGATAAGGGACGGAGAAATATGAGAAATACAGTTGCATTTTCTCTTGTTTCGTATTTTCTCTTTAACAATTTCGAGCCCGAGTATTCTGCATTAGTCAACCGTACTGCGCAACGTTCCGAGTGATCTGACAAAAAGCAATCGTTTCTTGTGAATTGATTCACAAAGAGAATGTCGAGTATCTTTTACTTTGCTTTAAACTTCCGCTTGCGTTTTCAGCATCAGTTTTTATTCATAACTTTTCACAGAAAGTTGTATTTAATGGTTAAAGAATTTAATAGTTTAATAAATTACCAATGCTTAAGAAGAATTATAAATTAATTTCGTCTTCGTGTCTTTATAGCACTTTGTTACTCTGCCAACTCCCATCTTTAATTATTTTTCGTTGTTCACACAAATTATTGAATTATAATATTTACAATAAAACTTAGTATAAAGTTAGTATAAAGTAAAACAATTGTTTCACAGACAAAACAGTTTAAGTACTCGTTGATTCTATTCCTTTAAAAGGAATACTTATTGCACGTAAAAATTACGCAGATATATTCTGAGTCAGGCAGAGGAGCAATTTTTTTTAAACCTCGCACCTGTGGCGGAACGAATTCATTCTTGGAAATGAAAAGTCTGTTTTAAAAAAAGTTATCTCGTGACAGTAGATTGAAGGAGATCTCTGATCACAGTGACATCAGCCCGTTTGACGCCATTCATGAAAAGGCACTGAGTCTCAGCGTTTTTAAAAACGTTTAACCTCGACTCGCTGTATGCACTATGCGACCGCGTGATAAACTTTCAGATCCATTTAAAGCTTCCTAGAAAAATCTTCACGGATGAGTGCTCGATATTGCATTTCTTGCGACTACCATTCCTTCCTAGGGGACTAAAGTCATAACACGATGAAAGAGATATGTATTCCTCTTCTAAATTAGTGTTTTCCAAATGTTATTGACCACAACTCACAATAAGGGACGCATTTCCCATTATGGTACAGTAAACGAGCTTTCACATCCTATTTGGATCATTAACTTTTGCAAGCAGCCCCACAATCGTGGAAACCGTTTGAGTTTTATAGGTCCATTTAAAGTTTAAACGTTTGTACAAAATCAGAATAACATCAGATTCAAAGTGTTTCAAGGTTTCAAAATTCCCAAGTTGTCTGATATTATATATTATATGGATATTATTTAAACAAACGCTTTTAAAATTATTAATTGAAAGTAAAATAACAGTTATACCCAGATGCTTCATATAATGTATTTCACCTTCAGAAACACTATTTGCTTTGACCTTCACGCATTGTTAGTTTATTTTATATCTAGAGCAGGGATGACAAATACGTGGCACGGATGTCAAACTTGGAAAACCTATATAGTCTTTTTTCTTTACTGATTCAAGTTCATTAAAATACCAGAAATAGGGTGGCAGAAGATGTTTTGGCAATAAAAAATAATATTACTAATTTTTATTCAGCTTAGATACATTTTGTGCCATTTATTTATATTTATATAATATAGGAACCCATTTATATTAAGTAAATACGTACTATACCCACTCATGGAGGTATTGCCGCATGAAAATAAAGATTCAACTTTTCTAATTTATAATTTAATTTTTGTAATTTATTCTCTGCTCTAGACCAAGACGTTTCGCAAATGAGCTCTCCCCGTACCAAGTCACCAGATTTTTCTCTTTTTCTCTTCCTCTCTGACGCCTGCCAATCAGTAGACCCCTCCTGCAAAGAACTTCTTCTATTTCACAGTAAAACCTTCATCAGTCAAAAAGCAGCTTTGTAAAAGGTTTACACGCGCTCAAGCTTCACGAACTTGTGTAAAACTCAGTGCAGTAGCAGTAACAAAGAAGGACTCTTCTAGTACACACTTAAGAAGAACCTACCGCTTATGCAATTTCAGGCACACTCGCTCCTGCACTCATACGCACATACACATTGACAACCCCAAACACACTTTACACACAACATTCAAATACCATAGAACCTCCAGCATCTGAATTCATAGAAAGACGTGACCGTGGAACACTTTCTTTCCTCATGATGAGTATTATACATATATTTCACAAAGAATACCACTGTGTCTCACTTTGTATAAACTTTTATTTAAATCAGTTCGTTTAATTTTTTCATACTATTCTTTTCAAAATTATGTACACATATATTGATGACAGTAATAGGACTTTGAAGAACGCAGTGAGAGTACATACATTGAGAGCAGTTTGTAATTGTGAATTACTTTCTGACAAAACACTGAAAAAATTAAAGGAACTGATTTAAACAAAAATTGATACAAAGCGAGAAACGGAGTACAGTGGAAGAAAGAATACAGTTTTATAAACAATTCAAGTACAAAAGTAAATGTAACTATAAAAAGTGGGGCATGTAGCAAACTACTCTGGCAGCAAACACTAGGGCCCACAAGAATCTCAGTCATGCAAGCCTACCCTACGGGTATGAGCTTACGCGCACGGTACTCCAGTTTTCCCCATCCGTTGTACGCCCGCGGTATCATTGACTACCGCCGCGAGCTGCCGTTCCAAGTGGATGTGAAAAACACCATGGATGTTCGTACTCCCAAACGCTCCGAGTGGCCGTGACTGCTTTAGACTCTACATGATATAATACTTTTTTATGTAGTATATGATACTTTATCGAAATTCGAGAAGAAATATTGGGCATTCCGTTTAAAAACCTGAAGGTTACCGTTATATCTTGATAAAAATGTCTCGAAAATACACACCATTTAGACTGATACTACCAAGCGACAGAGTAGTGGTAGGCTTATACGTCTACGTGTAACTCTACACAATCAAATCATTGTGAAATCTTTAACAATTTTTCCTGGCGAAACGGTTTATTTGCGATATATGGTTCCTTTCAAATTGTTTCTCCTTGCAACGAGCAGAATATGCTGATGTAACAAAAACCTTAACTTCAGTTTTCGATGTTATAGGTATTCAGAGAAGGGCAAAATTTTTATTAAAATAAAAATGTCGAATAACGAACAAAAGTTAATGAAATTATTCGTCATTTGTCGGATAAAGTTAATCCGAGTTAAGTTAAAGTTAAAGTTAAAGTTGAAAAATTTATCCGACGTTCAAGTTGAAACACTCGACGATTAAAAAAATTTACTTTATTCGTCGAATCATCTAAAGTTAACGGACTTTTATTTTATCTGTTATTGAAATAATTTTTCATTTAGTTAAGCCCAACTCCGGTTATATATAAACAATTTTGCAGTCAATTTTTTGTACAAATGTCCATCGATTCAACGATGTACTTTCACCCCTGAAAGTAGTTACTGATCCTCCAGGGAGTGACCGGTATAACCGCAGCCATTTGTGGCAAAACCGGAAATAACATAACCTAAAGATTCATTAAATCGTCTGCTTTCCAAGCTGATTGTTTATCTATCTCTGTCTATCCGTATTTCTGTCTCTTTCTTCTTTACAGTTTATTTCTCTGTCTACTTCCGCTTTTGCCACAAATGGCAGCAACCAATCAGCGACGATACACGTTATTCCGATCACTCCCTAGACTAGAGGATCACTAAAAGTAGTGACCATCACTCTTTTAACACCCTGTACATTTCAATGTTATTCTTACCTCGACTTTATGCTATACTATAAATACTTTTGACCTATGTTATTTGCTACCTCCTACTCACTATTACCTGCTTTCAATTTACTACCCTACTTTGTATCTAAATTGTCCTACCCTCCTCCCTTTTTCTCCTGCTATTCCTATTCCTATTTTAATTCACCTGTTCTCCCTCATCCCTTATCCCCACTCATCCCTTCACTCCTCCCTTCTCCTTCCAGCTTCCCCCCATTCCACTGTCCTTAAAAATATCCTCAAACATTATTACCAGCTGTACCACTCTAAAAGACAAGATTTGATACCATAAATGGCTATTCCTATCGATAGCTCTGCCCGCGATTCAACGTCCATGTAAATAAACGCGAATCGATCCGAGGCGTGTCAACGAATCATCATGCGCATAACTCGTACGGAAAATCAGAAATAAACGGTGTCGATGAGCCGGCGGAGTAACGATGCGAGGCACGACATTTATTGACAGGAAACAACGCGGGTGGAAATGTAACTGCACAGAGGCGGAAGATATTTCTCTTGGGATTGTAAGCGACAGCTCGACAACTTTATCCGGTCACGGTTTAATTACTATCGATAACGTTATCCTCCCCGTGTATACCAAGGTGTTCTGCGCGTATTTCGTTCGCCATTGCTGGACGCGCTAAGGCCTTTAATTAAATTGATGCTTAATGTGGGGTTTAGAAATCAACGATGATTGAATGAGAATAGATACTGATGTACTACGAACACTTTGAGTGGCACAGGCTTTGTCGATAGACAGTTGTTACGATGTAGGAAAACACTCGTGTTTCAACCACGTAACGAATTTTATTTTAAATATGAAATTTTAATTAAACGAATTTTATTTTAAATATGAAAGAAAAGTAGACTTATTACGTATACTTATGACGAAGACTTATGACGTAATAATGCTGAAAGTCGAAAGCTAACAATAAGTGTCTTGTGGGGTTCCTCGGGGATTTATTTATATATATTTTCTATATTTATTAAATAGGAGAAATATTTTTTTTAAGGTAGCATCTACTTCGTGGTTATTAGCGACCACAGTTAGTGGTTGTTTTGTATTTCGCAACAAAGATTTAGTCTACGGATAAGGTCGACTGTTTTCTTGAGGTTTTCTTCTGTCTCGAATATTTCTTTTATATTGCTGGGTACTTGGAGCTGATACACGAAATATTGTAGAAGAGCTCACGAAACAAACACCAACCATGTGAAATTCGGTCACTACTTATCCTCCACTTGTGGTGGGAAGGACAGAATCGAATGAGCCAGGTAAAGGTGTCATATATTTGGGATGTTATGAACTGCAGTCAAGAGCTGTCAGACCAACTTATGGATGTATCGGACGTATAATACCAGACAAAAGTATATGAAATTTGAAATACTTGAATATCTACATCTTGCGCATAGTAAATCTAGATGTAAGGAATTCGAACGACAGTTCGAGTCTTATTTTTAATCTTAGGAAGGTATTTTTCACTTTACAAATGCTTTCTCAAGCATTATTTGCTAAACTTTTGGCAGTGAAAATGCCCAGAATTCACAATTTTCTCAAGTTATAATTTATTTCTTTAAAACGGTGTAGTGAAAACAATTGAACCTCGGCAGATATTTTCATCTCCCCATATACTGCATGTACAAAAAAATTGAAAACATTGGCACCATTTCTTCAACATTTTTTCAGACGGTTTATTCGTCAAGATCGTCTCTTTTCATAAGAGTACGTGTAAAATCGTTACAACTCAGTAACCGTTTAGTGAATTCGTTTAAAATTTTTGGAGCACATCAGAAAGATTAAAAAGAACAATCTCACTAATTTTCATCAACTTGGCACTATTTTGAAAATAGGTCCAATACATCCCTAACTAAAGAATTTCTTGTAACAAGTGGTACAGCTACAGAGTACCCCTCAAAATTATTTCATTACTTATTACTGCGTGTACATACGTCTGATAAAAGAGAACAAAAATACAGTGAAACATATAGTTGATTACTTCTTGCCTCTACCAACCTGCCCTTTTTGCTATTATACGTACAATTTTACCATTTTATCCCGTAGATAATGACCATATTACAATTATAAAAAATGATTTCCTCGCAAAGGAGATCATTCTACATTCTCGACTCCTACGTAATCTCCGTATTTAACCACGATTCTCATTTGACAGAATGATTATGTAGTGTTTAAATCGACGAAGAAGTAATAGATTTCATGACGCAACTCAGTGGTCCGCATTTCATCGCGTAAACGGATATTAATTTCGTAGCGTTGTTTCTGCGCTGAGCACAGCAATGCAGTTACGATAGTGGAATTCCGCGGCATCTGCAGGAAAATTAACTACCGCCGTTTTTCCTCGAGGATACTGCGACGATTTATACCACCCCTTTGACATTTATGTGAAAACGCGCGGAAAAATATTATTACCCCGCCCGGTCGCTTCTTAAGGTTTCGTTGTCTCGGAAATTCATTTTTATTGTTGGCAAAGCCGCATGTACTCCGCGGGCGATTTACTCGTCGTTCAAGCGCTGAATCTTTTACGCTTAACGTCTCGGAATGCGTACCGAAGCATCGTGGGAATTCACGATAAATTACAGGGCTTCCCATGGACGCAGCAAACAAGAAGGAAATTCAGACACTCACAAGGGGAATGCGTGAACCTCGAGTCACAGATCAGGCTCAAGTTTTGCATTTAGTTAGTGCATACCGTGTAAAATAATCTGTTGAACGCATATGATGTACTAGTTAAAATTTCACGAGGATATCGAGTTCAAAGTCTTGTCTTTACTAATGGTGGAACTTCGGTACCTACGCTTTCTCACAGATGCCTTCAGCGAACTAAGGTCGGGGCCATATATATTGGCCGGTGAGTTTCGTGAGGGGTGTTCTCCCACCACACATTTTGCTTGCCTCGGTGCTGCTTTTCTCAACGTTTTCTGACTCGCTCTCGTTCCATCTCGCTCTCGCCTTCGCAGAACAAGAGTGAGCCAGAAATGGTGGGGATAGTGCCAAGCTTCTGGGGTGTAGACCAAACCGAGCTGACAGCGTAGAAATACACACATCAGAATAGGTGTGCGTTAGCTACGAAAAAATTCAGGAGCTTTATTGGTTAGAACATTGATACTTTCTCGATAGCTTCATTTCGTATTGGTCTACGCATAGCTTCGTAACGCACACAACTATTACGCTAAGGACAAATAACAGCCAAACGGCTAGGTTCAGGTGGAGCCGAGCAGCGTTCCCGTTACCCCACCATGCCCTGCAAGGGCCACGCAACTCCAACTGACAAATCCACGATCGTCAGATGGTGGTGGCTGATTTCTCCTCGATCGCTGTTCGCGAAAACGAATTCACCGGCCAATATATCTGGCCCCGACCTTAAGAACACGAGACTCGAATATGTTTTAAAGTTTCGAAAGTCTTGAATATATTTCAGGTTTGAAAATCTTAACCGTGTTTTTAATATCGTTACGACAATAAAGAATTTACTTAAATATCTTTATTTTACAGTTTTTCTTCACATCTTTATTTTTACGTAAAATGACATTGTACTATAGATCGTCGAAATCGTCTTAACGTCCCCTATTCTACTGGGGGTACGAAAGTATGAGCCATGTCATTTAAAAGCATACAGGTGGCCATGAAATCTCCGAAAAGCCTCCAGTAGGGTGGCTCTTATTTACTCTTGGCATAATTTTTTTCAAGATTTTCTTTGCGTCACCCCCCAGAATAGTTTCAAATAATAAAAAAAATCTGTGTAAAGTTTGAGCCCGATCGGATAACGGGAAAAGGTGCCCCTGGGCCCTTGAACGTTTAAATAATTATTTAACAGCTCACAAAGTCGATTTTCTCCAAGTTATTGATTACATAAAAAAATATATCAAACAGAAGTTGTAGATCCAGACAAGGAGGTTCTATTACTTTTTCCCGTGCGACAAACGGTTTTCAGAAAAAGTCCGAAAAACTAAAAATAATATATTTTTATGTTTCAAATTTTGAAAGTTTAAATCCTTCTCCAACACTTTTCATTTATGAAGGCGAAGAAGAAAGTTGTAATTTTTATTTTCGAGGACTATTTTTGAAATATTTATGGCGGAGCATATGCGGAGATATGCCCAAAAGATAAAAAAAAAAATTTCCCTTATTTTCAGTGTTTGTTATGTCATGAATGTTTCCTGAAAATTAGGGACCGAAATTCGCCAAAATATCGAAGATATAGACATTAGAATATTAAAAGTTGCCGCGAAGAAAATTCAAAAGTCGAAAATAATAGCCACCCTGCCCTCCATCCACAAAAAGATTAGTACTAGCATGTTATGATCCCCTGGGTACCATACAATTTCTGTAAATAAAGTTTTTTCATATCTCTAAAAATGGCGGAGATATTCCAGATGGACAAAGTTATGGCCCCACCAACTATACACAATATTTCGTCCACAATCGATGACCCGAAAGTGCCGAAACTCGTGGACTCCCCTCGTAAGTATCGAAACGTGCACGCCTCGCGTCTCAATCGAACTCGAAAGCAATCGAGAACCATCGTGGAATCGATGTTACTTATTCATTCGCGTGATACGGCCGCGGAACAAGCGGAAGAAACTGATTTTTCTTGGCTTGAAAATTGCAAGCTCCTTCGGGAGGGATATCTGTTTCTAAGCAGAGCCTCGCCGACTGCCTACGGTAATACCTTGTCCCAAATAACTTCCTGGGAAAGTTCCATCCAACTTTTTCCCTTGTCACGGACTTTAATGCCACGCTGCTCTACAGTCGGCCTCCACACCATCGAGCATCCCCTCTCTTCCGAGTCGCATGAATGAGTATTAATTTACGGGTTCCTTCTCTTCCGCTTGCCAACCATGCTCTTTTTTCTCCACGGGCGCTCCTTTGCCGCGAAGATTGGTCAAAGCACTCGATCGACCTAAATAGGGAGGAATCGAAATCACGCGAAAATCCGCCGCTCGATGCATTTCCCTGTGACGTTCTGGCTTTGTTGGCGGTACTTTGATTGCTGTGTAATTAAGGTCAACAAGTGCTTCAATCATTCTTTCCAACGAATTGTAACACGTCCGGAACCGGCGTTACCTGGACGAGATAGGGATCTTGCCTAATTGCTAACAACTTTCCACCGACATATGCTCTACTGCGGAAAGATTTACTGTAGAAAGAAGTCACTTTTACCGCGATCGCACGTTTTTTAATAGTTATCAGCGTTAGTCGAAAAATTGACTACGTAAGTAAATATTTTTTCTTAAAGATTTTATGTTTTCACGCTCTATATAGTTATTCTGTTTATTAGACGATCTATTGACATAATATTTTTTATTATACATAAATAATTGAAAGTTATATAGATTATTGATGTCAAAATGATCCGTCGGGGCTGGTTGACTAGTAACGTTAATAAGGTTTACATGAATTGTTATTTTGCTGTTCAGGAAGCGATTTTTATTTTGTGTTTAAATTTCACTATGTTATAAATACATTATAATTTATGTTTAAGTTGAAAAAATTTAAGTTTATTATTAAAATATGAAAGAAAGATAATTAATATTTTATAATGAAACAACTCTTGTGTGTTTCGAGTTTCGAAAATTTGATTTTTTCGGCCGAACCTAATATACGGTTTACAGAAAATATTATGAATTTGCATCGGTGCATGAATATTATGATTAAAAAGTACCAGTCGGAGACAGGGAATCGCGAAATCAATTGTAACGAAGTGGAACGACTTGGAAAGAGAGCATGCATTTCCCCTCATTATGTCATTCGAATTTTAAACGAAGTATAAAATGTCGAAAGGAACAATTTGTCTCTGACGATTCAACACGCCGAAGATTGAAAGAGAAACAGTTTATTTTCAGAGTGCCAGCAAAAAAGGACGATAAATCTGACGAGATGAAACGCGATGTTCGCGAATGCAGGTGCAAACAAACGCGTCGACACAGAACACTCGCGCGGTTTAATATATAATTGACCAAGAATTTAATTCCCGTAGGAAGCAGGCGGGTGAGAGACAAAGCGTGCCGTATTTCTAAAGTCTCGGAGGATAAAAGGGGCACACAAGGGTTCCAGGGAAAAACTAACGACCGTCCTCAGATTCGTAACGACCGGCAGACTCGGGCCGTTCCATTAGCCGCGATTGGTCAGTTTATTCACTCAAAGCAGCCATTCTGGTGGCGGTGATTTGTCCCGAAGCGAGAGAAATCTGTTCTCGAGAGTTGCGTCTAAGTGAAAGGGACGTGAAATGACGGCCGTCTGGGAAATCGAAGCCCAATTGCCCGGTTGGACAATGCGGCTGACAGGGCCGAGCATCGAAAGAAATGGCGAAATGGTCGAAATCTCTTCTTATTACGTACCCTTCCCTCGGAATTCGGTTAGGCACGCTACCTTGAAATCGTTTCTATTACTTTCTACCACAGAGGAAGAAAATATCGATTGCTGTGTTCCGACAGGTCAGCAGAACGTTCCGATTGAACCGTTGCACAGGATTCAGGCAACTGTCAGCTTCTGACACGTTTAGTGCATTATCAGGCAGCGGTTCCTCAATCAATCAGCAGATAATTTAAAGTACGTCAAAGCAGTAATCGAGCTTCATTGCTTCAAAGAACGCTACATTTGATTGACTGTGAAATGTGTAGTAGCAGTGATTTTTTTAAAGATAGACGTGATATATATTTATAGGTGTCAAATAAGACACGGATGATTTTGTCCGGCAGATGAGTTTTCAACACGTATGACGCAGGAAGGGAACTGATTATGTGCATTTTCCAGGGGGTGACAGAGTGACGTCGTAAAAGTATTAGAGGGCAAAGTCAGTTGAGTATCATGTCCAGGAGGACTCAGGAGCGTGTTCAAAATGAAACCCTTGAGCGTGTGTTAGTGACTTCGTGCTTTAAAGGTTTTTCGGAGCAGGGGCGGGTCCAGAGGAGGGAATAGGGCGATCGCCACCCCCTCCCCCAGAGTAATAAAATATAAAAAAATTATCAGTGTGTGGATTTGGAGATTTGGTACCTCTGGGCTGACAAGTGTCTGTCGCCCTTTCTGTGATATAGCAAAAAATATTTTAATTTAAAAGAGTTGAGACAATTTTAAAATTAAGGGGACCGTCCGGTCAAAACGCTCGAAAAATAGGTGATCCTTAGGATTTTTTTTCTCAAAAAAGTATACAACTGGCAGTAAGAAACTCTATGGCCTTTCTTTATTCGTTCTTCAAGGATATAATAACTTCTTTTCTTTTCATTTTTCTGTAATGGTTCGAATTTTACGTGGCGCGCAGTGCACTGCTGCAACAAAAGAGACGGAAACGGTAGACAATAGAACTCGAGGTAGAATTGTTTGAAATCAAAAAATCAAATATATTCTTATAGGTTGTATCCATCACTATCGCATCAGCCTTTAAGAAGGCAAATAAAGCAAAATGGCGATGTTTGGTACACGTTTGAACACAAACATGCGAAAAAGGGGGTAATTCTGCGCCTAAAAATGTTAATAACGAAGAACTATGACCTCTAAAATTGATGGTCAAAGGGTGATGCGATAGTGAATTCATTTACAAAGAAAATTCCACCAAGTTTTATGGAATCGGTTAATAATTTATTTTGTTATGCTGTCTACCGTTCGGAAAAATAATGGTTCCAGAAAAACGCGTTTAAAGTTTTACGTGAGTGCCAAGTGGCCGGGTTTTACCTACACATTTCCCGCTATTCAAATGCCTATAACTTCGAGAATTTTACGAATTTCAACCAATCCTTTTAAACACGTATTCTTAAAAGGTTAAACATTCGAAAAATGAAATAAAAAAAATCGATTTTTAGACCGGACGGTCCCCTTAATTCAATATGACAACTCACATATGAGTTATTGCTAATTTGCTACATGAAAAAAAAAGTGAAATTGTCTTTAAAGTTGTCTCCAGCCTCTGTGTTTAAACCTTTTTCAATTTCTGTCGCCCAAAATTTGCCACCCTAGGCTGCAGCCTCCTACTTAGCCTATACTATACAAATCCACCCATAAATATTGCCACGTTCTGAAAAACTTGTAATGCAATGGAAGACTACGATATTATAATGAACAATTCTTACTCCAAAACTAGGAGTGTGCGAGTACTCGATTTGTTCAAGTACCTACTCGAATTTCGAGTCGAATAATGATCGTTCGGTCGAGCCGAGTCGAGCCTTTGAATTTTCCGAGCAGTTTGAAATCGACGAACTATTAGAAAAAAAATTCAAGTTACTTGAAAAACTCGATCGGCTCGAAGATTCGAGCCCTCGTAAGACTTCGAGTAACTTGGAAATAAATTTTCAGCTTGAAAATCTTCGAATTATTCGAATATATTCGAACAGACTTCCATCTTTCGAGTTACTCGTAAATATTCGAATGATTCTAGATTAAAACCATCTTGAAGCGAAATTATCCCACTTTTTTATCACGATTTTCTCATATTTTCTAACAGCTGCACACCACCGAATGTGTTCTTCATCACTTTGTCAATCGGTCGCGTTTCTACATGCCCCAAGGCCTAAAAGGTATGTGCCTTGCAGAATGATGATGTCGAAAAAGTATCAAGGTACAAAGTCAGTGGGACCCTTGACAATTTTGCCAATACGTCAAGAAGACTGGAATGCATTCAATGCACTTTGTGAACGTTAGTGCGTCAAGGGCTCGAGGTGTCTAGGAATGTGACCGAATAAGTGGAGCCTGTGTACTGGGAGACGACATTTAGTGGTTTGCACTCCCGGGGATATCACTTTGCACAGCTCTTGAGTGGGTCTCAGGTTAGTCAGTATATATCTGCAGGGGGCAGTGAGTTGTTATGCGTCGCATTAATCGTCTCAGAATTATTAAGGGTATACGGTTCACTGAATCGATTTCATTTTACAGCCAAATGTGTCACTTTATTCACCTGTATATTTTACAGCGGTTAAATTCGAACTCTAGGTCGCGTTGCTGATAGACTCTGATTTTGTATTTCAGCTACAACTGTTGGCACCTTTTCATCGCCATCTGCTACATGGGCTGCTCTTTCTTAGTCACATTTGTAAATGTTCCAGGTCGTTAAGAGGTTACATACCCTTGACAAGTCGTAAAATAGGGTCACTTTTATGATTTTTTTTCATACACAGAAATGTCATATTTAAAAATCATGATATACACCTTGTTGTGTATAAATTATGCTGTGATCTCTTAAAAAATAAATTTGGTATCTTAAAGAATGCTGCCATAGTAGCCCCTGCTCCTAAAGCCTCTTCATAGTTACAAGAATATCTCCGAGATTACTGGACCGATTTGAATGAAATTTTGCACGAATATTCTTAAGACTATAATCTAGTCCTTCCCGGCGCCGATTTTGAAAAAAAATATTTTTTGGGAAATGGCTGCTACTCAAGTCAAGCATATGAATTTCGACCAAAGTATTCATCTTTTTGTTAATAAAAGACAAAACAAGACACTAATCGAAAAATCGTCTCGAAAAGTACTAGATTATAGTAGGTAAGTAAGTTAAATACATCCCTAAGTTCTTGACTTGAAGGAACACACACAAATGTGCTACCGAATCACAATACTTCAAGTTCCTAAAATGTGTAATAATAATAACGTGAACAAATAAGTGCAGCCGTGTAATCAGTGACGGGGAACACATTTGGTGGTTAACATTCTCAGAGATATCACTTTGTACAGCACTTTAGTGGCCTCAGGTTAATCACTACACTTTACAGGACAGGGCATCAATAGAAATTGTTACAACATGGAATGTGTTTGTCGTTGCAGTGATGTTAAGTCATTTACCACGATTGACTATGGTCAGCGTTGACTCGAGCATTCCTAGCATTATTCTTCGAGCCGCCGTCAACATTCCTTGGTATCATCAAGTTCGACGCTGGTCCAGGATTCTCAACAACTAATCGGAGGAAGGGTTCTGCTTGCCGACGCAAACCTTCCAAAGAGTTTCTTCCGTCTCTCTCTCTCTCTCTCTCATTGTCCCCCTTTACTTCTTTCTCTTTGTTGCTCCGTCGAACGTCGTCATTGTCTCGTAGAACAAAGGCGCTCCAAAGGAATTCCATTCAACGTCTGTTGATTACGAATCGAATTGTAAGAGATACAGCGTCGCCTCCTACTAGGGTCCTGTGATTAATTCCCGCTGAATCTTTTTCAGCCATACTTGAAAATGGTCAGAATTGACATCAGGATTGCCTCTGATGAACTGGGTCTCTGGCTAACGAATGGTGAAAGGTAAATACAGGTTGCTTCAGGATGATAGTGCGAGACTTAATTTAGTACTAGGGACTCACAAAAGAAAGGCATAAATTTTAGGTTCAAAAACTTACTATTTTGTGAAGGGATCAAGTATTTTAGTTTGTCAGCTAATTGTAAGTTCTTTCTGTAATTACATGTACCGTCAAATAATTAGTACCCTCACAGTACCTATGTACTACATAGTAGTAGTGTGAGTCACTTCGTATAGCAACAATCTTATGGTGGTTCGTTTTTCCTCGATATCAAACTTCGACTCATTTTCCTTCGGATTTTATTTCTAATTACTTTGAAGATGGATCATTATCTGAGGAACAGGAGGATGAAACGCAACGCTCACATGAGTTCAATTAGGTACTATCAAATCTTTATATTTCCCATCACGATTCGGGTAAATTATGCTTTCCTGATTCTATGGAATGACACTCATCGAATGAGGTAAACCTGATAAATCATTACAAGATTACTGAATGTTTTTAATGAATATTATCCAGTGTGATTAAATTATAATAATTATTAAATGTGAATTAAATTTGCTTTTCGACGATATAGCCACCGTGCATCGTCGTGACTGCTTTTATCGATCTGTTAGCTTTCTTATGGTTCTCGTTGCTATTTTATTCCGTTCACGTTGTAACCGTTTCAGCCTTGGTGCATCCGCAGAATTCAACTTAGAAAGCCCTCCGCACCGAAACACATTGGGTACACATTTTCGACAAATTGTGTTGCATTAAATGGTTAAAGTAACTATTTACGTAACGAATGCTTGAAACTGAGTGCAACATGTTGGCCCAAATGGGGTAATAAAAGTGATAAAAAATACGTGGGTAATCTGTGTCAAATATTTTGTACAGGCACAGCGGGTATATGAACGGAAGTGTAGCCTTTAATGTCTTGCAAGAATTTTTCAATTTCCGTGTGAGGCGTAAAATGGCTATTCTACCATCTTCCTTTATACCAGCACAACAATCTCATTATATATCCAAATAATTAGATCTCACTGAGCAGATTTTCAAAAAGAAAAACTAATATTGATCGTTAACAAGATTTTACCGCCGATGACGTTTCTTATCGTCGACCAAACACGGTCGTTGTTCCGCGAATTAATCCAAAAGCCTGCCATCAAACTCGCTGGTTGCGTTCTCTGTGGCAGAGCGTCGTAAACGGGGCTTGCGCCGCCCTCATGAGAATACCGCAAACACTGTAAACACCCAGTTATAGCAGCATTAGTTTCTCAGCACGTATGGACCACCCTCGGCACCCCCGCCCCCTTTAATAGATAAGCGACCAGGGTGTTCTAAAATCCGACAAAAGGAGCCGACCGAAATTTCCTTCTTCTGCTTTATAAGCCTTCTTATCGGCTTACCGATCGTTAATGCTCCTCCCGGGGCGATGCGGAAGAAGTCTCGAAGTACTTATGCATCGTCCCGCTGCGATTCTTCTCCGTGAAAGTTGCTGAAAGATCAGGAAGTCATACTCTGCCGATCGTGAAGATGTTTGTGGATGCGGGCCTCATCCTCCACGGTGTGCTACTCCCTTCTGTTTGAATTGCAAACTCTTTTTAGCCTCTTGCACTCCAACTTATACGCCCGCCAATCGGTCAGAGATCTCTTGCTAAATGCTGCACTTATCAAGTACGTTACTTCGGAATAGGAGGAGATGCGGCATAGTGATTTTGAAATGAATGATTCATTTGACTCCACCCATTATCAACTCTGCCACTTTTACAAGTGTAGACGGAAAATTTAGCTTTCCGAATCTTCAATTTTAAGTAATTAAGCAACACGAATAATTTAAATGGAGAGGGAGGGGTTCAGAGTTCAGACCGGCAGGATTGTTAGAATGTAAAAAATAAATGAACGATGCCAGAGGCAGAGAGAGAGAGAGAGAGCAGTTCTCAGCATGACCAGTGCCCAGCAGGCGTGAATTTTAATTGAAAAAACGTGTTATTGGGCTAACTTCAATATTTACGCTCTAGCGTGGACTCTGAGATTGAAGTGAATTGGACGAATGCAGGAAATATTACTTAAAACAACAAGAACCTGTGTAAATAAGAAAATATAAAAATGTAACGGTTTTATCGAATGGTGAGAGGTATGAACAAACATGGAAAATAATAGAAGGATTTATCGAGAGATAGGCGTGAAGTGTTTTTTCCCATTAAACCGCTACAGAAAACCTATATATGGTGAGACGAACAAAGCGTGACAACTGAATATATATAAAAATATCTGTGGCATATACAAATGTTATTAGCCAAAGATGAAATATTTTAGGAACTCGCATTTGGAATTCATTTGTTTCTTCGGCCAAAACTATTTTTATTCCGTAAATTTATTTTGCATAAGCAGTGAATTTACAGCGATCTTAAATGTGAATACATAGGGTGACTGTACCTAATATCGCCAGGCAAAAGTTAAATCGCTGTCAATTGAATAATAATTGATATTTTTGCATGCAGCTGGTATCAAAGTAAAGAGAAATTATTCATCTTTCATGTAGCATAAGTTAGAATCGTTGAAACCTACAAATTTTTAATTAGGACTCAACAAAGTAAGACATGCAAAAATCGGGTCCTGAAAAAAGTGTACCTAATATCGCCAACTTAAGAAATATTGATGTTTTATAAATATGTTTTTAAAGTCATTTTCACATGTGCTTTTATTATTTCTTGCTCTATAAATGTATTTTTATGCATCTTTGATTTCATTTTTATTAGAAAAATATAGAAATTTAAAAATATAGATTTTTAAAATATTTTATTTTTTACGTTCCGATGTACATATTGGGCAAATAAAGTTTATTAGGGTTGCTCGGCACATTTCGTAACCCCACCTATAACAAACATTACATCGAAACCATTGTTCTGCGGTAGGCGGTATTGAGAACACCCATACTGCTAAAAGAAAAACATTATTTTCACTACGGAAAATATTTGAATCGATTTAATTCCTGAAGTACATCATTAATTAGGTATTTCTAGTATATATCCTTGCATTCACGAAATTATTAGACTTACCTTCTCCGAATGTGATGTAAAATTGTGGCAGTTCAATAAATTTTTACACTATTAAGATTCACTAAAATACTTCTCTTTCTGTAATTGCTGACCACATGATGCTGCAATTACAGTATGTCTTCCTACATATGTTTAGGTACTAATTCAGTGCATAACCGATAAATTTTAGAGCTTACTTTGCGAGATATAGCGGATGGCGATATTAGGAACAGTGGCGATATTAGGTACAGTTACCCTATACATTCAGAAATATTTTTTAAAATCTGCTTTCAACATTGTGCCATATTTAAGTGTATGTATTTTCAGCTTTATTATTAGCTTATTATTATTATTATTAGCTAGTATTACTATTAATTGTATACCATCATGCAGTACACGTGTAATAAAAAATATATAAACAAATTTCAGTTAAATGATTTTAAAATGCACTAAAAACTACAAAATAATTATTTTCTTGTTCTACAATTACGATGGTGATATGTCACTTTAAAGAAAATCGTGGGGCAGGATATTTAAATATTGAGGCTTGATTCTGTATTAAATTGAATTGTATCCTGTTACGAAATATCCAGTCTCACGATTTTCTTTAACACTAGTTTTTAGTGTTGGTGGATTTTTATAAATTTTTTTATTTTTGACTTTTTGTTTTCATACTTGTGTATTGCCATCCAAACTACGCACGCCTGTAAAGTTTCAAGTCTATTGGATAGTTGGAAGCGGGTTAAAATTGAGTTCCCAGATTTGAATCAAATATAATACATACAAACAGAGGATCGAAGCTAAGTAAAATCGTTCAAAAAGAATCGTATATTTACAACCATATTTCATATTTAGGAGATATACCCTAATTACAAACCCCTACTTTCGTGGTGAATGTAAAATACAAAATAAGAGAAAAACATATGTATTGGCACAAGATTTTCCCACCCCTGTCTCAATTTCATATATCTAATCATTGCACCAGTTTGCTACTTCCCAACATTTTATTTTACCAACAGTAAATGAGAAATTCCAACAAAAGTAAACGTCACAGCATCACTCGTTTTCTTTTAACACTTCGTAACTCTATAGCTCGGTAAATAAGCCTGGCACTCGCATTCGTATTTGTGTGACGCATTCCCCTTTACTTTTTGCGGCAGATCCACCCTTTGAAGCACAGGTATGTAATTAAAAGTGGTCCTGCGTGATTACCGAGACACCACAGGGAAATGCTTGAGATCAACTTTGTTGGTGAATTGGGGTACATCGAATATCGACGTCTTTCGGTGCTCCGGAACGCTCGCAGTGTATCTGAACGTTTGTGCAGGGCTATTGTCGTCGGAAAGCTGAAAGCAAAACACGGGACGTAGGTGCACACGCGTATCGCGTGCCTACATCTGCTTTAATTGAAACAGTACAGAAGGAGACAGACGTGAAACCTGAAACACGGCACGCGCCATGGTGTTGTTGCCGCCAATATTTGCAGTCTAGTGTAGAAATTGGAATCGCATCGAACACCTCGCCCTAAAGAATAGCGCTAGCTATTTTAATTGTCCGGGCTCTATTCACGCCACTGGACAATGCCTAGGCATTCTCGCCGCATTCCGATTGATCCTTGTCGAGTCCAAATAAATCCGATTCCGCCAGCCACGTCGTCCAGTTTATTCGATGCTAAATGCTCTCCTAATTGTTCCGTGTGTGGATTAGCCATGAAACGCACAATGCAGAGAGTGAATGATGGGTAGACTGCGGAAATTTATGCAGGTAGGGTAAGTGTGGGTATTACTGCGGACTTTTAAGCTAGGTTAACTTTAGAACCCTCGATATGGCGTTCAAATGAATGAAAGTTCCTCCTTCTTTTTTTAAAAGAAAGGTCGGTCCTTAATAATTCCATAAAAAAATTTGAGAGCGAGGTAATAAGCACAGTTAATTAAAAACACAGAGATTTGTCGATCAATGTCAATGCAGGAGTTACTGCGGACATGCATCCAGTTACTAACGAAATATATATGCGGTCTAATGTCAGGCGTAACATAACCTTAGTACAAATATCACTTGTAGATAGAAAAATTATTTAACTTTCTTTATTTACTAAAATCAGCAGGAATGAGTAATAATTTAAATCTTAGTAATTAGTAGTACATAGTAAGTGAATACTATTGGAAGAAAGGTTAGGTTGCGCATTCGTCGGTCCGCAGTAATACATGCACATGGTGTAAAGTATACCTAATACTGCGGTGAGAAATAAAAATTCAAATTAAAATGTAGACGACTGATTTACTGTTTTTCTGAAAAAATAACTCTTATTCTATCGAGCAATAACGCTACATTACATGTATTACTGTTAATAACAAAAATATAAATGTTTTTCAAGTAGGTGTACATGACCGCCATATCGGGAATCGACCGAAATTTCGCTTTGACGAATTTCAAACTACGATAAAAGAATTAATGATAACTTTGCTGTACATATTTATTAATAATTATCTGTAATAGAGTTTAAACTAATTTTATCAAAAAATATCAAGAGTTTATGTACTTTCCAACATTAAATATGATCTGTTTTAGAATATCCGCAGTAATCGGGGCATCCGCAGTAATACCCACATTTACCCTAGGTATGATTATTTATTACGATAATTATCTCGCTATTATCGCAGGTACTTAACTATACTCGAGCTAATTTCTAAGCAAGTTCTGTATATGCTAGTGTAATTACCGTTATTTCATTTTTAAGGGAATTACAAATTTCAAAGAGTCAAAATTCCACCGAAGGTGTTCTTCGAAAAGAATTTTGTTTTCGAACCACTTATTCAAGTATCTCGAAAATCTCAAAGAAGAAATGAAAATCTGTTAGTTATCTAGATATCTATATGAATGAATAGGATTTTAACGTCTACGTTAACCACCATTTTTTCATTAAATTCCGGACCCAAAGGAATAATATTGGAACTTGTATATATACGAACGAGACTGGGACTTAACACCTGCGAGAAAGAGTTAGAAAGATTAGACCTCTGGTGGCGCTGGCGAGTACTAACAGTCGCAATCGCACTAAAAATATGCATCACATGCGATATGCAAAATATGCAGAATAAAAAATATATTTTTCATACCCTCATGACGAAACATATTTTTATCAAAGTCCCACTTGGTTAGTCCTTTCCTATAAAAATATATATTTGCATAAACTTCCGCAGTCTAGTGATGAGTTCTTGTTGAATTTATGCATACTTTACTTGTTCTACAATAATTTGTGCAGCAGATATTAGACTTCGTTATAAACCACAGTGTGCTCTATGATTTTAAGACACTGTTCAAGAAGAAGGAAAAATATAAACGTAGCAAAAATTTATGATTTAATCTCAGTACTATTTTTCAGGCTTGTCGGCTGGTGGTTCATGTTAAATGTTAATAGTTTCTTGCTGTATGAATGTGAGAGTTAGAAGTGAATAAGGAAAGGATTGGGATGCGGAAGAATTTTTTTTTACTTTTCATTGTAAAGTAGATTTCTTGCCACAAAGTTCATTTGTTTTAAGTTCGCAGAATAGATTCTACTTTTCTTTAAAAAGGCTTTCAAGTTCTATGGTCTTAAGCTATTTTTCTGCCAATTGTATGATCATTCATTTGTACCAGTCCCTGTGCATTGAACTTTGAAGTCAAGAAGAAGAGAAATAGGATGCTGGGAAGAACTTATGAGTCATCCTCTGCAGGCCTTTTAGTGGTTTTTACGTCCCATAAAGTGGTAATAAAAAATTTGCGAAAAACATTTTTTTTTTCCAACTTTATCCCCACCACTTTTTCCACAATTCTTTAGCACCAGATTGTAGGATATCGAAAGCCATAAAACTTTGAACTGAACTTTTTTCACATTCGAAGGTATTCACGATAATATGAAAACTCACAATTTCTTTGACGCGGTGTTTTCACTCTTAGGATTTTTTTGAATATTCAGGTTGCCGAATTTCCCTTGCAAGAGAGTGAATCTCCATGGTCCAGCAGGAATACGTTAAAATTGGAATGAAATTATACGGCCATTTAAAATGCTGGTCTCCTACACGAGGTTTAAATACAAATCAGGGGGTGGATTATACGAAAGACTGTGTGCACATGTACACGTGTGTGTACAGAAATACAGAGACAATTAGATTCTGCTGTGGCAGGAGTCAGCCGGTCACGAAACTGCTAGCTGAAACTGTGCTAATCCCTCCACGTTACTCTAGAATGTCACTTGCCTCGATGTTAGACTGGTTTGAGGGTTGCCGGTGAGTTTCGATAACTTAGTTTGTCACCACATCTTCGAACGTATCGTAGTAAATGGTGTCTCGCAGCGCTTGCAAGCCTGCCTTTTCTCTTCTTCGTTGCGATCGTTTCAGCTGTAATCAAATAGGAGAGACGCACCAAACCTTGGTGAAATAGGAGCAACGTGTCAAATAGATGGGATTCAATGAGTTTTTAAGTGTCCAATATGTCAGTTCGATGACGAAACCCTAGTAGCAGAATATATTGAATACACGTACATCCAATATTAAAAAGAAGTTCAATCTCTTTTTGATATTTAAATATACCTACATAAAATATTTTTTCCGAATGTACGGGAAATATTCATTTTATATTATGAAAAAAAAAATTTTCCTCCAAATATAAAATAAATATTTATTTAATATTAGAGGAAAAATATGTTTTCCCGAACCTTCAAGAAATATGCATTTTATATTATGAAAACAAAATGTTTGTCCAAATATGAAGTTAAGAGTATATAGCGCTTCTAAAAATGAAAATAAAGACCCGTTCACGGAAATTAGAAAAGCTATCTCTTGCGAGTATATAAATTGCGATATTCAATTTTTCATTTCAATAACGTGAACAATATAGCATGAGATTCAACCTCGTTATTCTTTACATTTTTTAACTTCGTAATTGCTTCTACAGAAATTTTTGTTAGCATGTAATTGGATTCGAATATTACAAATGCAAAGACATGGATGATATTTATATTTATATATAACGAATAAATCGAAGTGTATAGATACTTTTCATTACTGCAATAGGAAAAATAAATTACTTTAACGTATTTTCGTAGGTTATATAATTCTTCATTTGTTTGTTATATGACCCTGTACCTAAGCAGTGGTGAAATGTGTTGATCATAGTTACTTGAGTTCCCTGGGATCATCTATGTGACATGCAGCAACTTGTAAAATCAGGAGTGGTTAAAACAACGGTTGGAATGGGGTGGAATGGGCAAACTTCGTGAAGGAATTACCACGCCACCGAAAAGGGGTGCTTACTATTTGTTCGTCATGTAGAATTTCGGTTTTAACAATTTTATTCAATTCTGTTTTAACGGTCGGTTAAACAATTCGGTCTTAAAAAATAAATTATAGAAAAATATTTCAAGTGGAGAATTTAATGATAAAATGGCGGTTGACATTTAAGACGTTAAATTCTTTTCATTCATATAGATGACTACTTAGATAACAGATTTTCATTTCGTGAAACAGTTGAATAAACAACTGATTGATTTTTGTTTGGAAACAAAATTCTTTCGATATACTTTCGATAGATTTTGATCCTCCGAAAGTTATAATTTTCTTAAAAATGAAATACCGAGATCACTTATTCTAAAAAGTATAATCAAATAACACGGGAAGCATTCCGATATAATATACAATAGCGTTTTTAAACAATTGCGCGACTTTCAAATTAATATTTTTATCGTGAAACCAGTGAATAAAGCGGGATATACTTCAATCTCTTGTTACACGCTTAGCTCAAAGCGATAACGATACAATTAATTTTCCATTTATTCATTCACATTTACCAGATGCCTGGCAGCGATTCCCGTCTTTTAAAATCTTCTTTCTGTCATGCGAAAAATATGAAATTTCAGGCAACAGATGAGGAGCAAAAAATTTCCGACGTAAATCCTCGTCGTGAATGAGAATTCAATTTCCACGGCGGCCAATTTTATTATTGTGTGGCGCACGTAGACACGTGATATTTTCCATGAAGTTCTACGAGCCGGAAAGGCAAATGGGTGGAAGATTTTGCAAAACAAATTTCAGCGATCTAATTTACCCGCGGCCTGGCGATAGGATGTGTTCAACCTCAAAACCGATGGAATTAAAATTCACCGCAACGAAAATATTAAGTTCAATCACCTTTGTTGTCGACCGATATCTTTTTAACTAAAAATGTCTTTCCTTCCTGTATCAGAATAATTCCTGTTAACAGGTGTGCAAGTGCAGGTAATAGACACTTATAATAACTGTTCAGCAGTGTATTATGTATGGAAAGATTCACAATTCACAGTTAAATTTGCACTTGACTACATCAAAGAAAATTAACTTTGTTCGTCGAATAATCTAAAGTTAAAGTAACTTTTATTCGATCCGTAATTTAAATAATGTTTTATTGATTTAATACACAACTCTGTAGATAACTAGTCGAAAATAAAAAAAAATTGTCGGTGTAAAAGATTTTAAAAGTAGTAGGAATACGTCACTGAAATGGTGTGTTTGTGACGACTTTCATACATGATTGACTTTGATTCATTGAATTCTTTTCAACAATAAATTTTATAAATTTATAACTTAACTAAGTTTTATAACCGATCTCTGTAGACACCAACGTAAAGTCTAAATAGTGTGTGATTTTTAATAAATGTAGTTTATATTTTTGCAGTATTCCGAAACATTCGACGTGCCTTTTCCATTATTTCGCCATTTCATCGTTTATTCCAGTGCATTGCGCATTTAGTCATAGTTCTATGTACAGCCCGCTCCTCTGTTCAGTACCAACTCATAGTAGCATGAATTAACAATCGTTCCCTAGCCATGTTGCAAATTTCTGCCCCAGGCGTCGCTAGACTGAACTTGACTGTTACATTGCTAGGAACGTGGCCGCTATAAACTTGCAACGACTATGGTGCTCATGTAGACAATAAAAGTTCCTTCCGCTTTAGCAGGTTCTACTATTTCTGCCTATACATCTACAAATCGGCAGTACTTACATTTTAAATTCCAAAGTTTCGGTAAAAGTTGAATGCACTTACAAACTTTGATAAATTAAATAAAAAAGAATTCTTAAAGTGATATTCAAAAAATTCGAAAGCTCTATATGGTTGTGAAGATTAAGAGTTTGAATAGTTGAAGAGTTTATTTAACTGCCTCAGTTTATAACATTCGTGGTAAAAAGTTCTAAATTTCTGATGTTACGTTGAATCTTAATTGTGGCATTGATAGCAAAAACGGACTAACTGACATTGAAAAAAAATTACTTTTTCCTATTTTATATGATTAGTACAACCTATTGGAATACATTGTTGCTGCCAACTCAATTTCGCAAAAAATTTGGCTTAGTCCCTTTTTGCTCTCAATGCCTTAATTATAGTCTCCTATTTCAATATATCCTTACGCTCCTTTAATATGGAATTCCTATTTTCAGGTCTACAATACGGAATTATTATACATCTTTAAATGGAATTCCTGTTTGCACATGTACAATCTCATTCCGAAATCTAGCGTTACTGACTTTCTTTCAAATTCTAATAAAAAATTAGAGCTTTTCTCAAAATAAATAATTCAAATGAAGGACAAATACATCACAGACTGTTGGAATTCAAATGTCTAAAATTTGAAAAGTCACCTCACATTAATTGCTCTTAAAACGTCCAAAGTATCTTTAAATTACCTTTGCACACGTCCAAAATGAATAATCTCATACCAGAAATAAAATGTGCATTGAGCATTCAATTTCGTTTCAAAGAAACACAAATAGCAGTTAAGAACAATTATATACGTGCTTGCCTCCTTGTTTGAAAAAGGTATAATTAAATGGTTCATCGAAGAGTGAGGCTTCACAATTATTTTTTTGTCACCATACAGTTATAGGCTAGGAACTTCAATTAGTCAGAGAATTCTGCTCCCCATCCTATCATTCAACCGTGACCACTGCATCGCGATAAAACATTTTTCGATTTTTTCCTGAGGTAGAACGCAAAGCAGAAACGTGAATTGGATCGAAAAAACGATAGAAACGCACATTTTTTCCAACAAATTAATTGATGCACAGCTGCCTCTATACATAGTGTATTTCTGAACTTATGGAGTACTGCAGAAGCGAATTCAAAAACCAATGTAGAAAGGCGGGAATCCAATCAATTTTACTGTAACTCAACAATCTTGCGTAATATGTAGAAATAAAAGCTCAGTTAAAAATCGTTGTTTGAAATAAAAGTGAAGCCAGCGACGTAACAGATTTAGTGATGGGAATCAATAGGATTTAAAACGTCTTTAGTTAAGGGGGTAGATATTTCACTGTAACGCCCCAGAAATAACTGAATTTTGGGGATTTTTTTTTTTATAGAAAGAATTGAACGATTCAATTGAGATTTTTACTGTTTAATAAATAAGTTTTAAACAATATTTTAGTAATTTTTATTTTCCATTTAAAGCTAGAACATCAAGACATCCCAAAATGCTTTACAAGAGCTGCAGGTTTAGTAAACTTGTACAATCTTGCAAGTCTCATGAAGCCTTGATGGTCTTGAAATTGTTCAGTTTTTAAATTTTGCTAGCTAATTTTGATAATTATTATATGATTAGATATACTAAAATATTTTTGGCCAGCTTTTACTTTAGGTACGACAATGTGTAGGTACGTCAAGTTATGACTTCATTCGTATGAAATTCTATGTCGATATTTAAACTTGTCTCAATAGAATTCTGCAATGATTAATTTTCTATTATCTTTAGCCCCTATTAAAATATTATTTATAAATAAATTGCAGTGTATCATAGCTTCGTGACTGTGGCCCTTGATGAGGGCTTGCAGGTGGACACAGTGTATACGGACTTCAAAAAGGCCTTTGATACGGTGGATCATTCTATCCTTCTCCGTAAGCTGTCTTCTTGGGGTTTTTGTGGGTCTCTTTTATCGTGGATCAGTAGTTATCACTCCTGTCGGGAGCAAATTGTAAAGGAATCCAACTGTCTCTCCTCACCGATAAGTGTCACCTCAGGTGTTCCCCAGGGGTCACACTTGGTCCTTTGCTTTTTAATGTGTTTATAAACGATCTCGTCGATGTATTTGCAGGAACTAATTTTCTGTTGTATGCGGATGACCTTAAAGTCTATAGGAAAATCCATTCCCATCAGGATGCAGGCATTATGCAAGATGACCTGGATAGGTTTATGCAATGATGCATCAATAATAGATTAAGGCTCCACACATTTAAGTGCATGGTGCTTAGAGCCGCGCGTGGTGCGAGCTGCGTGAATTTCCCTTATAAATTAGCCGGCGATAATCTCAAAGAGGTGTCAGAGGTTATTGACCTGGGGGGCTCTATAATGCCGTGCTTTGATTTTAGGAATCACTACATGCGCTGTATTGGTAAGCCATTAAGAAGCCTGGGATTAATTTCTAGATTTGCGAGACCCTTCAGGAATGTGGATGCACTGAAACTGTTATATGTTGCTCTTGTTGATTATTTACTCTTGTAAACTATGGGATTTTTGTCCCGCTTATATTATAATAATAATAATAATAAATTTCTGGCGCGTGCAGTTAAAAAGGACCCCCACCACTGGTCTAGAGTCTTGCTGCTACCGAGCAATATCAATAACAGGTGCGGCAATTAAAATTCGAAAATACGAAAGATATTCTCTGAGCAGTGGTTGCGAGCCGATATTGGAAATGTGGAGATTTTCGTGACCCCGAGATAAAGTTTTGAAAAACTGTCTGTTTAAATTGATCTGCACCTGTCAATATTCGATTGTCCGATTGACACGCATTAAATAACTGTCACTGATAATTAAACTAGTCAGGAGTTTGACGCTGCCTCTTGGAAACTTTCAAGCGATTAACATAGTTCTGTAATTGCTTTCATAGCTGCCTGGTGCACCTGCTAGTTGCAATTGCATGCGTTCGACCATGCTCCTATACATATACTACCCTCTCAGAGAGGACATGCAGTCGACAAATTGCGTTTACTTTCACATACAAGTCACGCTGGGACTTAAAACCTTGATGGACGGGATTTACAAGCACCTGATCTTGGGGATGACTCCATCAACTGGAACGAATACTTTCAGAATGCATTTTGAATATAAATGAACGTTCACAGTGTATCAGGACAAATACACGTCATTTCTCAATAGGATTTGCGATAATACCTCTTGAGAGAAAACGTATTAATTACAGCGTAGGAGAAATTGGTTGTTCAGATTCAAGGATTACTTGAAAGCGTTTGGAATAGTTCTGTGAAGTTTTGCTGAGAAGATGCGTGTGATTAAAGGAAAGGAAAGTTAAAGAGTTTACTGGAGTTTGATAACAAAATAGAAGGTTTCGGATAATAAATTGTTCGTTGTTTATAAGGGAATTAAAGTTGGAGTTTAGTAACTAAACTTTACTCATTAAATAGCAGAGAGTTACATTTTAATTAAATCTTAACAGCTCAGTTATTATTCATATTTATTAGGAATAGTAAAAACGAGTTTATTATACTGACTCTGCTACACCAGATATAGGTAAAATATTCCTATAAATTGAATTAATTTAATTCGAATAGATAAACATAAAAATTGATACCTCGTAGCTTTAAAAAATCTCATGAGTGAGTATTGCAGTTGCCAACTTAAATTTATCCCCCATAACACGATATGTACACGTTCACCGTTACCATAAAATCCAGTCACGTCCTTAAGTGCATCGTTACACCGTAAAATAGCCGTAAACTTCGACATTTCGTGTCCGATCAAAGTCGTTCAGCTGCCCCTGCAAAAGAACGGCCCGAGCGAAATGTGAATTCGTCATGCAGATTCACTCGCAGTTTAATTTCGGCTTGTCCCTCGCCGTGGAGAACGGAAATGCATTCGAAAACACCGTTCAATCGCTCATTCAGAAATTGCATCCGTGATTTCGGTCGTTTCAAACGCGGCAACTGTACCTGACTACTGTCAACGCAATTCAATTTATCGTTGTTTACCGTAATAAACGGCCGGTCGTTTGCCTGCTGATCGATTCGATTTACGATGACGACCCCGCGGAACTTAAATACTACGCGAAAAATCTATCGCGAACGTAGAACTCTGCCTGTGTCGCGCGTTTCGGTATAGGCGAATTTACACGATTCACTTTGGTTGACCAATGCGGTTGATTGAACAAAACCGAAACAATGAAATTGAAAGGCGAACGTTTACACACATTTGTAACCGTCCGGAACCGCCGTTCGTGGACGAGAAAGGATCTTGCCGCGTTGCCTCCGGCGTAACCGTAATCCCTAAGGCCGGTTACGCGCAATTGAGTACTGTGCAGGTGGATTGGCGTTTTTAAGGATCGAGGAGGAAAAGTAGCGGTGGCATTCGTCTTGGGACCGTCAGTCAGACTCATCCCTTCCCTAGACGCATGGGGACCGAGTGGAAGTTTTTTTTTTGTTTTGCTTTCCTTGAGTAGTGGTTCTTGCAGTACCTGAGGGATCGCTCCCCTATATCTGCATTTAACTAAAGTTGTTAGATGAAATTATATTCTTGATTTGTAGAAAGATCACATGGGTAGGATACAGGAAAAAGCTTCAAACACCTGTAACTCTTGAAATTGATTCGTTAGTAGGTTATTGAGACTAAATATGCTGACTTTGGTGTTTCATTTTTTACTTGAATGGGAGATGGATGAGTTACGTAATGAGTGCCTATTAGAGTGCTGATTATAGGATTCTTATGGTCATGATTGTAAGGGTTGAGGATTGAGGTTTTGATTGTAGGGGTGTATGTTCATTCCAGTTAAGGTGGGGATTGACGCGGTTTGCTGTAAAGTTAGTATTGGATGTGTCTCTGGGTTTATTTAGTATTAGCCTGAGGAATTTATTCTGCATGACTTGGGATCGTGTTTAGATGATGATATGTTTAGAGGGCTGTGATCTACTAGACCTGGTGACCATAGATAGAGGGAGAGTAGTATGGGATCTGGCACAGACTTTATAAATACAGTATGTACTCGTTATAAAAAGCCCGTTTTCTACTATGCGTTGTACGCCCGGCGCGGCGGACTTTATCTCTCCCCACCCATCTCTTGGAATCCTTCCGACGAGAGTGAGAAGAAACTCCGAGGGAACGAGCAGAGGCTGCGGAGGCGCTCTTTTTCATTTCCTGCCGCTCGCTTGCTCGCTCTTGGGAGGGGGGGTTCTCACTCGGCGCCATTGGCCGCGCGGAATAATTAGTGTCCGTCCACAACGCGCCAACAACGCCCGCCGCCAGCTCCGTTCGTCGGGTTTATAACGAGTGCGTACTATAAGAGTTGTTTTAATGTAGTGATCCAGGGGCTGTTCCTTGCCAGTAGGGGGTAGGGACAGTTTTGAGGGCAGGACACGTTTTTTGAGAGAAATAAACTTGGAACTTGTATACAGTAAATCCCCGTTATGAGCCCGTTTTTTACCTCCCGTTGACAGCCCGGCAACTATCCCCACCATTTCTTGGAAGCCTGCGGACGAGAGTGAGAGAACCGGACAACGAGCGAGAGGAAACGAAAGAGTCAGACACGAAGTTGCCGTCGGGTACGAAAGAAAGAATCATGTCTGTAACCCACTATGAGCCCGCCGCCAGCCCCGTTCGTCGGGCTTATAACGGGGATTTACTGTATATACCAGATGCGGCCAGACCGGGCCATTTGGGAGCACGGTCTCCATGATGTTTACCATAGCCGCGTAGAAGGGGAGCTCCAAAGCCAATGGTAACGTGGGCGCGCAACGGATAGGGAAAACCTCATGCCCGTATGATAGGATTGAATGACTGGGAATCTTGGGGGCCCCAGCAATCGCTGCCACTTGGGCTCCTAAGAGGGCCAGTTATTTCAGGCTAGGGGTACGAGCCTACACCGCACGCTACTACTTACACTCTTACAGTTTTCCCTAACTGTAACTCATCTTTCGTTTTCCTGTAACTCGTACTCACTGTTCGAAACCGGACGTATTGGCGCAAGCTTTCGAACGAATGTTGTAACGTGTACTCGCCTATTCCATTTGTACCCAGATAATTATTAAAATGTCGCCATGACGCGAGAAGAACAGAAAATTGGTCTCTGTTGTCAAAGCTTTCCTTTGTAGGATTGCAATTTAGTTTCTAAAATCTCAGTTTGTAAGTGCGTTGAAATTTTGTTCCGTGATCTCCTAATTTTTTTGCATATTATTGAACTTGTATGAATATGAAGTATTCAATTATCTTGAATTTCATAAAAACGGATAAATTAAAGAAAAATCGCAATAATTAAGGAAGAACTATGAAAGTGTATTTTGATAAATGATAAAACACAGAGAATGCTCGTTTATTGGCATCTGATGTATACCGTAGGCTCTTTGCTTACAATTAGTTCAAACACAAACCGCGTCCTTATTTTATACGTGTATATAAATATTTACGCATCGCACACATGCACATTTATGTTTGTACAATCCGGCAGATCGGAAAATACATATGTCTACTAATATAATAATTTATTGGCTCTGCAAGCTCGTTGATATCTGCAACATTAAAAAGCAGAAAATTTAATTTTCCTAAATTAATATTTACGGAGATATTCAATTGTCACTCTTCGCATCCATTAGGCTGTGTACCATAAAACACAATTGTATAATACTATTTTAATTTAGAGTACCGTATTTCAATTGACCACAAAAAGGCAAAAATTCCTCTTCACCACACAATTGCATCAATTTCAAACATTTAAACCAACCCGGCAATCAAGGGCTCTCAGATATTCATTGCGAGCAACGTGTTTACGCACGATATTATTGTGTGCCAGACCACTATTCAGCGATTCTTCAATGGACTCTGCCCTACCACAAAATTTTTTCCTAAATTGCAATGCTTGAACGCCCCTCGTGCGCATTTGCTTTGTATTCGTAACGTTTCGCTACAAGTACGCGCACAGGCATGTCACGTGGCCGCGCGCAGGTAGTGAACAGGTAAATTGTTTAGGTTTAGTCGTTGAAATTGAAATTGTGAAATGAAGAGTGTAAACGCTAATTTTTCGCGAATTTTATTGAAACGACACAACTACGTCTCGCGAAGCCCCAGGATAATACTGTCGTCATATTTCAACCCTAGGTGCCGTCTTCAATCTGCGTTTGGATGCTGTCTTGAACTAGTTCTGATAAAGTTGAGTGACTTTCGGTGAAATGCGACGGTGTTCTTCGGTAATCTCCACATTGGCAACTCGCTGCTTCGCTTCGTTGAGATCTGTCGTTCAACTGAACGAAACGCCTCAACTTTTGATAAGGTTAAGAGTATCAATTCCAGCATTAATAATTCTATGAGTTAAGGAAGTTGATTGTTCTATTAAAACGAATGAGCTACCTCACAGTTAGAAGCTTCTATCCTTAATAGAGAAGTTGGGCGAAGTTTTGGGATGACGTTGGATCAGAAATTCCAAAGTGCTCACATGAATTTCTCAAGTATACGTTTTTAGCATTGGATGTCTTTATATTCTGCAATGCCTTCGGTTGGAGAAGCTCGCATCTTACGTTTTGCTTGTGAAACTGGCTTGAAATATTTATTTAATAATACTGTAGCTTTAGGATTAATGTTTCCACATCCCTTCTAATTTATTTAGTTTGAACTCTTTGAAATGTGGTGAAATTTAAGCACTTTTGTAGGATCAATGAGTATTGAGTAATATTGATAAAGGGAAATCGATTATTAGAAAATTTAGGTGTTAATTAACTTTTGGTGGTCTGTAGTCTATGCCATAGACTCTATGGGGTAGTTCAAATTTAATCTAGTTTCTTCAAGTAGCTAAAAGATACAAGGGGCGGAAGAATTTTTCGACAGTTGTTGGCAACGAAATTTTTCTATTCCGATGTGATTGTACTTTTAAAAAGTATTTCCTTATTAGTGAGGGAAGTTCGGTTACCCTATCATTCCGATTTTTTTTTTTTTTTTGAACTGTGCAGGTTTGTAGAGGACCTCAATAGAAGTATCAGACAGTTTTTGGTTTGTGCCCATTTTTGGTTCTTTCAAGATATACAGGAAAGTAGGAAATCACACATTACCCATTAAAGGGTGTTTTCACCTTGATGAATCGAAAATGGGCTCAATCGAAAAATTTCTATATACTTATAGAAGTGAGGTCCGCAAGAGTGAGGTCCTCTACAAACCTGCACAGTTTAAAAAAAATTGGAATGTTCAGGTAACCGAACTTCCCTTGTTAGTATAATACATACCACAGATTTCTTAAAGCATAAGTCTATTTTTTCAACTTGCTATATCTTAAAACTCCTATTTATACAACACATTTCTGGTGTCATACTTACTTATTTAATTTTTTTATGAAAGATATAAAATTCATAAAAGGACATATTCAAAATCCAATATACACGATAAACCACTCCATTTCGAAGATTAATTTTTTACTCACAGTCAATCACACTTTATCATGCAAACACAAACAGTTTTAATAATAAATATTCCTTGTTCCTGCGGCCAGGAACAAGTGGCAGAATATTTCATTGAATTAATTGTTCCCACTTTGTCACGTTTTTCATAATAAAAAAAACAATTTTCTTTTAATAATATCTCTCCAAATATATTTCCAAAATTCTTCTAAATAAATAAAGCCTATGTACTATTTGAAATTAATATTTTCATGTGTTACTGTGATTATAAGCTGTCGCCCTTGTTACTGGCAAGTTCCTGTAAAATAAAGCTAAAATAACGTAAATCCCTCCGAAGGGTCGATGTTGCGGCGCCGTTCCTCAGGAAAGCCAATCACGCTTCGAAAGACGCTTTTATAATACTGATATAAAGCCGATCTCGAGTAAGCCATCGTTCAGGAGCGTTATCGGAGAAGAAAGATTTCATGTTATATGCAAAGCACCCGAAACTCTATCCTTCCTGGATCAACACAAAAATTGCAACAAAGTTGCCGCGAATTTCGGCCATGACTGATATTCCTTTTTCTACCGCATGGTCCATTTATCTTGATCAGTCGAGGTATATATGTTTTCCAAAGTTCAACCGAAATAAGTAATTCTTCACTTTATGGAATTACATTAACAACACGCGTACAAGCAATATGAGTTCTCAAACGACTTCGGAATATAAGGTAGGTATCAGTGTTTTATGGAAATGAACTTTAATGATTGATAGAAATCGTTGAAAGACGTTTAGGCATAGTTTAGTTTGCTGATTAAGAATTTTATATGGAGTAACAGATCCTTCTAAAGTTTAGGTACTTAGTATTTACCAGAAATTGAATGGAAAATTGTATATAAAGACTATTTTGAACGAATTATTGAGTTCGAAGTTTGATGTCACTATATTATACAGGGTATCCCAATATTGCCGGTCGATCCAGAACATGCAATATCCTTATGCAAAAATACATCGAAAAGTCCTTTACCGTTTTGGGATCCGAGGCTTTGTTCTCGAGATATTAACAGTTAAATATTAGCGGTGCAACTGCCGGGCCCTGCAGTTTAAAGCCGAAACAGCTGAGCGTGGAGCAGTGACCGCTCGCAGGCACACGTAGGACGCGCGCGTAGATCAGACTCCCCACTCAGTAGACACACGGCGCTAGTTCAACCGTGAAAATGGGTTAGCGCGGTCGGCTCAACAGCGTGTATATACGTGCGCCTCCTGCTGCTGCGTGCGAGCGTAAGCTAGCGTGCGCGCAGCTGACTCTCGGTTTTAAACTACGCGGCTCGGAAGTTGCGCAACGAATATTCAACTGTTAATATCTGGAGCACGAAGCCTCGGATCCCAAAACGGTAAAGGACATTTCGATGTCTTTTTGCATCAGGATATTGCGTGTTCCAGATTGGCCCGAAATATTTGGACACCCTGTATTTTATCTTATTCCAAAGTTCTGTATTCATTAAGTAATATTTCGCATGTAATCTGGTATACAATTTTCATATAATCAACAATTTTCGTATAAAATTTCCCTGAAAAAATTAAACTTTTCCAGGGTATTAATATAATCAAGTCTTTGGTATTATAAGAAGCACTTGATTTTCGGTAGTATTTCCACAAACAGTCCAGTATCAACTACGTATATTAACAAAATTACAGATCCAGTCCGGATATTTTTTTAACGCGCCTCGTATTTTGAACCAAATTCGGTCACCCAAACCTCATGCATTCCCTCTCCTTGCCGGTTATTCATTGTATCTCGAAGAAGAAACCTCGTCGATGAAAGGACCAAAGGGTCATAGAAATTTCTTTTCTCGCCACTTCCAATCAACTATTTTCGCAATGAGATCCCACAGTTTTATCCCGAGTAATTATCAACCGGATTCTGAATCGTTTCACGAGTCGACCAAGAAAGTCGGGGGGTGGGGAAGGGGGGGGGGGATAGGCAAAGCCGGCTGCGATATTCTCTCTTCCTCTCCCCCCTCCCCCCCATCTATCCTGTCTATCTCTCCAGCTAGATCGCGGAGGCGGAAATTTAAGAACTTACTTGGAAATCCCTTTCATCTCGAAACGGACGGGCTCTTATTGTTAGCACCGCGGGAACTCGTTTTCCACCGGTCGGCCATTCATTCTTGCGGCGTACATAACTGCCTTCGCTGAAAATCTCATCTCCTGACAAATTTTATTACGTGCCCGCAGCAATTTCCGCGTATAGTTCTCGATCCCCTCCCCTCTTTTCCGTGCCGTCTCTGTTTCCCGCCCGTGAGGCTCTCTGTCTTTTTTGCGCCGGCCACACCAGCCCTTCCTCCGTGCCAGTTTTTGCCAAAAATCCAGACCAGATTTTTGCTCCCCCCTCCCCTTGTTTCCACCATCGGTGAATCCAGGCAATTGGTCGCTACAGTGGTCGACAGAACGTTCGACCGTTTATGTGATTTGAAAAAGTTTCGTCGCTGGAGAGATTAGAGACTGGGCTTGGTTAAATAAAATGATTTTTTTATACAGCATGTCCACCGCTCATCGTATTTTCCGTTTGATCTTCGTAAAGTGTACGGTGTCACGAGTACGGGTGATTCAATATTTTATGAGGAAAGGAAAGGTTTAGCAGTAATTTGATGGTGTCCGGTTAATTAGTGATGAGTTTGATAAGTAAATGCTTCGTTTGAATTTATGCAGCGGACAGTACTTTATTATGATTCCTTTCGTATTTAAAATTTCAATAACATTTCCGTTATTATTATTTAAACTTTTCCGTTATTTCGAAGGGAGGCAAACAAGTGCCCAAAAATCAAATTCTATACTACAGTATTACCATTGGCACGTAGAACATTTCCCAATACTTTTTTTTAATTTTGGCACTCACAGTGTTTTCTACAAGGACTCCTCAATTATGTGTTTCTTGCTTCTTTATCTAACAAGGAGAGGATTTTACTTTGGTTTTCGAATTTGTTTTAGAGGATCGAAAAATAACAAATACGTGTTTTTTTATTTTCAAAGTTCATAAGAAGAGGTACCTACAAAAGTTCCCATTATTAGTTTAAAGAATATTATAACATTGTGTTGAATAAAACTTTATATACATTTCATTTGCATCACAACTTTCTGTATGGTTTATGTTCTTGTCGTTAGCCACTTTGGTACTTCTTCTTATGATCTTTGAGGGGTGGTTTCACCCCCTAAACATGCAAACGGGCCAAAATAAAAAGACACTTACCTATTCCTTATTTTTTTGATCCTCTGAAACATATCAAAAAACCAAACCAATCGGAGTCGGGCACCTAAAAACCTCTTCTTTAAGCACCTACTTATAAAGTTACATTAACCCTTCGAACAGCATCAGCATGTTTTCACACCGAGAGATTGCCACCTTGCGCACAGCTTTGACGTCTTTCCACATCGATATTTCATGAAAAGCATCCAGTGTACTATCTGGGAGTCTCCGAATGTTTACTTTGAAAGCAAACCGAACTCAAAGTTCGCTTTGTACATTAACGAATTTAAAATAAAATTTAAAACTCTTAGATATAATTTTACATTTTCTATAATTTTACATGCGACCTACACCTTGTGACATTAGGTCCAGACTGCATTCGGGTGAATTTTATTATTTTAAAGCATTAAGAACTGATTAAAATTAGCTGTAATTAAAACTAGTTCGAATGAATTTTCAATTTAGACCCGTTTTCATAAAAAAAATCTGAATATATTCAAAACATCGGGCGAACTATTTAGCAAAACTTTTCCCGTAAAAGTGATCACTCGGGGAGCTCTGATTGACTTGAAACGGTACTTTGCTAAACTATGAGCCACTGGAAGTGTCGAAATCTGTGCGGAAAATTCATGTGGTTCCCTTGTTAGATAAAAAATAGTTAAACTATATCAGTAGTAGCCACTTAAGTTTCGAGATAAACGGCTTCAAAGTTAAGTCCGCTACGTCAATACCGCTCTGCGAGGTCGTTACTCGATAGTGCACTCAATTACGTTCAGCGCTATAATTTCTGTAACTATTGGAATTGCCTTATAGAACTTTAATGTAAATGTTCTCTAAGAATGACACGTTCAGAATTATTAATAATACAAAAATCGATCTCCCGAGATTTCAATAGTCTCATCTCTATCAATGGACACCGAAACTGACAGCGATTCTAGCGTGGCCGTTCGGTGTCATTCCTTTGTTTGTTAAAGCATCCTCAAACGATATAAAATATTTCATTACTGGATTCTTGAAACAACTGCGCCGTAAGCGGCCCTTTGAATGGCGCGTTGAATATGCAGGCGTTTGCACATAGGGCCGTGAATTGCACGCCTCGATTTTGCAGCCGAAACGAGGGGCGAGAAACACGCGAGGCGTGTAACCCCGCGCCGCGGCCAGTTCAACCCCTGGCGGTCGCATAATACGTGTGCGCCGCGCAAAATAGCCGCGCGGAGGGATGCGCGTGTAGAAACGTGTAGGAGGAACGGCTTAGAGAATTACGAGCTCCTTGGTCTTTGCTGGCTACGCGAGGCACAAAGGGCAACCAGACCGTCGAAATTCAGAATCGCGCGTGCAAACGTATCCTCGCGTTGGCCTGTGTTCGTGCATTTCACCTGCACCCGCGTTTCCGCCAATGCGCGTTCGAGTTCGCCGCGAGCATGATCATGCGCTAATGAAAATATTTATTGCGTCGCCCACAGATGCACGTGGTGCACACGATTTTTACAAATGAATGAATCAAAATTGTTCTGCCCGACTGTGTGTATGTTAAGGCCTTTTTATTTAGTTTTGCGAGTTCTATGAGTCAATTAGGTATTAGCCTATAGTTCTGACACACCCTTTATGTGCACGGCTTACAAGAGATCACGCGAGCAATGACTGAGGGAGTCAGCTTTTAAGCTCGTTGCGCATCCAACTGAATTAGAGCCTTCCTCTCTCGCTCTCTGCAGGCTGAGTCGAGGGAGTATAAGATTAATGAAAATTGGGCGCTGTATATGTGGACTTTTTAACTGACACACACTTCGTAGTCTCTCCGTAGTACTACATTGTTCGCAGGGTACTTTATCGATCCTTTTCATGGCCTGCTTTCGTTTGACAGACTTGCGATTTCTGGCGAACATCCGTGCACCCTACTGTCAGTTTTCGGTTGCAAGCTTTTGCCTTTTTGATTGCAGTGTGTTAAATGGTGATTGGAATAATTTGATAGCTGGAGTTTTGAAGGTTTCAGTGTGGAAGATCTGGAAAATTGTTAGGGGGATGACATACCTTTGACAGCTTGGAAAATTGGATTATTATTATGAATTTCTCTTCGTATAAAAAAAAACGTTACTTATATTTGAAAATCAGGACATACACCTTTTTTGTGTATAAAGTAAGCTGTATTCTCTCCGAAAAGAAATTTGATATCTTAAGAAATGAGCCGAAATTTGTAAAATAAAACTTTGTTTATAATTTTCTTTATTTCAAAAATAATTTTTCAGCCAGAAAAGTATATTCAGAAATCCCGATCCTTCTAGGTTCATATAAAGGAAGAAGCAATTAAATCGGACTAATAGTTTCCGAGATGAAAATTTGTAAATACAAGCCATTTTCACAAAAATAGGCAAAAATCGCAAAATTCAAGGCCCTGTATTTTTTAAACAAATTCGAAATTGGCAAAATGATGACTGATTTTATTCAAATCAGTTCAGTATTCTCAGATATTTTTGCTACCGCAAATATGAAGGGGCTGCTATGGCATCATTTCTTAAAATATCAAATTTCTTTTTAAAGATAATACAGATCAATTTATACACAAAAAGATGTCTGTCTTGATTTTTAAATACAACGATTTTTTATATGAAAAAAATCATACAAGTAACTCCATTTTCCTACCTGACAAAGGTATATAATCCCCTCAATCGAGTTCTGCATGATATAATTCCACATGAGATTTTCTACTCGGGCGCTCCCATAATTCTGATTTTGAACGTAATCTCATTGCAGGAGGTAGATTCTGGTGCTTCCCTTCGATGCATTCTTAGTGGGTTATTGGCGTAAGAGGGTGTGAGAATACCAATGAGGTTTTTCAGGATGGTTTCCAGGGTTTTGTATGCGAGCAGGGTAGCTCTACTACATGGAACACTTGGGAATGTTGCATGCGTTAATTACAGAAAACTAGAGAGCAATTCACTAGTCCAATTTCACGCAAGATCTCTTATTTGATAGAGTTTAACATACGTATAAAGTTATACTGGAAGATTTATTTCTATTTATATTCTCTTTATGTATTATTTTTACTTTATTGAACAACCAAAATCCTTATTAGAAGTAAAAGTATACCTATTACATATTTTTTTAATCAAAGCATTTTCTTTGGCCATCCATGACCTTCTGCCACTTTTCTGGTAGAAGTACAAGTAGGTGTAGTAAAGAAAATTCTAGAGAATTTTTGCAGTGGCCTAATATTTTCAAAGGACCAAAATAGTGGAGCATTCGTTTACAACTGCATTCAAAATCCCAGGTTCACTGAAATTTGGAGTAGAATTGATCTCCTAAAGCAGAAGTCAAGTCTTCTGAAGGGAATTTCAAATCATTTTACCCTACAAAAATAAAGTAGACGCACATAGAAACTCTTCATTTTAATAGCAGTAAAAATCTCGGATCAGTATCAATGGATCCAGTCTATATTGTCGCTTTTAGCGCCAAAAATACGAATTCTCTTTGACACACGGGTACGGGCTGTTCACAATAGAAACATTCTATCGGGAGAACAGTTGGACTAAGGCCAATGCGAAGTGCAATTAGTTCGCAATGATAATTCTCTCAAATGCTAACCATTAACCCAGTTCTTGCATAGGGAAAGCGTACATAATCGAGCGACGTGCTCTCCCTATTTCACCGGCTCCTCCTCTCAAGTCGTTCTCCTTATCTTACCTCTTTGCACTCGACTTTCTCGAGCCCCGATTCATCTTTTATTTGAAACTTTGAATTGCATAAATGACCCACCTAGGCAGCGCTTGGCAGTGGCACTTCTGAGAGACAGTCGGCAGGATTCGCTCGAAAAGCGTTTTCCATAGAAAGCAGTGCGTTAATGTTTCATCGAGCTACTTGGTGAATATTACTTGGATCTGCACAAGCAAAAACTTTAAATTAAAATGGTGCAGGTTAAATATCGCGTTTGTATGTGTATGTGCAGAGAATGGCTACGTCGGGGCAGGCTGAACTATTCTTCTGGATTAAAGGAATTCTAATTTTAAGCACTTTGAAGATGCATTGTCCATCAACGACGTTTATCAAGAGAAATGTGAATCCCCTCCACTATCGTCGAGAAAGTAATTTTCTAAACTGGTGATCTGAAAATGAGCTCGAACAATTTTGGATCATATAGTAGGTACCTGTTAAAGTAAGCAAAAATGTTTAGTTAAGCACAGGTTCGCAAATTAATCTTGAGGGAGGTAAGTCAAAATGAAGGGAAAAAACAGGGAATATCACAAAACTGCTTTATCGAGAAAATGAAGTTTTAATACTTTAGTTAGGTTTTTAGGTTTTAGTTACGGTTTTGCCAACCGTACTATACTATATAGTATTATAATATATTTTTGTCTAGTGTACTATATCCTGTTAGAAAAATATACTACGTAAAAATACTATATTTCTGATATATTGATAAAATTCTACAATTTTACTTATTTTTTTATTCTACGACTACATCAAAAATTTAGTTCTCGAATTTGAACTTTAATAGAGAGGATTTTTTCTATAATGAATATGAAGTGAGTAGAAGGGAGAAACAGAGCCACTCTATCTCTCATAAAAAATGAGCTCCTTATATATGTGAATTTGGAGTTCCAGTACAAGTAAACTTTTGATATATTTGTTAAAGGCAATCATTTAATTACTAATGAAAATGCACAACAAATATAGATTTAGAAAATAAGATGTTTTAATGTAGTTTGATTTTCTACCACTTTCCTCTGAAATGTACTATATTTTTTCACAATGTACTATATTTTTTATCAAATTTTGGCCTATAGTACTATATTTTCCAGAAAAAAAGTTGGCAACTCTGACTTTAGTCCATCAGTAAAAAACCAAGGTTCAATGAATTTAACTTTCTTATATAATTTTTTTCTTAAATAATTTCTTGTTTTACCTTGACGACAGAAACTTATGCTTAGGTAAAGAGAGGGGCTATCCGTATTTTGCTCCATTGCATAGTGGACATTTCGTGTTCGTAACCAGTAGGTATACAAAATCTTTAACGTTATCTTACGGGGATATTTGAACTTTACAACCCTTTGTGATTCGACAGTTCTGCAGTCTATGTGTAGTTAAGATCTGGTAAGATAAGTAGTACATGATCTGGTTATTTAAACCCTTGGATAGTAGAAAAATGGCTTGCATTATTATTCAAAAGTTTAATGAAATTTTAGTGAGAAACTTTCATGACTCGCAATTAATATATTTTTTATATATTCACTTGGTACTTACAAACTTCACTATCTCAACGTCGAATCGAAAGCCGTAGAAAGTGTGCGACTGTGTCAAAATACAAGTAAACCACCCACGTACAGAACTCGTCATTAAATTTTTAAGTGGCAATGCAAATTGACCTTCTTCTACCCAAGGGTTGAAGTTTCAAAATCATTTACTACTTCCACCACCTAATTTAGAAATTGAGCGCAAAGGGGACGTCGTAATTCGCTTTTAGCTCCAGTTTCAACGCTCAACTTCGCGACAAGGTGTGTCCAGCGCAGTCCAATTCAGACTCCGCTAAATAGGACGCATAATAGGTTCTCACGGTGATTGGCCATTCCCATTACGTTCGTCATTTCCAGTGATAATTGTTCCCGCGTTCGCGCTTCCAATGTCGTAGTTGTTAACGAAATTTTCTCGACCTCCGCATTTGAACATATCTCAAAGATTATCGGCTTCTCTCTCCACTCGTCGGAATTTTGCCCCTTCTGTTTCTACTCGGAGCTTCCTTGATCCGAACGATTCTACGCTCCCCAAATAAACGATGCCCCGAGTAAAACGCGTGACCATTACTACAATGGGGTCGTACAATGTCGATAAATTCGCAAAGTTCCCGAGCTGACAATTTACTCTGTGGTCGGCTTCGTGAAAGGTTTAATAAATCTGCAGTGTTTTGCACGCTTTGGTTAACGTCGAACCCGGTGATCGATACTAACGACTCGAAAAATACGAAAATATCCATTGCTCACCAATTAAATAACGACGTATTCCTGAAAGCGTATTTACCTACGCTGCCCATGGTAATTTTAGTGAATCGGGTACTCAATTTAAATAATTAATATTTTCCAAAGTAGTTAGGCATATTATAGAGATTAAACGAACAGAAAATAGTATGTGACATTACATGTATATTTCAAAGAATTATATTAGAATACGAAAGAATACTTTGTAATAAGAGAACTGAATATCTGGAAAACGATTTTTAAATGTTTATGTAAAATTGAATTTTTCTATGTATTTCATTTTATGAGCTATATTACGAAATTAAGTTTTTACTTCTACTTTTGAAACATCATATACAATGTACAACCCATACCAGTATTCTCATAAAATATCCTTCAACTATTTTAAAACCTGTGTATTTTCTATGGAGAATATATTTAACTAGTTTGAAACCTGTGTAATATATTCTATCTTATTAATTAAGTCTTATCTAATTACTAATATGAATTGAGATTAGTGTGAATTGCATATTGCAGTTTAAATGCTTGAGTCTTCCATAATAGGTTTATCTAGGTATTGTTCTTTTATCTTTGTGTCTCGGATATATTATAAAATGTTGCAAAATAAATTTTTAAATAAGTTTTCTTATGTTAATACTCAATTTGTTACGTGCAAAGGGGATATATTATTTGTGTACAATTTAACCATACGATTTAATAATACCCTGAATGGTAAGGTTTAGAATAGCTTGATTCCTCACTATAAAAAATATGCTTGCATTTCTGTGTCGTTGCCAGGATTTGCCAAAATTTGCCATGAAAACACGAATCTAGAAGCGGTTAAACGATTACATTCAGGTGGAAGGCGAAAAACGCGTAACAGTTGCGTCGAGTGCTCTTGCTGACTTGAATATTCAAGAGCAAGTAGATAAGTACATTTTTGGTCAGACATTTCAACCGAGGCAATCAGGTTCTTAATTTTCTTCGTGTATTCAAGTAGTTTTGAAAAAAAACATTTGAACGTTCTCGTACAATTTACTTCCCCTTTCAACGTTTTTTAGCAGAAACATTCATAGAAACATATTCTGAAGCGAAAATGTTTTAAAAATTATATCAAATTCTTACGTTCTTGCATAAATTGATTATTCTGTAATCATTTAGAAAATAACAAACTGGTTTCCGTAGTTATAACCAAAAATACCATTTTATTCATGCTTGAATAAACAGAAGAAATTCTGTACCATATATATTCGTTGTAAAACGAAATACCAATATCAGTTATTCGTTTGATTTTCCAAAATTCCAAGAGAATTGCTTTTTGAAAATAAAGAACTCTGGTAGACTCTGCTTGAAGTGGATACGGGGAACTACACCTGCATATAAAGAGCAATGTGTTTTAGCGGGCGGGGAACACCGTTTGATTCATGAAAATTGTGCAGTGCAGAGAATCAGATCCATTTGATATAGTTTCTTTTTGACTTCGGTTTCCCGTTTCAATCTACCGCTGTCACGGTCATTGAGAACAATTCAAAGAAAAATTAGGTACATATGCGCGGCGTTAATCTTTCATTTGAACGTTGAAAATATAAAGTTACAATTGTGACGTTGTTTTAACTCAAACTCGAGATTGTACGAGTTACAAACAGTATTCAAACATGTTGTAGAATTAGTTATGACTATTTCTGTTTGCTATTAAGAATTATTGGTATACAAAAATGGCACATATTTATATGAACTTTTTTCATAGCTTTGAAGTGCAGAGTCTATCCGTAAAGTGTAGAGTGCAACCGTAAAGTCACCCTGTATAGCCGGCAGACACTCTTCTGCTAACGATATTTCGTGTATTAAGTGCTTGACTACTTAAGTTCATGGATTTGCCCGGCTTACAAGGGGCCAGGTTTTAATAGATGTACAATATGGTTATCCCTTTTCTACAGCAAAAGGTTAATATAATTAATTCTCAGAAAAGGAGGGCTAATGTGTCGCTGATTTAAATCAAAGCAAGCGAATAAAGTAGGTTTCAGAAATTTGTGAACAATATTTACAAAAATTTTACTGCATTGTTGTTTTCTGACAATAAGTCAAATCCATAAAACCTTCATTTTTATGGGTATTACTAAGAAGGGAACATATCGAACCCGCACACGCCGATTTTGATGAGACTCCGCAGATTTGCAGAATAGTGAAACATATTTGACAGAATATTTGGTGAAAAGAGCCCCTAAAGTCGGGGTCGAAAACATATTTTCTAGAATATCTCAAGAACTATTAGGCATAGAACATTTTTTTTTAAGTGGGATTTTAGTAATAATGAATCCAACCCCCTACACAGTTTTTAAAAGATTTTTAAAATATATGGTTTCGACCCCCGACTTTAGGAGCTGTTTTCACCTCTTCAACACGGACAATAGTACAGAATTATGTAAAATTATTAAAACAACACGCTAAAACAATTTAGTATATACGCTTAGTTTATAGAAAATTCTTCATAGAATGTGGTAGTATTTTTTTCGGATTTTTAAAATCGCGACCTTGAGCTTAAATTTGCAAAATAAAATTATGTTTATAATTTTCATTATTATGAAAACGAGTTTTCAACCGGAAACTAAAATTATTCAGAAAGGCCGGCTCTTCTAGATTAAAATAACTTAACAATCAACTAAATCCGACAAATAGTTTCCGAGATAAAAATTCATAAGTACAAGCCATATTCACGAAAATAAGCAAAAATGGCAAAACACCAATCGGCAAAATGGTGAATTGAACCCTCACTAAAACTCGAAATCGGCAAAAGGGTGAATTAAACCCTCCCTAATTTCACGAGGGCTACAACATACTCAAGTTTGAACAAAATACGAGGCATCGAGGGAAAAAAGTGATCGAGTTGGCGTGGAATGACTTTACTGTATGTTGATAGAAGGCATTGAAAAATATCATTTTTCCATTTTTCACCCATCCCCTATACTCTTCGCTATTAATTAGTTAAGAAAGGCATCCTCAATCAACAGTCAAAGTTTCGGATAGTGAATCTCATCGTTTGTCCTTGGAAAATACTTAAAAGAGGTTCTTGAAAGTTTCGTTACTTTATTTCAACACGTTCTGTGCCATTATCGAATTTCAAATTTAGGTAAGACCAAAAAAAATTTGAAAAGACTGTATTGCGATATGCAATAATAAAAAACTACTAAGAGTTTACTTTAAATTCTTCATAATCTTAGTTCCACCGACTCCTATTTTTATTTCATCGTGAACTTGAAAAATATGCTTCTCTGCTCGATAAAAATTCCACTTTCAATCAATTCCGCGGGTCACGAACGACCCACGTGCTGTGGAATGTGTCACATAAATACATTGCTTCAGTCGTTCTGAACGTTGCATGGACTGTCACCATAAACGTCCTATACTCATAAATCTCCGTTATTCTGTGATCCTTTACCACCTAGAGTATTATAACAGAGTTAACAATCACTCTCCGCACAATGAGGATTGCAAAGAATCACTTAGCCGTAATAAAATCCAGTCCAGCTGGAAATGAAATTATAATTGACCGTGCCGTTTGCTTACTCTAACGAGTTCCAGTATCTCGAGCAATGTTTGTTTTTGCGGGGTTACAGCGCGCAAAATGCGCATCGCCCGAGGCTCGAAATAGGAACGCCGCTGCAGAACGCGCCGGCGGAAATTGTTTAAAACTGGGTTTTATAAGGCGTATTGAGACATCCTGGCGTTATGATGGCCGTAAACTCCTGATGCACATATTGCATCCCCGGCATAATGCAGTCATGAAAGTCTCCGGTGTTTCGTCGCTACTTCAGAGACTGACGAATAATAAAACCTGCCGCCCGCGTCCCTATTTTCCATGGTGTTTCCCCGTCATTTCGCAGTGTAGAACATTCGGAAGGTGCTTCCGTTATTTTACACGCCGACCAAGCGCTTCGTCGAAACGCAGATGGCCGCTGTCTTCACCTTGTAATTAGGCCGCCCTACGCTTTTTCTGTTTTGGACACCCTCGAATTCGCGGTGTTACTCTGCTTTAGGTATTCCATTCGGGGAAATCGAAGGAAGGAAGTAAAATTTGAGGAAAGTAGATCCTCTGTGCTATGACGAATTATAGTCGCCTGAGTTGTATCGTGGCATTTTTACATTTCGATTAAAATTTACTTTTAAATGCACCTGAATATTAATATCGCTGTGTACTTAACTCTTCATGGTCGTACGGGGTGTATCGCACCCCAAGAGCAATTTTCGAGTTCAAATACCGCGGCTTTACGAGTTCCAAAGGGGATTTATCGCGAAAGAAATATCGCTTCTTTTCACAACCGTGAAAAATCGCTCTTCTTGAATTACAAATTTCATCATATAAAAATTTATATTTCTAGGAAGAGACTATTTGAGCATGATTGTATAAGTATAACCCCATGTGACCAATTTGTGATTATAAGGTGTGATCACGAAGGGTTAAGGGTATGCAAGCATTTCACACTTTTGATAGGATCATCGACTGTCATTGAAGACTGCCAAGTACATACTCTCACATGCCAAAACTTCTATTATTAAATCATCGTTCTTATCGTTCAGTTTCAATCACATAATAATAATTCCTTATTGCACCAGTAGACATTACGAAAATAACAAGAAGATAAAAAAACAAACACATAGGTATACGAAAACCAGAAAGAGGAAAATAGTAGAATTAGAATTTACACATAGTATATGTAAAAGTAGAAGTAGAGTGCAAAAGGCGCGGTCCAAATATGTATGTTTAGCTTATTTTATTTTTGAACGTGCCCTCAAACGTACGCCACAGTATACACAAGCGGACAAAAAAGTTACCACTTTTTCAATTTGTTCTATTTTTGTTATTTTTCAGCATACATTTGGGGCTGTGGTATGTTCAATATGCATATTTTGATGGTGAATTTAAAGCTGTATAAAACCCAGTTAAAGTTGAATTTATCTAACTGACAAGCAAAAATGTTATATGACATTGAACGGGGTAACCCATTTTTGGGGCCGACAAAGAAGTTACCACGCTTAGTAACTTTTTAGGTTGTCCTAAAAGCAAAAGGTGCCCCCACAAAATATAAGATATTTTTATTAATGTTCAAAAGTGGTAACTTTTTGTTGGCTTTAAAAGTGTGTTGTCTTCTTTAATATTATGTAGGGTTTTTGATTGTTAGTTAAATAAATTCAACTGTAACTGGGTTTTATACAGCTTTTAATTCTCTTTCAGAATATGTATATTAGGCACATACTGCAGTTTTGAGTTGATATTGAAAAGTAATAGAAGTAGGGTGGTTCGAAAAAGTGGTAACCTTTTTGGTCCGCTACTGTATAACATCAAGAATATTCTTAAAATGTTATAATTAAAGAATACAGCTTACTGTCATACAATATCATAGAGTACCATATTTCTCGTATGGAAAGGATTGAATGTATCTTTCACAGAAATAATTTTCTATTGGTGGCTAAAGACAGAGTTGAACACTCCAAACTTCATACGGCACGTGGTCCCTCGTTGCGCGTCAAGCCATAAAAATCGATCCTTTTAATGGTGTTCTGTAGCGCGCATTACACGTGTTTAACCGTGCTTTAATGTCCCAGAAATCGTTCATACTCGTATACCCCTGCATTTCGAACCGCAATCCATCTAACAATGGAACCTATCAAACCAACACACGCCGATTTTTATGTGACTTTTGTAAGAAGTAGTTCTCAGAAAAATATTTGACATGTATTTTATGTTATCGGCAATCGTCCATGTTGAAAGTGTGAAAGCAGCCCCAAAATTTGAGGTTCCATAACTTATTTTCGCGTATATCTTGAGAACTATTAAGCGCAGAACAAAATTATTTTTTTTTAAATGTGTGTTTTTCAAAAACGAATCCAGCCCCGTATTAATTTCTAGAAAATTCCTTTTATTTAAACAATATATTAAAAATTAACACTATTTTGTCAATTTTCCTTGCAAAATATTGAGCAAGAAGTGCTGCTCATGGTCAAAGCCTTCCTTTGCTGGACATTTCGCCACGCTTTCCACACCCCAATTGTATAAAATTTATTTAAACCTTGCGCGTCGTACGATCTGCCGTGCACCACCCTCGAAGCATACGCCACACAGAGCAAGCGCGAAAAAAATGCGCGCAAAGGTCATCGTCCCGTTTCCCGTACGATTCAAATCGCGAAACTTTTCAAAGCACACCTTGCACCCTCGCAGCGGGGGCTGAAACGAGACGCGCTCGGTCACGATCGATGCGAGCCATTCGGAAAGAAATATTGCAGCGGCATGTAAACAAATACTTTTCGAATAAGAGCATCCCGATACGGGTTTTCTCCGCACCCCCGTGACGCGAAACGAACGGGCCCAGGCCACACGCTGCCGGCCCAATTTGTTTGTGCCGCCACTTTCGATACACCCGCCTGCTAGCAGAAAAATATCGCCGGCGTGCGCAGGCAAATAACGTCGTTCAGCGTGACGGAGAATTGTTGTTTTTCGACGGCAGCGTGTGGAGCTTCTTTTAAACGCGACCCCCACGACGCGAGCTTGTAAATGAAAAGAGTGATTGGAGGCCGAGTGGGAGAACGGAACTGGGACCAGATGATTGTTCCCGCGTAGCTGCTTCGTGGGGATATCGGTTTGTTTATCAGGGCGGGGATAGAAGTGGAGTGCCATGAAAGGGGATTTTTCGGAAATATTGCGAGATCCTATTTTCGAATGTTTGAAGCGTTGACGGAATTATTGATCGATAATAGTGCTTGACTTTGTGGTTTTGAAAAGTTGAAAAATTGCATTTCCTTTTAAAGGATCAGCATAGAAGATTACTTGCCATTTCCATCGCTGATAAACTAATTATTTGGAAAATGTTTTAAAATTCAGGAAATGTAGGCAGTAATGTAATCATTTTCTAATAATAGCTTGGGGGAAAGTAGTTTGCTATCTGCATCAGAAATTGCATATTATGTGAATTCTTCTGTAAAAGACGTCGATGGTTTTGATAACAGTGGAGAAAAAGTTTCGTCGGTAGGTTCGCCCTGACTCATCATAATTTAGGAAATGAATATGTAGCGAATTTCAGAACCTGTAGGGGATGAAGGATGAGAGTAAAACGTTTTGTGTTGCTTCTTGAGACCATTCAGTAGTCTCTAAGTGTGTATAAAATCGTCTATTTAAACACTACCGCTTATAAGTATTTTTCTTGCGTCCAGAATGGTGAATGATTTTTAAAAAATGTGCTGTAACATTAGTACAATTAGTACAATTGTAAAATTCTCTTCGAAGAAAAAAAATTCCCTTCAAATTTATTATACATTAGTCCATGTATATTTATGTATTGGCTATTTTGATCAATTATTCTATGCAATAAACTACGCAATATAAAGCAAGATAAAAGTACAATGGAATTGAGAAGAGAAAAACAAAAATTGAGTTACGACTATGCAACACATTTAAGGACACTTTTCATTTGTATTTTCACAATAATAGCTTCATATTTACAATTTAAGCTTAATAAAACGAGAAATTCATTATTTACTACATAGGTAGCGAAGAGGTACCTTATACTACTTGATTTTTCAGTTAATCCTTTTATTCAAATAAAAAAATTAGGCAAAAATCTACTGTAAAACTGTGAATATCAAATGATTTGAATTTTAAGGTGCTTCGAGAGAAGATACATGGAAAATTTTATAACTCAATATACCTAGAAAACAAATCAGGTATATTCAAAAATTTTAAAAATATCCAGTTAATTATAAGTATACAGTATTTTAAATAACAGTCGCTGTGCGTCACAAAATAGCAGGATTGCCATTTTACGTACGCAAAATCTTACTAATAAATAATGTTACATCCCGAGTATTTTTACAATTTGATACACCTCTTGGTTTTTAAACCCGGTAGTCCGTACTATATTATTCCTCGGAAGTGCATCTCACGTCTCTAGTGAAACAGCAATCTTGCGGTATTCTCTTCCAACTAACCAAGAGTCAAGTTGCGTCTCGTGGGCAGGAATAACAAAGTCGATGTTGAAATAAGTGTATCACGTTGTAGCAATATTTTTAGACTCCATCGTTAGGTGCACATTCTGCATACGACGTCTTCCTAATGACAACTCTGTAGCTGGTTTTACGTGACCGGAAACACGACTGACGACGTGGAGCATGAAAATGCAAAATACGTATTTGATTCTTGGGTGAAAGCTGGCTCTCAGTCAAACAACTAACGAGAAGAAAATACAGAGGCAACAGTTTGTGAATTCAACGAGCAATCTATTAGGATATTTATGTACACGTGTAGGATAATAGAAATAGGTTTAAGACTTAAAAGCCAAATAGTAGTTACGAAATTAGACAATAAATTATTTTTAACTCCACTATGTTCTTCGGGTCTTTCCTCACCCAATGGTGTTCTCGTTTTTTTAACCCCACTACGCCCCCGTTTTTCTTAACCCACCCGCGTTTTTATTTCTTTGGGGACTCGTTTAATTTTAACAAAAATATGAGCAAGTTGTTGCTAGTTACTTTACTATGTTTCTCACTTTGAATATAATATTGAATGTATAGCTGAACTGAAGGCCGTAACAGGGTTAATTGGTTTGGCTAGATACATATAGATATGTAGTTAGTTTGTACCACGTATAGTAATATAGCTACATAAATTAAATAAGCCATATATTTGTAGAACCAGTAATCAAAGATGAAGGAATTCAAAGTGATTGATTCTTCGTTAATAGTAGTAATTATAGGTTTATTTTTTGCCTTTCGGCCTCGAAATGGGGTTACATGTGTTGTGTGTAAGTGTTTCTGGGAGGGTTAACATCAAATTGTATTACCGTTTTTTCCTCCTCCTTCATCTTGGGCTTCCTTTCTTCTCCTTTTTTTTAAGAATTTTACTTAGCTTCGATCCTCTGTATGTTTGATGTATGATTCAAATCTGGCAACTCAACTTTCACCCACTTCCACCAATCCAATTGTTTTGAAACTTTGCATACGTGCTTAGGTTGGACAATTTTTTTAAAAAAGTAAAAAATAAACAATATAAAAAGAAATCTATAAAAAATCCCCAAAATATGTAAAAAAAAATTATGTTAAACGATTTTACAAAAAAATGCACTAAAAACTAAAAGATAATTTTTTTCTTGTACTACAATTTCGATGGTGAAATTTCTTACTTTAAATAAAATCCTGGTGCTGTATTAAATTGATTCATATTCTGTTATGAATTATCCCGCGCCACGATTTTATTTAAAGTGAGAAAACACCATCGAAATTGTAAAATACAAGAAAATAATTATTTCTTAGTTTTTAGTGCATTTTTGTAAAATCGTTTAACATACAATTTTTTTTATATACTTTTTTCCAGAATCATACGCATCCACTCGACTCCTTCTTTTCCCTTTAGTATCCCTCTTATCGTTAAATTTTCCCTTTTCAGGTCCTTGCAATCTTGTAGCATGTGTCCCAGCGTCTTTCTTGCCTCTTTACATAGTCGGCAGACTGTATCTTTTCCTTCCCTCCAGTACTTATTTCCCCGTTCGTCGTTCCTACATCTGAACCTAGCGATGCTTTGCTCTCTGGTTATCCCTTATTTCTGTGGAATGTACGTTACATCTACCTCCTAGTATTCTGTCGTATTGCCATTGAACCTGCTCTGCCCTGTCGCTTTGCATTAGTTCCTCAGCAAAATCTTTTCCTCCCCTTCTCTTCTCATTTCCTCCCATTTCCTTTTTTTCTCTTATTGCTTCGCATCTATTTCCCTAAATCATTCTTGTACTATTTTATTGTGGTTTGGCCGTTTCGTTTTCTCCTCATATTTTATTGCCCCTTTCCCCGCTTCTATATTTACTTTGTTCGTTTTGTTTCCTGCAAAATTAGATATGCTGGTGTATTGAAACCCTAAAGCCCACCTTATGTATTTCTTCTGTATTTTCTCCACTTTTTCTGCTTCCATCCAACCCCAAATTCATCGTTATTAATATCTTCTTGAATATTTGTCTCGTAAACCGTTCGTAACCACCCAAACTGTCGAAAAATTCATTTGAAAGTTTGTCTCGTTTTGCTTGCTTGACGAAAGGTGAACAATTTTCCCCAGTCATAATTCGAGTTTCCTCTAATTAATCCTGCAGGAGTTTCTAAAACGGTATCGATATTCGATAGCCGTTCTCCCGATTTCTATTCAACCGTGGCACTCGCCGAATCTCAGATTTGCAACGGGCAAATAATTAATTCTTGACTCGATTAATTCTTCTGCGCCGTAATTCCACATTCTTCATGGCATTAAAAGTCGATTTTTGTGCGACAACGTTGCAAGGTGCACTCGTATTACTGCCTCCTTAGATTGTCTGTCTTCGAGAGCGGTCAAAACACGAAGTTTTCTCGACCGTACCAATAGAAATTCACTTTAGCAAGCCCGTGACAGCTGGCTCTTCTGTTGCCTATAAATTCTGCAGCGAAGTCTACAGAGCATACGCAGAATTTGAAGATTTTTAATGATAGGTCTCGTTAGTGTAAATATTTTCTACTCTTTCTGATCGTTCCTTTTATCGATTATTAACCCCTTCAGAACCACTTCTGTAATATTACATTTCTTACGCACAGTTTCAAAATTCCACCTCCACAATATTACGTTCGATAGAATAATAAATAAACGCTTTTTCGAAAAGCAATGTTTTGTCCCAGTTTAGAAACATATGTATAGTAAAATAGGAACAGAAAAAGGTTGTAATTTTTTAACGTTTGTCTCAAAAGTGTGTCGTTAAGGGGTTAATAAATTTAGTGACAAATGTGTTATTATCTTGTCGTCAATATTCTACTCTGTAAAATTTTTATTATTTATCAACATCTGTTGGTTCCGTTATTTTAATAATTTTCTTTCAGCTGATGAGGGAAGTAGATAGTGTTTCAGAAACATTAGTACACCTTTAACTACATAGTCAATAGGACTCACTAAGGGTGGCGATATGGTTGTAATAAATGTAGGTCTAAAAATCAATTAATTTCAAAATATTCAATTTCATAGGCCACAAGTTGTTTTTCGCTTTCGAATGCAGTAAAATAACTGATACTTGGAATGTTGAATGTTTTGACAACTGTTGTAAGTAATCTCAGAACTATTATTTAATGAATAATGAATCTTCGAATAGGTTTTTTAAACAATCACACTTTCATGCTCTTCAATATTCATTATTGTGTGTCTTTTAAATACAGCAAGTTTCCATACTTCCTTTTGACAATCGAATAATGAGAATGAAATCAATGATAATCAGAAATCAATGATAATGTCAGCAATAATGTTTGCTGTTTGTCAGTTTTCGAATTAATGTTCATCAAATCCTTCTGTGCCTATTTTTACTTTTTTTTTTGTATCCAATTGACTTTACATCTTTAATTCTGAAACATAGTACGTAATATACGATCACTTTCACACTATTCTATGCACAATATTTCAGGACATAAGTCATCCTTAAAAGCGATGAACTCAGTGACACGTTTACACTTCACTGACTGCTTAAGTTGTGCTTGATCGAGCACGTCGTAACTCGAAACTTTATAACTTGTTTTGCCTGTAAAATATTCAAATAAAACGCAGAGCATAAACAGAGCATCAGAAACAAATTTCAATGTGTAACTAAACTTCGATGTATAAATGCATCACAGAACAATAAAATTGTTCCTCAATCTTTTCAAACCTAAATAAATTCTGTAACTTAAAACAGTATAATTTCTGTTTAACACTATCGATATTAGTCTTAATTAAGCCAGACTAAATATCAAAGGGAGCGTAACATGTAGTTGCATTTAATTAACACAAAATGAATCACGGTTTAATTATCAACATCGGTGCTGATTCAGTTACCCAATTAAACTATAAATATACACGATTATTTTAAAAATTCATTCACGACACCTGCTTTTTAATAAGAGCCAGCAAATAATGTATAACCAACACCATTATGTGGAGAAACATAATTTCTCCAAACACTAACTTCTATAATAAACAAATCAATCAATTGACGCTCCTGAGTAAAATACGTAACTGCTTTCAAGAATGCCCACTGAAATGAACGATGATCTTTCAATGATGATTTCGGTGCACTGGTTCGGTCTATTAAACAATTAAATAAAAGCTATATTGCAATTTTAAGAATTTTTATCAAATTCCAATTGTTTCGGTCAATGATTATGACCATTCTCAAGGAAAGTTAGATAAAAAGAAAAAATACTACGTGTATTTTTATATATTTAAACAATCATCTCGTTCATTGCTGGGAACGTGCGACGCACGAGTCGGTTAACCGGTTTAATTAATTGTTTAATATACTGAACCAGTGCGCCGAAATCATCTCTTTTAATTAGAACAATTTTTACGGCCGAAATTCAATTTATATTATGATCTTTCAGTGTTAGAAACCGGCGCGGCATTGTGACAATAAAATATTAAAATTGTGCCGATCGTGATAGTGAAAGGGCCTAAAAAGTTTCATTTAATAGACAATCATCGATACAATACACACTTTACAATCGAACTCACTGCCAGTCCGAGAAACTCTGCAGAAAAGCCACTTTCCCCATTTCCAAGCAGCGAGATTTCCACTCGCATGCATCCTAAATATTTTACGAGCAACGTCGCAGCAATTCTCGAATCCTAAAATCCATGTTTACACGAGCGTCTCGATACAACGCCTCCGAGGGTGACGGAGGCGTCGCGTCGGTGGTGGGCGTCGAAGTTCGCTCTCAGCCATCCCGTTTTATTCAGCGCCACTTGTTTGTGCAGTTGATTGCCTTTGCAGTACCGGGGTCGAAGTTAAGCGATCAATTAAAAATGCAAACTCGACTAATTGAGACACTAAACGGCGTATCGCATTGGTCGTCGAAGAGATCAGTGGCCTGATTGCATGGCGACAGTCGTCTCTAAACTTTCGCTTAAAGTCCTTAAACTTCTACCAGGTGCGTCGGGGTTAACGAATTCGACGAACCTTGAACTCAGATGGGGTGGTCTTTGATCCAACGTCAGGAGGGTGGCGAATAATTTATAGGAAATTTGGAAAACTTATAGGCGCTGATGAATACACTGTAAGATGGAAGGTTTAAAAGATCTTTCTGCTATCCTGCTGGAGGGCTCATAGAGACTGGCAAAGAAAGCAGAATGTGAAGTAAACGAAGGGTAGCTTGGAACGGTTAAACTGCAAAGGGGTTTCAAGTGAAGTGTGTTAGAAGCGCTCACTTTGACAGCTGCTGGTGTATTTGCTGAGGATTCATAAGAATTAGTACTTGTGTCTATAAACCCCTCGAGAATGTTTAAGGGAAGCAAAATTCTGTGTTTTGTGGTATATACTCTCTCGAGACCTACCACTTTGGCACATGATAAATTGGAGGCTCTGGTTCGGGTCCTTTGGCTCATTAAGTGACTTGAGGCAGACTCTAAAGTTGGCAGCCTAAAAGTACTAATTGAAACGGTAGACGTACTTAAGAAGTTTTCAGTATTTACGTGATGTCGTATTCAAAGAACCCATTCAGTCCGGGACTGGTTCCACCTGCAGGGGAGGGTCAGTTCGTTATTACTCGATTGGGAAGCTTTTCAAAGGAAAAAGGGATTAATATTTCCTGGAGATTATCGTACAGTGAAGTTTATTCGGGAGACTTCTAAGAACTCTATCTATAGTTAACAAATTGTAGGTGGATTTTAAACTTCAGGATATTCTTGCAGAAGATATTTAAAATTCAGAATTATTTTATTTTCGGGCCCATCAGAAATCTCATATTTTCATTAATTCAATGAAAACATTCCCACGAATGTTATGTAGTCAATTTACATAATTTTATAAATAAAATGTTTTCATAATATTTCTTCAAATCTGAAATCTCCGTTTTGTTTTTGCGTTCATCAGAATAGCTTACTAGAAACATCTACAAATTTAAATACAATTCGAAATTTGTAACCTACAAGAGAAGTTCGGCAACTCGGAAATTCAAAACAATTTGAAACTTTGCTGAAATGTAGGTCAAATGATGCTAATTACGTAACTACTTTTTGATTCGGCAAATAAAATGGTCCTAAGAGTGACAACAACCCCTCGAAAAAATTATGAGTTTTCAGATTATCGTGAATATCTACGAAACTGTGAAAGATATCAAAAAGAAGATGACATCAAAGTTCTATGGTTTTTTTATGCCCTATAAAGCAGCGATAAATAAATTCTAAAAAATATTTTTTTTCTCAAAATTTATCCCCACCACCCTCTTTTTCAACAATTCATTATCACCATATTGTAGAATATCGGAAGCCATAAAATATTGAATTAAACTTTTTTTCGATATCTTTTACGGTTTTGCAAATATTCATGATAATTTGAAAACTCGCAATTTCGTTGAGGGGGTGGTTTCACCCTTAGGATTTTTTTAAATTTTCGAATTACCGAATTTCCCTTATTAGACAATGCGAGAATATATTGAAGCGGTTATTAATATGTTACAGTGTTTAATTTATTTTTAACACTACAATAATCGCAATTTGTTCTACTGGTATAAGTGCTATACGATATGCTTTCCAATATTATTTATTCCCATGTCTTTATTCTATTGTGAGCAGTGATGGGAGTTAATTTTTAACAGACTTTAAAAAGAAGGAGGTTACTCAATTCGATCCGCATATATTTATTTTATTTTATTTATGTGTGTTTATTTTTTATATGTTCAACCATAACTTCCGCATAGATGCACCGATTTTGATGATTCTTTTTTTATTTGAACGAGTATGGAGTACCCGGTATCCGGTGGTACCATGTTAATTTTTTTATTATTATCTAGATCAGGGTTGACTAACTGGTGGCTCGCGAGCCACCGGGGGCCCCTCCGCCTTGCTCCCACGCTGAACGGTCCCCCTCCATATCGACCAGACTCTGGCGATCGCAGTCGATTCCTGCTTCTTTCCTTCTCTTTTCGACTGCGATCGTCAGAGTCTGGCAGGTATGGAGGGGGCCGTTCAGCGTGGCAACAAGGCGGAGGGGCCCTCGATGGCTCGCGAGCCACCAGTTAGTCCACCCTGATCTAGATACTCTAGAATTATCGAGAATTCCAGTTTTAATGATGTATGTTCGCGGTTAACTTTGTAACTCGTCGACCGATTTGGATGATTCTTTCGTTGTTATATGTATAGAATATGTTCCCCAATTGGTACCATGATGAATGGTTTTTTAACTGATTTGAAAAAGGAGGAGGTTATAGATTCAACCCGTATGTATTTTTTGTAAACATTTTGTTCGCGCATAATTGTAAAGTGATCACTTCCTAATCATATCATTATTACACGTTTTTTTTTTATTAATTTAATCCACAACGAAGAATTACATACTTACGAGACTTTCCCAATTCTAAGTTTTACATACTTCTTTACTACTTCTAACTATGCTCATAGGTACCTAATAAACACATACATGGGTATGACGCATTCAACGTAAACTCATAAGCGTTTATTGAAGCTCCTCCTTTAATTCTCTCGTTTATACTAATCTTAATACGAACGCGGTGGGCTTTTAATGGCAAGGCTTTTTTCAAGCTCCCGCGTGCCGCTTACCAGAATTTTTATCATTCTAAATGGAGTGATACGGCGCAGTGGTAAAGTACGCGCCCGTGCTGTGTATCCGGGTTTTCTGTCCCCTTTATCCAGCACGATTGTCGGTGGAAATTTAATACCGACGTTTCTTGAGTGGGGGAGACCGTATTTCACGGAATTTTCGAGCGTAATAATAAGTTAAGCATTTTTAAACGAACTGCTGCCCCCCGGCCCGGCGCGCTCGCCAGCGACCTGCTGGGATTATGGCAGTTGGGAAAACTGTGAGCACGAGTAGGTTGCATAAATTACGAGCGTAGGCTCCGGCGTACAACGCGTAACGAGATGGCCGATAAATATTTGAAGATTCCTCCGCAATGAGACACTTGGACGCTGAACAAACATCCAACACCGTTCGACGCTTTAATTATTATTTGCTGCAGCAACTGCATTGACCGTTTCCCGTTAATGCTTTCATTTGGCGCCATTGGTGTTGACTGGTCGTTTAATTTCCACGGGGAAAATGTCGAAAAATGAAGATTAACGAATGGACGCTTAGGACATTTTCACAGGGGACATTTTTGTGGCTCGCGAGTGGGGTGGTGGATATATAGTTACTCATAGAAGTACCCGACCCCCCTATATGTAACATATTTCATATATTAAATCGACCTCAAAGTAAGAACTCACAATTCTGATTCGCATATTAATATAAACCTTGATTAATAAACCTAAGTAAGTACTTCTGCTTTATGTGCATTCAAGTGACATATTGTAAACAGATTATTTAAAAAAGGATTATTAAACGCGGAAGTAGTAAATGTTGTGCAAAAAAATGTTCGCCCAAATTCAATATTTAATTAACATTCTTCTAATATTTCTGCGATTTTGCTGTATGCTTTAATCTATTATGTAGGGATACAACTAATTTTTTATGGAATACTAAAAATATTACAAATATATTAATGAAGGTTTTTACCAATATAAATAATAATGGATAATTCTGCATTTAATATTAAATAAGTATAATAGGTTATACGTACAGCAGTGATGACTTTTAAAACGCTCTAATTACATTTCTTTTTTGATTTTATGTAAAGTACAAAGAAGTCAATACTCCTTTATGATGAATAATAATTTCATCAATAACCGCTTGTAATTTCAGACTAAGGATGATAGAAGATTGAAAGGTTTTATTAGCGTGTCGTAGTGGGCAAACTAGCTAAGAGCAGTTTGTAAAAATTTTCGAAAACGGCCAACTTCTTAAAGAAACCAATTTGCCTTGAAATAGATACTTCGAATATACAATATAACGTTAATCTCGAATCATTTTTGGGTACTATTCAAATCCCAAAAGTCTTACAAACTATCAATTAATTTTAAAAGTTGGGTATCTTGAGAATTTTGAACGGTTTGTAATGTCTTAATGAGAGTTTCATTATATGACACGTTAACAATAAAAAATATCCAAAACAAGATTCATCAAGGCTACGAAGTCCCATAAAATCTTCCAACCCAATTCCACCCAGACTTGCGAGAACAATTAAACGATTAAAAATGTTTAGGGGGACTGGGTAATCAAATCGCTCTAAAAGCCAAGTATTTTTTGCGAATTAATTACAAGGAGTTGACCGCAAGCACAGACTTTTCGTTTTATTCAGTGTTTATTACTATCGCGCAGAGTAAAATTTTTGTTTTATGCACAATATTTTATACACAATTTTATACACAAATTATCTCATGTAAAAACGCTCATATATGTATGTACCTAGTAATAAAATTGTCGATTGGACAGTGTCATATTGACACGAAAATCAGGAGGTATTCATTATAAACTATAAAGTGATGCAAAAGTGATGCCAGTAGCTGGGAAGTTGAAAGGTTGCGACGCTCTTAAATTATTAATTACTTTATTCATTAAGCTTGATACTAAGCGACAGACTCTCAGCAAATTAAACACTCCGAATTATCGTGCTGTTTATGTGAAGCGTAACGGTCCGTGTACATTAAAAATATTTGCAGTTTCCTTTTTAACAGCGTTCACGAGACTACCGTAAGGTTGAGCGGATTCATTAAATTAATTGAACGTTTTACAGTTGTGTTGGAATATTTTTCTCCCAGTGTACCATAAAATCCGATAAAGTTTTATGTAGCTTTAAAAACGTTTAAAAATTCCACCATCCTAGAGAAAGAATAGATTACTCATTCCTACTAATTAGGGATGGGACCACCGAGTCCTTTATTAAACGAAAGAAAAAGAATTAGCAGATCTATTATAGTTACACTTAAATAAAAGTTTACATGATTTCTATAATATTAAATGCGTATTATATTTTCAAATCCAATCTGGTACATACACAGATTGTTTCGTATCTGGTGGTGCAAGTGGAAGTGTGGTGATCCTAATGAAAAAATATGTCAAAAATATAGAATAAAATTTTTTTTTAACTCACTTCAATTTTTTCGGAGGAAACTGTATACTTACGTGTTACATATATTTACTAATTTTTCAATCATAGTAACAGATATTTTTTTCTTTTTTAAAAGTGAAAACTGTAAGAATTGAAAATAACATCGGTTCATACTTCTCTGTTATTTGATGGTACGATATCCACGTCTTTATTCAATGAAAAATTCAAATTAGATACATCAATTGGTTAATTATCATTATCCAATTAATGGTAACGTGCTTGTTCGTGGTCATACGCGGTTAACCGTAACTTCATAATCCATGCCATCTGGGTACTAAACAAATACTTGTAGCTAGTTTGGTATTAACTAATTAATCGGATATTTGGGAATACTGAAGAAACCGGATCAATGAACAGTCCTGGCACGACCATGTTTGAACTCTAAAGGTAACGATGGGCAGTAATTATGTAGAGAATTGTTTCGGACAATTAAAGACACCTATTTCCCTTTTCTTCCTATTATCCTACTAATAAATATAAGCTACGAGGGTAGCACTAAATATAAAAAACTGATGATTTAAATTATTTCTCCCACTGCATTCCAAAAGTAGGTAAAAGAAGTGCCTTCAAATTTATTTTGTAGTTTTTTGCGACGTTATATTATTCTGTAATGTTCGGGTAGAAAAGTAGGTTGTTGTGCAATTAAAAATAATGGCACTTTTGAATTTAGAGTTACTGTTTAATTCTAAGGTCGGTTGGTATAGGGTGTCTGATAAATCGCGATACAATCGACCTGAAAATAAATTCTCGTGAGAAGATACGTAAACAATATAATTTCCATTGTTGATAGCGTAGTTTCAGAAGAAAGTGACTTTGAAAATATGACAGTACAAACTTGCTGAATACGATAACTATCTTAGATTTTCTCTTAGAGTTGTCTTTATTTAAACAGGTTAAATTGTTAACTTAAAAAAATATTGTTGTTTTTATTTTGAAGGCATGTGTTAAAGACAATAATAATCTCCACTATATTTAATCTGCAGTATACAATGTGAAAAAAGTTTATTATGGTGTTCTGAAATAAAAAGAAAATATAATATACTTCTTAATATTTAATAATTTAAGTTATATTCTACTTAAAATTGTCAAAAATAAGAAAATTTCATAGTTCAGCGATGCATTCATTATCTTACACCATTTTCATTATCTTACACTCAAGTTTATAAACATAAGGGTTCATTTATTGTAAACAATTTAAAGAAACAACGTGAGCTCGAAACTTGGGCCACCAATAAACCCCAATGAAATTGTTACGCTGCTCAACTAAAAATTTTATTTTTCGGCCAAATTATTTCACCCCCAAAATAACTGTCTTACCCTACATTTTTAACTCGAATCTCCACAAGAAATCAAACCCCTAGCATTTGGTGCCACGAATTACAGGTCACCCTGCAAAAGCTGAGGAACAAGCACATACGTTCGCCAGCGGACGATAGCGCCCAAAATCTCTGTATCCACGCGATCGCGTTTTCAGCAAGCGCGACTGTGACGGCGCGACCGATTCTACCGCTTCGTCGCACAGCCGACATAATAAACGCTCGTCCCTGTCATAAAATTTCGGGGAATTATGCCACGCGTGGAAAAACGTGACGCGGTGTATAAAAATGTTTTGCCGGGGGCAGGCGACACGTGACGAGCGACGGCCCGGAATTGCACGGTTGCCAACGAGCGCGGCGAGTGCGGAACGGCCGAAATAGGTTGCATAAATTACGAGCAGGAACGGAATGTGTCCTATAACGAGATAATTAATACATGGACGACTGTTCACCGAGGCGAAAGCTCTGCCCGCGCTAGAATGGATTTACCGACTGTTTCGTTGCTTACAACCGGCCATACATTGTTCGCCGGAAACACGTGCTGCCTCTTTTGTTCCAGCCACGAATCTATGCCGTTCGAAGGACGATCCGTGAATTCGAGAAATTCGAGTGACGCCGGCTCGATTCGGGGACAATCAGAATTCCCTGGTTGCCCGTGCGATCGGCTGGGCCCTCTATCGGGCATGACTTTTGTGATTCGATACCTTTGTGACTTGAATAAAATTCATGCTCCTGCGGGGGAGATGGCCTGTCGTCTAAAAGATTGGGGTAGGTCTGTGGACTGAGGGAGATGGGGATATTCAAGTTGATCAAAGAGATGTAATTATAGGTTGTTACATTTTTTATTGATTCTTTTATCACAACGTAGATATTTCAGCTTCTATTGATTTAAGTTTAGTATTAATTGAAGTATTATTAAGGGTGTTTTAGTTAACTTTATCACCTTACACATTTCTGCGGCATTTAAAATTTCATAAAAATGGGTCTTACAAAGTTTCATAATTCTGTGGTTGTTAGGGTTTATACAAAAACCGACTTTTGGAAAGACTTGTTTTCGAATTCCACTATTCCCAAAAAACCGGTTAGGCCTGTTTTAGAATTTTCACACAAAATTATAATTCAAATATCAAATAAAGATCTGTACTAATTTAAAAATTATCGTTTTTTTAAAATATTTATGGAATTGCAAAAATATAACAAAATAAAATATACTCCATCTATGCAAAACTAAATAAGTTGAACAAATTAAAATAACTAAAATCCCTACAATTTTTTAGTTCATTTAATATTAATTATGAATCTGCAAAAATATAACACAATACAATGCACTGTATACAAAACCAAACGAAGAAAAACTAAAATAACTAAAATCCGTACAAATATAAATTATAAATCTTTATTTAATATATTTTTCTTCCTAAAATATGAACTCATGACGATTAGTTTTACAGTAAACTGTTACCTACTACAATATGCTTGTGTCTGAGGCGATTTCAAGTCAAATTTTTAATTAAATATTAATTTATTTTCACATATTAAGTCTAGTATATAAAACCGGTTTTTGTAATTTTACAAATTTATAAAAATAACCTACTTGGGGGCGGTCAACCCTCGTGGGGGTCAACAATAGTATGAATAGTTTTATTCTGTTGGAAGACGGCTAATGAGATGAAACTTGAGCAACTTATTGTGGCAGATCGTTGAGAAATAAAATACAGCGTTCCATTTAAAATAACAGAGTTGACCTTCGTATCTCATTAACACCTCTCAACAGAATAAAACTATTATTATTATATGCCGGCCCCTATAAAATGATGCAACTTGTGTAGGAAATACTTTTATGAAATTTTAAACATAGTGAAACATCCTGTAAAGGATTTCATCGTTTCAATGAAATGTGTGTAAAAATATCCAAAGATTAACTAATTTTATTGCGTTATATGTATTCTCCAAATTGCAAATATAATAAATCAAAGCAGTAAAAAATCAGTTTGTGATATAATAATAGAGTACAGTTTCGCTAACAATATTTTTCCCGGCAGTCGTTAGCGTTTGCATGTCCAAATCGTCGACCATCCAAGAGGCATTTTTAGTTCGTGCATTTAGCTGAATATCGAATGGAGGACGGTTTAAAATCCCCGGGTAGCTTCATACATGATCGATCAAAGTTTAGTGGAGCTATCGCGGCCAGCAATTAAAATGTCGAAATCTGCTTTTTTGCCAATTCCATATAGCTTCATAAGCGTCTTACTCGCTCTTTTTTTATAAAACACCAAAAAAATTGTTTTAAAATATATATACACACACAATGCTTCGAATTGTGTGATATAATCGAAAAGCTACTAGTGGTTCCAAATCGAAAAATAAATAAAAAATATGAAATAGAATTTTTTAACCCAGGCTCCGTTTTCGAGACAATTCTGAAAGCATATCTGGCACGTACATGTGGATATAAATTGGCAGGATGCACCAATGAATGTGACACAACTGTAAATGAAATGAACTCTTGCGCACAAATAAGTCGGCATCGTGGAATAACCTTTTCTGCAACCAAACTTTGTTTTCGAGATAATCGATTTCGAAAAGGTTTGTGCGCAGTGTTGAATTTTGATTGCGAAAGTAACATTTAAATTTTTAAATCCATGAGAATTCTAATCGTCATTTGAGCTTAAATTGAAGTTTGAAAATCTGTAGGATTTTTCTTAATTCCTGCTGAATACATTCGTATACAGTTTCATTGGCAGTGCTTCCTTTTCTTCGCCAACAGTATCATCAATCTTGAAATACGAGCAAAATTTTGATAGCCTTTTGCAGGAAGCTCACATTACCACTGAATCTAACACCATTCTTCAGATCCAATTTCACAGAGCTATTTTTTAATTTCAGCGCTGTTACCGATTAGTATATCGCGTGAAATACACAGGAATTGTATATGAAATATCGTCTCGCTTATTGTATATTCCGCCCGTATTATATTAAACTTTGTCGTTAAATTTAATATATTCACCTCCTATAATTTTATTGTGCATTGTTCCATAGTTGCAGATTGTTCAGCACACGATATTCAATTAATGCTGAATATTTGACTTTACTAAAATCTTTCTTTTAGTGGATTCTAAACTTACAATGGTACTTATTAATGCTTCGTTGAAAAATCGAAGTCTAACATCTTAGAATAAATACAGGGTGCTCTCGAACTCTCGTATATACATGTTTCAGTCGGTTCTAGTGGTAATTCTGAACTATTTCAAATGTTATGTGACTACAAATATGGAGTTTACGTACAAAAGTGATATTTTGTAGAGAAAAGTTCAAAGAATTTGATAGTTCTTTCAAATTTTTGAAAAGATGATTTTGCACTGAGAACTGCAAAATAAGAATTTATTCATAATTTTCACATTACAAAAATAACTTTGCTTCGTAACAAAAGAATTTCTAAGAAAATCTGAACTTTCTTGTGTAAAATTGGAAAAGAAGCATGTTGAAATAATTAATAGTTCCCAGGGCTAAAAATTCATACAGGAAGCCAAAGGAAGCGCATCCAAAATTAGCAACTTTGGTGAACAACAACCACAACACTTATAATTTAGAATTACCTTTAGAATATTGTCTATTACATTTTTGTGCTGTGGATAAAATTAATTTTTCCGTGTATTAATTATTTTAGATACAATCCAAGTCCAGTTCACACTCCACAGGTTAATAAATTATCAGCGTGCATGCAGAACCATAAGTGTTTTAAGGGGGAATCCTATTCTTTGGACTAAAAACAGCAAAATTGGGGATCTTTTATTAAGAAACTAGGGATTTGATTCATCTGAAATTTGGACCATATTTTGATACATCTTTGAGGAAGCAATAGTTATTTTTTTAAATAATTTTGAATAAAGAAGTATATGACTTATCGGTATCCTGGTTCATCAAAGTATAATGTAATGTATGTTGGACATGCAGGCCAAATTTGAAGGTAATCGGTTCGGTGGTCACAGAAATATCGTGCACACCAGCGGACAACGGCAGCGTGATGGTTTATCATGCATAACTCCTATATTTATTATTAAAAATTAATAATAAAAAAACCAAAACTTCTTCAAAGATGAATAAAAACATGGTTTAAATTTCAGATTATTCGAATTGCTAGTTTCTTAAAAAAAAAATCTAAAATTTCCCTGTTTTTAGCCCAAAGAATAAGATTCCCCCCTTAAATTTTTAATTCTCACCTGTTTTTGCATTCTTTTATTTCCCATTTTATGATCCAAGATATTTTCTTCTTGGCTTGTGTTAGATTTCAAATTCAACCCTCGTCGAAAGTGGTCCCCATGCCCCTGTATCAGCACATTGCGAATTCCTTGCCATGTGTCTGGGAGACGTGAATAATAGCGTTACAACGGGTAGCCCGCATTAATGGCGTTATTATTAAGCTACAAGTGGTTTCGTTCGAGTATCTCGGTACAATTTACCGGAATACCCAAAGAGATTGTAATTATCAGGCAGATGAACGTGCACCGTTACCAGATAATAATCGATGTTCCCTTTTGATAACGGCAGACATGTGTGCCGCGGCATTCACGCTATAACTGGAGGTTCTAATCATAAACACGATTATGCTTCCGTACGACACGCGGCGCGACCGAAAGTTTGACGATAATTACTCGGTTGGACGAGATCGAGGGTTCGATTATCCAGAATGCAAATATCGAGAGTAATTACAGAGCATGCAGGTGTCACGGAAGCCTTGGTGCAGGTATTTTAACAATAGATGGTGGACTATACGAAACCTGAATAAGTGGGGGCTGTAATTGAAAGTGGGACGATTTCTTGAACAAAACTAATTGCTAGTGAAGTGGGTAGAATAGAATTCTTTGTTGGGAATAATTGCAGAGAGTGTAGGTGTCACTGAAGCCTTAATCTGGGTGGTTGGACACAGAGTTGGGCATTAATTAAATAAAAAATTATTTAAATAACGGATCAAATAAAAGTTACTTTAACTTTAGATTATTTGACGAAAAAAGTTAATTTTTTTTATTCGACGAATTAAGACAACCCGGGTCAACTTTATTCGACACATGATGAATAATTTTTCTAACATTTATTCGTTATTCGAAATTTTATTTAAATAAAAACAATTTATTTCTATGGTTGGACAGTAGTTGCTGGACTATAGAAAATGAGAAACGGTTGATATCTTGTACCAAAATAAGTCGTATGTGAAAAATAATTTCGTTTATAAACGATTCCTCTTTCTTACAAAAATGAAGTTTCAAAATGGAAGGCTGGGGTGTATACTCCCCCCCCCCCCCTAAGTTAAAATGAGAATTAGATCACCTAATATGGATATAGACCACCCAAACAAGAGGTACCTTGTGCTAAAACCTATTTTCTACAAGTTGTCCACATTGCTCAGTTTCCAAGTTGCATTGCTAAACTTATATAAATACGTTATCAATCTGTTAAAGTACATGCCTTTTTCTACATCTTATCGGCTAAAAAGCTGTGATTTATAAGAGTTTCTACATACCTATATTAAGTCAGTTCAAGAGTACTCTTTGAAGCTTTACAAGAAAATTTTCTGTCACATAAAATGTTTGAACACTTCAGTGGTGTATTATGCTCGATGGGTTGAACTCAGAGAAGTATTTGGCATTGCAGGCAAAGGGTTGTCACTCTGAATAGACCAGGATACCCCACGCCATACCAGAACTACCGTGGACATGCATTAAGTTATTTTGACACTAAGCAGCTTAAGGAACAGGTACCATAGATTACACCGTCCATACGACACCGACTTAACTACTCTAGTGGCTATTTGCTTCCAAATTGAAACTTCCGCATTACGTACTGACATATTAGTTTGGAGCCTAAGCTCTAGGCTTCGAGGCGGAGTTTGTCGTGGGCATTACGTATCACGTGGCAAAAACAAACGTAGCAAACACTTGGGCAGAAATTTGAGACACGATGTAAAATACGTAGCAACTTCACGATCACGATCAGAGAATTTTTTAAATACAGCCAGAGTAGGCAGAAATATTTTGATGGGAAAGTAGCGTTTCACTATTTTAACAGGTATTACGTGTCAATGTTGTATCAACTTTCTAGTAGAATTCACGATATTGCAAATTTAATTATTAATATTAAATATTACGAAATTTCTTAGGAATTTTCGATTTTGTTATTTTTATACATCTTGGTAATTTTTGTTACAGTTTTCACTGTGCTCTTAAAAGTATTACTTAGTTCTAATTTCATAGGTAGCTATACATATTTTACCACTTTGAAAAAATCGACTTCTGGTTTTTGCAGTTTTTCAAATTACAAAACCTCAGCGACATGTTCCTTAAATATTATGTTGAAGTCTAATAATTTGCGAAGTTTTAGAATTTTAAACAAATCAACCACTTACTGAATATTGCATAACCGTGTAGTACTCCTTCGTCACACGGGTCAGTAGTCGAAAGTTTCAGCAAAATTTCAAATTCTATCATGTTCCTACCAATGAGATAGCTCTCTCTTCTGTGCTACCGTATGCACATTTCCTTGGAATGTATTTGACTAGAAATAGATGATTAAGGTAAGACGGAATACAAGTGTCCCACTTCAGAAATGTCTGCTACTGAATCTATAATCGCGGCTTTCTCGAAACCATGTTCCTCGAATGGGGGGATAGGATATTTCCAAAAATATTCGATCTAGTTAATGGAAATTTTTAGAAAACATTTTGTGAAACTGTCCACAGTTAATTAAATTCAAATTTTCCTTTATAATAACTTTTATCTCTCCTTTATTCCGAAAATGCTAAGGAAAATATTTAAAATAATGAATATACGAATTTACTTCAAAAGCAGTATTTGATTGAAACTTTTGCGAGCGCAATTCACTATACTGTTACAAAAATTCGTTTGGTTTCCATGTTTCACTTCCATCATTTGTATAGTAACATATTCAGAGCAAACCACTGCAGAATAAAACACGTCCAATAGTAATGGCTGTATCTTCAATATATTTTTATAAAATTCAATAATATTTTATTTAGAAATACTTGAATAGGTACCTGAGCTTTTGAAAACATACAAGCTTGATCGACTAAAGTTAATAGTGTACTTGGAAATAAACTCCATGCTTCATCTTTCTTTTCAATGTAACGCCTAGAATGCGTCTGACCAAAGTCGAGTATTACTACTGAAATGTCACTAATCTGCGATCATACTACTTAGTGGGAAAGTACACGAATACTAGCGTCGTCGATTTTGATGAAACTTGGTGCACTGGCCGCCAATCCCTTTACGCATATAACAAACTTAAGGGCAGACACTCAATAGTTTTCAAAATATTAGCACTTAACGCGTGTGCCCGAATTTTTCCCTGTTCAGATGAAAATTCTCTACCTATTTCTAGGAGGTAACTGCAGTTTTATATCTTTTTATGAAAATCTTTTTGGCAAATGGACAAATCAGAAAAAATAAGAATAAAAATTAAAGCGGTATGAGGAATCAAATAGAGTTGATATAAATCGCATTTCTCTTACAATTAGTGTTAATACTTTAAATGCTAATATTTTGAAAATTATTGAGTAGCTGCTTAAGTTTGGTATCTTCGTAACCGGAGTCTTAATAAAATCGGCAACCTGACATTGATGCACCCACCCTTGATAGTTGACAATATTCTAAGCTACTCAAGCCTACTTTTTTAAATCAAAGGAATTTTTTGTATAAAATGAATTAAACTATTAACTACTTTTGGACACATTTCATGTACAACGTTCCACGTTGCTTTGTTTTTATTGTGCATAATACATCAAACCTTGCAAGCATTTGCTTTAACGCAGTTACATTAATTAAAATTATGAATGGATACTCGTCTCCATTAATTTCCGACGCTCGCGTAAATTTCGGGTCCTTTGGTTTCTATCAGCGCACTAATTTAATTAACATTGTTTTCCTTTGAAAATATGAAACTATTTCATAATAGGGGTTCAATAAATTGAAACATTTATGTAATTACCTGTACTAGTGTGTTTTAGCTATGATATTTTTTATTATTTTGATTCTTCGCTGGAAAAAAATCATGAAAGTCAAAAATAACAATAGCAATTTTCACTAAAACTTTCGCCACTTATTTCTACATTAGAAGAAACACATTAGGAATTATTTTCTTTTCCTTCATCGACTTAAAATTAATCGTCAAGTTAATCCGCTACCCGCATGTTTAATTTCAAAATGGTTCAACTGCGTTAATATTTCGAATTTCTAAAAAAAATTCAACAAAATACTCAAGAACCTTCATATCAATAGAAAATATTTAAAAAAAAAAACGGTATTTTAAGGGAACACCTCCTTAATCATTCAGACTGAAAATGACTTGGTATAACACATCTATATAAAATAAATTTAATAAACTAATATGGGTACACAATAAAAGTATAAATTAAAGAACCAAAGCAAACGTACCTTCGTTCCAAGGAAAGAATGTCAAATAATATCTGCATAAGGATTCACAAATGTACATGAACTTTCACATAATATCCATTCTTTAAAAACTCTACGCTTTAAGTACCTAAACAAAAAGTATGGAAAAGTTCTTTTCGCCCCAAGCATGAGGCTACTCATTTAATCCGTAAAAAGCCTAAATTATCCTAATTACCATTACGAGGTTGGTAACATCAAACTATTCCAAACCACGGCATACAATGGTCTCTGCACGCAGTTTTTCTTCCATCGCCTTCGAACAATTCCCCGCAGCCACACACAGCCGACCCGTCGCTTCCCGTCGACTGCTTTATCAAATTTCGGTCCAGTCGTTAGCGTCTAAACTTAAATGAACTTCCGCGAACTCGTCCAGGCCGTTTTGCGGCATCCCGTCGCAGTCATCAAACTGCCCCGGGCGTTTCCCTCGGCTCGACGACGGGTTCACGGGTTTTTCGTCGCGCCTCCGCGAGCCCCATTATCGGCCGGGCGAACAACGGGGTGATTATCATCAACAACGATTGTTCGTTGCCTTCGTCAAAGTTCCGCGGCGGTCCCGCGAGCGAGATAACTCACTCCGCGCGGTGTTCGCATTGTACGCCTCGGCCATCGTATAAATTCACTTTGCGCCCCGAAATTACGGGAACTTAGAAACACGGACGCTTATTATCCCGCAGACGAGTGCACATCTGCCTCGATGGCCCCGGAGATTTATGGACGCTAGCGAGGAAATATGAGACGTATGCATGCACGCCCTTACGCCCCCAGACAGCAATTTCTTTTGGGCGATATCGCGGGAACGGGGGATCGCTCGTGTCGTTATTTCCGTGGCATTTCGGATAATCAGGGGATGATCAAAAAATAGAAGTAAATGTTGGTGAAAAATAGGTTCACCCTATTGAGCCAAAGGAGGATGAATTTAAATTTCGGTCTGATAAAAATATTGTAATTGCACCTACTGAGACAGGTTATGACAATAATAATAAAATTGTAGCGATGAAAACTAATCATGGAAATAGTGGTAATCGATGATAATTTATTTAAATGTTTTTTATATTTAAAATTGTATCGAGAAAATTAATCACTATTTACGAAACCCCTGGAATATGAAGGGAACAAATTATTAAATCTATAGAATATGAGGGGTAGTAAGTGTGTGATAATAAAGGGGAGAAATTATTCATCCTATTCAGTGAGGACGCTCTATTTACATGTACAATGTATGTACTGAGAATTGGCTATGGGTCACTTGGGCAATTATTTTAGGCAGGCTCACGTTTTAAGGACTTTAATCGTTTTGCAGTGGTATAGGATCATGAAGAACAGTGGATGAATGTATATCTTTTTATATTCTGAATCACTTCCACGCGCTTTTTTCCTGCAATCTTCACAGGAATTTTCAAACAGAAGCCAGTGCAACAAATATATTCTAGTCCCAGAGCTGTAGAAAATAGATTTTTGAAATAGATAAATAGAAATAAATAGTATTCTCACTTCTGCGAGTGATACAGTATTTGACAAATAAACTTTTATTTGAAATAGTAGTTACTAAAAGAAATATATATTTTAATACTAACTCATACAAATACTATTGTGAAATGCGTATTTCATTGAAATATAAAAAAATAGTATTTGAAATAATAATATTTTAAACAATACCTACCTAGCATTTCAAATAATGACTCACTGATTGACAACATAAAAAAATATGTGTAAACATACATGCCTGCGTTCAGAAATAATTGCAAGAAATATTTACTCGAATATATGTAATCTTAAAAAGGTAACGAGCGACATGTGGGAGATATATTTGGTTTTGAAATTTGTATCTCCTATTTTCAATCCCCAATTTCTCATATTCGAATCCGAGTGTAAATAATAAATTGTATTTACTCATGATTTAAGCATTTAATTAAATAGTATTATCAAATAGTATTTGATTTAAGCATTAAATAAAATAGTATTTTCAAGCAGCATTTGCTTACGGAAATATATCAGTTTTTAACAAATATTTTGTCTCAAACTAATCGCGTTCCATCGATCCACGCATACCTCAAGTTAGACTTTGATTTTCCATATCGAAACGATGAGGACACTTTCAATTAACGCGACGGTATGGCACTCGGTTGGCAAGAAACGGAACGAAGGACGAAATGGAACAGAATTTCATCTTTCGTTCCATTAATTCCTGAATAATCGAGCTGAACGTTCACTTATCGTCTCCTTCGCGCCCCCGCCCTGCCACGCATCGCGACAGAAGGGGGCTGATGTCGTCGCCTCGGTATATCGAGCAGAGAAGAATGAAGTCGATTAAAGCGTTTGGGTTCGCTGGAATGCGATTCGGCGGCCACGAACGATGCCGAGTATTTTTCTTTACCGCCCCCCGTGTGTCCCCGAGTGGGCACTCTTAACCCAGATACTCGGGCAACATTCCAAATTTTACGACGTGGAAGTGTGTATGATATAAACGCGCGGGGCCCTGGATCCTCCAACCACTGTCGAGTGTGGCAAGCTTCGGCGTAAGTGCGGGCGCAGTTGAAACGAGCGAGGCTGAGCGTATTCGTTGCCTCGAATCTTTTATGCATCGCGCTTGGATCAGGACAAATTTCTCTGTCCCTTTGCTTTCGCCTTCCCATTGTCATTTGCTCTATCCAGAGATCGTCTCCCAACCTTCTCCGCAGGATCTCGTGTAGTGGTGGGTTGGATTCAATAGTTTCTCAAGATTTCCAAGAAATTTGACAGACAAATACTTATTTAGAATTATTAACACGATCGCTGTTCTTCATGCGTTAAGTGAAAGCTAAATTAACACTTATGATTACTTAGGGTGGCCCTTGTTTATGCGTCTCGAAATATTGTTTTTCGTTTTTCTTTGCTCTCACCTCTTAGAATGCGCCACGTGTGGCACCTCTGACGTTTATATATCCAATAGTTATTGTCTAAAAAATGGTTGAAAGCACGAAAAAATTAGGCATACAGCAATTGTAGAAAACTGAATGCTCTATTAATATTATTTGAACAAAATTTCAATAGGGCTTACCATTTTTTATGAATTCTTTAAATCCAAAAACATTGATGAATTCTAAACTCGGCACCCTTTCCTATTGTCCGATTGCAATAACCTTTTTCAGGGAGTATTTTTTTATGAAAACATTTTAGGCAGTAAAAACAGAAGAAATCGGATGTTGAACAATACAGGGCACCCTATTGACTCGAATCAGATTTTTGTGGCGCGTAATGTTCGTCCTAAGTAATACGCTTGCATAGGTGCGGAGTACAAATTTCACCCGGTGTCATTTTAGGTTAGGTTGGAACACAGTCGTTACACTGAATCTTTGCATTTGTCTTTTCTTCTTTCTTCTCTCTTGCTTGATTGTATATACGTGTTTGTGCAATAAAGACGTTTAATAATAATAATAATAATAATTTCACACATTAAAAAATATAGTACCTACCCTATCTAAAAAAAATTAATTGATCATCAAATCTCTTCTATAATTTCATGTACATACAAGTTTCACAACAACACTTTTTTCATATCTTCAACGGCCAACGAGAAATTCTAGTGTATCCAGTTAAATGAAACATGCTGTAGAATCCACTCAATGTCATGTAAATATTTCGACAAATTTTGTCAAAGTCATAATTGCTTCAGAATATTGCTGTAACGTTTCTACAATATTTTCACTACAGTATTGTACGGCAATATGTGCGCAATTTTGTTTGGGCGTTGTCTGGGGCATTGCTGAAATATTGTTGGATCGTTGCCACTGGAACATTGCACGTCGAAGTCCGCGCAATATTGCCGAAATATTGTAGGATCGTTGGCATTGGGACCTTGCACGTCGATGTGCGCGCAATATTGCCGAAATATTGTAGGATCGTTACCACTGTAACATTGTACGTCAATGTGCGCGCAATATTGCCTAAATACTGTAGGATCGTTGCCACTGTAACATTGCACGTCGATGTGCACGCAATAGGTATTGCAGGAATATTGTGGGATCGTTGCCATTGGAACATTGCAGTGGCAACGTGTGCGGAATATTGTTGCAATATTGCAAAAAAGTTGCCACTCAAATATTGCTGCAATATTACAATGCAACCTGCAATAACGCAATACTGCAGCAACGTTCCTGCAATATTCCTGTAACGACGTGTGTTGTATGGGTAGTTTTACAAATCCCTAATGAGGTTTGTCAAATGAACCTTCGTTTTTGAATAATTTTAGTTTAAAATTATTCAAAGTTATTAAAGTTTTGCTCGGTAGGAATATAAGTTCGAATACGTAAGCAATCTTATCAATCAGCAGTTGTAGCTGCGGCGGTAAAGTGTTCGTCTACGATGCTGCAGGTCCTCGGTTCGAATCCATCTGGGGAAAAAAAAATTCTATCAGAAAAAGACACACTGGCGTTATACTGCTACGATTCTGCCTACAACACATTCATGTCATCGCGTCTCTCACTGTCCGAAACATTACGGCGGGACTATTGCTGTAAAATCTTCGAAACGTTGCGGGAATACACTCCTGCAATATTGTTAAGGCGGACATAGGAGTGAACCTGCAACGTCTCTGCAATGTCATGGTGCTGTGTGGGCAGTACCTACCACGACACCCTGTACACTAAATTAAACGGTCAGTACATATAAATGAAATATCCAATACGAATCGCAATATAATAGCACCGCCCTCGACCACTTACAATTATCAGAAGAATGGTCCTTTGAAGCAGCGAATCCGACTCTCTACAACCCTCAAAAATGTTGGACCGCAGTAAATCGAGAGGCAAGAAAATTGCATCGCGCGTTCAGGTGCTCGAAGTGTAATTGAATCGCAAACTCCACGTGCCTCTCGCTAATAAATTCGAATTAACCCTGGACGATACGCCTGTTCGAAATATCGCGAGCACGTAGACAGATGCAGCGGGCGCCCGATATTTCTGGGCCGCCTGAATAGCTACCTTAAATACTTGAAGGGAGGAGGCATGGCGGTCGGAGAGAGAGTAGCAGCGTCTGGCGGCCGTGTATCAAACATCAATGAGTGGGATTTATTACGTTTGAAAGTTTAACAAAGTCCAAAGGAACCGCCCAATCGGCGTGACTAACCGGGTTCGCGACTGGCTGGCCTGGTTGCTCGCCCATAGCCAGTACACTCGCGACGGCTCGATCGTGATTCAGCTGGAAGTTGTATGAGGTTTATTGGTTTGGCGTGGTCCTCAATTCCCTCTGAAGAAAATAGGGTATAAAGAAAGAAAATAAGTCTAGGTGAGACAGATTGCCGAAGAGCAATAAGCTTGGAAGTTGCGACCAGCAGCGTTGATGCTCTTGCACGTACACAACGCGATTCCTCTGTGGCACAGGGTTTCTGTTGAATCGAATTTCAATAAATGATGCGGGGATATTACGAGTTAGTGGAGAAAAGGAGTTACATAACGTGCTGTACAATCTTTGACTGATTTGGGGTAACTGTAAATCCTTTGGTGGGTTCTGCTTGCAGGAGTTTAAATTCTGAGTGCATTCAAGTGTTAGATGTTAAATAAGGAATATTTTTCTTGTGTGGCATTGGCGCACGATTTACAAAAAGACTAGTAATTTTGGAAGAAAGGAGCAATGTAATAGTATGTAAAAAGTACATTAAGTAACGATCTTCTAGAGTACAGAAATTTATTTACTTATATATTTATTTATATTCAGGAAAACGGTTTGGTACATAAAGAATGGAGCAAACCAGGAGAGGACTAATACATAAAAGCAGAAACACAAAAATGAACAAAATAAAGGAAAAAAATAATACCTACCTATATGGAAAATAAGCAAAAAATTAATTTCGTTGTTAACCCTCTGCACTCATCTTATTCGTTCATCAAGTAACCAGAATATGTTTGCTGACTGTTACACTTATTAAATACAACACTTTGGAATAAGAAAGAATATAGCACGATTTTACAAGAATTAATGATCTTAGTTTGTAACATCAATTTAAATTTTGGTGTTCCTGAGAAGAATAATTGGAGAACAAAAGGTTAAGGTCTGGAATTGTATTAGATTCTTATAAGAATTTAATATAATATTAGAATATTAGATTCTGATATATATATATATATATCAGTGTTGGGTAAAATAGTATTTGAAATAAAGAATAAAAATATTTTCAGAGATTATTTCCTAAACCGTGTTATATTGGTTAATTTGAAATAATTATTTACTTTCGTATTGATGGAAATACTATATCCCCCAAAAAATATTATTTCAAATAATTATTTCTAATACATCCTATAATAAATACTATTTCAATTAATAATTTCAATTCATATATAATAAATAAATATTTTCAAATACTCTTGTGCGTATAACTGAGAAATAAAATAAATCTTGAAATACCTACTATCTTATTTAAAAAAAAAAGTATTTCAATTACTATTTCCAATACTTTTTATTTGAAGTGTACCTAGCTCTGCTTGTGATACATATTACTACAGTAATATAATGAAATTCGTACATTAACTACTATTCTGAAAAATATAAAGACTCAATTAATAATCACAGGTTCTCCGTGCTATCGATTGAAGTTTCGAGTCCGAGTCCAAAGGAAGCTTCACGTTCTAAAGTTAATTGGTCTGAATAATCTTGGCCATCTTCTATCTTCAAATAAGCAATGATATTTTAAAATTCCACGGACGATAAGGAGAATAAATCTCCAATAAATTAATAATCGGCGCGTTATTCTTTCCGGGACGAGCGTTTTGATTCATTCACGGGCAGACTTTAAGACGAATCGTTCGAGCTAATTGCTTTCCTGTCCGACGCATCGTTCCATTACTTGCCACTAGTTGTTGATACGTTATCGTATCGAGGATTATTCGTGTAATTTACGCCGATGCTCGCGCGCCCTGGCAGAAATCGATTATTTGCCGCGTTTAACTTCCATCAGCGTCCAACCAACTGTATTTATGCGCTTGACAGTTGTAACAGGAATTGTGCGCAATTAGACGCAAATTGCAGCGATGCAACTTACAAAGGGAATGCACAAGGTTCCGATCATCGATATGGCTAAAATGTTGCGCATAGTGAATCTATGGCATGTAGCTACAGTGATTAAATACTTAAGGCACGTCACTCAAAATTCCCTTCGGAAATAAATTTCAAAGTTTTGACTATACTTTTCTCTGTACTTTACGCAATAGAGAACACAAGCATTTTGGTAATTTTATAATACTTCAATTTTTGAGAAAAACATTTCTGGTACTTCAATAATGATCTTTCATAATCGTTATAATATCAGCTGTGCTTCCTGTGGCGCACTCAGGATTTAATCTTGGGAGAACCAAGTTAAAAGGATAAAAATATTTTTTATGCAAATTCAATAAAATTTATTTGATGATTATTAAAATTTATTTAATGAATGAAATCCATTTCATTCTTTAATGGATTCTCTCTGCAATTTTCTCTCAACTTCTTAAATGAAAGCAAACTATGAAACGATTTGGAAAGCTCGATAGATGAAAAATTCCATGACTAATGAATTCAACAGTTAGCTCGTGGATGATTCAGCTTTATAGAAAGATAGGCGAACGATAGCTTCGCTGATTATGCGCGATACAATTTTTATCACCGCCCGTGGATCCTAGTAGTTGAATCACTGAAATTAGGTTGCGAAGTGGAAGACGAGTGTCATCATTATAAGGGGCAGGGGTTAATCGGATTTACCGGTCGGGCAATTCAGCCAACTCGAAAACTGGCAACATCGTTCAATTTGCATAACGATGTAATTTAACGCATATCTGCGCGGCCAAAGTGCCTCCTTACCCGTGAACGTAGCCCGTGGTCCCCGTGTTTGCGTAGGTTTTGAATTTTCCCGATAGCCTCGTCCCCGTTGAGCACGCGATTCATGTTCTTTGCGAAATTTCAACACCTAAGCTGCGCTTTTTTCCTGGATTCACAGACGTAGACTGTAACACCAGACAAGGGAAATGTTCGAGATTCGGGTCACCATTTTGGTCCAATATTTGCGCATGGTGCACAAGGTCCGTAATGATGTGTTAAATGCAGTGGCAGACTGGCCAGGGTGTTGGCTTGCCCGATGGTAAGTGGGTGCCCTTAAATATCAGACAACAGGTTAAAAATGTTAATGACGTTTACGTTGTATTACTATTTTAATAAAAAAATAAATAATAAAACCATTTTTCGAGGGATACTTTATATTTAAGAATATATGTTGAGATAAATGTTTCAAAATCACGCGCTGCAAATCACACGCATCAGGGCGTCGCGCCACCTTGTATTTTTTAACATCTTTTAACATATAGGTATTTTCTTACGTCCGGCTATGCCTTTTGTATCCATATATTTTCTATCATTAAACGAAATAAAGTTATGTATGCTTATATCGACCATAAACAACGCATTGTGTTAGGTATATTCCCTCCACGAGTAAACTGGAGGTGAGCCCCTCGATGTGAATATAAAACCTCAACAATATAATAAATAACTCTGAACAAATAATTCTAATTCGGGTTATGTGAGGTTGGCGCATACGTCATTATTATAAAAATTAAATAATAGCCTTAGTTGGCGGGCCCCCTTTGTCTTCTGGCAACCTATATTTTTAGACTCAGCCTGCCACTGGTTAAATGCACAGGATGCACTGCTGAAAATTTAATGGGAGAACTATGTTCAAAGATCTGTCTGTTCCAGATTTTATTACGGATCTGTATGTAAGAGCGAGACAGGTTTAAATAGATAATACTAAAAATTATAAAAGTTTGAAAATGTGCATGTACACGTGTAAAGAAGAGAATTGATTACAGTGGTGGAGAAAAGAAAGTTTAATACTCATATTTTTACAAGTTAACACGACTAACTTAATACTGCCAACTTAATGTGAGTTATTGCTGCCAGGTAGTAAAAAATAGTTTATCTATATGTATATTAAATAAGAAAGCCATATCTGCATTGGAACTGAAGATAGAACAGTTTATATTCTAGGCATATGTGAAACCCATGCATGGTTGTTAAAGGAAATAGCAGTAACTGCAAAATATTAGTAGTAATAAAAGGCGTACTACAGTTCATTTTTCAGTGTTTTTTTTTTACGGGTTTGTCACAAATATTTAGATATCTTTTTATTCAGATTTAATATTTAATGTAATCCGATTTATGTAAAATACCGATGGCATAACACAAAATAGTAAAAGTCATTTATCTCAGAACCACCTTTTGAATTAACAGGATTAACACAGAGAATACTAGACTTTAAGTATTAAGTTGATATCACTGGCCTATTCCGGAAATTCCCCATTCTATGGGATATCAATTTTAAAATACAGTTATTTATAATGGGTCTATCTTGTTGTTGTTACCGCTCACAGTTTAAACTTTCTTTTAACCACTGCGCTTTTGACAGTGCAAGGTTGAACTCGATTTTTCCACGAAATTTGTAGTGCACCATATGTGTTAAATGCTTCATTATACACGTTGTGCACTAAATGTGTGCGAAATTAAAACAAAACTTGTAACTCGAACCTCGTGCACTCGACTCGTGACTTGGAAAAGGTACCTATTATACTTTAATACGTTTAACAGCATACTTAAATATGGAGAAAGTTGGGAAAACTTAGAACGATTTTGTCTAGTGAGTGTACAGGATGGGCTGAAAATTCTGGTACAGGTAGTGCACAACACATGCAATTATGTAGTAAGCATATAAAGCTCACTATGTACTTAAAAATTTTCGAGGAAATTGCGCCCAAAGTTCTGCTTTTAGTAGACCATCGATATAAGTCTCTGGTGAGGGGGCAAAAGAGTATAAGTCAGGATTCTTAGTTTTGCAGGAAGACACTTAGAATATTTAAAATGCTATAGAAGATCAGCTGTTAAATTTTGGACATGAATGTTGATAATATATGTGTCGTTTCTTTGGACTTTCAAAATATTATTTTCTATCATTCTGGTTACAGAAACAATGTATAATGCTATAAGTCATCGGAAGGAATGTAGGTGATAGCTAAACAGTTTCCTAAGTGTAGAAAATAACAGTTCCAAAAAAAGTTCCCCGAAAAAGACGGTACACTAACAATAATAGATTCGAAAAAACAAGTAGGTTAATAGTGTAGATCCAAAACAACAGTTTGCAACTTTCTTTACTTCAAATTATTTTTAAGAGTTCCACAAACTCTTTTACCTTAATGGACCAAGATATGTTTGAAGAATTTCCCGCAAGCTTGCGTGTAGCAGAGACACGTCGGTGGTGAAATTCTTATGAATGAAACATCTCTGCGTGTTTGTTTGGTAGGTTGGTAAAATGAGCAGAAAGTCGACGTGCAATGAAAAGGAAGGCAAGAAACTGGCCCCATACACGGAGGCTCGTTTCTAATAAACCTTAATGTTCTAGGGAGATATTAGCATCGTCGGTAACGGCACAGAGCGTCGCGTCGCGGCGCCTTGTGTCGACAGTTGCCACAATGGGCCGGCGAAAGAGCAGCCGCCCTTTCAGGGTTTTTTTTCTGGGGTAACGTCAGGTCTGACCCTTTTTCTCAGCGATCCTAGAAGTACCCGAGTAAGCTCGTTGCCCGCTGCTTACAAAGCTTACTTTCCTTCACCTTTTCCCACACCCCTTCATCCCCTTCCCTTATTTTTTTGACTTCGCGTAAACCCCTTTTCGAGGACGTGGTGAACAGTACCGCGCGAAGAGCAGGTTCGTTTTGACGAGGCTCTGCCAGAGCTTTCTTTTTCCTTCTTCTCCCTTTCGCTACTTCAGTAGAAGACGACGTGACTCTTCAACACTCCACCGTGGAAATTCTGAAGATTGTATCCGACCTGCTTATTGAAGAGCTTGAAGAAAAATAATGAAAATGTAGAATTGAGGATTTAACGTTTTTATGCAATGGAACTGATGGGCTCAGACATTTCGATAATCTCTCGCAGAATTCGTGGAACAAGTAGAAGTATACAGTCAGGGGCGGATTTGGGTATAGGCTAAGTAGCCTACAGCCTAGGGGGGCAAATTTTGGGGAGCGATAATTTTTGGGGATCAAAAAATTTTGGGGAGCGGCAAATTTGGGGGAGCGGCAATGTTTGGGAAGCGACAAATTTTGGAGGGCGGCAAATTTTGGGAGCGATAAATTTTGGGAGCGATAAATTTGGGGTAGCGATCAGTTTTGGGGAGCAAAAAATTTTGGGGTGTGACAAATTTTGTGGAGCGGCAAATTTTGGGGACGATCAAATTTTTAGAGCAGCAATTTTGGGAAGCGACAAATTTTGTAGGGCGGCTAATTTTGGGAGCGATAAATTTGAGGGAGCGATGATTTTTGGGGTAGCGACAAATTTTGAGCAGCCATAAATTTGGGGGAGCGGCAAAGCTTGGGGAGCGACAAATTTTGGAAGGCGGCAAAGTTTCGGAAGCGACGAATTTGGGGGAGCGACAAATTTTGGAAAGCATCAAATTTTTGTAGCGGCAAAGTTAGGGAAGCGACAAAGTTTGGAGGGCGGCAAATTTTGGAGGGAGATAAATTTTGGAGATCTACAAATTTTGAGCGAAAGGAATATGAAAATGGTTTGAACACAGAGGCTAGCGACAACTGTAAAACCATGTCACTTTTTTCACACAGCGAATTAGCAATGACTCAGACGTGAGTTGTCATATTAAATTAATTTTAAAATTGTCCCGAATATTTTAAATGAAATTGTTTGATGTTATTTCGCAAAAAGAGTGGAAAATCTTCAAATCCGCCCCTATGTACAATATACATTCATCATCAATAATAATCATGTATCTATCTCATACAGGATCAGAGAAATCAAGTTTAGATTCCCTCGATATAGTTCTTCCAATAATGGAAGCGATCAATTTCCTACGCTCAACTTGAGAAAATATCCTTCATGACCCGACTAGAATAACGCGCGTAAGCCAATACAACGAACGCTTTCGCCAACCCCCAACGTTGCTGCTCCTCAGCCTCGAAACTTAACAATTGCAGGATCCTAGACATACTTTCATCACAGGTTATATCTGCCGCAATTTTGAGCAACACGCGGGGGAGCTCGGCGAACTCTGCCGTGCGCGAGAAGCTTTTCTCGCGACAAGCCCCGCTGGCTGTATTCATTCGTAGCCGGTTGCGCCCCTAAATCTTCCGCGAAATATGCACAACAATAGCGACGATGATAAATTTCCGCGGAAACATTAATTAGTACGCCGAACGAGGAAAGTGTGTGTGCGTGTGTGTGCGAGGGAGAGGGAATCGTGTAAAAATAAAACACTGGCGCGGAGCGGTGCATTTCGCTTGGTGCCGCTCGAAATTATTAGATTTTCTCCCGAAGCCATTTCAATTTGGAAAACGCTCGAAAGCTTCGTAAAATATCGGCCATGCGACGACTTCAATTAAAAAGCAGCACGAGCAGAGGTTTTTCGTGCTCTCTAGCAACTAGCATCGGCATTGATGAATCTCAATGGTATCATTCGCTGCTCCTGCCCTTTCGACGGATTTGTAAATTATTGAATTTGCGGTGACCCGTGAATTTGCGCTCTCCTTCACGAGATTTTATTCATTTTCTAAAGATATTTTTTTAGCCTGTATTTATTGCTTAGTTCCTGCAGCAGATACTGTCGTCATTGCAATTAATCTGTCGACTGGACGTTATTTAAGATCTCCGCGAAATGTTAATCTTTTTTTGCGAGATATTAGCTGATAATTGTTGCTTGGCTTCTACAAGCTGATAGTATTATTGTTATTATTAAATCAACGGCTGGAAACCTTTGGTACATAGAATACATTATAATTAAATTAAATACTACGATACAATAGTATGCTTAATTAGCACATACTGTACGTAATTGTCTGTAGAGAGAATTTTGGAATGAGTTAACAAGCCCCTTTGAAAAGGTCACTTTTGATAGTGCTTATTATCGCATTTAATCATCGGATTTGGATATTATATGCTAGATTAATATCATATTAATATTATGTTCTGTTAATTATTGGGGACGTTGTTTGGGAAATGTTTTGAATTTCATCAAAACGAATTTTAGAATATTACGATTTCCTGGTAGACATTTGGAATATCTGTTTTTAGTGTGGATTGTATGGATTGTACCTCTTGAAACACCATTCTAATTAAATATAGATAGTAGCTATCGGGTAGAAGATATATAAAAACTTTGCAAATAAGGGATTTTGAATGTTTTAAGACGCGATCAGATATACAATGAAAATATATCACTGATATGATTTAATAATTAAGATCTGGATAAAACATATTTTCATGTTTCACTTGTAAAGGATTATAAATTAAGTTTAGATTTTCGAAAATATTACAGAAAAATGTGCATTTGATATTTATTAGCCATTTATGTTACTGTCAATATGTCAATATTACGTAGATTAATAAGTATTATCAAGAGAAAAAGCAGCTTCGCTTTTTCTTATTGCGTTCTCATTAATTGCTAAACTTTGGCAATGATTAGTTCATTTTTCACATGTATCAAAAGAAGTATTTTTATCAAAGTGATGGTAACTTAATTTGCCCTTGATCGCCAAATTTTTCCAAAGAAATGTTACTCTGCCTTGTTTCATAATATTCTGTTTTTATTAATTTCCCTTAACTTAACTCTTGCCACATGGCATGGCATATTGCACGATACATACCGTTTTTTTTTATATTTTATGGTTTTATATCAGGCATCGATTGTATCCAGATTGTAACAGTAAAAGTTCCATAAAATGTCAAAATTGTGATTTATTGCTGCATTTGAACAGAGGCAAAAGTTTTTATTATTTATTTCACGTAGACATGTATGTATATAATATCTGCCACAAGCTATTATTGAAAAAATGTATAAATAAAATAAGAGAATAACACGTCCTTCTCGTCGAATAAATGTTATTTACGATTAAGTAATATTCATGCTGTAGGGAGTTATTATTTTGGGACACAAGTTTTGCTTTCTGACTTGCATTCTTTGTATTAAATTGAGTAAAAAAATTGGTTTATAGTTATCAAAGTAGAAGAATATTATAAGAATAAGAAGAATAAGAAGAATATTATAATACACCACCCACGAATATTATAAAAGTGTACAAGACATGAACTTAAAATGCCAGGAAAGACGAGAAGGGATCTGGCTCTTGTTACTTGTAACCCGTTAAACGAAGAGTCTCTAACCTACATTCTAAGTTGACGTGGGCAAGGAATTTTTTAAAAGGAAGAGAAAGGAAAAAGATGTATTTTATAAAATGCAAGTAGAGTTTTAGCACATACTTCAACAAGAACCTCCTTTCTTCGCGATTGTTAGCCGTCGCTTACGTTTTTCTTGGTTTAAAATAAACGTTAGTCTACAAGAATCATTTTAATAACAAGTTGTTTTAATAACAAAAAAGAACATCTTTGGGATTTCGTCACTAATACACTATTCACTTATATTAGCCCAATTTGTTTCCGTTTAATAATACATATATCGAAGTGTTGTCAACTTACACATAAAAACATTTCTTAAACATTTCATAACTGTCGGTCTTTTCTTCCGTACCATTTTACGTAAACACTATGTTGCTCAATCGATACATTCTAGTACAAAAATTAAAATAGTTTACACCCCAAAATAGTGAATTTAATTAGCTACATAACCAAAGCTTAAAATCTTTCGATTAACCTGAAAAATATCAATCTGTGCCCACTTCGAAACTTCAAACCTCTCAAACTTCTTTATTTCTTCAAATCCTGTCAAACGATTTTATAAACTGATTTTCGAAATGTGAAGTTTTAAGAAAATGCAGAAAAAAAGCAATATTTTGCACCCTCAAAGTGGGAGCACCCCTTTAAATAGAAACCAAAATTGTCCCGTGTAGTATTTCCGTGATTCGCTGTACCCCGGAACGTTCATCCCTTAAACCGCCCCCTTTTTTTCCCCTTTTCCCGTACAACGATCCCGATGGATCCCGAGATTTATGTCCGAATAAATCGGACGGTCTCTTCAGTGCGCGCCCCCTCTCCCTCTTCTCGCCCGAGCATTTCCGATGCGTTGTGCGTTCGAACCGCGGCGCGTCGTTAATATGCACGCGCCCTTTCTCGCGTCCGCGGTGTTTCAATCTCCCGTGGGATCCGCAGCCGGAAGCGCGTGACGCTTGCCGCGCGCGAGGAATCTGGCCACGAATGAATACCCGTCCCTCGATAGCTAACAGCATTTTCCGACAGTGGCTGCAGCTTAAACAGCCTTCGGCTGCTTTTCGCGAAATCCACCGCTAACGCCATTCAACTGGGCGGCTCTTTAGCTTCGCTGGGTCGATTACGACTTCCTGGGGATATTTTGATGAAGCTGTTTAATGCATTAAGTTGAGGGAATAGGTTTGGGAGTATTTAACCTTAATGTTTCCAGGGGGCTTATCGCCACAATTCTTTTACTTCCTTCTTTGCTGAAAGATTAACAACATGTTTTATTTATTTATTTATTTAATGTCGCATCTACTTGTCAGCCATTAGCGGCTACAGTTGATTACATTACATATGGGTATATTATATAAACTTCTTACACTGTTTACAGAGTTTACACTTAAATCTAATTAAATACTAATATCTATTTGAATCTACTTAATTGTCTACTAATATTTTGTAATATATACTGTAAACTAGGCGAACATTGGCAGTGCGGGGTACCTATTGGCAGTTACTTAACATGGATTAAAGAAGGAAAAGGACAAAAATTGTATGCATTTTCACATTTGTAAATAAATATATATAAAAAGATAGAGTTTAATAAACGGCCAGACTGGAATTCGGCAATTACGACGTTAGTGAGCTATTCTAATGATAATTGTATAAATTCTAGGTTGTAAGTTAAATGATATGGTACACAAGGTCAAATTCTTTATAGTGAATGTTAAAGGCATGTTGATAGGGTTAGACGCGTGTTTAAAGTTAAACTTAATCATTAAGAACAATCACAGAACGGTAGTGAAGGAACTGTGTGAGGTATTAGTGGTTCTTTTACATTATTCCTACTGTATTTTTCGCAAATCCTACAGTTGGATAAGTAATTTTCTACACAAACAATGCGATAATAGGATACCTGAAGCAAATGTAAAAATGTTAAGTGATATAGGAAATGAAATTACAATGTTTCGAAGTAGATTTTGTTATTCGAAATATTGGGCAGTGGGTTCGATACACTTTCTGTATCTGAAAATAACTTTCACAGTGACTTTTACACAGACTTTCATGCTTCTAAAAGTGGTGGGCTGTGAAACAACATTTATGGCAAACCAGGATTTCAGAACCACTAAACAGAAGTGTAGTTCTCAGGCGACCGGAGTTAAAAGCTACACTCTCGGACCAATTTTTTATTAGGTGCTACATAGTTCCAACAACGACGCTCGATTTTTAATACTCAGATACTATTTAATAATGACCATCAAACAGGTCGACAAGTATCGTAATATTATAAACTGAAAGATATTAAAAGATAGAAAAGAAAAGATATTAGTTATATTTTTCAGGAAACATATTGGATTTATATCTACGTATATGTATCCAAAGATAAATCTGAAGTATTGTTAAAGCAAGGATGATAATAATGAGCATAATATAACTGCATTCAAAGGAGCACTTTTTAATTCACTACATTTTCCATCGTGCTGTTACAATTCATCTCCATTTACAGCACCGTTTTTATCATTACTTTTTATTATACTGGTTTATTTATAATCTCCTATAAATTAATTCTAAAAAGTATCTCTTGAAACCTTATGATGCTTGAAAATTGTGAAAATATTGGTGTGTTTTATGCACGTGCGTATAGTACATACGTTACCGTCGATTGCCGATTTAATTATTCGTTATTCTTTCCATTGTGCTGCACCGTTTGTTTTCAACGACCAATTAAAGCTTTCGAATATTATTTTAAACGAAACATTTTGTACTGCCCACGTGGAGCACATAAAAGCTTCATGTGTACCACTGAACATCGTTGAAAGCAATTATACTGGAAACACAGTTTCATTGTTTACAAGCACGAGTCGGACAATTGATTCCACTTGTCAATCGATATGTGTTAATGGTTCATCATTTATACGTCGTGTTATTATTTGAGGTGATCTCTACCTACCCATGACACGAGACGTGACAAAACGTGTCCGCACCATCGATCACTCCCCCTTTCCCCAAAAAAAAGGGAGTGCCATATTCCTGATTCAATATGGCCATTAAATTTTTACATGGGGAGCTTTCGATCGGTATTTTTAAAGGTGAAACGTTGAAGAACCATGGTCAGCATGAAACGTCATCGTTTGAAATGAATGCTGTACAATATATTGGAGTGTTGCAATTCTTGTTGAGTGTTTAATACAACACTGATCTTCTACTGGTGAACATTTACATTGCCTAGGTGCACGGTGTTTGAAAATTATGCACGCAAATTTAATTGGTTAACGGAAGAGGAGAGACGAAGAAGATCTAGCGAATCTGGGACCAACAGACTAATCGATTTTGAGATACACCCTTTCGTGCATCATATGTCAGTAATTTTTTGTATAGTTACGAGGGTGTGCTGTAGAATTCTATACATATAAAATCCAAATACCACTGACTCACTTACTCATCACAATTTCTCTGGAACAACTGATCCTATGACCACGAAATTTGATAGGTAGGTTCCTCGTAGCTCCTAGGTGCTCGCCAAGAAATCTTTTTGAAAAGTCCCTCCCCTTCACCGAAAGAAATATATATAACCCGGGCAACGGCAGATATCACTGATATCTCTAAAATGTTATGAATCAGCAAGCAACAGATTTGATCATAAATTGGTTTTGTTTACAATTTTAATAATACAGAGAGTTACTTCGAATAATAGCCACTTTTCCGTATTATTTCGTTCATTTACAACAGTATTTTGTGGCAATTAAATTCACTTTGCCACTAATAAAAATTAAACATACACGATTTAAAAATCTCTTTGATTTCATGTATTTCGCTAAAGAGTAAAGCTACAAAACAAAAAGAAGCCTGTTTTCATCGCACATTTTATAGAATAATTCAGTGACCAGTATTTTTCACACATAATCGTGCGACGTAAGCAGCCAAAGTGACGTCGCTGCGGGGACTTCATTAAATAAACAACGGAATGTTCCAGATTCAAGACTCGTGAATGTGCAAAAGGAATTTCGCGCTGAAAATTAAAAACCCAGCACCGCATGGGCGTTTGCTTCGCGAAAACAGTAAAAGCTGCCACGACGAGGCGCTAATAAAATACCGAACGATAATCGAACCGCCGAAAAGAAAAAAACAGGGTCTGTTCGCTGGTTCGTTTGAATGCAATGAATCCTTTGTTTCAAACTGACCGAGGATCGCGTGTGCGCGCACGCTAGCCACGAAATAAATCACGTAGCCGCTCGAGAACATTTATTCAGCCGGTCTCGCGTTAAATCCAGCGAAATCTTTTTATCGGGCCGCTTTTGTTCGATGGTTAAAATGCCCCATACGTGTATCTGGATCCGTGATTATTCGTGTAATCGCGAGTTTCACGCACCGGATACCATTCAGCGAAATGTAGGCGCGACAGTCTGCCACCTTATCGATGAAACACGGGAAGCGATCTTGGGTAACACACGACCAATAACTTGAACTAAAACGCTTCCCAGGATCGCCTTATACAGCTGTGCCATTCGAATTTTACGTCCGCCAAGTGACCAAGCGGATTCTTTCTCTAGCTATAGTTTCAGAACATTGAACCACGCGGTTTAATGGAAATATTTACGATTCCGTTGCGGCAAAATTGGTGGGCAGAATACGAATAACACTTACCTATGCTTGGGAATGACGTGGTGCGTCGATTGGACGAGAAAGGGAGGGTATAAGGACTTTGGAGTGCGTTAATTCATTTCGTTAAATGATTGATGAATGTTGGTGGAGGAGATGCTTGAAGCATCTTTTTCTATACGCCAGTAGCCGCACATTAATACAAGTCTCTCCCATCTAGCATTTGCGAATCAGATTTTTATTCGTCATTTAAACAGGCCACTCGTTCATGTATCTTTTAATTTAATTTCGCGTTTAATTTAATTTATATTTCTATATCTATATCTATATCTATTTCTATTTCTATTTCTATTTCTACTTCTACTTCTATTTATATTTCTATTTCTATTTCTATTTCTATTTCTATTCCTATTCCTATTCCTATTCCTATTCCTATTTCCTATTTCTGTCCTGTTCCCGTTTCTTTTTCTGTTTCTACCTCAGTACTTTGAATGGTCACTCTCAAGTACTCTTTAACCTTTTCAAATGTGTGCGTTTTAAACTCTACCTGTTTTCATAAACAAAACACCAAATAATATGTCTACTTATAAAGCTGGTGAGCTAATAGATAGTTGGCATTCATTAGATATACGCACTATATTCATTGTTACATAATTGACGTTGCCGATTTGTAACAACCACCGATCAATGGTGCTTGAGAAATGGCTGTGAAAAATTGAGAGATCAACGTGACAGGTGGAAGTTCAAAGTGAAAATCAATACACATGCGCGCTTGTATAGTATACCCCCAACAGCAAAATAGCGCGAGTCTTCCATTCTTGTTCAAATTTCATATCCCAACCGTGATTAGACACATTTTTCTTCTATTCAACCCGAAGTCATTGAACTGTGCCATGATAGAAACCCCCACTGGTCACAGTGAAATTGATGAGACCCCTCATAAAAGAAGGAAAAACGAGGAGAACGTTTGACGGTGGAAGCTGGATTCGCGAAGCTCTACTTCAAAGCGATATTTAGAGATTTATTGTTAAATTTGTAAACGGGTGATGATTTAACAACTCGGTTTGAAACCACGTGCCTTCTCAATTAAAATGGTTATCGCGTTAATATCGTTCCGTATATTTTCAACTTCAACGCTATACATAGTGATCCAGTGAATATAACAATAATAATAATAATAATAATAATAATAATAATAATTCATTACACAGCAGACATTAGATACGAAATTAACAGGAAAATAAAAAAAAACAAATATATATAAGAAAAGAAGAAAGACAAAAGTAATAGTGTTAAAAATTATACATATAGTACATATAAAAGTAGAAGTGCCAACGGGGAGGCCCAGCTGTCAGCTATTGTTAACCTAACCACTGTTTGCAGCGTTATTTTAATTTCCTATAATTTGATAGTGAAATGTACATTTCATGCACATGTTCGTTAAATAGAATTTTGCAATATATTTAAATTTAGCAGACGGTACATAGACACATATCGTTCAATTTATAGTTCTCTTCAACTAACACTATCGCCTAAAAATTTGCAACCACTCTCTGAATAACAAAATAGGTATCTTCTCGTTAATAAATCATGTTCTTTTATTTAAAGAACCTTTTCATGCGAAAAGACATTAAAATTTCTTGAAATAGAGAATATTCTATTTATCGCTATATGTATCAACTTCGAGTCAGCAGTGAATTCTTTTTGCTGACTTTCAAAATTTCTCATAGTCCACCATCACATTTAAAATCGCGGTGGAAGTTTTGAAACAATAATTGCGATTAATTAGCGGGCCCAGCGATAAAGAAGGTCGCGATATTTGATGCACGTCGAATAAACATTAAACGCAGTCGGCTAGCTGTGTCAATTTTAGAGACTATTATCCGATATCCGGGGTCGATAAATTATTCATATCGCGGTGCAAATCGCATCGTATATAAGCACCTAGTGTTGAGCTATCCTGGGATTCAGATCGGCCTACTTTGTGATTAGCACGTGAATGTTTCCTCGACGCTGTGCATTTATAATGCGTGGGAGTAATTACGTACGAGCAAAATTGTCGCTAAAGCCGCGAGCCCGGGGCAAAGTTTGCTGCAACAAGCGCAAACTATTGAGTATGCTTCAAACTATCGTTATATATATACATTATACTTACATGTATCACTTTGGTACAGCGAGTGTAGAAAAAAGAGGCTTAGAATATAAAGGGTATTTAATACTCGTTAAGTGAAACATGCTTGGTCAATATTAGGTTGAAAAGTGAACTTTGTTCGAGAGGATTTTAGGGTTTAGTAAAGCCTGTGAAGTGTTTGCTTTTTGAACACGTCAATATAATTAACGCGTTACAATTAACGTGTGGAATCAATTTAAAAAAACGATAGTTTTCAACCTTAAAAATGATATTTTTTCTTTAAATTAGGGGAACTCTCGTTTTTAACCACAGTTATAATAATTAAATTCAATTGCAATAATTAAGTAAGGTATTCGTAAAAATAGAGATTCATAAAAATTTTAATTCTTAGCGGTGGAAGTTTATAATAATACAAATTCTTAATAAATTACAATGTATTTTAACACAAAAATTCGTTATAATAACAACCCCCAATTTACATATCATAGTACATATACTGTGCATATACTAACTGAGGGAAATATTATTTTTTTCAGAGGCACGTGCTAGAATAAGTGACCAGTCGGACATGCACGTGAAAACCGGCAGCCTTCTCACGCTGACATGCCTAATGTCCCAAGGGCCTCACGATTTGGGCACAGTAGCTTGGTTCCATGGTAGTCAGCCAGTGGTAACGTCACCGCATTCGGAGAATGACATCGACGGCGAACCCCGTATTACCGTCGAAACTGAATGGAGTGACGCCCTCACATCAAGGTATATAATTCCATCAATTATAAATCTACATTTTTCAATTATTCTCAATCACGATACTCAGGTGTAAAATTAAACTAGCATCTGTTCTGTTTAGTAACAAAAATTACACTTAATAGTATTAATGACTAAATCTTTCTATGTAGTATATCTTAATATCTTAAAAATATATTAACTTAATTAGTAAGATATTAAGATACACCACATAGAAAGATTTAGTCTTGCAATTCGTGGAAAATCCCTCTGCACGTATAATAATTGGAATTAAATTCGAATTTATCAGTTTGGTGCACAAGAAGTGTCCTTTTCTGCAATTAAACTTCAGAAGCATGTTGTTCCGCGTTGCATTAATACGCGGAAGAGATTTCTCCGGTTTTGTTAAAAAGGAGAAAGCCGGATTCATTGTCAGGCATTTCTAAAATCCTCACATCTGCGTTGCACACTTTATTAGACGGTTTGGCCGTTGCACGGGCCAATTTGTCACCCGGCGATTAAAGTAAAAGGCCATCATAAACGCCAAGGTAGGCCAACGCGTCTGGCAGCCTCATGGTCACCTTCGGAAGGGTCGCTGGTTAACGCGCCCCCATGTGCAAGGCAGATGTGGGTGTCTTTGCACTTTCGCACTATCCTGACGCAGGCAGGTAGGAAATATCTTGCCGCCAAAATTCCGGCCAGAACGTGCGCCAACGGCGCAGGGAATAGGTGGCGCGATTTATGCTAGGGAAATTACCCGATTGGTTGACACCGACACGACGTTGGCCAATCGGGTCAAGTCAGTCAGGGCCGGACTCTTCTTGATACATCGGAGGAGTCCGCAAAAATCAGTCATCATCTCCCGTCAGCGCAGCACGGTTAGCGTCAATCCGTCAGCGCAGAACGGTTAGTGCAAAATAGTTACACACACGTTATTCACAATTCATCGTTTTAGTCTGTTATACCTGTTTATTGCTATTAAATATATACCAGTTCACTGTCTCCTTACATTCTGTATTTAACTTACTCGCCCTATTTCAATAAAACGAGTAGGGTATCCGCGTAACTCCGCCGTTGGTAAAAATCGTAGCGGAGCTTTACAAAGTCCGTTGACTCGACACTCAGAGGTCGAGTCTCATTGTGGCTACGCTCGAACACATGTGAAACAAAATAATGTATATGTAGGATAATTTAATGGTGGCATCCGAAGATTTAATGACGTAGGTATTTTATGCCTCGAGGAGTAGATACCAACTTTTCGCATTTTGAAGGATAAATTTTTTATATTACTCTCAATGGCGAACTTGCATTATTCCAGTTCGATAAAGAATAGAGTACCCGCCACGTTTGTGTCCTGTGTAAACTCGATCTCCCTTATTTGACACTTCAGCATTTCAAATTCAACGCTGAAATGTAAGAATTCCGATATCTCCGTGGAGCCTGATTTCTAAGGGTGCGGGTCAAAGGAATATTGTTCTTACCAATTTTCAAAAGAAAGTCCAAGGAAAAATTCAAATCGATGACGTATGCAGGCATCGTTATGTATATAGCTCCCAAAAAATTAATAGGAAGGAAGTATGAAATTTCACCTAACTGATGCTGATTTACTTTACTTTTTACTTTACTTTTTACTTTACTTTTTACTTTACTTTTTACTTTACTTTTTACTTTACTTTTTACTTTACTTTTTTACTTTACTTTTTTACTTTACTTTTTACTTTACTTTTTACTTTACTTTTTACTTTACTTTTTACTTTACTTTTTACTTTACTTTTTACTTTACTTTTTACTTTACTTTTTACTTTACTTTTTACTTTACTTTTTACTTTACTTTTTACTTTACTTTTTACTTTACTTTTTACTTTACTTTTTACTTTACTTTTTACTTTACTTTTTACTTTACTTTTTACTTTACTTTTTACTTTACTTTTTACTTTACTTTTTACTTTACTTTTTACTTTACTTTTTACTTTACTTTTTACTTTACTTTTTACTTTACTTTTTACTTTACTTTTTACTTTACTTTTTACTTTACTTTTTACTTTACTTTTTACTTTACTTTTTACTTTACTTTTTACTTTACTTTTTACTTTACTTTTTACTTTACTTTTTACTTTACTTTTTACTTTACTTTTTACTTTACTTTTTACTTTACTTTTTACTTTACTTTTTACTTTACTTTTTACTTTACTTTTTACTTTACTTTTTACTTTACTTTTTACTTTACTTTATTCTTCATATTTGTTAAGTTTGTTTGTTGTTGTCGGTATTTTAGTTTAGTTTACAGTACACGGTTAGGCTTCCCAACAGTGCCACTGCAGCCTCACCCTTTTGGTTAATAAAGACGATTAATAATTATAACAACAACAACAATAATAATAATAACAATATGAAAAATCGCAATTTCTTTGAGAGGGTGTTTCCACCCTCATGACCAGTTTATCGGCGAATTGAAAAATAATTGCGTTATTAGCATCACTTGACCTACATTTCTGCAAAGTTTCAGATGTTCTTGAATATTCGACTTGCCGAACTTCCCTTGTTAGCCCAGAACGAAGCAAAACGTTGGGTTTTCAACAGTTTTTGGGGGTAACGCCATTGAACGCGGCGCGTCCTTGTTGACACGAGGGAGGATCTTGCCCGTAGGCAGTGGTGGGCTTCCTAACACCGTCGATCAGCTCGTTGCCGCGGTAAACGCGTGAATCGCGCGGCAATTCGTTATGCCTGAGAGGGATGGGTCTCGCGAGAGGGAAACGGCGTCGTAGGCAATGGCAGCCGCGAGACAACTAATTCTGGGTTCTTGGAGCCGACGCGGGGCGCCCTCGTAAATTCGCCGACGCGAAATGCCGTCGCCCTGACAATCGTCAATCACGTCCAAAAACAGATGCAGCCCTGGCTGCAATATTCGCGCGACACACAAACGGCAGGGCTGACAAGGGCCGGCTAGAAATGCAGAGCATGCCCGATGCGTCTTCACGGTGCACGGGCCACCTGACAAAGGACTGCCTTGTTTCCTCTTCACTCGAGGGCCTATTGAATATTATACCGTGCAGTAGAGCTGCCAGCGTGCATATATCAGGAAAAAATTACATCGTACCAGTGGGACGCAGGAATGGGGTCGGTTTTATACGGCGAATGGTCCGATGGGAAGTTTTGCAAATGAAATACCTATGTCGTGCAAATTGGCGCCGGTACGAATGGAGAATGTGGCGCGCTTCTGTAATATTCTGCAGACGGTCAAAAGAAGCTTTGAAATTAATGTTTTTTATGCGCGAATGAGTTTGATATCGGACTTTATGTAGGCATACTGCTGGACACTACTTTTGCCGATCGGCCGAGCGAAAAGTGAAACGCAATTCATGTAAAGTAATTAGTGTATCGTCATTGTTTTAAATTATCAATTATTATTATTATTAATTTAAGTGTTAGTAAAGAATTCACTATTCGTAGCGACAAACTTTATCGTTAAAAAAATGTATCGCAATAAATAAGCCGGGTATTCAAATTGCTTTCTCTGTCTTATTTACTTCTTACGTGATTGTTAAGAAGATTGTACATGCCTTTTCTTGGGCATTTATGTTTCAATTAATGTGTATATAATCACATGTTCGGCAAAAAATAGCGTCGAGCAGTATATCGTGTTTGTAGCACCGGAGTATTGTATTTGCTCCCCCTGCAGGGCAGAATTGTAATATATATCATGCCAAAGAAGAAATCGAATTGATTTTAGAATCACCTTAAAAGGAGAAGCAACAATATCACTTTAATACCAGCACATTCTACGTGGAGAATTAAAATATTACACTTTTCTCTATGATTTCTGCATGAAATTACGAAATGAAAATGGGGCCTTATGACCGGAAAATTGTACAAATTAAAATTTACATCATCCAACAAAGAACGATTCACGTATACGAACATACAACTGCAGAATTCTGTATGCAAACGTGTTAACAATATCCAGAATAATGTAACGTTAGTACCGACGCGTCATCCATTTTCATTATCCCTGAGGTTTACTAAAGGTGGATAGAGCACGTTGGATGGACATTAAAGTAATTATTTCTCTAGGTGGTCGAATTGTTGGGGGTAGAAGGGGCACTGGGACACCGTTACGTAACCCTTAAACGATCGTTATTAGTCCCGATGGTGCGATACATTACAATGTCGTGCGACGAAACTAACTACTGAAATACGGCAAGTAGGTAAATGATTAATCAATAATCTATTGGGAGCAACTTGACGGAACTTCTTTACGAGCTATGGCATCGTGCGAGTAGCACGTCGGACGTCGAATTGTTTTCCCTCACTGGGGAATTTACTCGTAGTGGTGATAATAAAACCTAAGTAGTTAGTAATATGTAAAAGTATTGAGAAGAGTGATAGTAGTAATAGTAGTAATAGTAGTGACAGTAATACTAGTAGCAATAACACTATCATTAACGATAATAACAATAATAGCGACACTAGCAATAATACCGAATAATATTAGCGATAGTAGTAACTATGATAATAGTGACAATAGTGGATATCATAGTACCTAATGGTAGAAATAGTCATAAGAAGTAGTGATAATAATGATAATAATTATAATAATGATAATAATGTTAATAATAATAATAATGATAATGATGATAGTAATGATAATACTGATAATAACGATAATGATAGTTATAATAGTAATGATAGTAATGATAGGAAAAATAGTAATGATAGTAATGATAGTGGTCGTAGTAATGATAGTAATATTAGTAATAATAGTAATGATGGTAATGATAATCAAAATAAGCTGCAAGTACATAAAGGTGCTTTCCAGCAGCGTGCAAAGGCGACACTGTGTAACACAATATAAGATTCGGTCAAATACTTGGCGTGGCCAGGCAAAGTCAAGGTGTCGATGAATAAGAATAATTTAAAAACGCAAAATAATGAAAGTGTACTCATATTTGTCAGAGTTTTAAATCGACAAATTATCTGGAAGCCTGCGAGAGAGAAAGCACGGGTACTGATGATCTGAGAATACCTTGCCTGGCCACGCCAAGTATTTTACCGAATCTTACATTGTGTTACACAGTGTCGCCTTTGCACGCTGCTGGAAAGCACCTTTATGTACTTGCAGCTTATTTTGATTTCACATCTTTTTTTATATTGTAATTATTATTAACTTCTTTTTTTTTGTAATTTATTTGATAATACTCTTTTCCGTCCTCGAATTTTTCATGTACTTGGCGTAATTATTTTAATTTCTTGAAGTTTTTCATGGGGATCTCACTTATTTTTACAAAGATAATTTGCATAGGGAATGACTTCAGATAATTTTTAATATTATAAATTACAAAGACACGAGACAGAATTAATAATAAATTCTACACAAGTTTAACAACTACGAAAACAAACCGTTTGCACTGTGCACCGCATTGCCGATCTATATGTATTACCTGTATAGTACTTTGTCTATAGTACAAGAAACACTGATTAAATTCATGCATTATCGAAGGTGTCCATGTATCAAAATAACTGAATATGTATGTATACGAAATCCTTCCTGCAAAATTATGCGTACATACATAGCCAGGCGTAGGTCACAGCATCATTTTACGCTTCTATTATCTACATATACATAAAATCATCAGTTTAGTTACAAATAAAAAACAGTTTGATGATACACAAACATGTTGCAATTCAAATTTCAGCAACTTACCTTGTGTTTGAGACTGCATTTTGGTTGGAATTCAATGGTACAACGATACATATTTGTAAAAACACGTTTATAACTTGGTTATAACTTGACGGTAAGCTGTCAAAATTTGGAGTGGATTGCATAGTGAAGATAGCGATTGACGAACGAAACATGTGTTAGTTTCTTTTGGCTGAAGGTGTGCGTGTAACGCGTATACGTATTATGTCGACAAAAATTTGGCTGGAGAATCACAAGAAGAAGAAGAAGAAAAAGAAAATCTTACCGTTTTCGTATGATACATGACACCATATTACGATATCCCTGTCATACGTGGACCGATTTTATTAAATTTGGTTTTAGGCGAAAGCTTACATGCGGTTTACATAAGAAAAATGTACTTGGCGTCGAGACGCTACCGCGTCTTTAGATAATGATAGTAATGATAATACTGATAATAATGATAATTATAGTAATGATAGTAATAATAGTAGTGATAGTAATGATAGTAATGATAGTAATGATAGTAATGACAGTAACAATAGTAGTCATAGACTGATAATAGTGAGCGTAGGTAGCAATAGCAATCACCACTTTACTTGTAGTAAAGCATGATTTTATATTAAATAGTTTTAATTTTGCACGCATCAAAAAGGATCAATAGTAACTTGATACCTACAGCAAAATATGGAAGCTCATCGTTTATATTGAAATCGTTCGACAGTATATTTACGCATTTTACTTCATATAATACGCAGTACACGAATGAAGCACGATTATAGTAAACATCGAAATATTTCATCTTTATTACAATACAGCATAACAGAAAAATGTAGAATCCTGTGAAATAGTAATCAAAGCACAGGATTTATAAATGTGTTTGTGTATCTATGATACTAATAATCTAGCAGTAAAAATAGCCAAGTGGATATCTAAGTTTATTTTAGAAATTCAAGCACTAATTGTAAAAGAAAAGTATGCAAAAGTTAACATTGAGTAGTAGTGTTTGTTCTACTGTTTTCTACAGTTCCAAAATGTATGCACGACTGTCATACTGCAACAAAGATTTTCAATTCTTCAATTGAAAGAAGAGCCTCATCCTTTGAAAACTCCTGCTTCCAATTTCTTCATGTAACCACAAGAAACAACTATTATTTAAAACTTAAATCCTTCAGCTGTTTGAGGTGTAAAATAAGTCCCGAATTATCATTATTCCAACAGACGCAGAAAAATATTGTCCGCTATTTCTCAAAGAATTTTCAAGAATATATATCTACTAAAGTATATTCTCGTCATTTAAACTCGATGCACGCTTTCTTTAATATCGGGGCGTATAAGTAGCATGTACGGTGTACAGGGAGGAGTGTTTGGGCCATTATTATCACTGTGAAAAGAATGACGTATAACCGTGCCACGAGGATAATACGCTTAGGTGAACATGATCGCTGGATTTATTTTACGACGCTTGCCTATGACACCCGATATCTCCGCTGTTACTGCCAACAGTTGTGTGATGATTTTTATTAGCAGTCCCGAGTGCTTGTGTGAAATGATGCCGTAAAATGTAATTTCATATGTTGCTGCTTACATCGTGACAGAACGATTAATGGTGGTCTGGAACAGTGTTTCTCAAATTTTTTCATGCCACCCCTTAGTTCTATCAAATTATACCAACCGCTCCCTGCCATATACAGGATGTCCCATTTTAATCTTTCCACACAGTCACCTCTTAACGTTTAAAAAATATTCTATTGATAGGGGAAAGTGGGGTAAAACGGAACGGGTGGGTAAAACGGAACACCAATGTTTCTGTTAGATAAGAGCAGCGAATGAGTTGGTATTGCGTGACATGGAACTAAAGGGTCCTCATAGCATTTTGTGATAGACCATAGACCCCTGCACAAGTTATTTTTCCATTAAGAGAGTTGGAAAAATTTCCGGTATCGACGTTTCAATATTGCGTTGGACTTTCGACCACTTTTCGGTACTTGGATTTCGAAAATTAATAACGGCAAGTACATCGTTGGATTCTATAGTCCTTACGCTACATTTTGACGTATATAAAAAGTTCTTTACCTCACGCTGAAGTGGAAATATTAAATGTTTACTAAATGACTGCACGTGGGGCAAAACGGAACACTTTTCGCGGGGTAAAACGGAACGCCTATTATACATGGGGAAGAATGGAAACGTCTCTTAGTACGTGTTTATTATCTCTTTTAATTATTAGATTGTAGATTAAACTTTTAATTACTATCCTTGTTTCTAAAAAAATTGATTTTGTATAGAAAATTATAATGTATGAGATACATCTTTCATTCGATCAAACTGTTAGTTTAAGTTGTAATAAATAACATAATCATTTAATGCAGAAGTGTTCTCCGTGCAAGTATTGATATTCATGTAAAAATCCGCGTGTAGGGGAAAGCAGGGTATTATTCCAGCCAGCGGGTGATTCCGGCCCGCTTATTGTTCATAAAATAATAAACAAACTGTATTAATTTATCCTTCATTTACGATATTACATTTATATTTGATTATTTTCCGTAATTTTCATGTTATCTAATAAAATATTTTCTCTTATATGTATAATATATATTTTTGTTATATTTTATTTGCAATAGTTATACCTAAAACATATATTTATAGATTTTAACATAAATTAATACATTTTAAATCATAAAAATAAAGATTTTGTACGTTTACACGGTCTTCGAGTGGGTGTTCCGTTTTACCCCATTTGAGCGAGACGAAGATTTCAATACCTCCGGTAAATTTCATTTTCCGTCGTTCCCAAAGATTTTTCTTAACAATGACCTTGATTTTCTTATTGTCTACGGTCCACTGAAGACTCCTGTTGAAGTCTCGTGTCTTTTTCTCCTCCCGATTTTAAGTTATCACCCTCCAAAGTTAAGCGTTCCGTTTTACCCCACCTTCCCCTATAACAGAACTATCCATTCACAGCTTTGCGTGCTTAATGAACTTTGTTGAGTAATCAGGTGCATCCTCATGTTATTGAAATCCTAATCGCCCACATTTCCGCCCCTTAATGCCCCCCTCGATAATTTAAACGCCCCTAGGGTGGCGGAGGCGCCCGCTTTGACAAACACTGGTCTAGAGCTGCGTAAAAGCTCCTACAGGGTGCCCCAAAAATGGGGGTCAAGCAGACACGCCCAAATTCGTCATGCCAAAAGGAATCGTAGGATTGTTTACCATTTTGCAATATAGAGCTTCGTTTGTAAGATATACGAGGTGTGACAATACCGTTTCAATGTGGCAACAATGTAAATAGCCACGCCCCCCCCCTGCGTACCCTGATCCCTCCTCTACCTGCATGCGAAAGGTAAACATTATCAATCGCTTTAGTCATTGTGCAAGTTTGTTCAACCTGAAATTGCTTTGTCGTGAATTTTGCATCATGACAATGCTGCCGCACATTCAGCCATTCTAGTGAATGAGTTTCTAATTTCAAAATTGATCACAACATTGGAGCACCCACCGTAGTCACCTAATTTGTTTCCTTGTGAGTCGTTTCTATTTCCTCGAGTAAAATGAGTCATGAATGGAACGCATTTTCAGTCAGCTTTCGAAATTCACGGTAATGCAACGGGTGTGTGTTAAAACAGATACCAGAAATGTTACAATCAATGAATCCGGCGATGGAACGACTGTGTACAGTTTCGAGGGAACTACTTTGAAGGCGATTGACTTCGAATCTGTTTAATTTTTAAAATAAAATTTTTGGACGAATTATGCTCGACATTTTATTGCCACGCCTCGTAAGCGATTAATATTTAGGCGTTCGACTTCCGGCACGCTGGTTAAATGTTAATGTTAGACTACTGTGACGGCACGAAAAAGTAGGTAATCTTCTGATGCAAATTGTGGAAACTAATCATCTGATTAAATTGCGGTTTGGCGCTTAATTTTAGTATATTGTAAAGCATTAAAATCAACAATAAAAGTTTTTTACGGAGGGTAAACAACGTACCTCCTAACTTAATTTTGTTTCAGATAATTCCAAATAAGTAAGAAATTGAATGTTTTAATATCCACGTATTGGCTTCGAACGAATGGCTTTGGAACATGTACAAAGTAATTTAGTGACACCGTCGGTTTGCATCCTGTTTATTGATAGAATTGTAATTGATGTGATTTTATTAAGTAGTTAATCAGTGGCAGTGGTGGCTCTGCTTATAACATGCAATATGCATATTTATAACCGGGAATATGCAACATTGGTAATTCATTCTCGTTTCTATCTGGATACCACACGCTATGAAAGCAGTATCAAATTGATACACATCAGTTATCAAAATAAAATATTCACTGTCTTGTTATTATATTTTATAAGCCTAACACCTAAAAATGTTGGTAAAATCAAATTCTAATTGAGAAAATGTTACGTAAGAAAAGTTTGAAATTATGGAAAAAATTAACAAGTTACTAAGTAATTACAAAATTATTTAAAGACGTTTGTATGTCTTGTAAAGGAATGAATTTTTGAAAGTAATGCGAAATAACTTTCTTCCCCATTACACTTTATGTTTAAAAAAAAATAGGATTTAGGAATTTTCAGTAGCATAATGTTCTCCGTATTGATTTTACTATCTAAAATCTCAGTTTCCGTCCAATTATTACCTACGATTCTACAATGCAGTCGAATATGTAATAGGACAATCATTCAGTCGTCATTATTTAAATGCATAATTAATGCAAAAAGTAAAGTAGAAATTAATTAGTTGATAAAATTGTATGACGAATGAAAAAATAAACCACTGTAAAATCATATTTAAATTCTTTTAATGTACACCACTATAGAAAATTGCAAATCATTAAGCTCTCGAATAAATAAACGAATTAAGGAAAATTCGTTATAAAAATGTATGTCCAATCATACCAAAACCTATTATTTTTTATAAACATAAGCAGAAGTAACGGAAGTGTACAAATATCCGTTTATTACATTTGTCAAGTCTTATGTTAGTCGAGCTTAAGTTTAATGTACAATTTTTTTCGAAATTGTGCCATCGTTTGTGGAAGTTCCATCCGGCCTTCTCAGAAACAGGCTTTAATTAATTGCGTAATGTTCGTTCAATATATGTTGACTGAAAATAACTTAAAATACGTGATAATATAAATTGGGGGCGTTGCGAGTGAAACACGCCGAACATTAAACAACGAATGCACATTATAAATTAAATGCTTGTACAGCATATTAAAAATATATTTAATTGCGATAATTTTCAACTCATTAACTACATATTTGCAGATATTATTCACACTTCTGGGAAATATAGGTGTATAGCTTTTAACAATAATTAGCGAACTCCATCTTCATGAATCACTATTAAGTGATTAAAGTTTAAGTGAATTAATTACCAGTGGAATTTAATCATAAAACGAGCGTATTTTTGGCGCAGAAAATTCATTGGGTCGCAATCGCCATTAACCGCCACTTAGTAACCACTGGATAATCAATCTTTCATTATTAATTTCAACATTAGTTATTTAATATAGCTCAGACTCAGAGCTGCATACAGATATCCTCCTCCAAAATTGAAGCTATTTCTAGCATCCATATATTAATGTTGAATCGAGTCCATCTAGGGTAAATACCGGGTGACGCGGTCGACCTAATATAAAATGGCTATTAAAACTAATAGAGATATTACTTATTTTATCAGAACAAACCTAATATGTTCAGAATTTTATGCCGATTCAGAGAAACTGATCGATACTTGCTTTAAGACAATATTTACTGTAAATCGGGTTGAAAACTGAAATCATAACATCTGACCACCTCTCCCGAGGTGCCGGGAGAAATGGTTTTCGTCGATGGTAGAGACCACACACATAATAATTCATGGAAAAATAACAAGGATGAGAGCAAAATTACTTATGAGTGAATACAACTACAGTTTCATTGATATTTAATTTGTTTGCGCTAAACAAGTAAAGAACACATCAAGGAAAAAGTGAACTACCTACCGGCGATTAGCAAGGAAAATGAATACAAAAGTGAAAAAATAAAATAAATAAACAATAATAATTATAAAATAATGATAAATAATAAAAAATAAACAAAAGTAATAAAAAAAATCATAACTCGACCATCTCTCCTTCCTCCAGCGAGAGATGGTCTTCTCGTTAGTTTTGAGAGGAAGAGTTAATATGGCCAAATACTTTGGCTGCATTGTCCCTCGATATCTCTACTATCTTATTATCCCAAACATTAAACGAAAATAAACTTAGAAATATATTTTAAATACGATTCTGTACACAGCTGTTTCACAAACGAGGTGAAATGTAACCTCAATTTTCATTTTATAGCCTATAAATTCAGAAAAACATAGAAGGAAGCGAAATGGCGCTATTCATTCAACTGTTTGGCTTCTAGAGAAGTAATTGGTCTGCACTTTAACGCGTTTTTACGTATAGAGTCTGAAATATAGCGACTCGACCAACTCTCCGGCCCGACCGCGTCTCCCGGATTTACCCTAAATTAAATGTCTCTCTAAATTCGAGCATATATCGAAGCAAACATGATTTGATTAAAGCTTAAATACCGGTGCTTCTATGATTGGAATACTGATACAAATGCTATCAAATGGTTGCATCCGCTTTGAATTAGCACACGTTTCATTCTTAAACAACGCGTATCAGATTAAACAGTGCCGTTTGTTTAAGTTCCATTATTTAGCTGAACAGGTATAGCTATTTGATCGTATCGCTTCTCTTCGACTAAATATATTAAAATACAATATTCTAACTCTTGAGCTACCTGTAGAAAAATATTATTTCAATTTTGTTCGAATTTCCTTTGTCGTGACGCCCGCTGAGATTAATAATTATACATGTGTATTGAGCGCCAAAGAATTTTAAATCGAAATGTTTCTGTAACATGAGATTTTATTGGTGTAAATTTCCAAGTCGTTAGAACAGGTATACAGGTCTTACGTGGTAAAAGACTACGCTTTTTACAAAAAGGCTTATTTTATTGAGTTGATGCATTTGAAATTGCCGATCATGGATAGCGTAAAAGTTCCTTTGCTCATCGTGGAGGATACAATAACAATTGCTAACCCTGGCTTACGACTGGAGAAATGTCACAAAAATTCAAAAAATAAAATAAATAAAATCGTTGGAAAGCAAAACATATGTTCATTCAAACTTCCTTACGCAAAGGAGCAGTTTCATATGCAGCAATCTATACATACAAATAATACAATTGTCCTGCGACATATACCAGTGTTTCCCAACCTTTCTTGAGTCGCGACCCCCTTTTATAATAATCAAATAACCTGCTCCATCCTCTCCCCATATAAGGTAAGGTAAATTTAGTAAGATAAAGAAAACACATTAAAAATAGGTATTTCAGAATATAAGTCTAACTTAATAATATTTAATTATCTTAATACATATATTTAATATACTTAAAGATATTTAATATATTTAATTATCTTATTTAGTGTGATGGTTATACTTGCATCTGGGAAACCAGCTTTTTCTTCTTTTCATTTATGAAAAATCGGTGTTACATCATTAATAGAATACGGCAATGTAACCATATTAAAATAAATAAGTGCTAAGAATTTGTAAACTAAAAATAACCGCAGCGACCCCTCAGAAAACACTTCGCGACCCCCAGGTTGGGAACCACTGATACAATTTAGAGGCAATAATTCAAGGATATTGTTCAAACACGTTTCGACTAACATGAATATTGGTGTCTCGTTTTGTTGCAGGCTGAGGATCAACCATGTAAAGCCAAACGACTCTGGGAATTACAGTTGCGTGCCCACAGTGGCGAAGAGGGCCAGCATCAACGTACACGTTATCAATGGTGAGCCATATATAAAATTCTATGGGACATTGCGTCCTGTACCACGGAATCTATTCAGTACAAACATTGATTGTACACGGGCCGTTGCCCACGCTAAAGCATCTCGTGTTGCATCGCGTGTTATTATTATTATTATTGCAAGACTCGGATGTCAGTATCTGTAATTTCTTGCAAGAATGAAGTTGAACGTGAAGGCGTCTACGATTTTTCCTTTGTTTATAATTTCTTTTCATTTCCTTGTTCCGTTACAAGTTAGCAAAATATACTTACTTGAGATTAAGTCAGACAGATGTAGGTCCAAGTGGGGACACTGAGAAGATTGAAAAATGTGGTAAGTACTTGTTTTGTGGAAATATTGAAAGAATATCAATTTAAAACTTTCTTTTTAGGATTATGTTTTATGGTGGTTCGTTTTATTGGTCGTTCATGAGTTCTTTAACGTCTCATGCTGCATTAGCCACCGGTGGTCTCTCATATTTATCGGTAGTGAAACTTTCATTCAAAGGAAAATATTATTTCTTAATTCAGTGTCGAAGAAAAACGGGACAAAGAGAAGCTGAAATGAAGATTAAAACACAACTACTATTTTTCTGTAGTTGAATATCGTAGTCTACTTTTCTTTTCACTTTTTATAGTGTTAATACAAACGAAGGGGTGATAAAGAATGTGTGTGTGTGATATAAATATATTTCGCGAGGTCAACATGCTATCATATAATAGTCAGAAGAAAAAAAAAATACAAACAGGTCGAATCTATAACCTCCTCCTTTTCGAAGTTGGTTAAAAATTAAATAAATTCTTTTGTTCTACTTATTACGTTGGTGGCACTGGTCTGTTCTAAGGAATGCCCTGACTCCACGTGTTAACAATTAACAAGATGCCAGACAAAAATTGCAAAAAGGAGCCGGAAAACACTTTTTTTAAATTTTTGTCCGCCCCCTTGTTAATTTCGAAGATAAATCATTAATTCTATTTCGGACGCTAGCGACAGATGTACTGATCAAGAATCCATTTGGATTTTTCTTTCACTTAAGTTTGATAGCTGGAATCATCTGCGCCAGCGAGACATCACTTTTCAAACACGTCATCAAGACCGCTTTTAAAAGCATTTTAAAAACATGAATTTTATTACTTTTATATTTTTTACTTACTGCAGAAATGTAGTTTAATAAATAGAAAAGAGTTTGACACCATTACTACATTTCTTTTCTTCGCAATAAATTCCGGAAAATCGCTTAATTTATCGGCGCGCAAACTGGAATGACACCTTAATCGGAAGAAAATAAATTTACATAAGCATCCGTCAAATTTTGTCGAATTTCCAAGTTATAGCGAGTTTTGTAATATCTTTCATTTACTATACTTTTATAGGAAGTCTTCGAAATGATCATCTTGCACTGCAACATTTCCTGTATCCATCTTGTCATTAATTTTCTCAGCCTTTTAATAAATACAAGTGTTCCTCGAATCTGCTGAAAACCTTATTTAATTTGTCAGCTTTTTTTTATTATTCCCTCCATTGAAAAGAAGCTAACACAAGTTATCAGAACAGAAAGTTCATCACAACTCCTAAACGAGGCGAAATCGGACATGTGCTTATACGAACTTATATTATTGCTTTTAAACGCCGAATTCATCCCCGAAGGTGGTTCCACATATTATGCTAGAGCAAGGAACTCGAAATTTGAGGGTTCGCTTCAGGCTTCCTTATAAAACAAACATTCATACTCGACCTCCACGTGAGCGTAAATCGTGAGTTGATGCAAAGTTATGCAACATATTGACAACGTCATTTAACTTTAAAATCACTTTAGATGAAATGAAATCTAGATTAAAAATAAGTGAGAATTGTAGAATAACTTTCTACCGAGTGGATCTTTGTTTTATTTTCAAAATGTATTTTCTCGAACAAAGCCTCATTCGGGAGAAAAAGTTATTCTACAATTTCGACTTATTTTTGCACGAGCATTCCTTTCATTGATATTTCTACCTCTGCTGATTTTTAGTTATGTTCACTCGTGTCAGACGATTTCCCAAAATCAATGTTGTTGAAAAGGAAGCATCGAACGAACAAATCTTATTTATTTTTTTTATTCTTTTATTTATTTAAAGTCGCCTGCAGCTCTTGGGGTTATTAGCGACTACTATATTATATTATTTACATTTCATTAGTTTTGTTGTACAGTACTATATTATGCTTATGTACCTAGGTACGATAATTTGAGCAAGAGCTTTAAATATCATTAAATGTAATAGCTTGAATTATATTAACCCAATATTAACAAATCATATTTCACATACCCTACTTATTGTTTCATGTAGAATCACTACCCTTTCGGTTGTGCCAACCATTTCGAAACACCTTGCATATGTTGCTCGCAACTAAATGGTTGAAGAGAACAAAATATGTTGTAAAACCTGGCATGTAAACGTTCCCAGTAAGGGATGGGAATATCAAGTTAATATTTATACTATTCGAAACCTTAGATCTTAGATAATGTGAAAATTTGCTAATGGATTATACAACGCGAGAAAGTACAATACAAAGATTACGTGTTCTCTTTTTACCATTATTAAAAAGGTAAATATTTTAAATTATTATTACTATTATTAGGGGAGAAGGTGTAAATATGGACCACTCTTTTTGTTTCGAGGAAAACACATATTAAAAATGTAAAAATTGCTGAGATAATGTAGGAGTAGCTTTTTAGCGTGAAAATAAAAATGAACACGAAAACACGTCACATTCGTACATACCCTATTTTCTCGAATTGTATAAACTGTTTGTAGCTAATATATGAAGCATTGAAAGCAAAAACGGACTAATCCACATTGAACAAAAAATAATTTTTCCTGTTTTATATGTATAATTAGTACAGCCTATTGGAATGCATTATTGCTAGTACCTAACAAGGGAAACCTAGTACCTAACTCGCGAACTGTAAGGGATAGAAAAAAAAGTTTCAACACTAAAGTTACTTCTTTTACTTAGATTTGATAAAAAAATTATTTTACAGTTCACGAGTTATAACACAAAATCGGAAAATAACCGGATTTTCAGGGGTCAATTCTACCCCCTTAGAGGGAATTTGGGCAGCAAACAAAAATTGCGTTGTAATCAGTAGGAAATCCCCTACATATTCAAAATGTTTCAGAATTTTCTTGAATTATCGGGTTCGGGATCTTCCCTTGTAAGTCAATTTCGCAAAAAATGTGGGTTATTCCGTTTTTGCTCTCAATGCCTCATATAATCTATGTATAATTTTGTCATTATCTAAGGTTTCTAACAATACCAATATTTGCTTGGTATGTCGACCCCTCTACTGGGAATGTTCCCTCAAAAGATTATGTTCTAAGTATCCAAGTATTTCGAAAGACTTCGCGGGACGAAGAAGATGTCTGAGAATTTGGTGGCTCGCTTAGAATTTTTTGCGCGCCGAGTGTTCCTCGGCGTTTTTAGTGGACTGTAAAAGGCGGGGAGCACTTTTGCAGAAGTGTGCGAGGCAAATTTACACGTCTCATTTATGGGACGCGTAAAAACGTTGGGAATGTTGCTGGAAGAAGTTCTCGTTACCGTGTCGGGGGAAAATTCAATTCCATCGGTCACGTTACGAATGCCCAGTTAGGAGGCCTGATCGCCGCGAGCATGGCTAGAAAAATCAGGAGATACTGCTTCTGGTAACAAAACGTTTTACGGGCAGGTCATAACTACTGTTTAGGTAAACTTGAACATAACTGTACGTTTTTCAATAACGCTCTGCGATACAGCACCGGCGCGGAAATTCTGAGCGCAATGAAAAATGAAGAATTATTGTGCGACATCGTGGTACGACTGTTAAGGGTGTCCTCTCATTTTTGTTATGGTCCGAATTGATCGAAGCGTCTCCATGGCACCAAGGTTCGCGCGCACCATGGTTCAGCAATTTCCACGTATACTTAATTTTGTTTTTATGCAGATTTTTGTACATGATTTTGATTGAACGGAGTCTAATATTTTTGCACGATTTGATTTGATTTAACACGGTCCGATAAACCTGTTTTTTAGAAATCTTCACTTAATATTAATCCTAAGAAAAAATATTACTAGTTATTTTTCTAGGAAATTGCTCTGAATTAATCCTAATTGATTTATCCTAATTATTCCTTATTAATGCTAATTGCTATTGTATTTTCTGGTATTTATGGCCTGTATACAATTCCCAATTTTTTCATATGCGCGGTATCTTTTCTTCCGCGGATTTTTCGGGAACGTAACTATTGTGTAAAAATAAAATCTATAAAATGCATAGGTTGTTAAGTTCTTGTTTTCTGTCGTAGAGTATTTTACTGGGCAGTGGTGTACTTACAAATTTAATGTCAATTATTTGATAAATTAAATTTTTAGTCTAGTTATGCAGAATGGTACCAACTCTCAATGATCTAAAACTGAGTAGTTTGAGATTTAAAATTTTAATTGTTAAAGAAAATAACTTTATTTCTATTGGGTATATATTATTTCTTGTTATTGTTTTACAATGTTTTTGAATGAGTTATTTGATAGTGAGTGGTATAATTAATATTATTTAAAATGTTCACTATCTTTTGCTTTTTAAGCCTAAAATGGAACTATGGTTTGGTAATTTTTAATAATTGTATAATGTAAGAGTTGTTCCATGGGTTGTTAATTTTTTGCAAAATAAAGATCACAATATGTTTCATACTGCGTTTAACTAATTTTTTGTCATTTTGTGGGTTGATAACTTTCTGCATAACTAGGCCCAATTGCTGGCACATGCGTGACGTCTTTGAAATGCAAAATTAATATTCAAATGTAGAATGGAATGTTAATAGGGTAAGTATATTTGGACGTCGGACACTTATTATTAGAAGCAGGGGACCCCAAGTGTAACCCTTAGGGACTTTCACACAGTGATAAGGCTTGCAATGCCGAAGTTACTGATATATAGTTTTAGAGGCAGACTGTTAATAGTTTAGGGGATACGTAACGTTAAAGTTTCGAGGAGGGCTTATCTTCTGTAGTGCCTACCATTCTTTAGTTTTCTTCGTTGTGCGGTTCATATCGTTATCTTGTTGAAGGATAACTTTAATTTTCTGTAAATCCTCGTATAAACACTTTACAAATAAATTTGTCTCCTAAACATGCACCTGAGACTTTAGCATTAATCCTTGGATTTACTGTATAAAGTTGGATTTATGAAATTCTAAGATTAATGCAAATGGTTTGCCATAATTGTTAAAAAGAGTTGGAAAGGAAATTACATAGTTTCGAAGTAATTTTTGTTAATACACATAATTTTCAGTAGCTTCAATATACTTTTCGTATTTGAAAATTAATTTCTCAATTCACTGAAACCTCTAGAGAACCTTTAGTGAAGAAGAAAGTGATTGGGATGCTTAAATAACTGAAGATTAGAGGGCAAGAGATCAAAAAAGTACGATGGATTTCGAAGTTTCCCAATTGTATACCCTAAAGTGTATACTTATGATGTTTGGTTCTGTATTTTATTTTGTATTGTAATTATTAGTATTTATATTCTTTTTCTACTATTATTAATATTTTGTTATTATTCTCAGGATTAGACTTAAGAACAGCAAATTGCTGAGTCTCGCCCATTACATGTAGTAGATGTAAATAGGCTCCGATTATTTTAGCATGGTATATTTTTCGTTAATAATTGTATGCAAATGGGAATGTAATAAAGACGTATTATTATTATTATTGTTGTTGTTGTTGTTGTTGTTGTGGTTGTGGTTGTGGTTGTGGTTGTGGTTGTTGTTATGCATCATTCTCGTTATGTTCGATTAATCAGCATCATACAAAAGAAAGCCTCTGGTTATTGTTCAACCGATTTGTCATTTATTAATAGATCTCCAATAGATCAATAGATTCAATAGTTCATTCAATAGATCATCATAATTTTATTTAAAGTAAAGCTCCATATAAAAGCATTAAACCTCTTGCACCAACCTATTTAATAATAGTATTCCAAATATCCAACACTTTTTTATCTCTGTTTTTTAAATCACACTTTAAAATCGTCTAAGTATTTAATTTTGTCATGTTCTTTACAAGAGGGTATTTTGAAAAACAAAAGAAACTGTAATTATTATTTTAAGGTATTTCGAAAAACAATGACATGAATCCTACATATGAAAAATCCTGTATTCCAAGCAAATTTGAATATACAATATATATATAATATATAATATATATATATTATCCTCGCCATTATGAATCCTATAATCAGGCCAAACGAACGTGCCTGGAGTTAATTAATTTTGCTGCTCGTTAATTTCGCATTGTTTTAATGAAAAACCGGCCGGCGATGTCCAAAACGGTGGAACGCGTGTCTGTTCTTCGTGTACGTCGAATTAAAACATGTCGATCGATGAATTCAGCCTGTTGCTCGGATCGCGTTGATTTTAATTCACATGATTGCATAATTTTACGTAGACTGCTCCCTGTCGAAATGTGGGCAAGCTTTCAGTGAAAGTGAGAAGAAATTTGAATCCCCGCGACGAGGTGGCGCGTGCAATTTTTAACAAGGAATTACCGTATCGATGAAAACGTCAGTCGTAATACGAAGATAGAGGTCAATAAACCAAAGTGCCATTTAATTATGCAATATGGACAGTTGATTATTGCCAACGTGTTGTCGTTTTCGAATTTGTGATGGCGCATTACACTTGTTTCCTGCCCTGTTCCACTTCCCGATATTATCTCGCCCGGTTTCGATTTAATTGCTCGCTGTGAACGTTGCAATCACTGCCTCCTCTCAATTATTTATTAAATGAACCGTTTAAAACCATGATTCCGAATTGAACTGAAACAGATTTGAGGCGATTTGATAGTCACGTGTGTTATCAGGGGCAGGTTTGTATATCGGCTACGTAGGCTGCAAATTTTGGAGTACGGTAAATTTTGGGCGAAAGAAATTGAAAAAAGGTAAACACAGAGGGTGGAGGAAACTTTAAAAACAATTCACTTTTTTTATCTAGAACCTGAGTTGTCATATTGAATTAATGTTAAAATTGTTTCAACTGAGTGTTGTTTCTTGATTTTGGGTCAATTTCAACCCCGTAGAGTGAATAAACTTAAACTTTAAACTTTAAACTTAGGGGATATGTAGGGTATATATAGGTATGTATTGCACAATTTTTTTGCTGTCGAAATTCACTCAAGGGGGTGAAATTTACCCCTGAAAATGTTATTATTCGCGAACTGTAAGTTACCAAATGATATTCCTAATTAAAAAAAGTAATTTTTTCCAGAAATCTTTTTTCTATCTCTTACAGTTCGTGAATAATAATACAAAATCTGAAAATTTTCAGGGGTCCATTTCACCCTCTTAGACTGAATTTGGGCATCAAACAAAATTGCTTTGTACACAGGAGGACACCTCCTACATATTCACAAAGTTTCAGAATTTTTTGAATTTTCGGGTTCGGGATCTCCCCTTGCCAAATGTATAAGTGTTGAAATATTGCAAGCCGTCATACATGAAAATGATTACTCCTACGAAAGAAACTTATATAACCTTTTTCGTGCAGAATTTTCTAAGCTATAAATTTTATAATAACTATTTTAGTCGTAGAACTAATAGATAACGAGATATTCGTGAAAAAAACTATTTTTGTATACCTTTGACCCACTGTCAAATTTTCAGCAGATATCTCATCGATGGGAACTTTTGACATATTGTTTAAAACAACGAAATAAAAGCTCATACAAAAATCTAGCTTGCTGGGAATTATTTCCCAGATTCACCATATTTCCGTCTAATTTCACTAGACTACATATATCTACAGTCAAGTGGATACGTGAGAGATGAAATAAGAAGGTAGCCAAAGGGCGGTAGTAAGAGGTCGAGGAGGGTAGTAGCTGCAGATACAAGATAGTAGATAGAAAATAGATTCAGTAATTTTAGCAGCCAATATTATCTTCCCCGAGTATAGCTTCAGATTTTGACCCCATTCGATGTTAGCCACGTCGATCGACATTCAGCTCGTCCCTCTATTGGTCGGCGAGCATGGGATCCATATCAAAATCGTGCTCCCAAAGTCTTCGTTTCCCCTTCTTACACGCACACTACTGAGTTTATTTTAAGAAACGTATTAAACTTACCCCAGTACATAATTCTTGAAGAGAACAATGCAGTATAAAAAGAATCCACGACTCCGTTTTCTTCCTATCACTTTTCACCCAGCCCTGATCCTTTTATACGCAAACAGGCTTTGTCTTCTTCTTACGTTCACGAGCATCTGTTGCGTAATTAGACACTGGAAATTGTCGAGTATACTGTGTAGAGGCACTCTCCCTGTAAATAATACAGAGGCGAATATTTTATCCAGTCTCCTCGTTAATCTCTTATTTACTGTTTATCGCAAGCATGTTGCGTGAATTCGCGTAATATTATTCGCGTAATATTATTCACGAATAACGTAAATTACGAGATAAATACAAGGTGGAGTAAAGAATTTTAATGAGTATGTAGTGAACAGGATATTATATATTAAATAATAAACGTAGGGAATAAAGGAACCCCGTAATAAATATAGCTAAAATTCGTCTTTAGTATATTTTCTCATGAACCTCGAACTAAATCAATTGTCGTATCAAATCATATTAACTATATAGTGTTAGAAGACCATTTTCCAATGATTGCATTGTATTGAGAATATTTTGTGACAGATGCACATTAGAGTGGAGCTTAAAAATTAAAAGAAAAAATGAAATATTTTTTTATAAGTCTTACCACCTGTTGAAAATACAATTTTATGTTTAGAGGTAGCTCAAGTGAGTAAAAAATTATAGAAATTATAAGAATTCATCCTAATATACCTAATGGCCATATTTTAATTTATACAATTACATTTACATTTATATTTGATAATTTATTAAATTTATTGGTCACAGAGGCTCAGACATCAGGCAGTGTCTGTTTCCTGCTGTCAAGGTACAATCTACTAATTGTTTTACTCAATTATACCTCAGCTGGGGCACAATGATACCTTTTCTCAATTTCTATTTTTCTTAAAAAACAAATGAATGCATTTAAAAAAATTTCTAGTGTTCCATGCCCTTCCATATAATTATCATGATACATATTATAAAACATGATGTCATAACTTGTGAAATAAATGATCATACCACAGAGTTAGACGACCAGTGAAGAATCCAAAGAACGAATTAATTTGAATCGAGTAACTTCGCTGGTCAGGTCGTATCACTGATCCTGTCATCCCCCGTCAGCCACGAAATTACAAGCTTCCCCATTAAGCTCCGTAAATGTGGCCTTTGACGGCAGGTAGAGACATATTGTTAATTGAACCGATCGTGGAACTACCAAACTATCTTGTTTGTCTTTCCCTGTCGCACGCCGACGCTCGTGTTTCCCGGTAACTTGTACCTACCTGTTCGGGACTCGTGCGCGACACAGTGTAAACTACATTCATACTGTCGCGCATATTATATGGGCTGCAAGTTGAACGTTGACGATAAGCGACTGCTAAACTGCAAAATGCCAGACGTCAAGTGGGAAACTTTTCTGGAACGTTACAACGAATAACTTGCCGACGGAAATGCAATACACGGTGGAACGTTCGGTTTCATAGATAGCAAAATGTTGGTCGAATGGAGGACTTTTGTGGCCGCTAATGGTGAAAATGAATTCAAGAGAGAACGCGGAGATGGAAACTGGCGCTCACTTTTTTTTTAACGAATTCATAACTCAGGAAATTTCGACGCGGAAACTTTTCGTAAACGAAATGATACGTATAACTCCGTCCGTTTATAAATCAATGCGTAGATTTGTACAGTCGTATCTGTAACATATTTCGCTTATTTAGGGAATGCTAAATTCAGAATTTGTATAATGAATGAGTATTGTGCAAAATGTTAGGGGAGATCGCGGCTAGTTGACTAATTTTTAACATTTCTAATTTTTATAAGTAGACCATTGGTATTTTGTTGACTTGATGCATACCAAAAGTTTACAAATTTCATTAGGTATACAGGCTTAATTTTGAAAATCGTTTTAATTGAGTCTAGGTTCTAGTTTTTATTGTATTTACAGTAGTGAGACGAATAAGTCGACAAACTCCGGCTGCGGAGTTAGTTGACAAATATGATGGGGTTAGTTGACTTGGCATTTACCTTTCAGTTTTAACTCTTTGCTTGCGAAAGGCGTATATATACGCTGTCACAGCTCCATCAATATATGCGAAAGGCGTATATATGCGCTACCAATATAGGTATAGTATACGAAATGGGTACATATGTATACTACGACCAATAAATTTTTTATATTTTTTTTCACTCCTTCACAGAGGTATTTTTTTTATAAATTCTCATGGTGTTAGATACTGTAATTATTTTGTACTTGTTTGTTATGGTCTATTTGGAAGGCCTGAGAGTTTGAAGGGAGGATAGGGTGTAAAACTGGTAGGGGTGAGTTTGGAAGGTTTTGTGGTGGGGGAAGTGGACTTGAGCAGGTGAACTCTTTGCCTCGACTGCATCTTGAGGATAAAAAATGTAATTTTTAGTTGTATTCCTATGCTTAGTCAAGTAACCCCGTCCGACATTGTTAACATGTTAAGGGCCGTACGTACAAAACCTCCACGCACCGGATAAAATAAACTACCGTAATTATAAGCAATGTATCACGTTTCCACAAAATATTCATGAAAATACATCAAGCAGTACTTACTGGACAAAAATTCATAAATAGTCAAAACAAAAATATTTACTTCCCGCTGACCGTTTTAGATTTTTCATTCTCACTGATAGAACACGCAAGTTTTTGTCACGGCGACACATTAAATGGTCAGTCTTATGCTTCAATATCGCGAATCGCAGCATAATTTATTCCATAATACAACAATTAAAGGGAAGTAGTCAACTAGCCCCGGTCTCCCCTACTCTCTGTGATACAATTGCTAATTTTATTTCGTCACGATTCTTAGGTTCTTACGAAGAATTGATAGATACTGTTCCTATTTCATTTACCATTTTGATTTGGGTCTGTGAGAAGTAAATTGAAACTAAGACTTGTTGTTTGATACAATGTTTATTAACATCATAAGCTTAAAAAACACATGTTTGTTTAGTCAAAAATATACATATAAATGACGCTACAGATGGATAATTAAAGAAGCTTTTTAAAAAAGTTTCTAAGTAGGTATTGTTTTGCAGCGATTTGGATGAAACGAAATACAGCGACCTGCTTGTAGATTATTTTTCAAAATACCTGTAGTTCTGCACTGATCCTGTAAAGAAAGCAAAAAATAAAATAAAAATAATACCTACGAAATCGCGATTTTAAAAAAATGTGTGTATATCGTTAAAAATAGATTAGGTTTCTGTTCATAAAGAATAAGAGTGTTTATTAACTTTAATTTAGGCTCAGGTTGAAACTACACATTTTGTGAATATTCTCGAATTTTATTTGAATCAACGAGAACCTCCCTTTTTAAGTTATCCCTGCAAAAGAAAAGAAAGTTTTATAAAAAGTCTCTTTAATGATTTAACCTCTGTAGCATCATATACAATACATATTTTTGACTAAGCAAACATGTTTTTTAAAGCTTATGACGTTAATAAACTTCGTGTCAAAGGACCAGCCGCAGTTTCAATTTCTTTCTTTCTATTTAATCGATAAAGAAATGCTTTATTTTTCACAAAAACGACTACCTAGTTTCCTCAAAGCGTGGACTTTTAAGGAATTTTTGGAATAGGAGAGGGGTATAATGTTACAGTAGGGTTTGGTCTATATTTTCACGGAAATGAAGGACCACGATGGCACGGTGCCTGGACTAACTAAAAGGTTTTTTAGGGTAAGAAGTTGAGATAAGATAAGGGCTATTTATACAAGCCGTAGGGTAACAGGGATGAATATATTACGCAAAAGCTATGACCTGTCCTAATTGCAAGATACACCCCCCGTACACAGGTATACACAATTAATGCAGTTTAGCAGACAAGAAGTAGGGGAGGGTTGCCTGTATCATACCACTTAAGAGGATACTCTAGTGCAACTGCCTGTTTCTCAACGCCATATTCGGTAATTTATTTAACAAAAACTATTAGTTTGTACTATCTGGTATTATGTCTGCATATTAAGGTAGGTTTGAAGTATTACTCAGAATTTTTTTTATCTTTTTTATCGCACATATAAATAGATATAGTCGATGATGAAAGCTTCTTAAAAAATAATCATTTCCGGCGAGCGTTATAGTGGGAATTGTTCTCGTCATCCAAAATGGCAAAACTAAGGTTTATTTTCTTTATTATGTTTGTCGCAATATATCGCAAACGCACCGTTTCAGAAAAAAAATGATAAACCTTTGACATGGATGAAGTGATTCACACAAGTATGTGGTGAAAACATTTTTCGTGTTTTTGAGAAACCGGTGCGTCAGCGACATAAGGTTTCACCGAGCAGAATACGTTGATGTAAAAAAAAAATAACATTAACTTTTAATGTTATGAACAATTTTGCCGCATTTTTTTTTTACAAATCTCCACCGATCCAGAGGTGTAGATTCACCCCTGGAAGCAGTGGCCAACACTTTTTTAACACCCTGTAACACGGGCGATGAAGATTTCTAACCAGGCGATTAAGTAGTAAAAGATAAAAAATTCTTTAAAGTAGAAATTAAAGAAAACTTTATAATAGCGTAATCCTTCTTTTTCATCTTCTTCGATTCATCAATTTCTCTGCGTTTATTTAAATGATTCCCTCGTTCCGACATTAATATATCTCCGCGGAACGGTAAGCACTTGCGCCGTGCGTCTTTTGCGTCTACCACTTTTCAGTCAGCGGCTATGCAAATTCGAATTACCGTCATGAACCACATGGAAATTAGATTGCGAAACTAATGGAATTTCGCTTTCTGGGAAAACGGATTCTCCACGATTCACCATAAATCTCCGCGAAGATTACGGCATCGACTTTAATATTTCTAAGAGATTTCCTTTCCGTTAAGTGGGTTGAAAAGATTCACGTCGTAAATACCCTTTCGATACGATCTTTAAAGCACATCAGCTGTGATTAATGCAATCATAGATTTACGCGCTTGATTAGTACGCTGATTTATATGCGCGATAGGACTTCGATAGTTGCACGGAAGGGGGATAGGAATTCGTGCATCTATCAAGGTTCATATGATATGATATTGTAGGACAAAAACTGACTTTGATCATTTAATTATATATGTTAAGGGGAGGTGCTACCTTGGACGCATGGAAATCATAAGTTAATTTAGCAATTTTTTTTCTTTTAAATACAGAACTCAATAGAAATCTGATTAATAGCATTTATTATACAAAAAAAATCGCGCAACGTGGATTGGCAAGTTAATTGTAAAGGACACACCACGGCGCGGCTCTGGCACCGTCACTTTGTTGACAAATTTTCTTTTCTAAGCTTCGAAAGACGTATAACAAACGCTATTAATCATTTTTTCTATTGAGTTCATAATTTAAAAGACAAAATTGCTAAACAAAACCTATGACTTTCATGCGTCCAAGGTGGCGCTTCCCTTAAACCAGATGTGGTTTACACTACCGCTCAAAAGTATTTGATTACTTATTGCATGTAAGTTTGATAACCGAGAAAATACAATAAAACGTAACACAGATGGTTATTGCTTGTCTTTATCAAATTGCTACTTCTGTTTCTAAGTATGTGCAATTTTGCCACTTCATTCCATGGATGTAGTTATTATTGTTGCTTTTTATGTGATCGCACCGATCAGATAACTTATATTCAATTTTTCACTTCAAAATTGTTTAATGACATTTAAGTGCTAGTAATATTAAATTGTACATATCCCAGAAAGAGGGAAACTATAGCTGTCAATAATAATAATAATAATAATAATAATAATAATAATAATCGAATTACATTTGGAAACCTACTTTGAAGGCGATAAAGTAGAAATAAACAATTGCTATGAGCTAAAAAATGTCCAAGTTGGACCACAGATATGTGGAGAAACGATCTCTTTTCTCTTTTTTTAATTAAACGTACTTATAACAAATGATCAAATACTTCTGAACTAATATAAATGAAATTCATAAAGCATAAAATATAGAAATTACAAGCTACCAATTTACATGATAGCACTGTATTCAAAATTAAGAAAAAAATGTTCAATATATGACTAAGACACTATTTCAATGGCAAATGAAGACTAATACGTTGTCAATATGGAGCAACTAGTGAATGACAATTTTAATTTTGTCTTACATATTATTGAAAATCCTTATTAGCCGTTAGTTAAATTCAAAACGATGCGTAACAATACGTTTCATAATGGACGAGTGAAATATGGCTGATCGATGAGGCCGTACCATTTATGTTCCTGCCATCTATTTTTCCATCAAAGCCGTCGGCCTGAAAGGAGAGCAAGAACAGATATTTGATCGATAAGCAATCCTCGCGGAAAACTGGATGCTCGTTAAATAAACAGGTGACGCGATATTGCTTCACACACCGAGCCGATATAAATTAGACTTATATTAATTACTACGACCTGTTCATGGAAGGCTCGTAATCTTTCCAGTCAGCAACTTTTTTACCTGTTATGTGTCACGCTTTTGCCATCCTCGCATCAATTGTAATTTTATAACAAAATGTACTTGCACACAACGATGCTTCAATTTGGGAACAGTGATTGACGAATTTATGACATGATCGAATTTTTCGAAATAATTCCAATTGGATTTTATTGTACAATATATAGGTACTAATTTCATTATTTAGCATCATAATTTATTATTTATGGAACGCATGATGTCAAATTTACAAAGTTTTTACAAATTTTTACAGTTTGTCTAATCACTAATTGCTTTTCCAAATTGTAAATAAGCTGTGTTAAAAATTGTGTTAGAAATTATATAATAAATAAACCTTTAGATAAATTTTCTTCCTCTCCAGACATTTGTAGAAGAAAATTCTACATCTGAAGTACAGTGCTCAGTATGTAAATTAGTCCATTAGCTTTATCACGTGTTTTTTTATAATCGGAGAAGCGCCAGTATTTTTTTTTTATAAACAGCAGTATTTATTTTCTACTTGCACCATGTGTGCCACAACATCCATTTCATCTAAACTTATTAAAAATCTATGATTGTCGTCTGGTTCCAAAATTAAAAAAAAAAATTTCTTTACATCTTGGCGAACTTTCAGATATTAAAAACGTGTTCCACATTTATTACACAGAAATTCATAAAATTGTAGGAACTAAAGCATAAGCATCCCCTTAAAATCACCCCTGATAGGTTTCAATTACTTCCTCCAATTCCTCATTCATCCTTGAATACCACACTGAAATCACCATCGACCCACGTCACAGTAGCCAAACGCCTGCACGGAACAACTTTACTCAACATTGAAACAGTCCATCTACAGGGTGTCTACAACGAATGTTATACTCGAAAAGAAAGCGATTGCACACGAAAAGGCTAATTAAAATTATAGAATGAAATATTTTCATCGAGTTTTGGCCTCGGTTTCGAATAAATCGATTTTGAAAAATCGTTGGATACACATACGCCTAACTAAAAAATTAAGGCCCAATACCTAATTCATCCTAACTATCTACCATTATAAATAGAAAATTATTAAATCAAAAGATAAACAAAAATCCTACCGCTGGCTTTTAAAATTGCGAAAAAAGGAATGGCCTATACAGTGCGCTGCCCGTGTCCTTAGTGTAACCATTCACGGCCCGTGTCCCTGAAGACTAAGCATGTCATTAATTAGATATTCTCAGTACCTGCATTCATAAAATTTTTTAACTCCCCTTCTCTAAATTTTTACGATCTCAATATTCGTCCGCTTGACGTTACCCAAGTGACGTTGCCCCATATAGTACCGTCAAGGACCCAGTCCCTGATCAGTGCAGTATATAAATACAAATCATGATCAAAATTTATGCCCAAAAATTACTAAATAATTAAAAAAAATTATAAATGTTATCGGCGCACTGGGTCGGTCTATTATACAATAAAAGCTATTTTGCAAATTTTATGATTTTAATATTTCCAACGTTTCGGTCAATATTACGACCATTGTCACTCTCCAACCGACTTGTACGTCGCACGTTTGACACGTGCCTAAGCTACAAAAGCAGCGCAGTATTCTTTTTATATACTTTACTTGATAATGGTCGTAATATTGACCGAAACGTTGGAAATATTAAAATCATAAAATTTGCAAAATAGCTTTTATTGTATAATGGACCGACCCAGTGCGCCGATAACATTTATAATTTTTTTAAAAGTTTTTTTAAAAAATTTTCGGTCGAAAATTTTCAATCATTTTATTTACTAAATAATTATTAACCATTTTGAAATTTGTACGTAAAACATGATAGCTCATAATGAAACGTGTTTCAGATAAAAAAAATATCAAACTACTTAGGTATGTTCTTAGGTGTTTTCTTAAACATACTTGGCTACCAGTTCAGTTCATTGCCAACAAAAAGCGCACTTTCTTGACGAGATATTGCGAGTCTCGATATCGCGTGCTAGCCGATATTAAATGCACTTACCCTGCCACTCCTTGCAGGACACCCTGTATATGAATCAACCAATGAAAAGGAAGAAAAATCACTGCACATAGAAACTGCCATCGCGAGCAACCAAATTATCACATCTCTCCGTTGAACAGAGTCAAAGAACAGGAAGGGACGTACGGCTGCCAGCGGAAAGCCTGTTAGACAGCCAAATGACGACTTCGACGATCCGCTCGGTCGTTCCGATTTCATTCAATTCCCGTGCTTTTGTCTCGCGGTCAACCAGCGGGTCGTCACGGTTTTCCGGGTCCGCTCGTTCGTCGACGGCAAAAAGGCCATCTTCGTTGGAAAGTTTCCCGATTGACACGTGCCCGAGCAAACAGATACTTTCGTTGTTTTCCTTCGGCGACACGCTCGAACGCCACGCCATTCTTCGCGGCCCGGCTTGTCCCCTTCTGCCGTCTCCCCCCTTTCGATGAAAGCGTCCCGACGTCACTGACGCTGCTGGCGAAAGACTTTTGACAGCCGCTTTGACGGCTCTTGCTTCCGCGGCGCGAGGTCCGGCGCGATCGGTGCGTTTGACAGATTAATTAGACTAGGCGCGTTTTTAGAATGATGTAGTGTACGATGTCGAGTCGAAGAGGGAAAGGGACGCAGAAACATGGAGTCGTGTTTTCCCTGTTTTTTGGAGGGGCGGGGGGGGGGGCTTCAAGACCCGTGGCTAAGATCGGTTTGTTTTTCATGCGATCGCTGCGAGCGGTGGTCGTTTTGGATGGCTGATGGACTGGTGATTGAAGGCTGGACGTGACAGTGGTGATTAGGTTGGCACCTCCTTTTTTAGATTGACGGGCTCCATTAGATTGGCTTGGCTATTCAATTCTTTTTGGAAACCAAAATCAAACGCTCCGTGCGATCTTATTTGCGTGGTGCGTGGTGAAAGACCACTTACTGAAATTATTTAATTTCTTCTTTGTAATGGACAGGTAGGCACCTACCCTATGAAAGGTACCACTGGAGGTAACTTGTGGAGACTTTTTTATATTTCGTAGGGGGAACTTTTTTCTTTTAACTCTCCGTGGTCGCACCTCTTATAATCACAAATTGGTCACATAGGGTTCGCTGCACCTAGTGTTCCTGATTTCTCCATATTTTTTGTTTCTCGAGAAATAAGAAATCAAATCATATTTCTCGAGAATTCTCGAGAAATGGAAAAAAATATTTAAAAATTTATATCTTTGGGATAATGTTGATAATATTTATCAAAAACACAAGAAAACTTTAACTGAATAATTATTCCTGTCTAATTTGTACAAAACTTGAGTAAATGAAAAATATATATTAAATATAATTGGTAAATTTCTTTATTTAATACAACATTTGTGCAAAGCGAAGCATTACTTTTTTTTATTTTAAAATAGTGTTTTAAAAAGCACAATGCGTCTAATGTAGCGTCAGCGAATTTATTTTTTTTGTGACAAAATCTGTTACTATTATATTTTGACGTTTTATACATATCTGTCTTGGCTGTTAAATGAAAAATGCGTCTGTTGACACTTTTTGAAGAAATTCTGGATCGTGCAAAATTTTATAAGGGGTAATAGTATTATCTTCTCTTTTCTATATTTCTTATTTAATTGCCACAAGAAACACATTAGGTACTTAATTCAGTATACAATTTTTCAAAAATTTTAAATAAGAATTTAAGAGCACCTTCAGCAGTTAATAATAACGAATCTTCTCTACTGTGATTTTCTATTGGAATTCATATAGGTTCTAATGTTATTAACAAGATGTATTATAACTAATAATATACAATTTGAACTAACTGAAAATTCATTTCCAAAAATAAATGAGATTTATAATATTTTTCCTAGACTTAAGTTTCTCGAGAAATAAGAAATAAATAATTATAAAATTTCTCGAGAAGGAACACTAACTGCACCCCAGTGTCATTTTTTACTTACTATTTTCGTATTTTTGAATCTTTTAGCATTTGAGTGATAACTGTAATAACTCATTTTTTAGAAAAATAAATTTTGATATGATGAAATTTGTAGTTGAGAAAATAGGTATGGATAAAAGCAAATTTTGTTAAAATTCACCAAATTTTTAAATATTATTATTAAGGTCTAAAAATTTGCAGAAATATTGGAACACATATCCTAGGATGCGATACATCCCGTGTGACCACGAAGGGTTAATTTGGAATTTAATATCGGATCAACTACTTGTGCTGGATACTAGCGACAAAAGAAAAACTGGAACAGTGACTCAATTGAAATTTGTTATAACTTGTCAAACAGCTTCGTTTCTTTAAGAAAAGTTATCACGTTAAGGATTCCATTAACGGTGCAATTGTCTCCGAAATTTAAATCAATTTGATTTTTCTTTACGAGCAGCAGAAAACTTGGGACAATCAATCATGAAATGGTAGACGGATCTTGTGTGTGATTAATAGACAGAATTACCGTGTAGTGTACTATTTTTTATTTAAAATTATTATTGGTCTAAATTGAAATATGGAAATGAATTTTCATCAAAATGAAATGAGGTTTTAAAGGATTTCGGGGGTAGGAGGGGATAGAAGACAGAGTAGGGTTTAGAGAATTTGTCACAGAGACGAGAGGGGATTGAAAAAGGGCAGGACTACGATAACGTGGTGTCTGGATTAAGTAGAAGGATGTTTAAGTAAAGTATTCACATATTTTTACAAGTTTTTTCATTTCTATAATGAGTAAGATACGTTAACTTAAAGTTCCACACCCTACTTTAGCAACGCCATAAATTTTATTAACGACCTTATCTAGAAACCGACTACAAGTTCAAAGTTTCTTAAAGTCGTTACAAACAGTCCTCCACCATTAACCGAAACATAGTCAAGAAGAACTTCAATGTCTTTGAGTGACCAATTCATTTTATTCCAGATATAGTCCCCTTTAATAATCACTTTTATTTTTATCTTTGTATAAACACTTTTAAATTTGTATAAAAATTCATAGATATGATAAAAATAACAAAAGAGTAAAAAACGAAAGAATCTAACGTGTATTCAAACGATTTCAAACCATTGTAAAATTCCATTGGAAAGACTCAAATATGAAGAAAAGAAAAGTATGTTGGTTGAAAAAATTCTCATCTATTAAATTCTTGCGTTACTTCTAACATAACATAAAGAGTCCTTGTAGAAAACTCTGTAAGTGTCACCCCTTAGTTGTAGAGAAAACTGAATGTGCCATTCATTTAAATTTGCAAGCACTGTAAGTGCTATTCCTGTTTACCTACCTCTTAATTGGCTCCTACATTGTTTTCTAGAGATGTGACGTTGAACATACTAGTGGTACCAGCTTTTAGCACTATTAGTAACTTATGTACAAAGAGCACGTAGAATATTTTCCGATAAAATTTTGTTTTTAATTTTGGCACTTACAGTGTATTCTACAAGGACTCTGAGTTTTCATTAAGGAGACTAGGCAGATGAATATTGTGTCTGGTACTTTTGGGTAATGTTCATTAATACTAAGAACTGTAAACAATTTTTTTTTGATAATATATATAGATATATGTTGGCGCTATAATCGTCTAATGTGTAGGCGTTTTTTCTGCCGTTTTGTAGTAATTGCAAAAAAACGGAGGTTCAGATCGACTTGAAAAAATTACAGGATGTGTAAAACATGTGCCATTTTCCCCGAAACCACTGCTGTTGTCCGTGAAAATTCCAGATTTTCACAAAAAAATTAAAAAGTCGCAGATTTTCAGTAGCGCACAAACACGACCGAATTTTTCTTGAAATAATCGCCATATTTCGGCCGTCAATTTTATAATTTTGTTTTAATTTTAGTTTTTATTTTAGCCATTTCTAAAGAACATGTATATATCATACCAACTTTTTTGCAATCTCTGTGATAATAATAAACATTGGGTAAAATGATACATCTGGATTTGCTTTCATTTTTTTGCAAATGCATTAAAAAGAAAGTGTTTCTTTCACGAAAAACAACTGCCTACTTTGAAGTCACAGGAAACACCAGGTATATAACTATGTCCTTCAGAACTATAATTACATACGCTCATAGAACACAGTCATCCAAATAAAATTGGTGGATATAGAACAAAAGCCAGCGATGAAAATGTCAAAGCCAAATGCCACTGATCGAAGTGCAGAAAATTTAAATCGATTGAACGTCCACTCACGTCGAACGAAAATCATCAAGGCGGCAACTGGATGAGTTTGGTATCCGATGAGCGAGTGGAAAACGAGGGGGATGGAGGGTCCGAAGGGGTAACAAGATTAGCAGCGATCGCGAATCCTTGCAAGTCACTCAGACGTTCGCCTAGTAACCTTCAACCCTTAGACAGGGCACATACCACCATGGCGTCCTCTGCTATCAGCTACAGCTACCTCCACTTTCTTACACCGCCACCATCCACCACTCAACTCCACTCACAGGCCACTTCCGGCGTGGTTGGAGCTGATTCTGCGAAGAGCATCCCACTACTTAAGATACAAGGATGAGCATGACTGAAGTAGCCGAGAATGGTCTTTGATGCGATACGATCCTTAGTCTTTGCACCCCTTGCCGTCGCTTGGATAACTTTTAATTGCCGTGTGTTAACGTACTGACGTCCATAGCGCATTTAAGTGATATTAAAAATTCGGTGAAGACAGTAGCGTTGGGAGCAGTATTACAATATTTTGCGCTCGATTTCATTCGACATCTCGAGTAGCATATTGCAATATTGCATCTGTAAACTAGAAACATTTTGAATATTCACCCTTCGTGGTCACACCTTCTTATAATCACAAATTGGTCACATTTACCAGTTTAGAAGATTTGAATCTTTTAACTTTTGAAACGATAAAATTTAGATTTGAAAAAATAGTTGTTGGTAAAAGCGATTTTTTTTAAATTCACCAAACTTTTAAATTTTAATATTAAGGTCTAAAAATGTTCAGAACTATTGGGGGAAAAAATGCCTGGGGTGTGATACACCCCGTATGAGCACGAAGGGTTAAACACAGGGAAAAAGATCGTATAAAATTGCTCTGTGAAATGTGAAGGAAGAATTTTAGTAGTATTGGTTTTTTGTTAGAGATAACAGCGTGTAGTAATTTGAACAGTACAGTTTTTGCAAAGTTTTTCGAAACCGTAAGCATAGACTTAACTGTTCAATAGAATTCACGAATAGAAACGAAAGGATTCTAGTTGACCTAAGCCTGCAAATTAATCGTTTTTGAAATGTTCAATCTTTTATAAGCTCAAATTCTTCATATGATCATACGTAGGTACTGTCAAATTTAACATGCTGGTAACAAATTAGGAATCTGGGGGAATTAGTTTTGTGTATATTTTTAATAATTTCAAGATTCTAAATATTTATAAGTTCATATGATTCCTAGTTTTCCTCAATGCAAATAATATTTACGCCTATTCAAACGCAACCATGATAAATATTTATTTTTTACGATTGTCACTGGATGAAGTACAGAATCTCACTAATATCGTATAATGTTGAATATCTGAGCAATGCTACAATAGGTTATAATCTCATATTTATTAACCCTTTGCATTCAGGAGACAATTCTGGTGAAATGTCAATGGGAAAGGTTTTAATAACGTGCTACCTAATTCAATGCAGTAATTCGAATAACGATTAAAAGATGACAATAACAGTTACTACAGATTTACTTAGACGTTCCACTGCAAAAACAGTGGCGGACGAAAGAAAGTTTACAACTTTTAAAATCGCCTCACTTTTTTAGAATTGGTCCAAACGACATTAGTTTTTTTTTTGAGAAGCTAGAAGGATTAGTTTTCTAAGTGACGTGTTTCGTCGTTTTGAAAAAAATGCAAATGGTCGGAATAACAAAAAAAAATAGTAAATTTTTTATAAACTCTATTTTGTGAGCCTGTAATGAAAATTCAAAAAACCTATTTGTAGATTGAAATAAGTTTCAAACATGTCTAAAATTTCATCAAAATCGGTTAACGTTGCTCTGAGCTATAAACGCTTAAAGATCGCAGAATAAGGTCGAAAATCGAGAAATTCCAGAAATCAGCGATTTAAAAAAAAAACTCATGTCGTTTGGATCAATTCTAAAAATGTTATGCGATTTTAAAAGTTGTAAACTTTCTTTTGTCCGCCACTGTATATGAATCCACTGTGTACCAGCATCACAATGATACAGCATTAGTATAAATATAGTCCGTTTTATGTCGGCCTAAAATGCTAGCAAGAGATTGCGAAGAACTTTGAAGCTTTAAGACGTTCGGTCTTGAAACAGTTAAAGTTTTATTCTCAGTTCTAAAACGCCGTGTATCTCACACAAAGAGCTTCTATACCTCGCCACTGTCAGTTAATACAGACAGTGATATTTAAAAAAAAAACAGAAAAATATAGAAAGTACGTGAATATTTCCAAAATACCTGAGAATGGAGCAAAGTCATCGATAACAGCAGAGAATATGTTATTGACCGAGTTTATTTCAATTCCTTTTAAAACAAAGATCGAGTTTTGCTGAAAAAAAGCACAGGATTCTTCCCTACCCCTAGTACATACAGTACTGATTCCCATAATTTGACTTCTGCGGTGCATCTGCAATCCAAAAAAAAACCACGGTCAAAATGAATATCATCCCTCAGATTCTAAAATCAAGCATCGCTTCCTACAGACTAACCAAGTGTCAAGAAGTAAAAGCAAAGGGCGCGATCAGTGTAAATACATTCAGCAGACATTATGCGCGGCTCTGGTGCATTTTTGAAAGATGCATGTTCACACTAGATACGATTTCGCCGGTGCATTTCTATGATAATCGAGCGCAGCAACCGAAGCCTGCCTCAGAACCCCCGAAGACTCTCAGTAATTCGATACGTTGTGTATGTATGGAACGTCCGGATAACCAATACCTCCGGAGTGCTCAAAACACTTCCGATGATACCATGAACACCCTAGAGCCTTTGCTCTTGCAGTGACTGCGATCCAGCTCTAGGCGATGCTGGGGAATAGAAACTGTGGGATTTGCCGCGAAAGGAATGAACGAAATCGAGGGATAATAACTGCTATTTTTCGGGGAGATTAGTGTTTAAGGAAGTGGATAGAATTTGGGGCGAAGTAATCGATTAAATTAAAAGCAGATTGGTTGGTGTTATTATTATTATTATTAACGGGATGTAACCCTTTTGATAGATTATAGTATCATACGAAATAAAAATTGACTTGCTACTAAGGCTTTAAGTATTACCTTTAACGTTGATTACTCATTACGATGTATACAGTAACGGACAAAATAGTTACCTACCACTTTTTCGATTTGCTTTATTTTTATTATTGTTTAACATCAACTTGGAAATGTGGTATGTGTTTAATCCCCATAAAAAAACTTCAAAAAATTAAAAAAATTACGCCAAGTATTTTATATTCATATTCTGATGAATAATTGAAAGCTGTATAAAATCCAGTTAAAATTGAATTTATATAACTGATAAAAAAAATTTATGATATTGAACGGGATAACACATTTTTGGGGCCGACAAAGGAGTTACCACTTTTGGTATCCTTTTGGCCGTCCTAAAAGTAGATTTGAAAAGTAGAATTTTTAAAAGTGTTTAAAAAAAATACCTAAACAAAAAAAACTCTTAAAAAATTTGTTAACGCAAATTTGCAGCGCTTATTGCACCATTAAACTTTTGTTTGAAACATTTTTTTCTGTCTGTTGCACTTTGAGAGTCATACGCGAAAAAGTGGAAGTGCCAATTTGACTTTGTGGTTAGTTTTCACCCCCTTAAAGGGCGATAGGGCCCAAATGAAACACACCGTTGTTCTTGTTTTGAGTCACTCTAAAAACCTACAAAGTTGCGTTCCAATCGGTGAATCCGGGTTCGCGGTGTTCCCTTGTGAATAAGATGGGATGGAAGATTGATTTCTTAGCTTATAAAGTGCGATAATAGATTGAACTTATGAACTCACGCATACAGTACAGAGCCAGATAAGGTGTTTTTGCTCGAAGATAAGGAATCTTGTGGAAGTTTTCATTTTGCTAAAGATGATAGGTGAACTGAACAGATAACACGCGGAGAGACATTATGTGATAAAAATAGCACAAGTTTGTGCAAGTTTTTTTACAAGATTCTTTAATTCTGTGTAGACATTGTTAACCGAAATCGCGAAAATCATAATGAACTTTGTCAGACAACCGTAGAATAAGTAAATCGTGTGATATTGAAAGCAAAGAACATATCTATTTTAGCGTTAATATATTTTAGCTTTTTCGAGAAAAGCAAATTTACACATGCAATGGTACATACGATGAAGAAAAATATTATTTTTGGCGAATTTATGAAATAGATATAAATATGATTTTTATACAGCATAAAGAAGCAGTCAGAAACTATTTGTTGCATATAAAAACTCAAGTTTCGCAAAAAGTGGACATACAAGATTTGTGATCTAGGTCATCGATATATTTCTTCAAGTTTCACAATGAAGAAGTTCTACCTTTCATTTTAATATCCATCCTTTAAACCTCAAATCGTAGTAGTTACACAGCAAGTACATTTTCAACATGTATGCAACTTACTTAAATCTGCTTGAAGGCATTTTTTAAATTTTCATTACAGGCTCAGATAAAAAAGTTGAAAAAACGACCTCCACTATTTCCTTCACTATTCCGACCAATTCCCATTTTTTTCAAAACGGCGAAACACGTCACCTAGTAAACTAATCATTCTAGCTTCTCAAGAAAACGCAAGTCATTTGGTATTCTGTTTTAAAAAATGTCCAAATACTTTTGCCCCCCCACTGTACCTATGGAAATGAAAAAAGAAGGTTTAGCTTCGTGAAATTCGTGTTTTATACACACAAAACACTTTCACCTGTTCGAGGATGATGCATTTAATGCACCACGATTAATGACTCCCTTTCATAATACGAATTTAAAGATAGATTCAAGGGAAGGCAAAATAATTATAGGTCCGTGAAGCCAGTAGTTCTGCGCTCGAAATTACGGCGAGCTGGAGGATAGGTAAAACAAGATTGATCGAAAGCACTTTATTGTTTGACAGTAAAACCCAACAGATTACTGTTACGAAGTTATCCATCGAAACCGACGGACGTTAAACGCGGACATAACGATTTCGTATTCATCGACGTTCTGTTTCCGAAGAGATTCGATTCGAGCGGTAAATATATTGTCCGGATTTGCTTAACTTTCAGAACGTTAAAGCATCGAATGCTATCAGCGATTAATACTGCTGGCTGTGCACGCCATTCTGCTAAAAATTTATACGCAGATGGTCGATGAAATTAGTTTCAGGATTCGATTTCTGAGCACTCTATTTTTATACTTGGCACAGTGAATTCCAATTTTTGTAAATAAGTGAATCCAATAATTGTGTAGGTGGCGTTAATATCAATAATAGATATAGAAGTATCTGAGATCCAATCTACAGTAATGCAAGATTTGTTTAATATCGGTGTATCTTTTGTATAGATTTTTCAATCGAATGTACAAGTAGAAATGAAGCCCTGTGGGAAATCGGCGAAATGTCCGTCCAAATGAAATGGAAGCAAGGAAGGAAGCAAAATAACATGAAATTTTTAGTAGAAGTAAAGTCAAATTAATAATTTACCAGTGAAAATGAATGTTTATATATACCTTAACCTGTATAAGATAGGTTTGTGCAGACAATTGGAACATTTAAAGATTAAGATTTATCAACATATAAATTGTTGATAAATTGTGTTTAAATTACTATGTATGCAAACGTGTTACACGAATCAAATTATCATGCACTCTATCTAGCATTCTGCTGGTATTAATAAATATTGATGCTCTTCGTACATCTGAAAAATGGATCACTAACTCTGTCCATCTTAAATATATATTATTCTAAACATATATAAAAAAAATCGGAGTTACAAATTACAGTGTTTTATGTTTCAAGGAACTCGTAGTAAAGTGGCAATAATTTTGCAGTGCGTGTAGATGTGTTTTTTTGTAGCAGAGTTCAATAGAGAAAGTATTAGAGAACATGTGCTTAAAAAATAATAAGTCCCTAAATATGTATTCAACTTCTAAGTCAGTGTTTAGGAAGCTCAATTCGAAGCAGAAAAGAAGCATCATTTGTATAAAATCATTATTGTAGTATTTGCTGTTACTTCAGTTACTATAAAGTCAAATACCTGGCCAGCTATCGATTTTAGGATACACATACCTCTATATTTTTTTCCACGACTCATCACCTTAAAATTTTTCGAATTAAAAGTGGTTTTGTTATTAAAATAATCACCTTGTCCTTGGCACCTTCACACCTGCGCCTATCATATTACATAGGGTAAGTCCAGGGGAGATGGCCATACAGGAGAGATGGCCAATGACGCTTTTTTTCATTTATGAAATTTGTCTATTAAATAATAATTTTTCGTTTATTGTTATTAAAGAGTCTCCCTACCTTGACGGCCTGAAAAGTAGCGCGATATTTGGGATTTTTTTTAAGAGAAACCCTCAAATTATATTAATTGAAAACTGTATGCCTATATTTGTACATATTTAGGTAACATTTAGAAGAAAAATTAATTAAAAAAACGGTACCTAAAACTTTAAACGCATTTTTCTCAAAACGATGTTTTTCGAATTGGTTAGCATGATATCTCAAAAACCAATCACCCGCAGTCATCAATTTATTTCAAACTTGGCACATATCTTCAGTAGATGTCCCATTCTCGTTGTTACTAAAATTAATTCGGTTTTTGCAAAAACCAGCGAATTTTTTGCATAAATCGATGTCTATTTTAGACGTTGCCATTTTTGTTTACTTTTCATCATTTCTTATTTAATCTAGTTCAGACGATAGCCATACTCTTACAAATTGCACAAATTTTTAAATTTTCTATTTCAGACAACTACAACGGCTGATTTTATGCTAACCATAACTCTATTTGAAGCACTATAACTTCGCATATAACCACTATTTTTGCGTACATTTTTTTTATCATATTCTTTAAATATTGACAAATAAAGCTACAAACCTGAAAGTAAATATATTTAATGATTTTGGTTTAAAAAATTCCCAAAGTTCGCATCATTTTTCGTCCGTCAAAGTAGGGAAACTCCTTAAGGGATATGTAGAAAAAAAAATGTTTTGTTCTATATCATGCTCGTTGCTTTATTTCAAATAGTTTGGCTACAGAAGACTCCCAACGAAACTATGACCATCTCCCCCTGACTTACCCTACCCCTCGAAACCTAAAACCCTGCAGCGTCAATTTCTCCCTACTGTTTACACTTTACAGCAACGGAAACATTTCAGGTTAAAATCTGGCTGACTACCACAAATATTTTTCTACCCTTTCTATTTTCCCAACACAGATCAGAGACAGGGCAACAGGCCCAATAAATTCCACACGGATTTTCCTGGGAATAAACAAACAGTGACCATGAAATTCTCCCAGATCGCAAAAGGGCCCGCGAACAAGTAACAGAAACTAATATCGCGGCCGACTTGCCACGGAAAAAAGTGGAGGCTCCGATATTCGATCAGCCGATCCCGTAGAGACAGGGCACAAAGAGATTTCGTGATTCGAAGGCCAGCATGGGAAGCTCTCCCCTCGGAGATTTCCCGCGGTAGGAAACGGCGAACTCCCGTGGGAAGACGGCGGGATATCGAAATCAAATCAGGGCCAAGTAGATAAGCAGCAGGCCGAGCACGTAGAGAGGGAAGGGCGTAAACGCGTGCCTCGCACTTCCGCGGCTAAGTTCACGCAAAGGGCTTTGGCCCTATCGAATCTCTATTGTATTAGGGAGGCTGGTCGATCCGTTCTTTTCGTGGCCGCGCAATATCGACGAGCTCCGCTTTTCAGGAGGCTGTTAGAAATTGCGGACAATCCACTTCTGTTTCGACGAGCGTGCCGACCCGTTTTTCGATTCCGTCAATACGGTTACTTCTTCTGAAACGTAAGGCGAACTCTACGGTTTATTTTGGAGTAAAGCTCTTGCCATTGCAATTTATTGATGCAGCCAAGATGCACTTTTCGAAGAGTATACGGGGAAGGGAAATCATTACAAAATATCAGAAATAGGCAGAATTTTATTCGGATGGCGAATAAGGAATGAACTTCTATTCGCCCCGTACGGATAGGCTTTTAGTCGAATAAATTTTTAATTGACGAATTAATTCGGGTAATTACTTACTCATTGTAGAGTCATATGGACACAGTTTTACAAAACTAAGAGCAAATCAAAACTATGAAGAGTTATTTGTACCATTATTTGAATTATTTTGTAATAAATAGGTACCTATTCGAATAAATTACTCGAATTAATAACGATACGTTATTCGATTAAATGGGTAGAATAATTATTATTCAAATGAGATATTCGACTCATGTAATAGAATTTATTCGAATAGTTATATTAGATAAGAAGAATAATGCACAACTCTACAAAATATGAATTTTACATGGTTATTTGTCGTTGAAGTTGACCTTGCGAAGAAAATGTTTTCTGCTTGTCGAAATATTTGGCAACTAATGAACGGATTTATTTTGATTTTTAATAATACACTCTAAAGTCTAAGATGTAAAAATTTCAAATATTTTCTTTTCTTTTGCAACGATTTGGACGAAACGAAAGAAAATCCAGCGATCTGCTTGTAAATTCTATTTGAGAATACCTCTGGTTCTACATTGAACCTGTAAATGAAGCAAAATTATGAAAATGCCAACTACGAAATGACGATTTTTAAGAGAAGGTGCGTTTTCGTTAGACAAAGATGAGGTTTCAGTTTCTTTTCATAAAGAATAAGAGTTTTTATTAACTTCAATATAGGTTCAGGCCGAAACTACACATTTTGTGAACGTGCTCGAATTCGATTTGAATCGGTTGGAACCTCCGTTTTTGAGTTATCACTGCTAAACAAAAGAAACATTTTTTAAGAAGCCTCTTTAATGATCCATCTGTAGCGTCACATATAACGCATATTTTTGACTAAACAAACATTTTTTTTAAAGCTTACGATGTTAATAAACTTTGTGTCAATGTACAAGTAGCAGCTTCAATTTATTTCTTCGTAATTAATTAAAAAATAAATGCTTCACTTTCGACGAAAACGACTGCCTAATACTTACCCTTAAAGGATGTCGAATAATCTCGAACATATTTTGCTTTCATTGAATTCGCCGGGAACTGCTTACCGTTTCTTGATCTTCCTTTTTATGCATGGACTTCTTTGTCCAGGAAGTCTATACAAGTAACTGCAATAAAAGTTTTTGTACAGCAGTAGACAGCAGTGTAAAACTTAAACACTTGAGTTTCGTGTTGACGTTCGTTGCAGTTTCAAAAAGTGGGGTAGAAATAAAAAGTCTTGGATCATGGAGAAGCATAAAGCCAGTGAAGCAGAAAGAAGGAGTACGAATTACAGTATTATTTTTCACGTCTCGTATAAAAGTTTCTACAGTTTACTGCCAGTCTTCAACTTACACTGTAAATGGAAAAAATCTATATTATTTTCGGCAGGAATAATTTTTTCAATTATGGATTTCGTACGTTAACTCTTCATTTATTATTTTCCATTTATGTTACTTTTCTATTTTACAGTTTCGTGGAAATTGCTCTCCAAAGAAATCTCCACAATAATTTTTTTCAATCTGCATGTTTCCTTCAATGTTCCCTTTTTACCTTATTTATTTTCAGCCACAATAAAATGAATTACCTCATGGCAGAAAATTGTTCACAATTTTCAACAGAATTCTGTAAAAAACTACGCTCAGATTACTACCTTGTGGTGACCAATCTTACCAAAGCTTCCTCCTCCTTTCATCCTCTCTTTTCCCACAGGCCATTGACGAAACTCGAATACCCCTGACGACATTCATCCTCCGTTGTATCAATCACAAACGCGGATGAATGACACGTGACCGCGGTGCCTTCCACGAGGAAAGAGCACACCAGCACTAGCCAGACAAGAACAGAACCACTAGCAGTAGAAAAACACAAGACCTTATTTAGCAAAATCGAAGTTTTTCACTCAATTTAATACTGTGTACCTCTCACTTGCCATAAAGACACACAATTATTAAACTTCCCTGCTCTTGTCACAAGGGCAACCGAGTTTCATGGGAGGTTCAGGAAGGTCTGGTACGAATACAAAAATACGCAGGAATTTTTCAGTAAGAAAAGAGCAAACCTTTTTTGTATTTTTTAAAATCCGAATATAAGACTGTGCTACAAAATAAAGATAAAAAATGTGCTACACATTCCCCAAAAAAGTTTTGTAAAGTTGTGGGTCCAAAGGGATCCCTAAGCCAGTTTCTCTATTCCGCTAGTATCGTCTGCGAGGATTCGAAGAACATTTGCCCAGCTCAGGGACTTCTGAGCATTTGCTCGCACGAGCAGCCGCGAGTTGCTCTTTGCTCTTGGAGGGGCCGGGCCAGGCAGCTCGCGGCCCCAAGTGCAAAAGTCCCATGGTGGGGCAATCTTGGGAATGTAGAAACTGGCGGTCCCTTCTAGTTAGTAGTCACTCCCACTACGCCACTATCCCCGCTCTTCTACGACTGCTGCTATTTAGTGGCGTTTCTCTCGCGCTTGCTCGCAAGGACCGAAGACTGCTCTTCCACGCAGTGTTGCCAGGGAGAAGCCTAAACCCTAGTAGGGAGTAGTAGAAGGGGATAGCTATTGGAAGTTAGAACTCAGTGACGTAGTAGGGTGTAGTGGCGAGGGAATCCTCGCATGTATAGAGATATATATACTCTACTGATAGTCAATTTTCCAGTATACATGGGCAATTTCCATAGTCCATATTACTCTACTGATAGTCAATACTCTAAGGGGTGATTATACGGACGAAAATCAAGAGTGATAAAATTGCGGTAAAGACTTCATTTTCGAGAAAATTGACTTTGGGCACGCGGAGGTAAGCGGACTTGTACACGCCATAGAAGGATTGGCCCTCTACTTCTACTCCCTGCTATGTGACATCCAGTAGCTATTCCCCCTCTACTACTCCCCACTACGTCACTTCTAACATCCAATAGCTGTTCCCCCTCTACTACACCCTACTACGTCACTTCCAACTTCCAATAGCTGTTCCCCCTCTACTACTCCCTACTACGTCATTTGAGGTTTTTTCCTGGCAACCCTGCTTCCACGCAAGAGCAGAGTTTAGACGTGCCTGGTCCAGCGCATTTACAGCTCACCCCGCGCGTACGGAGGCAGTATGTGCGTGCTCAAGTAGTATTTGCCCTTGATGTTGAACTTTGGCTCGGCTTCTCCCATAAAAGCAGTCTCTGACTGGCACATGCCCATGACGAATTCAACGAAGTTGTCGCAACGCGCTGCCAAGAAGCCAGTGTCACTGTTGAGAGATTCCGCGAAGTATTCGAAGGAACGGGCATGCGAGCACGAGCCGCCTACGTCGATTAGGCAACCGGGTTGCTTCATCCCACCGTTGGGATAAAAATCAACATGGCCGAGAGGACCGAGGTATCCGAGGTGACCACCATTCGTGTGGATGACCTGCACGTATTTCGCGTCCTGGTGAGACACCCTCTTGCCTGGGGTAGCGGTGAGGAAGTGGGGGAGAGCTGGATCCAGAGCTGCAAGAAGAACCTACTTTCAAAAAGAGCCGCGTAGAATCCATGCTAATGAGTTGAAAAGATGAGGAGCTTTTGGATATTTTGAATGGACGATATATTGAAATTTCTGTGCAGACTGCTCGTTATTCTTGGTATGATGTGGAAGAACGCGATTTCTTGTTTGAAAGTAGCAGATGGTCGTCTACATGACTAATGAGCTACTGAATCTGGGTCTAGATCAATGAAGACTCACACGATTTTGTGCGATGACGCGACGTCACAAAATTTCGCGCGAACATTTGTTTCTAGGAAATACGTTGTCGCAAGGCATATTTTTACTCGTATATGACGATAGCTAAAATGGATTCAGCGATGAAGTACTTACTAGTAGGTGACAAGACCTATCAGTTGAAAACCTGCTTATTGAGACAATTCTCTAAACAAAATCTTACGCAGAAAGAACAGATTTTACAGACTACTAGCTTTACTACTTAGCCTCACCCGAAATTTAGATTCTGATTTTATAAAAAATAATTTTTTTTTTTAAATAATCACAATCATCTGGATTAGCTAGGCATAATGAACTGGGACACATTTCGTGACCCCAGAGTTTACCGTTTGAAAGTTTTTAAGCGACAGACAAACACACAAGCACTTTCTGCTTTATATATTAAGATCTACAGCTGGACGTTGTGTGGAATGTGCATTTGGTATTTTAATAACAAGATTGAGATGTCTACCTAGGTAGTACACGACGATTTAAAGACGTCTATTTTACATCTGCTTTTGGTCTGAACGTGTTATGACCTTATTTGTACACACTGGGACGTCTTAACGACGGACAAAAATTACATCTTCAAGACATCTGTCTTACGACATATTGCGGAATGGATCTAGAGGTCGAATGATGACATTCTATAAAATATTTCGTGCCAAGACGCAGTTTTTATAAACAATTAAAGTAATGTACCTAAAAGTTGAAATAGTTTACAAGCAAGCGTTTTGGGTGGTTGCGAATAACAGTTACTTCATAAGCGGGAGGCCTAGGCCTAAGTTCGACTCCCGTCAAGGTTACCTTTTTTTTTCCACACGTTCCTCAAAACGTTTCAAATCGTATTTTGAACGCTTTTAATACGTCTGTGTGCTATCTGAGTAAACACAGGACCGCAAATCAGTCCAGAGAATGTTGATATTGTAATCAAGTGTATATGCTTATTACCCAACATAAGTAATGATAAGATTATGATTTATTAATATTTTTCGTTATTCAGATTAGTTGTTTTACAGCAGCATCAAATCTAGCTGCGTGTAGATGTGTATGTAGTGTGAGGTATCGCCAGTTGTCGCTTGGCATTTCAACAAACGTATTTGTTGCTGTCCCCGCGAGGCTGTGCTATAATCGACATATGTACATATATACATACACCAATGCATTTACAAATATCTGCACCTGATACTACATAAACATGTACAATGTCTATACTTCACACTATATACACATCTCATGCAGCTCTAAAAGCAATAATCTGCATAAGAAAAAATCTGTAAATAATGATCCTATTAAATATTAATTATTGTTACACTTAAAATATAATAAAATGTCTACGAGGACATTCTAAAATATTAAAAAAATTAGCTTGGTTCGTTCGAGAAATCTTTAAATAACGCATGCTAATCACTATTCTCTTTTCGCAAAACTAAAATCCTACACGTTATTAAAATCTTTAATAAAGAATTATCTAACCAATCATATTCATCGACGCAGCCATTTCAGCTATCATCATACACGAGTAAAAATATACATTTTATGTATTATATACATATTTATAAATATAAATTTTTCGAAATTTCGCGACGTCGCGTTATCGCGCAAAACCGTGAGACGTGGCGCGATATCGCGGAATTTCGCGCGACGCTCGGGTCGCCCGAAAACGCATCCACTGTAACCACAGCCTAAAGGTGAATTCCCACGGCACGTGACTCGGCGAGTTTCGTGCCATACTCGCCGAACCACGCGCCGTGGGAATGATCAGCCCGGGCTCGCGCGGCTCGTTTTGGGCTCCCCGTTCGTTGTCGGTAAATGTGGCACGAGTCAAAGAAAAGCTAATATGGCTCGGCTGAAACCGCGAGCCTTGCCGCGTCGTTGGAACGCTCGTGGCTCGCCAAACAGACTCGCGGAGCTACGCGCCGTGGGAATTCACCTTTAGGTTGACTTACCGACGACGTAGTTCACTTCGCTCTTCGCATAGTGGGCCGAGAGACCAGCAATGTGAGCACCCAGGGAGTGACCAACTATGGTGAGCTGAGACAGGCTCATTCCTTGAGTTTCAAGGAAGTCGATCATCTTCGAAATGTATTGGCCGATCATAAGCACACGGTTGCTGGCCCAGACGTATGGTCCGTGTGATATTGCGCTCCAATCGACTACGATCACATTGTAATCTCCGTGCTTGAGGTAGGCTGCAAGAAACAGGGATATTGATCGGATGATTGAGAAAGGAAATAAGTGTTGCAAGAGAAGGAGAATGAAATTCTCTTTAAACGATCCAATATAATTCCTTTGTGACTCTTAAACTAGGCAGATTTAGAAGCAAATTTCCATTCAGATACTGTGGAATTAGATTTTCTATTAGCCTCTATAAATGTCGAAGATTCCAATCGAGTTTCTAAGTTCTGAGAAATATTCTCATGCCGTTTCATCTCACGTACCATTGCGGACAGATGTGCAAGCTCTGCTCCTGAAGGAATTTATCCATCCGTGTAAGACGATTTTCGTTGACCTCTTAGGATCGAAATCGCTAGCTTTCAATGTAGCGACGTCGTCCGGCAGCAACGCTTGAGGCTTGAGCCAGTCGATCTTCTTTGTGTACAAATAGAAATGGACGCGGTCGTGTAACTGCTGCATAGTTTCTGCCGCAGTTTCAGGGTGGTCTTGGCTCAGGTCTATTGCCACGGGGTCACCGTTGTCGTCTAACATATGCATTATCTTGAAACTTTTGGCCTGGACTGCATCAGAACCAGCAGTATTTTCCTTCTCTTCAATTTCCCCTGGAAAACGATATTCAAAAAACGAAATCAGTCACTGAGTTTAGTTTCTAATCGTGATGAATATTTTTCTAATACAATCATGCGATTCATATTCACGAAGAGACACATTTTTACTGAGGAAATGTCTAATTACAATTAGCTCAAAGTATGTATTTCGTTTTTAAATTTCACTTTCCATTTGTGACACCTCTTTTTCTTTAGTAAAGTTTACAACATCCGTAAATGAAAGTTAAATTTGTTCGTAATGCTCACGTAACAATTTAGGAAATATGAAAGTCGAATGCACGCAGTGTTCTTAAAGATCTAAAAGTCACAACATTTACCAGCCACACTGCAGACGAACAGCAAGCTAATCAGGATTTGAGTCTTCATGTTTGACTCGCTTGTTGCTGTCGATGCCGGTTGGAGCCTTGGTTATAAAGAAATCGATGGACAGGATTAATCTACAGTTGGCCCACCTAACAAAGAATGGATATTAAAACTGATACTGATATTATTTATTTTAACAGAATAAACCTAATATGTTTAAAATTTTATGCTGTTTCAAAAAAGTGACCAATATTTTCTTATTAACTAAAATATTAAACGAAGATTAACTTAGAAATATATTTTAAATAACATTCTGCACACTACTGTTCCACATTAGAGGTGAAATGTAGCCTACACTTACCTTCTTCAGCATATATGACCAGACAAAAAACGAAACAATTCACTCAACTGTTTGGCTTGTACTGAAAGGAGTGTTCTGCACTATAATGCGCTCTTACGTGTACATATATAGTCTGAAATTAGCGACTGGGGCATCACCCGGCGGGTCATCTCAGGCAGATTTACCTTATCAATGTCGAATGATAAGTTAAAATTTATTTACTGTTCATACATTCTGTACCAAAGTAATGACCGATAACGAAAGAAAAGAGCGGCTTCATTCAGCAATTATTAGCGAACATCAGAGATACTATCCCTCAATTACAATTAATAGTATGTCAATGAAAAGGGTGGCGCCTGTCTCCGAACTGGATAATTATGAATAACATTGATATCATTGTTCCTTTACGAGAACAGGTCAATGGATATTGTTCATAGTTTCCTTTGTTGTTACGGTTACTGGCCTCAGTCTTCGGCAAAAATGATTTAAAATACAAAATAAAATATATTCGTAATAGTAAATCATTTTCATTATTTCAATTATAGAGTTAAAATAAAACTTGTATATTTTCTTATATATATATATAAAACTGCATACAAATAATTATAGAAAAATCCATGCTTCTCAAGTTACCCCCACCAAGAACCTAAAAATTAAGTTTCTGAAGTTTTGTAAATATGTATATACAGGAATATTTCTGGATAACCTCCTTCCATATATATAAACAATTTGTCATATTTTTTGTGAAAAATGAAACCTTTATTATCGCATATGAGGTCTGTTTTAGAATCTTTCATTCATAAAATGGTTTCATTAAGCAATATTTAAATTATTATTTATATACATTTTTAACACCTTCAATTACTTAAGTAAGACACTACATACATACGATTGCATTAAGAATAAAACTCATTAAACCAGAATCATTTCCGTGTGTGAATCATAATAACAACACATACATACATACATATATTACTTATAGTGTTATCTTATTAGACTATTTTGAAAACCACACGATGAATAAGATATTTCGTAAAGATTTAGAAATATATTCGCTAAGAGCTCGGTTAGGCCTACACGTTAAGAGCTCGGCGCTACCCCCACCACTTCTGGATCACCCTGTCCTGCGAAGGCGAGAGACAGATGGAACGAGAGTGAATCAGAGGGATTGAAAGCGAGCGAGAAACGACACGAGATTGACGACGTTGATACTTTTTCTCGCTCCGTCTTTCGGACACCTCATGCTCCGTCCTTTACCTTATGCGAGAGCGAGATAAAGTATCAACGCGTCGTCCATCTCGTACCGTTCCTCGCTCGCTTTCAGTCCCTCTGACTTGCTCTCGTTCTATTTCAGTCTCGCCTTCGGCAAGAAAAAAGTTTGAAATGACAACTCGAAATCGTTTCCCCTGTACGTTACGAGCTCACCGCCGCCGGTCCGAGCCGCGAGCTCTTAGCGAATAAATTTCAATGTTGAAACCACTCCCGTCTACATTCTAAATTTCTTCAACTCAAAGTAAAAAATAACTAAGAATTACTAATAATAATTATTAAAGTAACAATAACTAATAATCTAGAGAGCATTTATCATAAAACTGAAGTGCAAATAAATGATATTCCATATTCCTTTGCTGCATTCCAGTATCTAATAATTATTAAAGTAACAATAACTAATAATCTACAGAGCATTTATCATAAAACTGAAGTGCGAATAAATGATATTCCATATTCCTTTGCTGCGTTCCAGTATCTGTAGTGTCACTTAGTGCCAAGCTTGTGATTCCACTATCACAACAGTAAAACTTTAAGCTGTCATGCCTACCTACAGTAGTGGCCAAAAGATAGAATAAAACACATTATTTTACATGTCAGCATAACACACTTAGGTAATACTAGACTTTATGTGTTATATTGGTATCACTAGCCTATCATAGGAAATCCCCTAATTTATGAGATATACAGAGGATATAATTCTTTCCAATGGAATTATGCTATTTTCGTTACAGTTCAGAGTTTAAGTTTTTGTTTGACCACTACTCTAAGAAACTGGATACTTATCCAATATAGGATCTTTGTATAAGGAACATCGTTTTACTCTGAATGACCTTTTTTGTACCCATCTTGAATCACCCTGTATACGACTATAATGAAGGAATGAGACGAAGAAAGAAAGAAACGAAAGTGGCAGATGCTGAAGTTAGGAAATCACTATTGTAAGTAGGCAGAGAGAAGAATACGTGATAGGGAAAATGGGTGCAGAGCAGAAGAAGATAATCTGGAACTGATGGTGCTCCTCTAGGAGATTATACGTACGTGTGTAGCAGAGAAAAGCTCCTCTTTCAGTTGTGTTCTTACCACTTGGCTTTTAAAAGTTCTCTGAGAGTCCGGGGAAGTGAGTTACAGTACTTAACTACGTCGTCGCGATAATGAACGATCGATCCTTTCTAAAGAAACACGTATGGCTGTCTGCACAGTGTACCTCTGGATAATCCGAGGGGGATGAGGGAATAGAATTCTTAGGTAATTGAAACTTTCGTTTCACTAGTCAGTTGGAAGAAATTTGTACAATTGTAAATACTCTAAAATTACGAAATAATAAAATTGCAATTTTATTTCAATTTGTGTTTTAAAGAAATAGGGCTTTAGAAAAAAACAAATTTAAATAGAAATTATACTTCTGACGGTAGAGTGGACGAATATTTTTTTCGAACAAGGAGAATTGCGAATTACGAGTGAAATAGTTTATTTATATCCGTACATATATGTATGTATGCGAGTCTAGAAATTGACCGTTTTCGAAATAATTTTATTTTATAGAAATAGGTATGTGTAAATATCCTGAATTATTACGTATGTAAAGCTTTCTCATTCGATTTCACTCAGTTGATTTGGTAACAATTGAATATACCGTGGTGGATCTACTAGAGTTACTTAAAACGTTTCGTCTATTCAAGCACTGTCGAATATGATCAGCGACTCAAAGAAAGTGAATCAGATGCCTGTCAAGAAATACGAGTAAACCCATCTAGGACTCTGTATGAAATTCACTAAGAAAGCATGCACTCAAACGAATTACCTCCACTTAATTGTTCGAATTTTCCCGTATAATTTTCACCGGTAATTTGCCATTTTTTCTACCGGTAATTCAATAAATTACATATATAGCGATATAGCGCATGTATGCGTTTATTAATTCCCTCCACTTCTACGTTATCAATGAAAGAAAAACTTAAATTACTAATAAAGACGAAAACCGAAGTATCACATGAAGAACTAATTCTGATTAAAAAAAAAAACTAAAAATCTGAATCAAGTCATAAAAAAAATTGAAGTATTTTCAAGAAAACAAAGTAAGGAGAAAATATATACAAATGGCATATGACTTCCTAATGACTACCCGACCAACAAGTGTAGAATCTGACAGAGTTTTTTCCGCTGCTGAATTATTTTGTGTAAAAATTAGGTCGCATTAGGAATAAAAACTATTTAATCGTGTATATAAGTTAAGATTCTTTTCATTGTTTTCGTGGTGAAGATCCTTAATTAGTAAGTATTGTCAATAGTTGGTTGATATATATATTTTGTTTTACATCATGTTATATTTTATGTTCAGACCAGTTATATTTGCATATATTTTTTATAATGCTCGATTAGATTTAAAAACAGGGTTTCTTTTGTAATATTTACTCTCATATTTTTAATACCATAAAATAATACTGGCAAACGGGTTTAGATTGAAAATTCTACCGAATTACCGGTAACTGAAAAAGTCGGTAAATTTACAATCTCTAGTATAAAAATCTGACTTTCGACCCAAGAAATGCAATTTTCCTGAAAATGTGTATTATCAAACGTATGGTCACTCACAACGGAAGTTCGGCAATCCGAAAATTAAAAACTGTTTAATACTTTGCAGAAATGTAGTTCAGCTGTTAGTTCAGCACATTTGAAATATCCTAAATGCGTTTTATTACAGCGCACATTTCCAGTAATTCCACGGTCAACTGAACTGAAACAATGGAGGTCGTCGACCAAATTGGAAAAGTCACGGCGCGGCGAGGGAGAGGGTACAATGACGTCGGTGGCAATCGAATTATTACGATCAAAGTTCCGCAAATTTATTGCGCTGCAAATTCGGGGGGCGTCGGTGCCTTTTCAGCAGGGCGCATAATTAGCTGAAGACGTGTTAATTGGACGCGGGACGCGTGAACGAGAGAAAGGAAGAGTGCAATGAAATATCGTGGAGGCGTCGATGCGAAATTAATTGGCGACGAGCGAAAAGAAAAGCCCCGGCCGCGCGTTGCATTAATTAAAAGCGAGGACGTTCTATTTCAATTTCAAATGCGCTACCTCGGTTGGGGCTTGTCTGATCATGAAACGATAATACCGCTTCTTCGATTACCTCGCCCGCCAATCCGCATTTACATAATTCGGCCAACTTAATTTCCTTCGACTCAACGGCTGCTGGCGAACGTCTGGCTACGATCCTCCAACGAAGACGAATTATCGTGGTGCTTTTATTATAAAATATAACGTAGGTTGGATTTCAGTCGAGACTCAGTGAAAAGGTGTCGAGTGGATAAGGGATCAACTCCTGCCACTTGTACCATCCTTTCAGTTGCACTCTGTGTAACAACAAACAGGTGTACCTAAGTATATATGCACGCGTCAAATCGGTAAATAGTTATCTCCTTACAAAACTTGGCTTCTGCCACGGCGAGTTCGATTTTATATAAACGTAACCACCGTCGCGTATTTATACGACCACATTTATGCCGGCGCACTTGGTATTTCCGCGGGTTAATTCAGTCATAAATACACGTAGACATCTCTACAGCGATAATCGCAGGGCTGTGTGTGCACGCATACAGAGTATCTATCGCAAGGTGAACCAAGAAATATTCCAGCGGTGGGTAATGTATAAAACGTAATGCCTGGATAGCCTCGTGCTGCTTTATTTCTCCGAGATACATTACTCCGCGAGGAGACTTTGCCATTTTCGCGATTTCTAAATTTTGGTATCAAGACCGATGTAGTATGGCGGGGGCTGATTTATTTCGAAGGGCGTTCCTTGCGGCGCTGAAAAATATGGAGCTAACCAGCTCCAACAGAAATTTAACGAAAACAGACACCATCGACGTTCTGCAGTCTTGTTTCCTGTTTGTTTTAATATTTTCTTCAGTGACGATAGAAGCGAAATTTTATTTGTGTACTTTGTGTTTGTGGCTTTGGTACGGAGAGGCAGGATACGTCTTCATTATCGGAAAAGAAATTTGTAAGTATTATTCTTTCTGTTGCTTACCACTTTAATTCCGTTTTTTATGGGGACCTGTACCAAATTTTATAGGAAGTCTTAGTGACTGGAAATATTTTTGTATGTACTTGTATGGTTTGTTGATTAATTTATAATTTTAATGATAATGGGATTTTTGCTGTTCAATATATCATGTAGTAATATTTCACTTCTTTATTTTCCATACTTAATGTGAATATGAACGTGTACCATTTGAAAGAATTTAAGTTTCTGGTCTTTTAAACATAACTTTACTTCAAACCACATTCCATTCCTCATGTTCTCAAATTACGAACGCTACTTAAACATATGTATAATTGTGCCGGTGATTATGAACGTGGTGTAAGTAAAAAAAAGAAAAAAATTCAGATTTCTCTTATTTTATGTCGCAAAAAAAATGCGAAATATACTTAATTGTGCTGGAAATATGAGAAAAATCAGGAGAAATACTGGTAAAAAATACATAACCAAAAATGGTAAAGTTGTTAGTGGCAGAGTATTTAAAAATAAAAACTGCTTTCGTTCAAGAAAATATTTGAATTTATTATGATCTGAAGATCGAAAAACTACGTTTGAGCACTTTTGGAATTTGGGAGAGATTCAAAGGTTTAAAAACACATTTTCATACAAGTTACTCATAAAATTTTACAACGATAGATAAATTTGGCATTAGAAGAACATATACATTGTGAAACATTTTGTTCAATAATGGAAAAATAATTTAAAACGCCCAAGCGCAACAGTCTAAATATTTCGAAACAAAACATACCTGACTTACACCACTTTCATACTCACCGGCACAATTACGAGGATTCAACAGATTTCGTGTCTTTGTTTAAATTCTTTGTCACACGAATGTGATTATATGGAGCCACAGTAATTCTTTAATGACAGTTCCATTCATTAATCTATAATAAAAATAACCAGTTCCACATAAAAATAATGTCTCACGTGTTTCACAATGCAAATTATTTTCGTATTTAGTATAATACTATAAACTCCTTATTGTTTACAGAATTTAAAGAAATTTAATTAAATATGGAATCGTACATCAGTTTTCAACAGATCTATAACAAACCACAATAAAAACTTCTAAATTGTATTATGATATGCACATTTCCTGAAATACTTATTAAGAACGTCGTACAGTACCTACTAAAATCATAAAAATGACAAATTGTAATTGTATACCACAGAAATTAAAATTAATGATAAATTATAGAAGTGCAGAAATTCAGGTGAAAACTTACACACGCGTGTCACTTTATTCGTTCATTCTGCGTGGACACCCTTTATGCAGGAAGCCAGCCGCGATGCATTTCACGAGACACGAGGATAATCAATGATAGTGGTGAATACAGGCCCATCATGCGTGTCGTTTGAAGCGCATAGGTGACCCGTGGATTCTAATCCGCGTCGTGGACACGCGTATTACCATTCTGAAATGAAACGAAAATTACGAGGGAAAGGCGGGAACGCTTCGGCCTCAATTGGATCGCGGTTTCGATGAACCGAACCGCGATTGCGCTTCCACTAAGTAATAACGTCGTTCTGTTGATTACCGTAATGGTCCATTATACCTCGTAAACAAAACGTGGGTGATTCGAAAGGAAACTTGCGCGTGCTAAAATTTAGCATGTGAAATGGAAAACGTAAGGAGGCAATATTAGTGACACAATATTTTTACATGTTCTGACAAATAACATTTTTTCTCTGCAAGCAATGGAAAAGTGAAAGTGTTAAGAAGGAATATTTCTAAAATTAAGTGTGATAAAATAGTTTCTATGTTAAAGGTTTATTTTTCCACATTGATCTCTGGGAAACGGCCGTAATAATTTTTCATTTTAATGACAACTTATAGTTTTAAATATTGACGATGGTAGGCCACTTATTTACGAGTACAGTGATTATATGCGATCACCAAAAATTCGTTTTGCAGCTTCTTCGTGAATTATTTCATTCGCTTGAGACGGCTAAGTAGAAGCACTCAGTGCTTGGTCAGACGCAACTTATTGTTAGTGGTTCACGCCGTGGAAACGTCAGACTCCCAATTGAGTTACAAAATAAATGTACTACTAATAAATAAGTCACTTTAATATTGAAAACATTTACTATTCAACATAATATTGTAAAAGACCGAATTTTCCAAATACGTATTTCAAATGATACACTCGAATAAATCGCCGGCAAAACTCAGCGAATCGCCCTAAAAAAGTTCTTATTGATTTTCTCATGACTCTATTTCAGAAAAATTAAATTACAGCGTAGGATAAACACGAAATCAATGTTGGCGACTAATAGCGTTTTCCACTGAAATGCGTAACCACAGATCTGTTTTGAAGTCCAACTGAACTTGGAACTTTCTAACCGAACTTCTGCGACCGTGAACTTGTACCTTTTGGAAACTCTCGTAAGACCAGTTTAATGGTTTGTTTGTATTGTATTAGTAACAAATTAATAGAGCATTCAGTAACACTAGTAGTTAGGGATTCATTCACGCATTAAGTAATTACAGTTTTTATGCCTGATTTCGAAAAGTGTGAAGGATCTGACATACTATTCTGGAAACCACTCAATATATGGAATTTAGAATATAATTCTTTCTAATGCAACTATCTTATTTTTGTTGCTTTTCACAATATCAATTTTCTGTTACCAACTACTATATATGTGTAAAATTTATGGCAACTAATTTCAAAAATCGCGTTTAAAAGAAAAACGTGTTCAAAATTCACCTAATGATAAATGTATTGCATTTGCCATTAATATATTATTCCTGCATTGGTTTCTCTTTTTCGATTCCTTAGAAATTTTCATCATCTATAGTGGTGTTTATCACACATCTGCTTTACATTAAGAGTAGCTATATTAGATTGATGATTTCTTATATTAAATTTTGTACATCGGGATTTATACATAGTTGGCGTGTAACTTGTAGTTTTATTTATTACATTGTTTGAGATAAATGAATATGTGTCTACATGCTTGCGTGTTTGGGTTACTGTTCTCTATTTGTAGGAGTAGTTGAAATTTAAGTTTACCTCGCTTGTTAATTAAGTACTTCCTTTGACTGCACAACTCTATATTATAATACTTGTATGCACACGTAGTTTTGTAAAACATCGAATCACTGTACTCCTTTGTCTCGTCGATTGCAAACACAAAATTTGTCAAACACTTTCACAAAATATTAACACTTCGAGTGGCGTCGGCGTGTTTTCGCGCCGAGGAACTTGCACCCCGTGCTTGGCTTTGACACTTTCACGTCGATATTTTCTGGAAAGTATCAAAAGTATTTTCTGCAAGTCCGCGAAAGTTCACTTTGAAAACAAACCATCGATGTTGTCTTCGTACCAAACTTTCCCAACAGAAGCGATCGCTGGGAAAAGTTTGAAAAATTGGAGGGCGCACTTTCCGAAACCTTGCGCCACTCAAAATGAGAATACCCCCGTTAAAAAATGCGCCTTAAGAAAATGTATTCAAAAAGAATTGATCTTTTTCTACCTTCAAAATGAGAATACTCCCGTTAAAAATTCACAAAACTGCCTAAATACTATGTAACACTAGCAATTAAGGATACTTGTTCACGTTAAGACACTTTTCGTTTCTGATCCGAAAAGTTGCCAGGGATCGACATCTTTCCTATCGCCTCTCAAGATCTTGTGTACTCAGTGCACTCGCCAGCAAACTTCCAAAGTCCTCGTACAACAACGCTGGAAAATAGGTCGAACCAGGTCGTTAAAGAACATCATTACCGCAACTCGGGAAGAACAGTTAATTCAGTCGAAAACAGTGGCCATTCTTCGATGGGAAACTAATATCCAGCATTATCGAGCGGCCTGCCCAAGTCACCGCGTTATTTACTTTACTTTCGCGGAGAGGCTGATTACTTTTCCGATATTTATTTCAGCTGTTGTCCATTAATCACGGGCGAGAGTTCCCGTCGCTGGCCAGCGCTTTTCGTTCGATTCGTGCCACTGCATTGATACGCAAATATCATGCTCGCGAGACACGTATGCAAATTACCATTTCCTTCTCCACCACCGTCACATTTCTGTTTGTTTCGCGTAGTCAACGCTGGAAGAGCCTGTGTTCGTTATCATTTACTCCGTTTCTTCGTTTCCCTCGTTTTCTGCCTTGGGTGCATCGCTGTTTGAATAGCCGGGATACACTGGCTTAGGGAAATTGAACGTGAAACTGATTCAGTATACATACTTTAATACTTGTGCTTCTGTTTTTAATGGAAGAACGTATGTTTCCTTTGTGGGATCCTGAGATCTTCGCTATTTCCTTGTCTACATTAAGAAACTCAGTTTTGTGTATACTGGATAATTAATTTGCAATATTTTTACTAGTATTCTTATATCTGTTCATCTCTTTCTCTTGTTTCCTTTGGTACTTGTTATCTGAATTTTAATTTTAATTTTCCCTTATTTGTCCGTTCTGTATTCGTGTCTTTTCATATTATTATAGTGTGCCAAAGGGTTATTACGCTGTAATAAATAAATAAATAAAAGAATAACATGGAGGTTGTATTTATTAAAAATAATAAATGAGAGCTGTTACAAAATGTGACGTTTTTTCATATTCATGTGCTGGAAATACTGTATAATTTATGGTTAAATTCGAGTTGCTTCATATTTTAGAAGCAAAATGACAATAATACGAAATGACTTATCGCATATTTTGAGGAAGCATTTCGTGTGATATAATTCAGTAGAAATGCCCGGTAGATTTTTAACAGATTTGTGCGCATTCAGGGCGAAACGTAAAACATTATTGATAGCTGAGAAAACATTAATAGAAGTGCAGAGAGTTGATACATAAAATGTATCGTATAACGTAGGTGTTACATCAGAGTGAACTCCATATATCTCAAATAATGAAAACGAAATTCAATATGCATAGGTATCTGTTTCACTAGAAGCCTTCGTCCAAGTACAAGTTCATTTTACTTATGGAAATTAACTGTGCCCAATCTATTCTAGTATTCTTGCTCCTCCGAGTTCAAATCTCTCGATTACTTCTCACGAGAATAGATCATAGACTTAGAATGCAAAATATTATAAGGCAAGTTGTGAATTTTTCAAACTGCAATCAAGAGTTGGGCATTAGCTAAATAAAAAAGTATTTAAATAACTGAGCAAATAAAGTTAGCCCGGGTTAACTTTATTCGACAAACGACGAATAATATTTTTAAAATAAATCAAAATAAATGTTTTACCCATCTCTAACTGTAATGTAGGGGAGAGTAGGGTAAATGGAACGCTTAACTTTGGAGGGTGATAACATAAAATCGGAAGGAAAGGAAGACACGGGACTTCAACAGGAGTCAAGTGGACAGTAGACTATCAGAAAATCAAAGAGTTTGTTAAGAAAAATATTTGGCAACAAAGAAAAATGAGATTTACCGGAGGTATTGAAATCTTCGCCTCGCTCAAGTGGTAGGGTAAAGCGCAACACCCACTTGAAGACCATGCAATCGTAGAAAATCTTTATTTTTATGATTTAAATAGTATTCATTTATGTAAAAAAACTATAAATATGTGTTTTAGGTATAACAATTACAAAAAAATATAACAAAAATATATTTTATACACATAAGGAAAAATATTTTACCAAATAACATAAAAATTACTGAAAATAATCAAATACACGTGGATTTTTACATGAATAATGAATATCAACACGTGTATGGAGAATTTTTTAGTGCATTTTAAATAAAATTGTTTAACTTAAATCACTTTTTTTGTATATTTTTTTATTATTTACTTTTTAGTGTCTAAGTTTTGATTTGTGGTTACATGCTGATTTCATGTCGATTGAATTGATTTGATTTGTGGCTACAAGCTGATTTCAAGTGGTGTGGATTTATGATTAAGGTTATATTTATTGATGAGTGGGTAATTTGATGTTCCGTTTTACCCAACCGTTCCACTTTACCCTACTCTCCCCTACTCATTACGATATTCAACTTTTTCTCTTGTCAATTTCTTGTCCCATCGCGCAGAAGGGAGTTTCAGTTTGGCCCAGTTTGTAAAAAAACCCGGTACAGAAAAGACATCACGAATTCGTTCACACGTTTATCCAACAAGAACATAACGATTTGATCACGAATTTGTTCAAACATGCACTCGACAGATATAGGCAACCGATCACGAATTATATAGCTCTCACGTATGTTTCAACCTCTTTTTCTCCCCCTTCGACGAGGGGCGAACGAATGCACCCGTTCGCTCGCTCCCCCCGAAACGCCCTCCTCCGCTTAACGAATCCGTTTCCGCGCCATTTGTTTCGCGCCCTGTTTACTTTTTCCGCGCGTCGACGGTGGGAACGATTTTCATAAGGCATTGTTGATTCGGCAGAATCGCGTAGACGCTGTTCAATGCACACGTTCGTCCAATATTTGCGAAAAGTATGTCGCAACGCGCGCGCGAACGCCAAGCCGTGACTGTCGCTCCACCCGTGTAAATACGAGAGGGAACGTGTTTATCGCCCACCCGGGCGTTATAATATTTAATTTGTTGTTACGAAGTTTGTACTGCGACCGATTGGTTACAATACGCGCGCGTGGATGCGAATCGACAGTTTCGTCGAACGAAAGTTACGCACGCGGAATTGTCATTCCAGAGGGTGGCACGCGAATGTATTACTGGGGTGGCCTTTATTCTTCAATATCCGATTTCTTTCGCTCTCACCCCGTAGCAGTAACGCACTCAGGATTTAATCTTAAATTGATTAAAATTTATTAGATTATTATACAAATTTGTTTAAAGGATAAAATCGAGACTTTGTAAATTCTTTTTACAAAGCTCTTCAAGTACTTCAGTCGTGGTTACATTAATCTCCTGTTTCCTTTTTCTTTAGGAGGGTGCCAGCGCCCCCTTACCCCCCTCTGGGTGCATCACTGCCCCCTAGTATGGGGCACTTTATAAGAAAATAATCACTGAAAGAGTTTATTGCAATCGGACAAAAGGAAAAGGTGCTGACCAGGCCTTGAAATTTAGAATTCATTAGTTTTTGCATTTAAAGAAGTTCTCAAAAAGTTATAGAGGTGGCGTATTAACTATGTCGCAGTATTAACTAGCGTACAAATTAGCGGCTAATACGAAATATAACGATCTTTATGAATTTTTTTCAAAGACGTGTTTCAATGGATCTTTTTGGAACTTTTAGGATATTTAATTGAACATCTAAGGAAGTCGTGAATATTTTGTTTTCTGTAAAATAATTCGTTTATTGTAAACTGTGGAGGTATTTCTCTGCGCCCTCGGCGTCAAAGTAGTGACTCGGCGTGTGACGATTAAAAGTATGAAAAAGGGTGTCGACACGTTTAGCGGGAAAATTTCCTCCCACAACGTCAATTTCGGATACAAAAGATCGCATTCACGGCTGGCGTATTTTCAGCCACATAGGGCTTTATTTGCGTTTCATGTTTCGCTAATTCGAAATACCTGTATTACTTTTTATCTCGCGGCGTGATATACACGAATTTAAAACGAACATATAAAGCCAGAATGCCAAAATATGGAATTCCGGAATTCTATGGGAATTTAAAGCTTAGCAATTAAACTTTATTTTTTAGTCCTTAAATACTCCTACATGTGCAGAATGAAAACAAAGTTGTATTATATTTATGAAACTTTTAAGGATTTCGTGCTGTATTATTGTGATCAAAAGTCCCCTAATAAAAATTCCGTCATGTGTTATTTAACAAATTCACGTTATTACAAATAAAATTTTAACTGAAAAGACATTGAAAAAATGGGCATCCATTCGTGATATGAATTAAATTGCCAAACTGTCTTTATAAAAATAATTTGTACAATAACTAATTTAGAGAACTAATGTAAGTTTTTATTTTCAAATACCTAGAATGAGGAAGTTAAACTATGGAAGGCAGTAGTCGAAAGAATAAACAGGCTTGATAAAAATAGCAATTTCAATTTTGAAATAATTGGTTTCATCGAACTGCAAGCAACACATGAACGTCTCAGAATCCAAACCGACGCAACTCTGCAAAATAAGAAGTAAAGAAGATTCATAAGTTAAGCACTGAGTAAGTTCATGTACCAAAATCAAGGAATGTACAGAAAATGTAGTTAATGAGTTTCTAAGAGGCTCATTCATATACTATATACATATTCATATCATATCTAAAGTTAGGTTAGGCATATCTTTAGGCTTAGATGAGGTATATCTAGGCTGAGGTTAGGTTGTAACACAATTTTGAGGTTAGGATGTAAAACAGTCTTGCGACTGAACCTCGCCTTTGCGATAGTTTTGCTCATCTCTTTTTTTATTTTCCTTATTTTTCGTTCACTGTGCAATAACGACGCTTAATAATAAAAATAATTTCTATTTTACTGAATAACAGCAAGATTTATAAATTCTCTTCTCATCATCCTACGTGCCGAAACCTGCGCGAGAATTTCTTCTTAAAATCTCCAATCAACATTGCAGTCTCCCAAACGATGCCATGAAAGAAGCTTCCGAAGATTTGCACGCGATTTCAAGCTGATTATCCAACCTCAAGGGGTCCTAGTTGCGAGCAAATTAAAAGGGAGAATTACGGGTTGCTCTCACTGTAGGGAAAGTTTAATGGCGGAACGATAAAAACGAATGAGTGTGCCATCAACCTATTTACAGGGAGAAACACCTTGCCCTGTGTCCCTCCCTTCGAGCCAGGCTCCCCATTAGAGAATTGGAAACGCGTAAAACCACGCAGCGAATGTGGTTTCCAGCGGCGCTGTAAGAAAAAGCTTCTCCCCTTTGCCCTGCTTAGCAAAATTAGGCTCCCAGCTGCAAAACATCCCGCGGAAGATAGGTATTCCGACCGTGGGGATAGTAAACCCTGGAAAGATTTCACGTCCAGGCTGTCTGTTGCAGTCTTAAGCCACTCTGGAGGCGAGCCTCCTTGCTTTCTGGTTAGAGAAGAATGGCTGCAAGAGGCAAGCATGGGAGGAAGAAAAAACTCTGTTCCCGGTGTCTGTGGGGGCGCGCGTTGCTTTCCTCGTCTCGCGAGGACACCGAATGTCCTCGTGAAAAATGCACGGGACATACTTATTTTCTTTGATTTTCGTCGGGCACGCCGCGGCACCCGGCCAGCGAAGAATAAAAATGAAGACAATAACAAAGGGCTTAAGGAATCGCGTCTCAAAGGAAATCATGCCGTCTCGCAGGATGATGCTTCTGCGTATCTGACCTGAGTGCTTTTTCTCCTGCCCGCGGAGAACATTAACGCTGGGGAAATTAGGAATGGTTCTTTGAAACCGAACTGCCAAAGGGTGGGGATTATCTTGCTGTTTCAGGAATGCGGCGTTAGCGACGGGTTGTGTAGGTAGATAGCATCATCACTTCATTTGTTGATGATCGTGGTAATCTTCTGGTGCGAGAACCACGAGGACCTGTGTGCCTGGGAATGGCTTTATTCGCTGACGGCATTATGAACCGGGGCTTTTTATTATTTCACCAAGGAACAGAACAAATCGGCACTCGCCGAGTCGATTTTGATCGTGCGCAATCGTCCTTTAAAGGTAATAAGCAGTCGTTCCTGTCTAAAATGAAACATTTCTGTTCCAATTAATTACAAAGAAACAAATTGAGACTTGTTCTTTGGCACGGAGTTTATTAACATCATAAACTTTAAAAATTATGTTTGTTTAGTAAAAAATATGGATTATATATGATGCTACAGATTGGTTATTAAAGAGGCTTTTTGTAAAAGTTTCTTTTGTTTTGCAGTGATAACTCAAAAACGAAGGTTCCAATGGATTCAAATCAAATTCGAGCATGTTCACAAAGTGTGAAATTTCGAACCGGACCTAAATTGAAGTTGATGAAAACTCTTAGATATTCTTTATGAAATGAAACTAAAACCCCATTGATGAGGTTTTACCCTCCTCCAATCCCCAAAAGATGAGGTCTTAGTTTCTGTTAATGTACACTTGCAGCTAATATTGCATTCCACAGTTCGTCACGATTTTCAAACTCATGGGAGCAAACAGTTTTGCTCCCCAGAAAAAAGAGGTCTAATGGTGACGTATCTGGCAATCTAGGTTACCTAGAAATCTAGGAAATTCAAGTGCCATTGTAGAGAACATGGAATAGTTTACTGTACGTTTACTTTAGAGGAGGGATTACAGTAAATCCTGATTTTAGTTTAAAAGAAGCCACAAGTGAAATGTGAGAACGGGCAGAATGAAATGTAGGTCGAGTAGAGATTATCCTCGTGATCGAGTATTTTCCTTGTGTAACGTGATTGAGTTAAATTCATTGTAGGAGCGGCAACCCTGTTTGCGCTTGATAGCAATGCAGTTGCTGGTAATTGGAACAGTTAAAACAGACTCACAATGAATTGATTCTGAATGATCGGCTTGTGTATAAAGTCTGGAAGGTAATTGAATTCTAATGAAAACGTTTAACGCAACAAATCGGGAAAATTGTATGGTGGGTACGCGGTTTCCAAAAGAAGATTCTTCTACGCTCTTGATTAAAAACAAATCGTCCAGTAATGGAATACATTGATTGAAACAGAAATGGCAATGTGAAAAAATTATCAAAAATCTGTCGATGTGTATCAGTAAAAAAATTTATTCGTCGAAACATGAAGCGCAAATTGAGAATTTGTCTTGTGAGAAATAAATTGATAGAAGATATACGGGCTATCCCAAAATTATGGGATAAGCAGGTATGTGGAAATACCCGATGCTAAAAGGAATCGAGGAATCTCTTAGCATTTTGTAATATGAGGATTAATTTTCAAAACATATACGATTTAATGGCGATTTTATCTGGTTAAAAAAAAACGATTTTTATATGCTTATTTAATTACATTTAGTATGAAGAAGATTCGGAAAAGTTTTACCGGAAAGTTCTGAAAATTCACGAAGTTAGAGTTAAAATTGTAAGAACATGCACGACAAATACATTTGTCGTGTAAAACTTTAAACGCATTTTTCTCAAAACACACTTTTTGGAGACTTTCTGCACGATAACTCTGTCAATTTTCAATATTTCTTCACGAAATTTGGTGAACATACAACTGCTAACATTAACTTTGGAATTTCGAGCCATTCTTTGTTTTTTTAATTCTTCTTGATTTATTTACTCATAAAAGAACAAATTTATATATTTAACGTCACTTTCTCTTTAAAAGTGGCTAATTTGGTTAATTTTTCAAAATTTAAAAATCGGCCTCCATCATGTCGTAGCCAATACGATAAAATTTAATTAAATTCTATCCATTTTCCAAATATGGGAACCTGAATCATGCAGACAGTCCAGCTATCTTTGCACTGCATGTAAAGACGGAAATTAATTTATCCGCCATATTTGCCTATATATACCATCAACCCTTTTTTTATATAATCTACAATGTATCCTCCTTCGGATAAAAAAAATCAAATTAATTCAGCTGGTACTTTTTCTTGAATAAATTCTTGAAAAAGTCCTTTTTTCACGGTGACAAAGGTGCCTATGTATCCCCTTAATTAAACTGTGTTAAGTTATTAGATGAAATCCAGATTATCGACTCAAATAATTCTAGAATACATAGAAAATGTAAAGTAAATTAGTAGAATTCATATATATATAATTCAGAGTTTACAGAAATAGGTGGTGATTACTTTGTTAAATAAAATTATACTTCAAGAAAGTTCAGATTACATGAAATTTCTATTCTAAATCCGCCCAAACTTTTACTTCAACTTTACAATTTTTCTCGTTCTTGTTTTCTTAGATATATTCATGTGTTCTTATCTTCTTGTTATTATTCTTAATGTCTACGCTTGCAATAAAGAATTATTACTATTATCATTATAAAATAGTGACTTTTCATGGCCTCTTGTCTGAAACTGCCCTTCATCCGCCCTATCTCCGAAAACAGGCGAAACGCGCCCCTCCCAAACCGAGGTCCGCTATCTCCAGAGCGTTCTAAACTGTAGCCAGAAAGTGCAGATTTACGGTAGCCCGAATGACTTGGCGAAATTCGCGGGGTTTCAATTTTATTCGCCCGACCTGTTAAACCGTGGAATTCCGCGAAAGGAAACGAAGGCTCGCCGGTAATTGCGCCGCGTTCGGCTGAGTTTCGCCTTCTTACGAACCATTTAATGTCATTCGCCGGGGGTGGAAAAGTTTAGTTCCGGCGTCTTTCGCGGAGGACGTCGGCCACAATTTCGGCCAGGCAAAAGTTCGGGGCCGAAATTATCAGGGAACTGTTTCTCTGCCGACCATCTTCCGCGGCTGGTGGAAAATTATCGCGGTTTTTACGGGCCTACGAACTTGTCGCGTTTCACCCTCTCTCCCCATTAGGAGCAATGCGAATTTGTCGAAAGAGAGCGGTTCTAATGCCACATACACAATTTGCGACACTATCATAATTACAGGGCAAGAACAATTAAAGGCACAACTTCGAACCTAATATTGTGCAAAAAATTTCAAGCGCCCCGCCCATTGCGTTTGGTGGAGAGAAATCGGTCACCCGAATCTCGCGCGCTCCATAAAAATCAACCCTCACGTGCAGCATAATCAGAAGTAGGTATTTCTCATCCGGGCTCCGGGGCGAAATAAAACTCGCAAACGGCCCGACATCAAATCCTGTTAACGACGTCCCGGAAAAGAGGCCAGTACATCGTGACAGTAATCCGAAGTACGCTTCCTGACATCATTTAATGACCACGAAGTGGCCGGTTAAACTCTTTGCCGGGCGATCTTACCTCGATCTTGAGGGGCGATTAGGGGGATGAATCGTGGCTCGAACGAGGAGGGCCGCGCGAAGTATCGCCGGAATTGCGCGTGGCGATCGAAGCGCCAAAGGGTTCGCTCCGTCGCGGAATTCCCGACCGTTCCCAAGTTCGGAACGAGGCCGCGGCGGTTGCGTTGAAAACCCCTGTAATCGTCTGACGCGGCGACCTGCTCGTAATTAACGCGCGCGGCCCGATCCACAGAAAAATGCCAGGATTATCCGGCTTGTTGCTTCCGCGTAAATTCGTAAATTCCGGTAAATTCCGCTCGCGGGCCGTCGCCGCGAGCCTGCCGCAGGAATTTCGGTATCGTTCGTGTATGGATAAACCGACTAGTCGATTTATGAAAGCAAAATGAGACCCACTGACGGGGGATCGCGGGTGATGGCGTCCTGCAGTTGACATTTCCTGGCATTGCTTCCTGAAGCGTGGTTAATTATTTGCTTGGTTGTCTGAAGTTTTTTCTTATTTTTTTTTTAAATGCCCCTACTTCTTTTTGAATGGTTAATATAATAGCACACACAATTTATTGTAGGGATGCTGTATCAAGGCTCGACATTAGGATCATATGACCACGGGCAGTGGCGCACTCGTGGCGGGATTTAATTTTGGGGAAGACGAGTTGGACGGATAAAAACATTTTTAATACAAATTCAATAAGGGGTCGTCTTTAAATTACGTAAGGATTTTTGGGGAGGGGGCGCGAATTTCTTACGTTTTCTACAAGGGGGGAGTCAGGTAGTGTGTTATGTAATATTTTTTAACCTAATTTTCAATAAATACAAATTCTATCATTATTGATCCAAAAAAGTTGGTTTTAGTTTAAATTTCCCGAAACCGAGTTAAATTAATTATATAAACCTTTAAAAGATTTTTAATAACTGAAAAAATTCAATGTAAAAGATATTACGTAAGAGGGGGGGAGGGGGGGGTTGCAATATCAAATGTGGGAGGGAGGGGATAAGAAATCGCCAAAATTACCCTTACGTAATTTAAGGACGGCCCCTAAAATTCATTAGGTGATTCTACAAAATTATTTAAAGTTAAATCTAGGTTTCTTTTCTTTTTACAAAATCCCTTTTTGGGAGGTGCCCCTTGTCCTCCCCTCTGGGGATGCTACTGACCACGTGATGACTGGGCATTAAGGGGTTACACCATTTTGGAGATCCAAAAAGCGAGGCTAATTTTACGATTTTTAACGGGAAAAGTAGACGTTGCAATAATATTCTATGTAATATTTTAATAATATATAGTTTTGACATCACATGGAAAAAAGAATCATTGCAAAATCTTATTTAAGTGAGGACGTAGGTGGCGCTAAAAATAGGCCGTCCAAATACCTGGTTGACAGGATTTTTCCATTATTACTTATCTGAAATTAGAAAACGAAGGATATTTTTGAACTAGCTGCTTGTTGCTATAGCGTGACACAGGGAATTCAAACAATATTGCGATTTTGGGTTCTGACGTGAGTTTGAATGAAAAAGCTGAATAAAAAAACTAAAGGTCCCGCGACATTCTGCGGTCGAGTTATTCTATCAACCAGATCAAAAGGGTGGTTTCGAAAATAACGCGTTTAAAGCTCTTCGTACAGGCTTTCAGTTTATGGGCCATAACTCTGTTATTATAGCGAATTTTTCCATGGGACCTCTTCTACATTAATTTTACTGTCCCAAACTATCATTTCAGGGATTCTTGTTTCGATTTTTTGAAACTGTCAAAAGTGGTGTAGTTTCTTAAACAGTTTTACCTACAGTGTGCTATTGAGAACAATCTAATGTTCACAACTTTTTATAATCGTTTTAAATATCCCTCTATTTAGTGACTTCTCCAAATGTCTGATATAGTTGGAGTGACTGGCGAAATTCAGCACACCTACATTAGTTAATTTTGAAATGTAATCCACTGAGTGGATGGCCCAGAGTATTCATACGGCATATATTCAATATCTTATACCTAACTTAAACCTACCTGTGGGTGTTAATGCAATCACAATAGCGTGAACTGTGAAATGTAATATTTTAGAAAGGCAAAAACAGGGTCTTTTCTAAACTGCATCCACATTTTCTGCAAAAATCTATGAATGATATGAGCCACATTTTCTAAAAACTTATGTTTATGCTTGCTTTAAGGTCTGAAAAATAAAATTAATATTTTCAGAAGAAAGAGGCACAAGTGCAGAAAATTTCGATTTGATTGATTCGTATGAAGACTAATTACACTGTTGTATAATATGTGAGCTTACCTTCAACTACTTTTACTTTGTTTAGTATTCTTATTTATAATTTATGCGAATTAAAGTAAAATGAAAAATTAAACGAAATCGAATTAGAAATATAATGGATATTGGAAACTTTAAACGGCAATATTCCAAAAGTAAAAGCAAGTGCGTCGTATCGTTTTGCCTTATAATCACAGAACCATGATCCGTGTTTCATACAAAACTCTATCTCTAACGTTATCGACACAGATGAATCGTTCGAAGATGAAACTAAACGCGACCCGGTTACCAGTATCTGGCTTATCAATTAGTTACGCATTCTCAAATGCTGCCCTCGACGATGATGAAAAGCCCTCTGCTCAGCACTCGCATGTTTTTACGAGTCAGCAACTTTTTGAAAAGTCGCCATGTCATAGTTTCGCAGGCATCCCTTTAGAACAGTCGTATTCAGATAGAACGCGTCCGTCGTTCTTTGATCAGACATCGATTCCGCAGCAGCCGATCAAAGCCAAAGGTTTTACACGAAAAGGAGCACGGCTCTGGATTACCACGCGCCGTCGAATCCTCAAAAAAGGGGCTACCGATTTCTGCGATTCTATCTACATGCATACGAGCTATCGAACCCAACGTCCACGAAATACAGCTTCGAACGCGATTCATCTGCTGTTTCTAACTAATAAATGGTAACGAGGTAGATGATAAAATCCTTTCTTGTAAAACTTCTGGTACTTTAGAGCGTCATTGAGGGTAATTGAATTTGTAAAAATATATTTAATATAAATTGATTATTTAATGGTTTATTAAAAATATCTTGATGTATTGAATTTGTAAAAATGTATTTAATATGAATTGATTATTTAATTTCTGCCCGCCGCCGCTTCTCTTTACATTAATTTTTCACTAAATGCTATCTATTCTGTACTTTCTTTTGATGTGGCATCCTTTCCCCATATATTTTAATAATAACAACAGAAAATTATGTAGAATGATTACACAATTGAACAGCTTAATAAATTACAAATGTTTAATTAGAAGCATAAATTAGTCGACTTGTTTTTACAGCACTGTGTTACTCTTCCAACTTCCCCTTTTGTTATTATTTTACGTCGCAAGGTTACCAAGCAAAACACTATCGCACGTGACAACTCTCACTCACTTAAATTTACAAATTAATAAATCAGCATGTAACGTATTATGATATTTGCAAAATGTTTACAATTTCCCTGCATTCGGCCAGTACTGAAATTCATCCGCCTCGGATAAATCACATTTTGCTTTCTTCCTACAATAATAAATGTGGATGGATGCATCATGCATAAATAAATTAACACGGAGGATAATTTGTCACACGTGTTTTATTATCAGAATTTAATCTGTCGTAATGTTCACCACCACTTTATAAATAAACATATGAAAACAGTGTATTACTGCGTGCTATATTTATGAACTAGCAAGAGATCGTTTACTTATTTTTGTCTACTAAATAATGATAGGCAATACGGCACAGTATATTGTACAAATAAAGCAGATAATTTCTATAGTAAAATATTGGCTTATTAAGTTCCATCTGTATATCACTATACAGTATAATTTTATTCTTTCTTTTACAATTAATTTTTACGAATGTAATAAGGTTTAAATGACTTTATTTTTCTAACGTAGTCATGTAAAGGGTCCTTTCGTAAATATAAAAGAAAAATTACAAACAGTGTGTCAGTATACATGATATAATTTTAAATAAATATTTTTGATTCACGCAGCTTTCACTCGAAATAATGTATACATTGAAAGAAAAATTTTGCAAGACGTGGGAAAGTATATTTGATCCCTAAAACCAGTGTGCAAGGTGGAAGCAATCGGTAAGGGAAGAGAGTCTGTCTATGGTCAGACACATTTCGTGTAGCATTAGATAAACCTGTTTTAATAATTGTAGATATGGGCATTATTCTACAAACTATTCCAAGTAAAAGTACTACAAATTGATAAGTACTTTAGAAGGATGTAGGAATTTCACTTAAGTCTGCTAACCTGCACCTTTATTCATCCTTTTAGAAGAAGCATAAAGTCTTCTTATCTTTGGAAGACGAAAAGCCTTCTCGTACCATGAACTTTCTAAGAAAATTATGAATTACGACGAACTCTTCTGTAACTGTGTTAGCAAAACACCTTATACACGCCGTGGGTGCAGAAACTTTTGCCTCGGTTACTATAGCACTTTAGCTTATTATGAGTAAGTCAATAAAACTTAAAAGTACAGACAACCAGAAAGGCCAAAAGTCATTTCTTAATCAGAAACAATAGCAAAATGATACTAAAAATTAGGAAGTTTGTTATCTGCTTTCTGAAAATAAGAATAGGTCTCAGCAAAATAATAGTAGTATTTGTATATATTCTTGTTTCAATAATAATTCTTCGACTTCCTACCATTTATAGGTATTTTTTATTTATAAATATTTGTTCATTTCACTTTTTCCACAATTTGTAGTTATTTCTCTTATAAATTTAAGAAAATTTAAATTGTAAAGTCCAGAGGCCATGTTGCTTTGTCTATTTCCTCAATTTTAAATCTAGTAGATGCCATAGGTTTTTTGTAATGATTCTGATATTGCAACAAGCCACATTTTCACAGAACTTAGTGGAAGCATTTTGAAAAAGATCGTTTTTCCATACCTTACAATTGCATATGTAGGGACGTGACTTAATACAATATAAAATCTAGAAGCATAATAGAAGTTCAGTAGTAACAATTTTACTACTTACATTTCACAACTTTCAGTATTGAATTTTCTGAGTGCAATTTGATCTATCAAGTTACCTGGTATTGAATTGTCAATTGGAGAATCATAACTGACTTGTAAATTGTAAACAATGTTTCATTTCGTATTGAGACAATGAGAATACAGTTGGCGAATACTTTGCCAGCAATATTAAATAGTCTGAAGGATATATGCTTGACAAGTTATTATTTCCAAGTCCATTGTGTCCTACAGGTACATTCCTCGATCACTGTGTGTAAAATACTCTTCTTATCAAATCCAGTATTTTGAACATACTTTGCGTTCAACGCATTACTTTTAATCGTGTTAAGTCCATTTCATACGAAGCATTTTTGTGACACATTTGGCACTTCAAATATATTTCCTCGATGGAGATAGCAAACATAAAACATATGTGAACACCGAAATATTTATCAAGAGTAGGGTTTATACAAAACCCGACTTTAAAAAAAAAGGTTTTCGAATTCCACTATTCCCCAAAAACCGGTTAAACCGGTTTCCGAATTTTCACACAAAAATGTAATTAAAATGGAAAATAAATATATGAACTTATCTTAAAAATTTTCATTTTTTTTTAACATTTGTGGAATTACAAAAATATAACCAAATAAAATATACTCTATCTATACAAAACCAAATAAATAAATAAAATTAAAATAACTAAAATCCGTACAGAATATAAATTATAAATCTTTATTTCATTTAGTACCTTTCTTCCGAAAATATGAACTCATGAAGATTAGTTTTACAGTAAACTGTTACTTACTAACGCCTTTTTTTAATTTAAAAACCGGTTTGCGAATTTTATAAATTTATAAAAAAAAACTGTTTTTAAAAATCAGTTACAAAAGTGATTCCGGTTTCTGAAATGGTACCGATATCCTCCGTAAGTACATCCTCCATATATGCAACAATCAATTTTAAACAATAGGTTGAACGTAAACGTGGGACTCGGTGCTTAAAATATTGTAACGTTGAAGGGTTACTATTTCAATCTACGTGAAACTTACCAGGGTGGAAGGAGTTTATTTACAAAGAGTACGCGTTAGGAAGAAGCTGGTACTGTGTACCTTTATACTTTAGACTGACTGCCTAGGATGTCCTACATACGTGTTTTATATATTTCTCTATAGGGTGTTAACCTTCTGCAGTGTTGGATTTCTAACTTAAACGTTATTGGGCGCGATGAGCTCGCTAGATCTTTGGCAGAGAGGTGGAAACGCGCCTTGGAAATTTATGATATTCCCAAGGGTATTTTGCAGAAACTGCAAAAATGTTTTTACCCTTGATGCTCAATTACTACAAGCTAATTTCTTTATGCTCGGTACGCCGTAAAGCGTGTTCCGCTACAACTTACACAAATTAATATTATTGTATTACTGTAAAGTTGACGTGATTTTTTAGTGATATACAGGGGGGCATTTAAAATACATGGGCATGGACTGTTTGCAGAAGTTATAGCCAAACCGATGACTCGGACTTCCTGCACTCCCCTCGTTGCTTGGACGCAAATCGATGCCAAGTCGAATCCCTCCATTTCCTCGTATCACATCGGCACGTCCCGCAGCCTCGACGCGCAGCCAGCCGTTTAGAAACGCTTTATTTCCGGTGCTTTCCTCCACACCGTCAGTTGACCTTCAACAGGAAGCTCCTGATCCTGCTCGAATTAATTTAACCGTGAAACGTGACGGCCAGCCAACCAGTCGTGGCTTTGATGCATCCACGGAAATAATGCAGCAGCCGCAGCATCAAAGGGCACGTCCAGGCGCCGATGCGCCACGAGTAATGAAGACGAATCGGCCCCGCGTCGCGCCGCTTCTCGACGCGTCCGCTCGCGAACCGTTTGTCCTCCAGCGAGCTATGCTCCTTGGTAAATCGCGACTAATTAAAGAGAGAAGAAGAGCAAGACACGGGCCCTACTTAGGTGGTGAAATTCGGCAAAGGATGGGCACGTTGTGGTTATTATGGGCGAGCGTAATTCTTTCTCGCGCAATATTTTAGAGTCTTGAAAAAGAAATAGACTCGTGGAGCTTGTAGTGTGAGTGTAAAAGCGGATTCGCTCATATCAATTGCGTGACGGTTCAACAGAGATGGAGAAAATTATATTCGAGTGACGAATAATGAATGAACTTCTATTCGCCACAAATGGATAAGCTTTTAGTTGAATTAAACATTATCCGATTATAAAGCTTGATTTTTTTAAATTATTATTCTAATCGGATTTTATTATTCATTCCTTGTATAAATAAATCGTACGAACACACTTTTACAAAACGAAGAGGAAATCAAAAATCAAATCTATGATGTGACCGGTACCATTATTTAAATAATTCTGTAAAAGATAGTTGAATAAATAGCGTTAAATTATTCGAAGAAATGGATAGAATAATATGTTACAAATAACGAATAATTATTGCAGGAAGTGCAGGAAAGTGAATATCGCTAAAAATCGGACTTATCCACTTTTTGAAATTATTGATTCAATTTAAGTTGCAGGTTGTTCCTTGCGAAACCCAAGAACAAAGGCTTGGTCCAAGGCTATCTATCTCCTTTGAAACGTCGGGAAATTCGTTGGCGTCAACAGCGGAAGCTAATATGCGCACTTGACGTATCGCGCGCAATCTTTCATCGTCAAAAATCAGGATCTCTTCCGGCAGTGCAAATGAGCTGCGGACTCGGTCCGAGTCGAGTAATTACCTCGGGCGAAGTGCATGAATTCATCTTTCCTCTATGCTCGACGATTGCGCTGGGAGCCGTGGAAAGATAAATATTCAACTATGCATAACAACTACCGAGGCGGAGCGGTGCCATCGAACATTTGTACCTGTTCGAGTATTATTTCCCTCTAGATCCCGTCCACGAATTCGGTCGTCGAATTCGAGAACTTTCTAGGGAGTATTGGCTACCCGTGAAAAAACCTAGATGGTTATAAAAAATTATAGATGGGATAACTTCAAAGAACATGAATCGTTTACGAGCATAATTGTTTTTATTGTTGTTGTTGACATAATTTCATAAAAAGGATAATTTCAAAATTTCAATTTCAAAATTTCAAAATTTCTTGCACAAATCTCTCTTATAAATTATTGCCAAATCACTAGCTGTACTTAGATTAAAACTGTGCTGAATACAATTAATGCATCGGTTATCTTAAATAAATAATATCCACTTTTTAAAATAAAGAAACGTCGACGAAATAGGACGAATTCATTGCGTTCTTTTTAATAATAAATGTTTACGGAACCTGATTTCGTGACCAAGAGGTCTGTGCAGTTTTGATTTATTTATCGAACAGACGGGGTTCTTGATTTATCGCGTACAACCCGTTACGCTGCTCGTCTTTTCCGGGACCAGCGAAATAAAATTCCCATGCATTTTCGGCTGGCGTCAAGGATTGCTTTAGCAACTAATTTCACCCCGTCATACACCTTACTTACAGTTGCACATCACGCGCAGTACGATTTACGTCACGTGCTGGGGCTCGTGACGAGCTTGCCAGTGTTCTGTAACCCCCGGTGTCCATCCCTTACGTAGTAATTTCGACCGAAAACATCTACTCTGTACCGTGCGCGGCCACGGTTTCGTAAGCATAAAGGCCGTTCCACGCGGGACGATATTTTAGCTGTAGACATATTAGTGTATTTCAGACATATTCACATATCCCTTATCTCCTACTAGCTTTACTACTTTGGCTCCTACTAGCTTAAAAAAAAAATTATTTTGTTTTGTGAAGATCGTCACATTCATCTGGATTAGCTAGGTATAATGAGCTAGGACACATTTCGTAACCTCAGAGTTTAGCGTTCAAAAGTTTTTAGGCGACAGACAAACACACAAACACTATCTGCTTTACATATTAAGATTATCTTTGTTAACGCTCGGGCGGCGGACGGTTCGAGTGATCACGTAGAAGTCGATGCCTGGGTCAGTTTGAACCCGTATTAAATAACCTACTATAGAGCAGAGATGGGCAAAATTTTTATTTTAATAAAACTTTTGAATAACAAATAAAAGTTAAAAAAAAGTATTTGTTATGTGTCGAATAAAGTTTACCCGGGTCTAAATATTTCTGAACGCGTGGCAGGAAAATATTCAACGTCGAAGAGAGTTAAATTTAAAGTGAAAGTTAAAGTTGAAAATTTTATTCGACGCTGAAGTTGAAGCGCTCTACGCATAAAAATATTAACTTTTTTCGTCAAATAATCTATATTTAAAGTAAGTTTTTATTTAGTTAATGCCCACCTCTGCTATATGTAGAGTAATGATACTGAATATGAGGCATGTGCCTCATACGAGAGCCCAGAGTATTTCCACAAGGAAGTGCTGAAATATTTAGAATTATTAAAGCAAGTGACAACGTCGTCCGTATGAGATTGCCAAGTGTTTATTAATAGTAGCAACCAAGTAGCTTATGAGGACAGGCATACGGGAAAAAATTAATACTATTGGTACTTCTGTTTTTATAAGCATATTTGTAAATTGCTTTTAATTGTGGTGTATTGTGCTGCATTTGTATTTACCGAATTTTTATTAAAAAATAAACGTTGTTCGAAAATAGGTTCGATTGTAGCGACAAATTTCTTCGATTATTATTTTTCTCGAAATACTCAATCGCAATTACACCGAACAATTTAGCAAAAATTCCTCTGCTTGGAGAAATACTGAAAAAGCAAACGCTAACAGTATTATTGATCCACTTTTAGTTAGAGCCTTATTTTGTTTCTGTATTACGGTCCCTCGTTAAATCATATAGCAATTAACAGGGCCACTAATTACTATAATTACTGTGATCCGTAAAGTGCTTACGTTTATATTTTAGTATACACCCGAATTAATTAACGCAGGCCATCCAATTACTCAAAGCCTCACTGCAGACGCTTGCTAAATCTTCATAAAATTTTCACTGAAAGTCCAATACGAACTCAAGAAACAAGAATAATTTTCCCTTTTATGGAATATTACATAATATCACCCGGGTGTTAAAACAGAAACAAGAAACCATTAACTTTTTAAGTTATTAATAAATTTCATAAATTCAGAAAAAAATGCAACGCATTTAAACTTTATTAGTAGTAGATGTAAAGGTCCACATAGTACATAGAATACCAATTTTGAATAATCACGTAGCTCTTTCACCCCTATTAATTGCAATTACTCACAAATAAAACGATATAATAATATACGTCTCAAATTTAAGTACTGAATAAAATATCCCAATAAGAACCGGCTCCTGTCAGATGCGTGCAAAAAACAGAGGCGGATTCGGGGGAGTGCGCAAGAAAGACGAGTGAAGTCGTACGCGCAACGAAGCATAAAGAGATGAAAAGGTTTCTTGTTGGTGCTGTATGAACCGGAGGCAGAAAAGTGTGAACAACTAGTTCCAGAAAAGAAAAGAACGAAATTTTAAACACGCGCGAAAAAGACACGACACACCGGCCTCTTTCCCCATTGGCGAGCGACAGAGTAGGACAGAAAAGATTTGAAGGAATAGTAAAAACAAAAACTGGTCGATGTTGGAGGCATACAAGGCAGATGAACAAAGTTATGGGCGCGTACAAGGAAAGACAAAGGAAAGCAAGAAGGGCAGGCGAATTTGTGCGCACAGTGGAGAAAAAGAAAGAGACGAGTGAAATGTGCTCTTAGGTTTTCTTAACGATGCTACGTATAGGGACGAAAAGTGTCTGAACAATTTATTGAAAAACCTCTATATTCTACCTACAAGCTTCAGTTGTGAATTTTTTTTTCAATTGTTAAGAAAAATCATCGCTAAAATCTATCGCGTCAGTATGGTCTATAATGATCAAAAGATGAAGTATTAAGATAACTCCATAATCTTTCAATCAATTATTCTTTTCTATCTGCAACGGAACAAGAAATATTGTGCCCTTTTATTTATAATACATTTATTTGAGCTTTTTAATGACCTTACTCTGATTTTTTATTCGTAGCTTAAAACATTTATAGTACAACTTGTAATATTTCATTTGAAACTTTATATTAAAATATGTCGACAACGCAAAGACCATTTTTCGCTATTGTCAACTTTACGTCCTAGGCAGCTGCCTAATTTTGCCTATAGGGACGAGCCGCGCCTGACTGTACCTTGCAAAGATAGAGGGAGGCCCGTTCAAGTTGTGTATAAGGCAATATTCATCAGGATACTAACCACTAAATTTGTTCTGGGCCACTAATTACAGAACTGCACTTGTTTAGTCATACTGTGACGCGTCTCGGGGCTTCACAGCACTGATCACGTTCCATGAGTGTTCGGAAAGAGAGAGAGAGACGGGTTTCACTGTGGGGAACCATGCATAACCCCGTTTGCTGTCGTAACTTTTCTGTCGTTTGATTTCTCGAATAAACTCACTTGGAGCTTTGTAAGTCATTAAATGGGTTCTTTATTCTTTGGTCGGAACATCTAATCACAACGACGGTTTAATGCGCGAGGCACAATGCTTAAGACTTCCACAGCGAAAGTAACGCCACTAACGTCACGTGGTCGCCGGCGTCGTACGCAGGGTTCACAGCGATTAAGCGCAGGGAATGGAGGGGGAAACACCTATAGGAGTGGTTGTAATGTGTGCGTAACTGACGCAGGCGCAGTTCATGCACACATTACCACCGCTCCTGTAGGTGTTTCCCTCTCCATTCACTGCGCTTAATCGCTGTGAACCCTGGTCGTACGTTGTCTTTCGTTTATTCGGTAGCGCCAACAGAGGCGCTGGGAACGCGCACTATGGACAACTTGATATAAGAAAAAATGATCTGTACAAAGAGCTCTTGTCTGCAAGATACTTAACCCTACTATGGCCCTCGGGTCTCTTTCGACGCACTCGTGGATTCACGTGTTTAAAAACTCCTTTAATTCCAAAAAAGCCACAAAGAAATTTATCACTAAGTAGTACGTGCGTTCCTCGCCCCTTGACACAATATTAAATATGTAGGTGAAGTGAGGACCGTAGCAGAATTAAAAGCACTGCCAATTTCGGTCTCCACTGTTTTTACAGCACTGTATCAAAACTTCCTGTTATTTTAGATATTTTAGATACATCACGTAAAGTTGATAGTGGAGATATAGTAAAGTCGTAACTTTTGCAATTAAATGATGGCAGTGATTGAGGCAGAAAGATCCCGAGTGGCCTGTCGGATACCATTGTAGAATTCCATGCATCCTGCATCGGGATTAATGAAAACTGAGCGAGAGTTTGCCTCTGTATTGGTTTTACAGCATCGCCATATTCCTGCAGGGCGGGATACACGGTCCACTCTGTACACCTTTGACGAGACAAAATAAGTCACAGGATTTCACAATTTATAGCAGTCGGAAGCGTACGTCGAATAGGTACATCCGTCCGAATCTGTCGCGTACCTCTCTAATGGATACTGGAATCCCTTCTAACCGAAGCTCCATTACTGATAATAGAATATTTAATTACTTTAACGGACCGGTGAAATCGCGTCGGAACTACGTGAGCCACCTACCGAATGCTTTTAATTACCAACGTCAACTAATTATATTTTCGACGGGTGCACCGCCAGCAATGGTCCCGCATTCCTGTCACGGCCATCCCGCCTGGAAACATCGAATTACTCGTATGATGTCCGCCCGACGCGATTCCATAATTGACCGTCTAATCCTAATCGATGGTCTAATTCTCCATCTGTCGTATTGGTTTAAAGGGACGTGTCGCCCTACGAACTGACGGCCTCGCGATTAACATCCCGCGTCTTAATTCCCAGTGCAACTTGACGTTGGCTTTCATCCATGACGTTCACGTTCTCCGTTTGAGTTAAGTGATGAGAAGGTCGTGGAAGAGTTTTCGGAAGTTGTTACTTTACTTTATTTATTTATTACGACGAATAACGTCGGGCTGTTTTCAGGTTGATATTTATTGCAAAGCGTCGAAAGTATTGGAAGTCCCCGAATGGTTACTTTGAAAATAAAGCGAGCTTGGAGATTGCACTGTTCTCAGCCACCTCAGAAACTTTTCACTCGCCTCGCAACCGAGTCTGGGATGGGTCATTAATTACTGACAATTTTAATTTCTATTTTTCCATCAGACCTTCGTGAGAGTATCGCCAATGGATTGGCGAGACTCTTCTGATGAAAATGAGCCCAAACACAACCTCATTCGCAATAGTTTTAATCATGCTAAACATTTTGTGACCGCTGGTACGCGTGATTTCTCAATTTTGAGTTACTATTTTCCGTGAGCTTAAGAAATCAATTGTATTTCCTACTTACAATACTAATTTCCTACTTTGGTGGCATTCAAAAGCGACTCAATAGTTGAAAAATTTCGTCAAAGTGTTAAAGTAAAATTAATTTTCAAAAGTTATAAATGGTTAGAGATTTTTAATAATTAAAAATAGTTGGAATGTGGCCGTGCTTGGACTCATTTTCATTGGAAAAACCTCGTCTATCCATTGATAGTACTCTCGTGATGGGCAGACAGATAATATGAAATGTAAACTTTCATTAGTGTCAGCATTTATTCAAAGCTCGACAGAACACTCCAAGTGTTAACTTCTTTCGCGAGGCGCTTTTGTGGCCCACGATTATTATTGTTTCTTAAATGGTGTAACAAACTGGTATTCTTGGGGATGCAGACCACCATTCTGTGTTTCGTGATTCATTACTGGGCTAAATGTATGTGCACATTTTGCACTCTAATAAGAATCAAAGTAACACAAAGTTCGGAATAAAACTAATTTGAATATTTAGTAACTACATACGTTATACAACCTTCTGAATAAAAAATAGTGGTAAATGTAGAGCTATGAAATATTCCAATTGTTTCGTTCGTTCCTGGTATGGCTTTTCACTTTACTGCGTTTTGTATGGATGAATATGTATTGGCAGTCCCTGTCCATTGAAGAAAGTAAAACTCCATTTTGATATTCGAACTTTATTAAAATTTATAAAATTAATATAACCAATCCTTGCTAATTAATATAACCAATTACTTGCAAAAAGTAGTGAAACTTTTTCCTCCTCCATATTTTTCGTATGCTTATTATTTATAAAAAAAATGCAGGATATCGATAACGTGAACATACCTACTGTATAATTTTTTTCGTGCAAGTGATTGCTGTAAAAGAAAATGAAAGGTTTGAGCAGCATATGTTATTAATGCAATGACTTAAATGAATTTCTTAAAATTTTGATTAAACTTTGAATTTTGAAGGCGGCCTTTAGTTCCTTTCGTGAAAAGTTGCAGTTCTTTTCTATACCATTGGAAATAGGCTACCAGGACGAGAATATAGTAGTAAGCTCACAGTGAAACAGGGTCAGAAATGAAAGAAGTAATTACATAGTATCTTGTACGTACCGAAAATGAGGTTAAGCAACGACACTAAGCTTTCAGAACCTCCCCACAAATCTTGCCTCCAGTATGGACCAAATCATCCTCATTGTCTCCCATGTCTACTCTCTCGTGACCCTGGAAAGTCATATGTCCCGGAGGTCACCCTTAAAATCCAAAAATTACTACCATCTTTTAGTTAAGAAATTGATTAGTCTCCATATTTTGTTATAAAAATTGTTAAAAATTTCTCCTCTTCCATTTTTTTGTTACAAGTCCGACTAACCATTACAAGAACAATGTTTTTATTTTTATTTACTTTTTTATCCGACATGTATGTCACAGAATATAAAAATGGAAATTTTAATATTTTTAAAAAACTTTTGTGAATATTCGATGAAAAAGCATTGCTAACAAATGGGGTCGGGCAAACAATAAAATCTGAAATGTGAAAGGTTATGCCACGTTTCACCAATTCCCAGTTTGATCGATCATCTTCGGCGAAGAAATATACGCCAAAATTAAAAACACTTTTTACCCAATTTAATGCGACAATTGAATAGTCACTTAACATTTGTTGCAATTCAATTTTTTCTGCTCACTTAAGTAAAAACCATGCCTAATATAAATAATCTAAAATTGTCTGTACCTATAAATCTTCTCAAATCTAATTTATATTTCTTTATCCTCAACATATCTTATATGATTGCACATTCTAAATGTAACAGCTGTGAAAATTCTGTTTTCAATACTGTTTCTAAAAATCCTAATTCGTGAAATTTCTTGTGTGTTTGATATTATCTACGAATAATCACTCAAGTATTTCGAATTTTATACTAGAATATAAATGTAAGCTAACAATAAAACGAGGAGGAACCTGCTCCAACAACAGGAGAACAATTAGTGGCGAAACGAGCACAAGATGCTCTCAGCTACAGTCGCACTCTTGATTGATTTCTCGCTAATTACTGCACAGTGGAGCGACATTCGTTGACGGGATAAGCCAGAGAATTACGGCTATCGGCTGCAGGAGAACCATGATGTATACCAGATTAGGTGTCCATTTCGTATAGGCAATTAGATAGTAATTGCAGCAAGCAGGTTTCGGTACTCTGCAGATACATCACGGAAGGAACGTTGATCCTTGAAAGAAGGAAATGTGCCCAAACGTACAGATTAATTTCCAACTCATATAGTTCATTCGATTTTATCGTCTGTTTCCTTATGTGCAGTAGGTAGTATTCGCTATTAATTTGTAGTTTGATGCGCAAACGCCCACTTCAATTCTCACTTTTTAATGAATTCAGTATTTATTCGCACGTTCGTGTTTCGACTACAGAGATCTTGTTTTTGATGATTGCTCGAGCACGTATCATGTCAGTTGGATCGTTAAACAGACATATCTTGTTTCTCGGTGCTAAAGCATAATGTAGGTATTCAGTGGATTTTAGTACATAGGTAATAGTTTACATGAGAATGTTTGATTCAATGCAAAATGGGAGCACTTTAAGTAACACATTTTACAGATGTATATTTAACACTAGAACTACCGATGTTTAATGTATACCTATTTCTACCAGACAGTGAAAATTTACCTTGCATTTATACAAGGAAAATAAACCTTTATTCATATTTTTTAATTTTTATATTGTTAAAAAATATATACATAATTATACTAGGTACTTAGAAATACACTTTTTTCATACTTAAAAATGGTAAATTTTGTAATTAGTGAAGACAGTTCTTGCAAATGGAGGTAGATACCTTTTTGCATGTGCATTTCCCGCAAACATATTTTTTTCATTTATCGCAAGTATTATTGGTTTTATTATTTCTGCAATATCCAATTTGACACCATTTACGTTTATTCGAATTTTGTGCCGTATTTGCCGACATTCTATCAAATGAAAAAAACATTTCAAAATGACTGGTTGCGGTATATAACTTCGAAAATTAAGATAAATCGATAAATTGAATTCTTTAGATATTGCAATAATAATCTAAAAATTTCTGAAATGCAAAGTCATTTTCAGTAATTTAAAACCATTATTTTGACTGGTTCGGTAGTTCTAGCGTTAAAAATTGAATCTTCGACTGATAGTTTTTTTTGTATCAATCACTACTAGAAATTTATGTTCAATATTTACTATGTCTCTTGTGTGCATTGCAGAACTTAATGGTACTTTTACAAGATCGATTATTATTATTGCAAACTAATTGAACTAAATTGAATATCGTCTGCCAATCTGCAATTCAGGAGTGCGTAACCGATGTCTAGCGCAAGACCAAAATATCAAATTAAGTCCCCTCGGATTTCGATTGCTATGCATCATGAGTAGCCGATTAATCATTTAGACTTTTCAAAGCCCGCAAATTGAACTTGCAGTTCCTCTGTTCCCATTATGCCGATTTATTAATATCATAAATCTGATTACTGACTATCGATTTGCGAATAGGTACTGTTTACGCAACGTTTCGGCAATTGAATAATAATTAAGCACAACTTGGCGATTGTGTAACAAACTTTCCATGGATATTTCTGTGCTGTGAAATTATGTCGATCGACTGTTGCCAGTCAAAAAAAAATTTTTTAAAAATTAATACCGACTTCAAAAATATAAAATTGCACTAAAAAATAAAAAATAATTTTGTCCCTTATTTAATCTACGATTCTCATATTTTTTAAGTCGGTGCCAGATTTACACAGTGCAAATGATGAGGTACCGACTTAAAAAATATGAGAGTCGTAGATTAAATGAGGGAAAAAATTATTTTTTACTTTTTAGTGCAATTTTATTTGTTTGAGGTCGGTTTCAATTTTTAAAAATTTTTTTTGTTTTCAACTTTTTAGTTTTATATATATATTGACACAACATGCTAAGAAGATATGCACGCACGTACATAAAATAATAATAATTAGGTGACAATAGTCTTTATTATTAACCATAAGTGGCAAAATCGGTCCTTATGCTGAGTAGTTATGCGGGGACAAACATATAAAAAAAAATACAAACGGATCGAATCTATAACCTCCTCCTTTTTTAAATCGGTTAAGAAGTAGTAATCTTTGATAACTTGAAGCGAAAAATGATTTGTATGTAACTATTTAGTTTGTTTGTTCTATTTTAGGACAATTAGATTCAATTTCATTATCGAATGGAATAATTATGCTCCAACTGTCGATTAATTTATTCCGTGTCATTGCAGTCGATAATCCAATTACTTTAGCCTCGCAGAGAGTTAGATTCTATGTATCAAACAGTTCACTAATAGTGATAGATCACTAATTCCAATTTCATAGAATTATACGATAAAGACGAATTTTAAATTAAGATTGAATTTTACGATAAAGTGTGAAAAAGTATTTCATGTTCACCTTCCTATTCGATAATATTCGAATCTCAAATTCAATTTCTCTGTTATTCGAATATTCGAATCTCAAATTCAAATTCTCTGTTATTCGGATATTCGAATCTCAAATTTGAATTCTCCGGTATTCGAATATTTGAATCTCAAATTTGAATTCTCCGGTATTCGAATATTTGAATCTCAAATTTGCATTCTCCGGTATTCGAATCTCAAAATCGAATTTTCTGGCATTCGAATCTCAATCTCGAATTCTCTGGTATTCGAATCTCAAATTCGAATTCTCTTGTATTCGAATCTCAATTTCGAATTCTCTTGTATTCGAATCTCAATTTCGAATTCTCTGACATTCGAATCTCAAATTCGAATTCTCTGGTATTCGAATTCTCTGGCATTCAGATCTCAAATTCGAATTTTCTGGCATTAGAATCTCAAATTCGAATTCTCTGGTATTCGAATCTCAAATTCGAATTCTCTGGTATTCGAATACTTAGAATATTCGAATTCTCTGGTATTCGAATGCTTAGAATATTCGAATTCTCTGGTATTCGAATTCTCTGGTATTCGAATGCTTAGAATATTCGAATTCTCTGGTATTCGAATGCTTAGAATATTCGAATTCTCTGGTATTCGAATACTTAGAATATTCGAATTCTCTGGTATTCGAATACTTAGAATATTCGAATATTCGTAACATCCATACTGCGAACTGCTCCATTCCAAAACAGAGAAACGATGTTTTTTACCACTAGCACGCCGTTCGCGAAACTGACATGTGTGCCCAGACCTTTAAGGGCCGGAATCGCGAGCTGCGCGCTAGTGGAGCAGGAAGTTCCGGGCAGACACTAATCCGAGGCTTGTTGTTCTTGTTCCAGGGGAGCATCCAGCTGCAATGCAGCATGGGAACACGGCAGCAGGCTCGCCGACATCGAAGACGGTCCTCGTAATGCTCGCCTTCTTTTTGGGTCAATTGAGATAATATGTGTGTGTTCCTCTCGTACGGCTCTGTGCGCGTACCCCCAACAGCTGTCTGTGTATACATGTGTGCGTGCCTGTGTGCGTGGTTATGAACGTGTGTGCAACGTGTTGGTTTCTCCGCGACCCGATGAATCTCTTACCGAGCATTAAGTGGAATCCGATGGATCGTTGGACACTGTAAGACGTAGTACCCCCCCCCCCCCCCACCTTCCGTCCCCCGTTTCCCCTGTTTGTACCTCGACCGAAAATGAAATCCCCGACGCTGACCATGCTGCAGACCGATCATCGATGAAGAGAGCTTACTTGTACCACGAGATGGGCACGTTTCTCACGAGAAAAGCGACTCGGTGAGTTCCTTTTACACGTTTCGAGGTTTTGGGGCTTTGATTCGAAGGAAATCGTCGATGGCAACCTCTCCTCTGCTCTTTCGTCGAACATGAAAATCACTTGCCCGTCGGGATCGAGTATCTTGTAGAGTTGCTGTACTTCATAAAATGATAAAGAATCATTTCAAAAGCAGCTCATAGCAAATACGTGTATAGTGGTGTGTTTGTTTGAAACCTTTGTGGGCGAAATATTGTATTATTTCCAAGGAATTCTAAAGCAATTGTTTGTATACCAGTATTTCTATACAGATGTCGTTAGCTTCGTTACATATCGATGTGCATTGCATCATTTTCATCTGGAGCTTTCTTACAGGGCTCAGCCAGGGCCCAACTTAAGGGGTCCAACCAGGGTAACTGCCCACAGCGGCAAAATTAGCAGAAAGAGAAAATTAAAATCAATAAAAATGTGTACGTTGTTTTTTATTGATTTTTTAAATATTTTACAAGAGTTGTTTTTTTCTGAGATTTAAGAAATACTTGGGTACCTATCTGCTACATGCATATTTTATTTTATTTTGTTACGATTTTTTTAGGAGTATTAATTTTTTTATAAAACAAAAGGCTTTTGTTATTCAACAAATACCTACAAAAAATTTCACTCACTGTCAAAAGTTATATTTTAAAATAATTATTTATAATTCAATCTGCCAGTATTTATTTATAATTAAATGTAAAATAATTATTTATAATTAAATATAAAAATAATTTTTGCCTGCGGACTGTTAACAGTTAAATTGGGTCCTGGACTCAAGACGAGCAGTATAATGCATCGGTACTTATAAGTTTTTATGAACTAACATACAAGAGAGCAGACGAAGCGACCGTCGCTGCTTAACACATTCTCCATTTTCGTCGAATCATCGTCAGAGAATCATCCCCTCGAATAATCGAAGGAGTGTCGCCGATATTGTTTTCGAAGGGTGTCACTCTTCAAATTTTATACCGGCGAAGGGAAGTTCGCGAACCGGGTCGCCAGAAAAGTTTCCAAAGACGGGGAAGTTGTCAGATATCGTCTGGAATAGATCATCGACCAGCACGAACGTCTGGCTTATTGCTAGCGTTGAAATTATTACAGATCGCGGAAGGAAGAGCACGGGCGAAAGAACTCCATTATCGAATTTCATTTCTCTCCTCCGGCCACGTTAGTTTCGTAACTAGTTTACGCCGGGAAACGAAGGGATAATGTTGCCGTGTGAACAGTGGATGTTCGCGGCGCTCTTTAAAGGAATTAAAGACCGCTGATGAAAAAAGTTTCAGGCTTAATCCTGCCCCGGGCGAGAATAACGATATTTTTCCACGGACAATCGGTGTAATTTTCAATACGCGTTACGAACGAGAAATTTATTTTTAACAAATTTTGCATCGTGGATCGCGATCAATTTTCTTTTCCAGTTTTTTCTTGCTAACAGTGAATTTTTCCACTTATTGTCAGAGGCACTGTGTGCAACACTTCGTTTCTTAATTGTATTGAGGCTATTTTGTTCTAATTACAAATTAGTGGGAGAGGTAAATTTATTATAAATTGATATTAAACTTTCCTCTGTTTCTATTGCAGTCAGATTACTTTTATTGCATCACTAGTATTCAGTATTTTCCTTTTTATATATTGTGGGAGAACTGAAAAGAACAGGTCAGGAAAATTGAAATTCAAAAGTCAGATATTTTTATTTGTCCAGGTGCAATGAGAATTGAATATAGTAATACAGTTTTCTACATTTTTTTTTCAAATTATATTCTGCAATAGTTTTTGCTCCGGAAGCTATGCAACGTGTTCAAAATGGTCATGTTTTAGGTGTCATGGCAGATTGGCAAAAGAATTGTACATATAAGTATTAGGATTGATCAGATCTCTCTTGTGATCGTTCCTTCTAGCTGCAGAATAATTTTTAGCAGACAATTAGGTAGAAATCAGAAATGTTTAAATGGAAACTGCGACATTATTGAAAGTAGTTTTTAACATAGAAGGGACAATATTTTGGTTTTCAGCTCTCCATTGATGTGTTCCAAAAATGTGGTTTGAAATACAGAATGTATTGTTATAATTTATTTTTGAATACTTGTAAATGGGACCCGATTTTTGTTTGTTGCTCAATGCATCCAAAGAATTATATAATGGTGTTGTCAGAGAAGCAAAGAACCTACAAATATTAGGAAACTGCAAATAAAAATAATGCATAACTTTGTGTATTGTGGATGTGCAATTCTTTTCTCGTGTTCAACATTTGTTTATTTTATATTATTATATCATAACAGAGGAAAACGAATTAGTAGAAAGTAAATTTGATCTGCTTTTTTATAAATTTGATTAAACTTTCGGAAACGTCACTAATAAACATAAAGAAACACTTTCGCCAATTTTAGTAACGAAACCATGATGAACTACTACAAAGAATTTTGAATCATTAACTTTGAGCTTTTTTGAATTTTGAAATTTGAACATTTTTCCATAAAAACTTGTCATCGACGATTGACTGCCACTTACTTTAGCATTTAGCATTTATTAAACTCATTTTGGGAGTACAACTTGTTGCCATGAGTTAAGTAAAAGTTAATGTAATGACAATTTTTATACAAATCTTTGTTATTACACAAAATCAAAGTATAGTCGATGAAAAAGATATAAAAAGCTCTTCGTGGCCATAGTCAACTCTCGTGTCACTTTAATATTCTTATCGTTGAAATCTGTAAAAGTAATTGCTCAAGGCTACCCGAGCTTTCATTGCCACTCACAGAGTGAAAGGAAAAGTTGTTTTGAGTGGCCATTTTTCATGTACGAATTAATTATATCTTTCCCACCAACTATACATTAAAATTATGCTCAATCTGTGCTACTATATCAAAGACCGATAATACATTTCTCCAGTGACATATTAATATATGAACGCACAATTGTATATAAGTTATGTCTTGTAATTAGGTCGATCACTGAAAAATACGCAACATTCTGTATTATAGCACGATAGTGGTTAATCAAATTATTGCATCAGAAGTTAACGATGTTTTGTTTCTTATATATATTTTTTGTTTCGTGTGCTTGTACGAAACAATTAATTTCCACATAACGCGTGACATCGATGCACATAATTTTTTATTGTTACAGTAGCGGACAACAGTTTTGGGGCGAGGAGCAGAATATTGTTATTCTTGTATCTTTTATTAAAGGAACAGTAAATGATGCCCCTTGAATATATTCACGGTTGATTTGAAACAACTCAGATGATATTCGAGTTACCAAGATATTGGCAACTTTTATTTTCATAGCCGCGGCACACTAAGAACATTCTAAGAACGATATGGTTGAATCAACGCATTTATTATTGCTTTCATTATTTAAAAATTTCTGTAATAGTTTTAGAAAAGAATATTTAATATTTTGATCTCAAAATTTTGCCATTCAAATAATATGAAAACAACTTATACAGAAACGGAACGTGTGAAAATACCGATATGATCAATAAAATCAGAAAATAAAAAAGGCGTAAGTCAGTTCCAGTTTATTTTTCGAGATGGATGGTTAGACACAAAAATACAGAGGTGAAGCGATTTGCCAACTTGCTCGGGTTACGCCACTTTCGCCATCGCGGGTAAAATATCCGAGGAGACAAACTTTACGGAAAGCCAGGTTGCAAAGCAGTCTTTATTCATTACCAGAGTTATAAGTCGCCAATATTTTGTCTGCTATTATACAGCAATGAAATGTAAATCGCAATTTCTGTTAGTTGTACCGCAACCTGTACGACCAAAGAAAAGGTGTCTCCAGCACACAACAGACAATCCAATTTCTCCATCGAGGCTCGCGTTCGAAGAGGGGAGAACAACAAACAGTGACGAAAGCTCTTGGAGCACACTTTCCCATTCGTTTCGATCCTCGATACGCTTCTCAATGTAAGGAGGATCATCGATGAAGGAACTCTTTCAAAATCGATTTCACATCGACGAGGGGAAACGAGCAGCCCCATTTCTGTCAACGAGTGGAGGCTCTCACGCGATTTTGTTCCCCTTCGCGCGTCATATTGAGCTCCTATTGAGCCACGCACGCGGAGCTGCATCAACTATAGCCGGAGCAAAACATTCTGGCCGCTTAAGGCCAGCTGAGCAGCTCCCCCCCCCCCCCCCCCCCACCGCCGTTTCATTAGCCCGCCGCTCGATGCTGCGTTCCTCCTCCCCGCTCGACGCTGCGTTCGAGAAACAGAAAGCGCAAGCACGCTTAGGCACACGCTTCCTGCCTCCCAAACAAGCAGGCAAACTGTCCCGGCGCAAAAGCCGGGCTCGTGTCTATCGTGATTCACAATTCACAGTCGGCGACGTGATCCTTTGCCACGACTGTAGGCGTTCGCGTGTACTGTAGTGACAACGGGGACAGAATGGCGGAAGCTGCTTTGCTCCCAGGAGCGACGGGTTTTTGGTGCGTCTGTAGAGGATACTGTTATCAAAACGTCGTCGTAGTACCCCAGGTTCGATATGTGTAATAAGTCGCAGATTACAGCGTTGTAAGCGGTGTTGTGCGATTGACGCGAGAGAGGCAACGTGTGGACGTATGCGAGACTTTTCGGTGTGTATGTTTGCAAATTAGGGACGATTCCGCGAATGCATTTGCGACAGAGGGCGGCGATTATTTGCGAGGTAAGGATTCATTCATTTGGAGGAATTATGCCAAACGTATTTAAAGTGTGCATGCTCATGTTCTGCGAGATTCGTTTAGGTATAGGAGTAAATAGAAATTTCTTGTCGGTTATTGGTATGAGAATGAGAAGATTTAACAATTTCTTATTGTCTGATCTATAGGTACCTAATTTTTATGGACATGACATGTCTTTATTGTATTTAATTATTCAGTTAGTTTTGCGATAGCTTCATAAGATTCTAATATTTTTGCTTCATTTTGTAAGTGGTAAATATAAATACAATATTCGTTAAAACAAGCAGAACAGTTTTAACTGGCGTGTGTACAGTGGTGGTTAAAAGAAAATTTTGAAATATTTTTATACGTCTATTTAAGGGACTTTAATGTTGTATTTTGACTCCTAAAATTCGTAAAATTTATCAAAGTTTATAATAAAGGTGTAAATTCAAATGGATTTTTTTTGCGTTGCTAATAATCCATATAAGAGGTTAATGCCACCTGAAATAACGGGAAAAAATTGTATTTCCTTTAGGACGTACTTGGGCAATACTGGCCCAGTCTGAGAAAATCCCTTCCCTTATTGAACATAGGGTACAGGATATATGTAGTTCCTTTTCACGTACATATGATACTTTTGTTAACACGCACCTTTGAAACTTTCTTTTGATCGTCACTGTACGTTCTCTGATAAGGTCTTACTGAAATATGAACGGTTTTCTAACACTTCGATGCAGACTTCAACTCTCCGTCGTATAAAGTCATGTAGACTTTGAAAAATTACTATTTTGGTTGATATTGATATACAGGGTTTCCCAAAATTGCGGGACAAACCTGATGCAAAAAGACATCGAAAAGTCCTTTACCGTTTTGAGATCCGAGGCTTCGTTCTCGAGATATTAACAATTAAATATTAACGGTCCAACTTTCGGGCCGTGCAGTTTAAAGCCGAATCACCTGAGCGCGCAGTAGCGTACGCTGGCACATACGCACAGAAGGCACGCATAGGTACAAACTCACACGCACAGTAGAGCCAACCGCGCTGGTTCAAACCGTGAAAATGAGTTAGCGCGGTCGGCTCTACACTGTGCGTGGGCCTGTTTCTACGTGTGCCTCCTGCGTGTGCATGGGAGCGGTCACTGCTCCGCGCTCAGCTGTTTCGACTTTAAACTGCGCGGCCCGGAAGTTGCACCGCTAATATTCAACTGTAAATATCTCGAGAACGAAGCCTCGGATCTCAAAATGGTAAAGGACTTTTCGATGTCTTTTTGCATGAGGATATTGCATGTTCCGGGAAGTCTCGGAATTTTGGGACACCCTGTATGTGTCTCACAAAACTAAAACAGAGAAATACGGAGCCTCCGGTTCCAAAGTTGCAAACGACTTATCTGCTTCTTCTTTTGTCGCAGTTTTTGCGCCAACACCGTTGCCGATTTAAATCCCCTAAAATTATTTTTCACAGATATTCAAAAATCTTTATATTAATCTGCGCTGCATGATTTCGTAGACTTACAACGGTGGGTAACAGGTCGAACTGAAAATAAAACTTCGTGAATCAAAAATTCCGATTTCCTTCCTTCGTTCCTTAAAACTTTGCTCGTTTGTGAAGAGAATCGACCGACATATCAGCCAAGTTTTATTTTTGGCTCGTTCTCAAGACCCGGAATCTACCCATTTTTCAAACAATCGGACGTTTCTCCATTTTCACTGATATCTTGATATCCATAGAAAATACGAACAATTGTTTCAGATAAAGGTGATATTTTATTACATACTTTATAAAACGGGGACTGTAGGACAGTCTTCCATTTGGATAAACATTCTAGACAGTTAATTTAAGTTGACCTAATATAACAACACCTTCATTATTCAACAAATTATTTACTAAAAATAAAACAAGCACGTGAGGATTGCAGAGTGGAAGTATTAAGGAAACTAAGTGTCAAAATCAGACAAATTGGGATGTTTCTGTCATTGGGTAGACTATACCTGCCATTAGTAATAGCCCTACAAAGGGGCAGTATACTAGCAAATTCCCCTGTGATTAAAAAGCGTATCTACTTGTATTTTTTGTTACATTTGTAACAGCAACTTGAATCAAATGTTTTTTTTCATAACTAAAAAATCAGTATTTAGCACTTAACCCCTTTCGTGCACCCACTATACAATTGAAGACTTTGCAGCAAGGAGGGGACAGTTCCAAATATATTAATTTTTGGAAAACTACTAAAGAGAGTGTTAGCAAAATATTTTCGTAAGTATTAACACAGCATTCAGCACTACTTCCAAGCAAAAATATATTTTCTCTATTGCAGAGTGAATTTTCAAAAATTCGAGCTGCCCTTTTTTCCACCAAATTGTATAAAAATCCACTTATCCCGGGTAAATAATTACATTAAACACCATTATTATGTTAACAAAATTCTGTATCAGTACATAGAAACATATCAGAAAACATCAATCTACACACTTTTAAAAAAGTATTTGTGAAATATGTTTACTAACAAAAATTATATACTAGCATCCTTATAACTTGCATCAATCAATGCTACCTATAACTCAATTTCAGCAAATTATGAAGCTGCCTCCCTTTTGCAGCAAAACCTTGAATTATGAACGAGAACCCTGACACAGAGGCCCAGCTAATTGTAAGTCGTTTTCCGTGATGAATCCTCTGATGCATTTGATAGTAACAGGATACGCTACCAGAATGTGGATGATAGGTCGGAGCAAAAGGATTTTGCGCGAGGGAGCTTACGCTTTTCGTTTCCTTTTGTCCAGGAACGCGATGAGGCGCTTTCAGCTCTGCAACAAAGGGAACCGTCCTGCTATGTATTATTTTCTAACGCAAGGCGATATCGACGAGAACTCCCCCCGCTGAAATTTGTATCCTTAGCGAAAGGAAATTCTAATATTACGTTACAACGTTCCACGGCGAAATACATTTTCGAGGGGCCCGTGGATCCGAAAGCAAATCGAATCGTACGCTTCGTTGTATCTATATCGAATAAAATATATTATTCCGTTGTAGATGCCCCGGAGGACAATGCGAATTCTTGTCGCGATCCAAGGGAAACTTGAAAGAAACGCGAGGCAAGTTTCGGTAGCTTTGAATTGATAGGCACTATGTAATCACGTTGCTTCTTTCTTTTGTAGTTTCCTTAAAAATTATGTTCGTAAAAAGATGGCAGAGAGGGTGAGAGGCGAATCAAGTTGAAAACATGAAATCGTATGCAATAGGTACTTTATAGATTTGCGGACTTTTCTCGTGTGACACTTCCGTGTACCACGACTGGTATTTTATTTAGATAAGTTCAGTTGTAGGCGATAGAGCTGGTTTAATCAGAGCAGAAAGATAAGTATTAGGACTGTTCGAGGGGTGGGGTTTTCTACTTAAAGACCGAAAGCAGAAATAATTATGAATATATTTTTTTTTGTTTATTTATGTATTTATTTATTACGGGTAATAACGTAATAAATAAATACATAAATTAAAGTACACAAATAGCAAAGGAAACAACAGAACGTATATTTTTGTCTTGAAATATGAACTGCACAGTAATATCAAAAATAAAATATAGGTACATGGTCACTTAGCAGGCATTGCTTTTATAACGGAAAAGAAAAAAAAATTGAATTTTTCTTAACCAGATGGCTAACGTTAGATACGACTTCCGTACTCCCTCTTTGGTCTCTTTCTTTTGTTAACTAAATTATCAACCTTCAATAAGTACACATGTTGTATTTGCACAAAATGTTATATTGGGTACAGATTGAACACTTTTCGCTTTTCGTATTTAGAGTACCAAGTAAGCTAGAATTTGTTAGTGTTCTTTGATAAATTTGCAACGTTTTCCCCAATTATTCCACAGAGTAGGAATACTTATGGACGGCAGTATAGATGCATGAACAATTGTAAGCTACAAAAGTGTCTCGTGTGAAAAAGCCATTTAGTTGAAGTAAATAGGATCTTGCCCTATCCTACAAGTACACTGTTTCCTTTATCATACTTATTTTTCTAAAGATATATTTTTCTAAAGATATATTTTGGTATTTATAATTAGACCTGAGCACTTCTGAAGTGATGTTACGCGGGATTTTATTCCAAATAACGTGTTATCTTGTTTTACAATTAATGCGTTTTTAAATTGTTATTTCATTCTTAAAAATAATTTGAGAAATAATGATTGCGCATTTGATACAATGAAATAATCAATAGTTTACTATAAATAGTCGACTGGATAGTGAAATTATTTTCAAAATTCTAGTTCAGTACTATACATCGTGGAAAAGGGGCGAATTTCTATTTTCTATTGGTAACTTGAATGAAAAATAATGAATTCTTTTTACCCTTTCTATTGCTATTATTTAAATGAATCGGAAGGACGAAAGTGTTGTTCGTATTTTAGTTTAGTTATTTGATATTTTCATTACTTATTTTGATTTCCATTCAAATGTAATCTGCTCTGCTTAAAGCACATCCCCACTTCATCTTATAAAAACTACAATCAGCAAAAAGCCATTTCCAATAGATCTCGTGGAAAACTTTCGTCAGATTCAAAACGGCGATCTCATTAGATACCTTGAGAAGATTAAATTAATTGAAAAATTCTTAATCCTGTTACTCCTATTTTACCAGAGACGGATTTGTAAATAGGCTAAGTAGGCTGCAGCCTAGGGCGTAAATTTGGTGGACGACAAATTGTGAGCGAAAGAAATCGAAAAATATTTCACTTTTTATTTTTTCATCGACAATAATTGCATAGATTTCTGTTCTAAAATAAAACGTCCATCTATTTTCCCCATCACTGAAAATGAAGGGTGATCTTTAAACACCGAGGCTTGGGACAACTTAAAAAACAATTCACTTTTCTTTCATGTAGCAAATTAGCAATAACTCATATGTGAGTTATCATATTGAATTAATTTTAAAATTGCCTGGACTCTTTTAAATTCAAATATTTGCTGATATTTCACGGAAAGGGTGGTAGGCGCTTGTTAGCCCAGGGACGCCAAATCTCGAAACCCACCCCTGCCTATTACACCCCAGCAACGTATCAGCTTCCAGAGTCGTTTCACAGTTACGCGCGGTTTTGACGCCAAATGTTTGCGAAATGAATGCACTAACGAATTGCCAATTTGAAGGGAATTCGAGCCGATCCCAGGGATCTTCCCCTTTTTGAATTTAGTTGAACATTGCGAACGAGAATCGTGCACTCGGATAATGAATGACGCGCTATCAATTTTTGCGCGCGTAGAACACCCTTTCACGTTTCCCACATTCATGAGAATTCCAATGGGTAGCTAGCACCGTGGAGAATATCGAGGGAATAAATTCACCCCGTGGCCGCGGAACCGCGGAATTTGCCAAACGTGGATTATTTCGAACTCTGATAAAACGATTCCTTCCCAAAAGATCGGCCGGGGAACCACCGGATAACCGAGGGTTTCGGTTTGCTCCCCTTTGGCTGAGTGCAGATGAGTGTAACGCAATAGGGACGAAGTGAAATCGAGGAAAAAGGTTCCCTGACCTGTCCCTGAGGACGACTTTCGTCCTTAATGACGAGGACTTAGGGTGAATGCAGTCCTTCAGAGGGATAACTGCTATTTTGGTTTAAAAATTGAGGTCAACTTTATAATTTACTTTTTGAATAAATTTTTTTTGCTGCAATGTTTTAGTAGGTACGTATACTACACTGGGTGGCCAAATTATTATACTGAAAGAAAAAGGTTTGAGATTTTGTAAGTTAAAACAAATTTTCCGGTAAATCCAACGAAGAGCTCTTATCAGAGCAAAATGGTACTTTTCACTTTGAACACCTATAACTTGCGAACTGATGATCGTAGACAAATTTTCACGAGATAACGTGTTTGATTCTCGAGTAATGCAATAAATATTTCCAATACTGTATCGTCGAAGTCGATCCCTAGGAAGAATAGTTATAATATTTTATATTTCACAAGATTCCTCGGAGTTTAATGAACGAATTGACTTGAATGTTCATAGTGTCTTCTAAGATGTATTATTTATCGTGCGATCATGTGAAATAATTCAGAAAGTCTCATTTTTGTACCTACTATCTCATCGATTTGAGGAGTTCTAAGTAGGACACCTTCCGAATCAAAAGTAATTTCATGAAACATTCGTAATATGTCCATAAAGTTCGTATTGCGTTAACCCTAGTTTGACTTTCAGTTTTCAACGATATTTTCAGGAATTTATTTAACGAAAACTATAAATGTATAGTGTATGGCATTTTGCGTGCATATTAACGTATGTTTGAAGTGAAACTCAGAATTTTTTTGAGCATTTCCATCGAATATTTACGGAGTTATAGTCGATCAACTACCGAGCAACTACCGAATATTCGGTATTCGCCGAATGCCGAATATGTGGTTCCGCCTTTACACCGGTCTATATCTCGCCTTTGGAAACATTGGTGGCCACGTGCACGATGCACGTACACTAATGCTTTAACTATCATCTCGCGATACACGGAAAGAAAATTAAAGATCACAAGGCGCGATGGGATAGAAAACGAAGAAAGGCGAGACTCGTTTTACGACGAACGCGCGCATCAACGGCACAGATTGCGAATTTTACTGCGGAAGCCTTTGGAGAACATTCAGTCGTTCCTTCGTGAGAATCCACAGGAAGTGTCTTTGAGGCACAAAGAGTAGCATTGTCTGATTGTTCCCTGGCGAAGTAACTGCTTCTCGTGATTCGGTATATGAGCAACCTTGAGGAAATCGTTTTTAACCTGTCAAGCAGGGATGTTAGAGTTGACTCGTTCATTCGTTCAGTACGAGTTAAGGGAGTCTTGTGGTCTACAACATTTAGAAGATAAATTTCTGTTTACTTAGATTCTTTTGACATTTTGATAGCAATATACTGAATTTAGGAGGATTGTTGAAGTTATGCAAATTGAAATGTAACAACGTGAGTCGGGTAATATCTACAGTTTATTTACGAAGATTTCACTGATAAAAGAATGTTGGAGAGGCATTTCTTGCATATTTGTTTGCAAAAACGATAGTTACTTTTGAAATAATATTCATTTTACTGTTTTTATCAGTATAAGTGGTATGGAAGTTTAAATTAATTTCTAATTACCTTTGAACTGAATAAAAAAAATAAGCTGGAGAAATTTTTATCGATATAATCAAAGAATAATTATTTATTAGTATATCCCATCCTCAAGAACATTACCGCAATCATAGAAAATTAAAATTATTTCTTCTTTGATATTTAAAATAACACTATCATTTCATTTACAGTTCTCTACTAGCCACTATGTTCCTTGTGAATTATTACAATATTCACATACCTATTAAACATCAATTTTGTACATTAAAAAACATCGATCTCTTCTCAGAATGTGAAATACTTATAATAATAAAACAATATAGAAGGGAATGATATGATTATTATCAATACGTAAATTTGGCAAATATACAAGTTCAGAAATAAAAGTACACCAATGGTATCTCGCAGAACAATAAACGCCACAATTCACGCAACAATATTTATCCCAGAAATTCCCACGAATGAATGAATTTTGTCGGTTGTCAAACTAAGTCTCTTACTTGTCAATCACCAACGGTGATTCACTATAGACTGTTCAACAGTCGCAATGTAAGCTAAGCAAAAATCGGATCGCCAAAGTAGATCATTTCACGCACATCGCGATTTCTGTAAGCGTGAAGGTATTGTATAATTGTTTATTAATTATCCCTTCTACTATTTCACCGTTAAAGAAACGAACTATGTAGTAGCTTGCTCCTTGAATGAATAGCGCCATTCACTATCGTTAATATTGATATTTTTACAGTTCCCCCAATGTGAAACGTGTTGGACGTGCTCATTATCTTTGCAAAAAGGAATTTACATAAAGAACATCGTACCTCGAGCTGAATTACGATACTCTGACAAATGTCGCCTCAAAATTTCAATTGCCTTTAGCTCAGTATCCCAATTGAAACGTGAATTACATCGTGTATTAATTTCACATAAATTTAACGATTCTCGCTGCAATGATAATTTAAGCAGACATTGAAATGAAATTTTGTAGCGACGTTCGTGTAAAAACGCGCACACGTATTTGTATGACAAAGTGAGAATGTGAAACAACGACGTGGTGATAGAATTACTGTAGCTCCCCTGGAGAATATGTGAAATAGGGAAAATTGTATTATTTCGGGAAGTATGAAAATCGAAAAAGGTACCTTTAAACTCTTCAACTACGTCACATCGATCCAAGTTGCAGGCAAAGAACTTAAAAAAATTTAATTGACTAGAAGCATGTCTGTTCATACGAGAAGTAGAAGAATGATGATTTTGTAAAAAGTTTTAGTGGAATCATAAGTTGGACGTCATAACGTCCAAACGAACGAAAATCGAAATGATATTTTATGTTTAATTCCTGTGCGCTCTGTTTCCTCCATTTTTGTTGGATGAAATAGCAATCGCGCGCGGATACGGGGGAACAATTCGTTGATAAATTTGTTGTCAGATTTTGAATTGTCAGTGACGTTTGTTTAAACGCCCGACTAAAACGCAGTTGAACGAGAATTTGTCATTGCACACGATGGTTTAGACGGCTATACATTTGTTCCATATGTGAAAACATCCGCGAAATTGGAAATTGTTTAAATGTCTGCAAATATTCGCGCTTTTCATATTCCCATTACAGGAAATATACCAAAAAAATGTTTTAGAAACAAAACATGTCTATCCTTTTTACTGCTTTGCTTCGCAATATTATTTCTACTTTTATTGCAATGCGTTAAAAATTGTGAATTCTAAACGAATTTGATTAGTTTCACGGGTTTCGTAATTTAATGTGGTTTTTAAGAAATTTTGTATTCATGTTCACAAATGAAATACGAAATTTACACTAAATAATACTTTGTATATTAAAATTAGAATTTTATTGAAAAATGATGAATTTAGATATTATTATTTAAAATATTATTCGATACATTTGTTGCCAATTACTTTATAAAAAATTCAAGGACTGAATTGTAAACTGTTACCACATTGTTATGATATTACATTTTATGTAATAACATACATTTGTACTTAACATAAAATTCCGATTGTTGCAGAGTAATATTTCCAATATTACGCGAAATAGACATTTCTTTTCAATTTAAAGAGAGATTAATCTTAATTAATTAAAATAAATTTGGAAATTTGAAAATTATATTTAATTAATTTAAATTCTATATTTACTTCGTTATTTTTATTATACTTCTCATCTAGAGCAATGTATCATTACGAATATATCATCGTCGCAAAATTGCAGGTATAACCATTTCCGCATTACAATTCAACATAACAATGTCACGTTGTTAAAGTACGCACACTCTGTCTCATATAAATCGTTATTTCGATTTTCGTTTATCTGGATACAGATTTAACACCAACGTACGATCGTCCCTTTTCGTTTGATCGACCGTCAATAAAAGTGTGATACGAAAATGAGCGTAAAAATGAGCGAAAATGAGAAAAAGAGTGCGGAAGAATGAACGAGGAAGAAGACAGAGAGCTTGTAAGACGAGCGTTAAGTAGAACAAGAATGTATTAAAACTCCAAAGGAGATACATACCAAAAGGCCAGACGTCGACGTAGAGAAACGACGTCCACCGAATTATCCACCCCCCCCCCCCTCTCCAGCTCCTTAACAAAATACTTTCTACTACCGAGTAAGTGTTAACATAAAGAAAACTTTACCCTGAACTGCTACCTCTAGCTGTGTTATCCCAATGTCGACGGAACGCAGCAAATTCTCCAAGTGCCATCACTGCAAATTTTATACCGTGAAAATTCGTCTGTCCCTTTTACACGTTAACCATTCCCCAGCTATCGATGGTAATCGAGTTACATCGAACTTTCTATCTCTGATGGGGCAACGTGAATTATCACACCGTTAAAATTTTTCATATATTTATATAGTATATAAATTAGTTTTATTAAATTAAGTATTATTATTTATAAATATAATATGTGATATGTGGTATATGGTATATGGTATATGGTATATGGTACATGGTACATGGTACATGGTACATGATACACGATACACGATACACGATACACTATATATGATATATGATATATGATATATGATATATGACATATGACATATGACATGTGACATGTGATATATGGTATATGATATATGGCATATGGCATATGATATATGGTATATGATATATGATATATGATATATGATATATGATATATGATATATGATATATGATATATGATATATGATATATGATATATGATATATGATATATTTTCGTTTTCCTCTTCTATATACCGAAAACTCGAACTTCACTATATTTTCCCAGTGTGTGTCTCCAAGTCTCAGATCTTTATCTGCTTTTATGAAAACTACATTATGTAAAAGTTTACTTGCAGGGAATAAGTACACCTTTTATGGTTTCTTTGTGCTTTTCTTTTGAACTGAAACGTCTTGAAACGGGATACCACATGATCAATCGTTCTTCGCGCTCTTCGTCGTTACTCGATCAGAGCTGGAGAGTCACCGAGGGATTTTAAACGTGGTTGAACAGCCAGCCGTAGTGATGTTAATGTTCGAGGGGAGAATGGCGTCAGTTCAGGGTAACGAGAACAAAATGGAAAGCGTAAACCGCAGCGATAAGATGTAGGAAACTCTGTGTGTATGCCACGTGACTTTGCGAACTCTTATTGTTTACACTTTACACCGTGACTAACAGGTGAATCGAAACTGTGTTCCCTTCCCGCATCCTTTCAGCATGTATTGTTTTCACACGATTCTCGAGGCATTCTTGTACATAATGTTTTACTCTTGTAAATAAATTATCCATACGATCCAGAGGAACTGATTACTTATTTCTCCACACCACGTCACTCTCTTCCCAAATTCTGACAGTGCAGCCACTCGAGGGATGTAATTGCAGGTAAAGTGCAAGAACAACATTTATTTTTTCTGAATGACCAAAAGAAGATAAAACAGCTGCTGAGATCAGGAGTTGTGAGTATTATTACTATAGATCGAGTCTATAATAACCCAATTTATAAGTTGATGCGACGTAAAATATCTAAATTAGAAAAAAATATATTTTCAATTTGAAAGACTTCTTTTTTAAACTTGTTTAACTGCATACGTTTGCAGTTGCAAAGAAACTCCACCATTTCAGTTGAACAGCGATTTCCTTCTATATGTTTCGGTCGAATTCTGCGCAGCTCGTTGCGGAAGTAGGAATGAAACTTAAATACATGAATATGAATATTACTTTGGAAATACTATAGAAATTTGATTGTAATAATTATTTGAATTTTGGCATTGAAAATATCAAATTTTATATGTGTAGGTACTTTATCCCAAGATCACTTCTGCCAAGTTTGCCTTCTGGCGTTATTTCTAAGCTTTTTGAACTTTTTACCCAGTTTAAGTTCGATAAATGTGTAACGTATGCAAGAAAATTAGTACCTAATATTCATGGGAAATAATGATATCCTTCTGCCTGTAATAATTGCAATAAATAAATATATAAGTAATAGAAAGTGAAAACTGGATCGAATTTACCAAGTGAGCAGGAACTGAGACACCCGTGTGCAAGTGGCTAACTTTGAATTTGTTCATAATAATAATTTCTTAAATCTGATAACAAATTCAGAAGTTTTTTTTTAATAAAATTCTTTTGTGACAGCGATGACTGATTTAGAAATTGTAAACAGTGTTTCGTTTCACGTCACGGCATTGAAAGTAATTCTAATTTTCTAGATGAAATTTCGATAAGAGAATATAAATGCATTATTTATTTATTTAAAAGAAGGATTCACAATATGGTTTTATTTCAACAGTGGGAATTTTAATATTTCCTATAAATCTGGTTCGGTGCGTTCTGCATATTATTCGCTGACGAGGAAATTGTAGGAGAAATTACAAATTTTGTAAATGAAAGGTAGCTGCGAAAAATGTAATATTGCTCATATTTAAATCTCTGCAAGTGAACAGAGTATTTTCTTCCCACTGTCAATCAACCATCACGTACGTACATAGTATTATATTGCACTCGCCTACAGTTTATTTCGAATATTTGTTGCATGGCAATTTAAAAAATAAATAAATTGGTAAATAAATAAGAATAATAAAAAATAAGAAAATTCCGATGTATGTTCACGTTCAGAAAATTATCGTATATCAAATTATAATCCTTTATAATATTGCAGCAAGCATCAAAGTTTTGAATTTATAAAAGGGGATCGTTAACGATCATTAACTATTATTTCAAAGATATTCTTTAAAGTAGAAACATTAAGAAATCGAATTTATAGGAAAAACATTCACAAATTCATCACACCTTCCTTTTATCACGTATAACACCATGTATGACTATTGAAAATAATAGGCAAAGATTTTCAAACACATCAGCTATCATTTCCTTCCGAAAAGCTTCAGTTCTTGAAAAAAGTGTGTTTCACATTACTCGCTCCACAACTCACACACAAAGAGATGAAAGAAATTTTTTAATGAGAATCAAGCGTCCGTGAAGCTCGGCTGATGAATATCCTACTTTCAATAATTTCTCTTCTAAATTTGCAGACGAAAAGAATTGCCAAGCATACAGTAGCAAGTTAAGAAACGTAACACATGACGTCGTTAATTGAAAAAATAAAAGAAAAGAATGAACAGAAAGAAGAAGGGAAGAATAAGGTGGAACTGTTACCAGTGGGGTGATTTGCACAGTTCAGAGGTTTCTTTTTCGAGGAGGCGAGCGGCATTTCGACTTTAAAGGCACCTCAGAGGGCCGATTGTGATTCGGAAGTAATAGAGGAACTGGAACGAAGGCGTAGGTCGGGAAGATCGATAGGTCTGACCCCGATGCGCTTGAACTTTTCTTGCCTTTCATAGGATATTTAAGGATGCTCGTCCTCGGCTTGCGAGCCACCCTCGTCGTAGATGCAATCGCAAAATAACATCATTCGGACGATTAATTTCATCTTCCCTGCGAATCAGTCTCTCTGGAACAAAAATGACAGACTAAATAATTTAACTGGATGACTAAATTTCTGTGCAATTCAACCATTTCGAAGGAAAGTTTGTTTAACCCGTAAGAGGTCGCATCCGGAGGAAACCTCCGGGTGTCATATATATCGTTAAATAATAAGAGATTGGCAGCATTATTTCGCAAGATTTATGTCGGCATTATCTAATAACGAAAACTTGTACCTTCTACTGCGATATGTATAATATTAAAAACGTATTTTTAGTTTAACAATTTATAAATATTAGAAAATATAGACTGAAATTTTAATCTCAACATCCAAAACTGTGATTTTGAACATTTTAAACTAAAGACCTACGTTAATGTATGTATTACTACTCAAATTGAAACCCGGAGGAAACCTCCGTGTGCGACCTCTTACGTGACATTTGGTCCGCGACCTGTGCCGGGTTAAGCAAAAGTTAAATAGCAGGGTGAAATAATTTTTTTTATTTAAAGCCACGTGCACCTCCGGGGGCCAACAGCGCTATTTACATTGCATTAGTTTTGTTGTACAGTACTATATTATACTTATATAATTAACTTTTAACAATTGTAAGAGGCTTTCTAGTCCTTTTTTGTTGTTCAGGGTTGTTTTTAGGTTGTTTGGAATGTTGTGGTTTTTCCTTTAGTTGTCATATGTGAAATACGTATGCCTTTCTAATGTGCTGCAAGTAGAAAGTCAATAATTTTACGTCCATCTCTGATCGATTAGAATTAAGATGAAATACCATTCTGTTTGCATCAGTTATGTTCACTGTCACGAAAATAAATAAATAGGCTTCCCCAAAATTCTTGATGTGTTTTGCTTTACTTTTATTTATTAAAATCATCCAAAACTGGGGAGAGCTACAGTTCCATCAAGAGTGTAATGGACACACAGGAACAAGTGAGCTATCAGTTCAATGAAGCATTGAGCTAATTGTAAGAGGTACTACACCTTTGCTGGCATTTCTGTACAATGTTTCTATGGAGTTTGATCTGAACTGGTGCAGAAACTAGCAAGAATTCGGACTGATACTGAACTGTCTCTGACTTGGTACTGAAGTAGTAATGAACTGCAATTGAAATGGAACGAGACTGAAACTTGTACTGAAGTAGAATTGGATTCAGACTGAATTTGTAAAAATTGCAACTAAACTGATATCGGATTTCGAAGTTGCAATAAGCTCGAACCGTTAGAGTAAGTATTCAATGTCTTTTGGAGAAACAGTGAGAACGATAATGGACCAAATGTCATCTGTGAACTGGGCCATTTTTTTTCATAAAAAATGCCTCCAGTGTATTTAAACTTAAAACTGTGTATCCGAAACTGCTTAAAGACGTATTGACTCATTCTACCCACAGTGAACAGTACACCCATTCTCGTGATATATATTTACTACTTTGGTATGTGATTATCACATTTCCGTGTTGAATTACCTCCCCTGACCGAATACGGAGAATGGACGAACCAACTTTCCCTCCCGATTAACTGTTCGCACTCCAAGTGTTCCTCTCACGCACACCAAAGTTAACACAGACGTTGCACTAGTGATACCCAACCTTTTTTGAGTCTATTAACCCATATAAGATAAGGTAAATTTAATAAGAAAACACATTAAAAATAGGTATTTCACAACATAATGCTAATTTAATAATTAAAATAAAAGGGTGCTAAAAATCGCCAACTAAAAATTGCCACTACAAAGGCAGTATACCTTCAGATGTTTCTTCGTTTCTTTGTTCCTGATTTCTTTTGCCACTTTTAACAAATATGGCTAGGGAATTAAAATAAGAATTCATCTGTTTACTAATAATATTTTTTTAGTAAATTCTTTACTTATTTATCAGTGAATCATTCCAACTTTTATCATTCGATTTTTATCAGAAATGAGATTAACACTGAAATAAGATTAGAATAAGCTTTAGCCTTTAAGATAACGTAAGAAATTGTCGACCCTCTCCCCTCCAAAAAATCGTTATGTAATTTAAGGGGGCAATCCTATTTTTTGGACTAAAAACATAAGAAACTGTGGAATTTTTTTTAAGAAACTAGCGATTTGATTCATCTGAAATTTGAACCACGTTTGTATACATATATGACGAAGTTGCAGTTTATTTTTTATTAATTTTTAACCACAAATATAGGAGCTGTGCATAATCGACCATCACGCAGAATAGCGATAAGTTTTGTTACATAAGAAACTTGGCGCTACATTGGATAGCAATAATTAAAGGTTCAGAGCTTCCAGTTTGAAAACTCACCACTCTCTTCAATAAATTCTTTTATTTTATTCTGGTTCACCAAACTGAGGCTACTGTTTCAAATTACCTGGAAAATAAATATCATGCATACCAGCGGATGGCGAATTCTGCGCGTCGTGTTGCTGGATCATGCATAACTCCTACATTTATTATTAAAAATTAATTTTAAAAAAAACTACAACATCCTCAAAGCTGCGTAAAAACATGATTCAAATTTCAGATAAATCGAATCGCTGGTTTCTTAAAAATAAATCCCACACTTTGCTATGTTTTTAGCCTAAAAAATTGGATTCCCCCAAAAGCAAAATTCAAATTCGACAGACCTGGCGTGGCCCAGTTCGCCGGCCCCGCGAAGCCTGCATCCAGAGGCATTTCCCAGCGACGGGCAAACAAAGGGTTCCCGCGGAAGAAGCGTTATACGCACCGAGCACAAAACCAAACAAAAAGGTCAACAGACGGGCCGGCGCGGCGTGGCGGGGGCGGCGTGGTGGGGAAGACGGCAATGAAATATTCTTGCGCACAATGAGCCACCTTAATTATTCCGGCCGCGATGAATGCTAATTCATACATTTCCCGCGAGCTGTAAAGAGGAGCCGCGCAGAGACACGCCGGTACCCTGATTAACCGACACTCGGGCCAGCCCCGTATCCTACATTCGACACTGCAACCGGCCTGCTATTGTTTGAAGGCCAAACGTAATTAACGACGTTAATCAGCCCACTTCAAACCCGCCCCCTCCATTCAATGAAAGGGACACTGCGCCGAGGCCCGCGCTCGCGACGCAACCAGATTTTTTAACACGCCGCTGGTGAAGTTGGGGCGGGTAGCGAGTTTACGAGTGATGCTTCAGCTAACGCTAATTCGTCTGTAAAACGCCGAATTTCGGAGCGAAGCTCTGCCAACGCAAATTCGTTACAGCCGTGTGTTTTAATAGAATCGTCGTTTTTGGCCATTTTAAGCCACTGACACCGACGTGTCAGGCGAACGAACGTTTAGCAGCTACCTTTTGTTTTATAGAAACCAGTAGGTTTATTTATTCATTAGTAATTTTGTTGAATTGAGATTGTGGACGATATTAGTTTCGTTCGAGATGAAGGTTTTTCTTAGGGACATTGAATGGATGTCATTTATAATAACTAACTGTTATATAATATCTACATTTGGGCAGTTTGACAAAAAAATTTGCTTTGAAATTCTCAAAAACTATTATATAACCCCAAAGTAAATGTTTTCCTTTGTGGAAAAAAATAGTCCATTTCGATAGTACACTCAGCCAGTAAATAGGTCCGCACAGCGGCTAAGCATTTTTTACTCCTCTCGGTGAGTACCATAAGCTCCTATAGTCTAGGACCGTTTTTTCTAAACCCTATGTATTCCCAGAGTAGTACGTTCCAACGTAGATAATTAACGAGATTGCGAAGTTTTAAACAAACCAACAGCTGTGCAGGTCGAGGGTCAATAATCCTGTTACGATTTTACATTCTGCTATGTACTGTGGATAGTTCAGTCTTTTATTATAATACATCCTACTTATTTATGTATATTTTCATGTAACTTTTTTGACCGGGGATCAATGGTGCGTTCAGCGAACTCAGCTCAACCGTTGAGAACTCTACGGTGGTCAGTCCATCGTTCCGCTGAACGACACTTGGTTGTAGCGATATCTGTAGCAATTCAACACGTTCCGTAAAAGTAGCGGACTTTATTTAAGGAGGGGTTCTGCCTTGTGGGACCGAAAAAATAGATTTTTTCTTTTTTGCATTTCTCAAAATATTTGGACCTTGTATGAAGAAGTGGAAGGACAACTATATAGCCCTGGAGGATTCTAAATATTGTAAGTAGTTGTACTTTTATACCAATCTAACATGAAACTTTAAACTCGTTTTTCACGAAACAACATTTTTCGACATGGCGTTGAAGAAATCTCGAAGTCCAATGAAGCTATCGCATCGACCTTGTACATACATATGCGGCAAACGTCAGTCTATCTATGGAACTAGGATTATGGCTGTATCTGTTACTGTTCTTTTTTTATTTAAATAATTCCTTGCGATTTTTGGACGAAATTCGAACTTTTTTTCAAACGCCTGTCATTTTAACAATTTTTCATTTTTCTGAATTGTTCTAGTTCCACAGATAGCCTTGTTCATGCAGATTAAGAATCTATTTTCCTTCCTGTGTTTCAAATAAACCATAGGACACTTTCCTTCAACGCCAGCACGAGTCGCTTTTTTTCAACGTTCTGCAATCGACGCTCTACACACGCACATTTTTTTTGTATAGCCTCATAAAAATTTGTAATAATACTTAAAAGTACAATAAAACAACTTGCCAAATTTCAAATAAATCCGTTCAACAGTTTTTTTTATAAAAACTTCGCAAATATCACCTACTTTTTCGGTCCCACAAGGCAGAACCCCCTCTTAAGCTACGAAAGATTGCGATCGATCACTAAACGTGTTGAGAAGTGAGCAACTGAGCGGTAGCGTTCAGCGAAAAATCTGTGAGCGGTTACTCAACGGTTGAGTCCGCTGAACGCACCCAGTGATTAAGGTGAAATAGAAACTCTCGCCCTTGTCGTCAAGAAAGAAAAAGGCAAAATTGATCGAGTTCGAAATTTTGCACAATCAACGGAAGCCTGTGTTAACCAAACACGATCAGCCCCTCTCTTCAGTTCGTTTAACTGGTTTCACTCCATCTCCCGCAACGAACTTTAGAAGCAGAGGCACTACGTCGCCGTATCGAAAGGTACGTAGAAAGCCGCAGAATTTCGCGGCATGTGTGGTATCACGAGGCTTCGGCACCCGCGGCGTTCAAAGGGCTCGTTCCCAGCGGGAATATACGTGAGATATCGCGCGTATGTATGGGACATATCGCGCGTATCCCTAAACCGCTTCGAGGGCAAACAATGAGAGCGGAAAGGAACGGTCACGAAGACACCAAATAACTGGAGCGTACAAGGGTACGCCTTTTCAATTCTCGACGAGATATCCTTTCCGCGAAGCCACCTCTGCCAAAGTAATATTTTCCCTCTGCTTGATTTCTTACGTCCCTCAAGGGGTTAGGTACATACCTCCAGCCACGGTGAAAATTAATGATTTTAGGAAATTTTGCAGGGGTTTGATTAAACAAAATGAAACAATATTCTTATTACACATGATTTCTTAGGCCGTAAAGTGCAAGGAAACTTAATTTGTATTAAATTATTTATGATTTTTGAGGTTGTTTAGATTACTGCCGAAAATAGGACATCATACATTGAACATTGTTAATTTGTGTAGAGATTGAATATTTAATAATAATTGTAAACTGTATGAGAATTTTGATTTAAAAAACGTAGAAACGTCCATGCAATTAGGTAATTTCTGTTCTCATTAAATGTATAAATCGTAACGGATAATTTCGAACGGTAGCTTCAAATTTAAAGGCCACAGGTAAAAATTTATCGCAGCGGGTTCCGGTGGTACTCAAAAGAATCGGCAGATTCTCCGCATTAAAATGAGCTTAAGGCATTGATGTTCCGGTCATTCCTCGCGGAGATACAGCGAATTGAAGAAAAAATCGTAAGGACATCGTAGACCAAAATTTTAACTGAATCGAAAAAGTTAAATATACGTCTTAAAGAGGAAAGACTGATCTTTCTATTGCTTTTTTCATGAACGTTCTACGTTAATCCCTTCGCTTGCTAGAAGCAACTAAAGTAAAGAAAAACGGTTTTTGCTTCAAAGTTGAATAATTCGGCCAAAAAAAATAGCACAAGAAATTTATTACTCTCTTTTTACACAGGAAAGTAGCCGCTTTCGACTGATGGAAATGGAATTTATATAAAAAATTTCATACTCCCCGTGGAACATTCGCAAGTTGAAGAAATTTTTTTAAAATTGACCAAGTGCTCTTTATATCGTTATAACTTTGCTGAAAAGAAATACAGCTAAAAACTGAAAAAGCTGTTGAAAGTAGGGATTCCTCGCTTTCAAACCATATTTTCAAAATATCGAACCGACTATTTTTGCCGGAGTTATGATCATGTGAGCTTGCCCCTATTTTTCGGGTTCCTAAAAGTGATCTTTTAATTAATATGAGGAGTGCAGTAATATTAATGTCTCATTATTTTTATAAAATAACAAAAAAAAGATAGATACGTGACAGCAGAGACGGGCAAAAACTTTATTTGAATAAACATGTAGAATAACGAATAAAAATTACAAAATTATTCGTCATCTGTCGAATAAAGTTAACCCGGCTTCACTTTAACGCGCGCCAGAAAACTATTCGACGTCGAATAAAGTTAGAGTTAATATTGAAAAAATTATTCGACGCTCAAGTTGAAACACTCAACGCATAAAAGAAATTACTTTATACGTCAAATAATCTGAAGTTAAAGTCACTTTTATTTAATCAGTTATTTAAATAATTTTTTATTTAGTTAATGCCCAACTCTGTTTTAGAGCCACATGAAAAGCCACGTGTTGGCGAATATAATTAACTGGAAAGTACAAGTGTTGTGTGCCTTACCATCTATGCTTCTATGCTGCGCGTCTATGCGTCTGCTATGCACCTTAGGGGCCCAGCTTAACGCACAAACGAAAGTTCGCTCTAACGAGTTCAACCCCCTGAAATTCCTAATCATTTCGAGGCAGTCTGGCGCGTTGCTCCCTTCGCACATCCCGAAATCGATTCATCTCGTCTCCGGACCTGGCCGTGGGATTGTATCAGGACAACGACGTTAAGGTTAGCTATGTGGGACGGCCTCGTTACGTGCTCGCGAGCATATAAAGGTGCTTAGCTAACCGTGCGAACTGCCATTTCAAATCAGCAGGGAGGAATTCTCGCATATGTTCGAAACGATCCCGCCACTTTGATCGACGAAGCGCGAACGCGCAATGTCACGCAAGCCTCTTCTGATGTCTCCCTCCCAGAAATTAGATTATAACGACGCCCGCGCGACGTTCAATTAAAGAGACAGGATTCGCGCTCCCCAGTGAACCTCGTTCACCCGGGTACCTTGCACGGTTCTTTTAACATTTTCATTGGAGAACGCATTTCGACGACCGGGCCCTAGAGGACTCACAGTGACGTAATTAAAGTATAATGTATTTCGCCAACGGATGTCAACCCCTTGGGGAGGGGTGTAAGGACTGGGGGAAAGGTGGAAATTAGCCAGGGGAACCTACGGCAAAGTGAAACACTTAAAATTTAATAACACAAAAATCATAAGAAATAATAGAAGCAAGCATACATTTTTAACTCATTGTATTATACTTTTGTTTCTTAATTCCTTGATATAAAAGCCCGGTAAGGGGGTAAAGTGAGAAATAAGTCATGGAAAATCAAGTATTTTCATTGAATACGAGCTTATAAAAAATGTGTTACGACTTATTTGTGAAAGAATGGGGAAGTAAGACTTTAATTTCTGAATATGAAAAAAGAAAGAAGGTAAAATACACTGAAGGAAATAGTAGGTACGTTAAAAACTGAATAAAATTACAGGAAACGAACACGAAACAATTTATTATATTGAATTACCTGTACTCTGATTGACACAGAACTTTCTATGCAGTATTAATATTTTAACTGACACCTTGAAAAAACTTTCTGCAAAAAGTGGAGTGCAGGCAAAGTGAATGCGTCAAAAAAGCAGCAGAGTACCTCGGTGCTGGTGACGATGTTCCTTTGAAAATTCCTGCGAGTCTAACTCGAAGTTTTTATGACGCGTTGTGTCTCTTTTTCGAATTTTAAATTACCGTGTAGAAGGTTAATTTACAGTACTTTACTTAAATTACTGTAATTTAAATACTTTACTTAAAGTACTTTCGTTTATCACTTCTTCATGCCACGTCCTCTGCGACTCAACCACTTCGCCACTCCATGCTACACTCGTTTTAAGCCTCAGCCGGCGGTGTCCGGGTCATTTTGGACCCCAGCGTGACGTTGTCGAGCGTAAATACTAAATAGTAATAGAGAAATTCTCAGAAAGTGATAAACTGAATTGTAAAGAGAAAAAGAACGCCTATAGTGCGTGCAGTAGGATATTTAGTATGGGTCAAAAAAGACCCAGGGCAGACTCTGACGATGGATAATAAGGATTACATGGTGAACGAGCTCGCTGAATATAAACAATTTTGGTAGTAAATTTAGCAGTGACGAAAATTGAACAGTAAAGTAGATGGAAAACGATGCGTACATGAAACTACAAATAAATATCCATTCTCTCCTTGAATTTGAAGGAAACAGTTCACGGAATGCTGCATGTTACTTGTGTGATAAAATATTATAGTATTATAGTGAAGAATAAGAGATCTTCACTACTATAAAAATGATAAAAGAATTTTAGTTTCTTCCTTAAGTTCTTTCTTCTTTAATTCCTCGCGTTACTTGAATTGTACATTAATAAAAACAAATTTCAGAAAGCATGTTTAATAAAGTTACTGTTATAATATTTTCTCTGCACTCCCTGGTCGATTATTCATTGATCCCAGATGATTTAGTATCTAGAGTGAAGGAAAAGAAATTTCCAACCCTTTGCTCATTTTAAAGGACCCGATTCCAAAATTCTGCCCTAAGGAAACTGATTAATCTTTAAACTCTTAAAAAACATATACATGAGAAGGAGAACTTGAGGATTAAAAATTGCGCTTCTATATTCGCTCGTCATAGGACTATCGATCATATTTTCTATATTTATTGACGCAAGTATATGTTTCTATCTAGCTGAACACGCACCGCGTAATTATTTCTAATAAAAACAACGCTAAGCGTGGTAATTCTCTTGGAAAGCAATTACAGTGCCGAGAAATTAAGTTCAAATAATGTCACAGCAAACACTCACGAGAGTTTCCCATCATACTGGGAACGTTAAATTTAATTATTTGTAATTAAAGACAAAAATTCGTGAGCCATTGTGTTCTACCTTCGAGTGCTATTACATGGTAAGGAAATTAAATTCAAACATTATCAACGAACATCGTTTTGTGGGACAAAGAAGACTGAGTTCTACAAACATCGGTCGAAACAATGTAGAAAGTAGAGTTTTATGGTTAAAATATTTATACAGTAAAAAGATGTTTTAAGTTTTGAATTTTCGAGAATTTTTCTATTAAATTAAAATATTACATGTACCTGCTAAATGTCGTGAGTCGTAATTCTGTCATCGACAGTGGCAGATTTAACAGATTTTCTAGACCCCTGCCCAGAAGATCCCACCAGGGCCACATCGTCAAAAAAAAAAATGATTTTATTCAAACATTTTTTTTTTTCTGTACTATTACACTTATCTCGTTTTTAGTAAACTACCTCTTCATTTTCCTGAAAAAATGGGGCCCCTCAGAACGTTTGCCACTTGGGCCTTTTTGTTTAAATCCGTCACTGGTCATTGACCAAATTAATTGACAAAGAAAATATTTTATCAAATATGGGGGAATACTAATACTGAGAATTAATACTGTATTATAAAGTCGTGCCTCCTACGTTACCATTTTATGTAATAGTTTTAATTATGCTTCCAGAGATGAAGGCAAACAACTACTTAACAATAAATATCTTCAGAACTATTAATCATCTACGTCCAAAACTATATATCATCACCTTCAGTACCCCAAACCCTATAAATAGTAGATATATCGTAGAATTTTAGGCAGAATTAAAATTTACTTAAATTGTGTTGAGTAACTGTAAAGTGGTGGTCTATCAGTATGGAAACTCCTGTCTTGTAACAGTACAATCGGATAAAAAGGGTAAAAAAAAGAGTGGTGGGGATAAATAGTAAAAAAAATAAAAAATTCTTTATCGCCATACGGTAGGACCTCAATTACCATAAACCCTTGAGTTAAACTTCGTTTCTATATCTTTTGTGGTTTCACAGATATTCACAATAATATGAAAACCAAAGTTGGGCATTATCTAAATAAAAAATTATTTAAATAAAGTTAACCCGGTTTAACTTTATTCGACACACGACGAATAATTTTTTTTAGCTTTTATTCGTTACTCAGAATTTTTATTTAAATAAAAATTTTGCCCCTCTCTGATGAAAACACACAATTTCTTTGACGGGGTGTATTCGCCCCTAGAACAGTCACATTACCGAAACAAAAAGTGATCACGTTATTATCATCACTTATACCTACTACAATTTCTCCAAAGTTTCCAATTTTTTTGCGTTTTCGTGTTGCCGAACATCCCTTGTGGGCTGAAACTGAAATCCTCCCCAATTGGTCGCAGAGCTCGCATAGGTACACGTTGTAAACCATCGTCCCCGAAGCAAATTGCATCACAGGTTTTAGTCGACCCGAAACTCACCGACGACCATTAAGACGAGCCACGTCCAACGGATACCTGCACGCATATCTGCTGGGAAAATGGAGCGACACGGCGGAGGGAACATTGACAGTATCACTTTGACAATTTTGACATTCGACCGAACGACAAATTTGCCGTTCAATTCGAGTGGATTAGCGTAGGCTTGGCCCGGAGTCTCGGGGAAAATGATCGACAAATAACCGACCGATCTGTTGAACGAGCCGGGAACCGTTTTCGCCAGGTACACGCCGCGAAATTATGCAGCTGTTCATACAGTCGTGTTAAATGGCTACAAGACAATCGTTTCACGTTTGACGTGTAAACAGGCTTACAGAGAGGGTGGTCTTAATACGTAAACAGCGTAGACCCCGGTTACATTAGCAGTATTCCGCAGCCCGCGTGCTAAACGTTTCTGACTGCGCCCTTGCAGAATCACGTCGGCCGATGGAATCTGATTAACAGACGTCGACACGATTGGCCGTCCAACTGCCCCTGCAGCTGAATTCCAGTTTCCAGCAGACTCGTCGCGACTTCCGAGGCCATTCCTGCAGACAAAGAGATCATCAGAGGGGGAGTTCAGTTAAAAATACCTTTTGTTACTTCTCATGAGGGTAGTTTTGGATAGAGGGGACCCAGGGGGCAGTCAGATTTCGTAAAAATTGTAGTTTCTGGAGGAATTAATTAGAAGGAGATGAATACTAATTGTGACTAGTACTTTTTGGTAGTGTTGATTAACACTATAAATTGTAAGAATTTGTTCTTTTTTTTCTGTGGTTTCGCAGTGATTGCAAAATAACGGAAGCTCGGAACGACTTGAAATTTTTACAGGATGTTCAAAATATATTCCTTTCTGTGCTGAACCTCGACATTAAAGTTAAAGAGTCTAGATTCCGAGATAAAAAATACAGATATCTGTGCACCCCGGAAATCGACATTTATTGTGAAAATCGCCTTCTCCTGGTCGCTCTTTTAATAATAATGGTTCAATTCTTTTTTCAGTGGTTCAGGCCGAAGTTGCGGGTTCTAGGAGACACGTATTCCCAGGAAACCGTTGTATCTTTATTTTTAAGCACAATATCAGTGCAAAACTAAACACACTTTTTCTAAAACACTGTATGATATAATGAACCTCGCGTGACGCCATTTGAAGATAAGATATTTATAAAAAAATAATTGTTTTAATCTATGTGATAGTGATAAACATTGTATAAAAGGAAAAGTGTAATTAATTCGCACAAAATACTTGATTTTCGAGCGATCTGACTGCCTAGTCCCCTCAATATAGATTGTGGAGGATAAAATAGATGTGTTTAATGTAAAATATTTATGTTATATACTTAATTGGATATTTTATTAATAATTCTCGAAAATAAATATTGGTTACTGTAATTGATATTACAGACGGTATGTTTTCTGAACTGGGTATAAACTCTCTTGTATTTGATTGTAGAACAGGTCACAGTTTTACGAAGTCTCGTGAAGTGTATTTTGGAAATATCACCCTAAATAGACGAAGGATCGATTCGTAGAGAAGGGTTCAAGGAAATCGGCCGTATTTTGTTTCGTTTTTAAATATTTCCAAACACAGCCTCATAGCGCAATTTGTACAAAAAGAATTTCTTCATAATTTTCATGTCGCATAAATGGAGTTTTGATCAGATGAACAAATTATTCCGTCTAGATTACTATAAAAGAATGTACGTTGTATGATTGATAGCTTTAGATATAACCATTTATTTATAGAGATATATTTTTGTTTATAAATAAAAAAGAATTTAATGTCCGTCGCCTAAGTAGGTGAATAATTTTTCGCCTCAAATTGGCGGAAGAAATACCTCTCTGATTTTCTGAAACTAGATACTTTATATTGGAGAATGAGCCCAATTGTAAATTACCTAAAAAAATTTCAAACTTAATATCTTTCTGTCGCCACGAAGTAAAAAAAAGTCGCTCAATACGAACTTTCAAATTTGAAGTGCTGCCATTTCGACAATTTTAAACTTTTTGCAAACACACACACACACACACACACACACACACACACACACACACCATCGCATCTCAACGATTCCAAACAGTCCAGTGGCACTCCTTCCTTCAAACCTCCGACTCACATATATTAGACTGCCACGTGGATGGAGAAATGGAGGTGTACGTTTATGAAAATGGAACGTGAAACGAGGTTGGAATTGACTTAATTCAATTCCCAGAGACGACTCCGCGACACTCGCCCCCTAAAAGTTCTTGTGAAGGAATAAAATATGGGGCGCTGAGAAGTTTCGTGACGCTGGGCAGATTTGGAAAACGTTCGAATCACGAGGATCGTGCTGGAGTTTTATTTCCAGCGGTGATTCGACGAAATTCGCTTCGTACTTTTCGAGTATGATCGAAAGACTTGGTCGACTGTAAAGTACTTTTTTCTTTTTAGTTATGTTATATAAGAGTAGCTACGGAAGAAGAGAGCGTTTGGGGTTTACAATAAATTTGAAAGTAGCTGAACGCTTGCAATAAATAATTGAGGCATTTGATGAAAAAAGGGCACATACGCCAAAATGCAATTTCAAGAAAATCGATTTCAAAGTTTTCATTATAGAACAACTTAATAAAAAGCAATGCAATTAAATCCAATTTTTTTAGGGATGTAATTATCGTGTCCTTCAAACGTTCTGAAAACAGAAGTCATGATTTGGAAATGATATGTGTCTTTATTTATAAGTTTCCGGCAAGTGGTTTATGTGCCGATTTTCCGTAAATGTGGTGAATTCGTAACAAAGTTGCTTCTTTGTTTAGTTATTTAAATATAATTTTGTTTACTCACTTCGTTACACATTTTTTATACATTGCTTAAATAAAAAATACAAAATGAAGCACAAAAATAAACAAAAAATGTAATGTTTTAAGTAAGTATTAGTTTCTTCGATTTTTTGCAGCAAGCTGTCTTCCAAATCAATTTTTTCTTTTCTAAATTAGCTTCTTTCCTTGCGGATTCGATACTCGCCTCACTTTCCATATTTCCTTGCTTGCACAAAATCCTCTATGAAACAAAAGTACTTATTGCACGACAGCACGGTAGCGCGGCTGCTCAGCGACTATGTAGCTGCGTGTCGATCACGCTACGTAATAAAACAGCATCTAGCTAATCTGAACGCGAGATAAGTAGTGCCCTTAATATATTATATATACATATATATCATACACCTGTGTCGATTTAAACGATTTAAGGAAAAAGGGCACATTAGCCTATGTGCCCTTTTTCCATCAACTGCCTCAATTTTAGGCCCTTAAGACTGGAATGATCAGTTAGGTATCTCTAACGCTGTAGATATTAGCAGTTTGCACTTTACTTGTATAATTGCAATTTATTCTGTATATCTCACGTCAACAGTTGTTGCGTGCCACAAATTTTATTTTAATTTAATTTATTTATTTTATACATTTAATTTATTACATTTTCGTTTTATATTAAATTTAAACAGTAACGTTATTCCACGGGTGAAATCTCAATTCTACGGTATGTGGAGGTTTCTGGAGAAAGAGGATTCTCACTGTTATGGAACTGGAACTGAATTCGAAATTAGTACCCACCACAACGCGCGCCGCTACCGGTTCGCTTTCGGTGGGGATCGCCAAGAGGGTGGATGCACCCTGTATCTGCCATCTTATTTTTTCTCTGTCACACGAAAATTCAGAACAATCAAAACTAATTCAAAACCTCAAATTAATTTGTCGCGGCATTTTTGCACAAAAAATTCACAAAGAATTACCTAATTTTCGGCCCAACAAGGCGCAATCCTCCCTTAACGACGGACGGCACCTATCACCTAGTTGTCCTAATACCGGACATTAGCTAAGCATATCTGTGATATTTGAAAGACTACTGTGCCGTTATTCTGTGTAAACCGCAGAGGTGATAAAAAAACAACAATTAGGTTTCGACACATTCCAGTCGCGTTGTGCACAGCTAAGGAAATTGATTTAATATTATTCCTTTCTTCTTACTTGAAAAAAACCTTAAGGGGACCTTCCGGTCTAGAGCCCAAAAAAATAGGTGATATTTAGGAATTAATTAAAGGAAAACTACTATATATAATTTAATGGGACTTTTTGCATTGTATTAGGGATGTCTTAAATTATAGAAATATATTTTTTGTTTTATAATTAATCATTGCAGACGGCCCTGAGGAATCGTTAAAGTCAAGGCGTCAAAAAATTGATCCAAATCGGTGGGACCTGAATCTCCAAAAGTTATTATCCGATTCGACTGAAACCTTTTTTATTTTGAAGATTATTCTTCTGGCCAGGGGGGGGACTAGAAAAATTTCAAAAATGACATTTTTTTAGAAAATAACGACACTTCAAGTTTGAAATCATTTTTCCCTGTATTTTTCGTCCTTTCAACGCCTTTGTAAATTATAAATTTTCAATTTTTTGTAATTTTTTCTAGTTCCCCCCCTATCCAGAAGTATATTCTTCTAAATAAAAAAGTTTCAGTCGAATCGGATAGTAACTTTTGAGATACAGGTCCCACCGTTTTGAGAACACTGTTTAAAAAAAAATGCGTTTAAAGTTTTACGTGAGCGCTGAGTGGCCGGTTGTTGCCCATGCATTTGCCGCTACTCAAATGCCTATAACTTCGGGAATTTTAAGAATGTCAACAAATCCTTTTAAACACGTATTCCTAAAAGATTGAACATTCGAAAAATGAAATAAAACAAAAACGACTTTTAGACCGGAAGGTCCCCTTAAGCGTCCGGCACTAGGGGAACTCCCCCTACTTTGATGCAAATCTATCGTATCGGATTATGTAAAACTATTATTAAAAGACCACGCTAAACAATTTAGTGTAGCTACCACGTGTGCAATGTATCTACATATTCGATAAACTGTTTTTCAGGAGCGGTGCCATTTTATGGCCACTACCATAAAAGACTATAAAAAAGATATTCTTCGCTGTAGAATATTGACATTAAAGTAAGACACGTTAATGAACTTCCGTATTATTTCGTCTATGCGAAGGAATTTTATTGAACGACCACTATCGAGCAACGAGTTCTTATGAAGGACAGATTGCTTCTCCACCTTTCGTCTTAATACGACGTCACGTGAGAGAATAGGATTACGAGTCCGAAGGGTCGGTGATAAGATCGGCACGAACCATTCAGGCTCGTCCCTAGAAAGGGGTTAGGTACGAGGGTAGAAGAAAGAGGGGAAAAAATAATAATGGAAAGGAGGAAGATTATCTGACAAAGAGATCGACTAGCTGCTGGTAGCCGATCGTGTTCGTAGCGATCACCAGACCCCCGTTTCCGGTATATTCGATTTCCTGCACGCGAGTCAGGAGGAAATTGATTCGAACGATGCGCCGCGCCGCCGTCGCCCCTGCATTTCAAAGTTAGGCTTGAAAAACGAGCCCGCGGAGGGGAAAGAAACGAATTAAAGTTCGGCAGTGGCACCGAAGGCGCCGCCCACGCTGGTACATTTATCGTTGGTTAATTGTCAGAGCGATATTTCCAACTAGTAAATCGGTGTGTGAGAAAAGTGGTGCAAGGTGTCCAACAGCTGTGCTTTTTTGCCAGATAATTTTTTCATGATATTTCATGGCATATTACACGCAGAGTGTTACGGTATAAAAATATTGCAGTGAATGTGATATCAAAATTGTATTCTACGATATTACGAAGCTACTGTGTTATCACAGACTTTTCAAAATTACAGTTGAAGGCTTTGCAGCAAGAAGGGTGCAGCTCCAAACGTATTAACATTTGGACAATTAATAACAACCGTGTTAACAAAATATTTTTAGACACTTAAAATCTACGTATTATATGTACATATAACACATTTAGTAATAATACTAAGTGAAAATATCTTCTGGTTATGGGTAAATTTTAAAAATTTGGAGCTGCCCCTTTTTTGCACCGAATTCTATAAAAATCCACTTATCTCGGGTAAATAATTACATTAAACACCATTATTATGTTACAAAACTATGTGCTAGTTAATGGAAGCACATCAGAAAACATCGATTCATACAATTTTAGAAAAATCATAGTGGAATATGCTTACTGAATCATGAAATAGTCTCAAAGTTTATCTGTTTGGCCAGCTTCATCTGTACCAGAAACTACAGAAAAAATTCCACTTGCAGTTAACTCGCAGTTAATTATATTTTACACACAATGCTACCTATAAATCAATTTCAGCAAATTATGGAGCTGCCTTCTTTTTGTAACTTCTTTAATTAAGCTAAGGGATACTCAAGGAATTTTCCCACATAGATTATCCTATATACAGGGTGTTCCACCTAAATATCTTCCCCAGTTGTGACGATGCAAAAAAATTTAATATGTGATTTCTTGAAACGTATTCGCCCAGTGATGCCAATGAAAGTACATATGAAATATTCTTTGTATCATCGCAACTGAAGAAGATATTTAGGTGTCCTATTTTTTATCGAACACCCTGTATATAAATTTGTGAACTATGGAGGTATGTAAAATACGATAAAAAAATTCATTGTCCCATTGAATCACCAGAGTGTTCAGTTGCAGATTTAAAAACTCACGATTTATTACTATAATAATATATTAGGTACCAATATTGCCAATATTCTTAATAAGTAAAACTAACTAAGTAGTGATTTACATACAGCGATTAAAGCTTGCTATGATTATTTAATAAAAAGCTTCTTCTGTCATTAAATGCAAAGAAATATATAAATATTCATGCAAGGAACTAATGCTTGAAAAATCCTGCTAACTAAAATGTATTCTGTTAGCTTCTATACATGTATTCCTGTCAACGCGTCCTGACAATAAACCTTGTCACTTTTGAAGACAACACATTCTTAATTCACCACTTCCTTATCTGCAAACTGGTACTTTAAATCCCAAAAACACGTTGATGCGAGTGGCGGCCACTAGTTAGTGATACACATTTAGGTAGGTACTTTTAGTTACATACATGCACACATAATCCATGTTACGCCTGTTTCCAAGTTCATAGTTTGCACAAACCCATAGCTCCAAGATATAGTCTGAAGACGTAACCCTAATTTGTAAATAGAGCGGACGTGCACAAGCTCGGTCAGTCTTTGTACAACCGTCGGGCAGTGAATAAACTAGAATCTTAGAAGTACGGTCGTTCCCTCCGGAATTACAGTCATTAGATAACTACTATTGTAATATGTGGAGGCAAAAGCAGCCCGGAACTTAGATTTAGGGGGGTTGTTCGGTGTGCATCCCTTTTATAGCCATGGTACCAGTCGCTGTATCAAGGTACAGTAGGACCTCCAGTGTCGGAACACTTGTTATCCGAATGTTCTGCCATTCAACGATTGTATTATACAAATTTTTTAAATGGAAGCGTGTACTATTTTGTACAAATATTAGGTCGGTGCAAAAGTTCGTTCACTTTATCGAACCAAAGTCATTGTTAAAAGTAAAAATATACTACGTGTTTTTTTAATTAAAGTATTCTCCCTGAGCTATCAATGGCATTTCTTCATTTTTCTGGTAAAAGGACAAGTACGTTCTGTATATTTCGATTGAATCCGGGCGATGTATATATACGTTCTGTATATTTTTATTGCATCCGGGAAAAGTTTATTCGCGGTTTCATTCCGTAGTCTTCGTTGAAAATTTTTGTTTTGAAATTTTCCGAATTCAAAGGATATAGTATGAAAAGACATATTAATAACGACAAGTTAATAGAAAAAGACATTTCCGTACACCTAACATCACCTAACAGTGAGCGAATGAACTTCGGCGCCGACCTAACGCATAGCTATTCCTTTCGGCATTTTCCCATCCTCCCTCCGTCGAGTGTTATAAAATGTGTTCTGGAAAACTACTAGGGACAAAAGTAAACATATCTTTTCCTATTTTGCAAAGCAATGAGGGTCTTTTGGATGACATGTTTGATACGTTTATTGGATCAGAAAGATAACTATGATAACTATGATAACTATGATAACTATGATAACCATGACAACTATGATAACTATGATAACTATGATAGCTATGATATCTATGATAACTAACTGGGAAAGTCGAAATAACAAATTATTTATTTGTTTTACAATTTACATAGAACACCATGTAAAATTTTCCATCATTAAGTACTGTAATTGGTAACAAATAGTTTTTACTTCGGACATCTTTTGTTAATCGTTCTAGGTATGGGGAGGAAATACACTTGAAGTGAGGATTATTTATTTTTAAGAGAAGTATTCGTAAGTGCACAAATTTATATGACCTTTCCCAGAGGCGGTTGAGCTGCAATTTCGACCTATTTGACAAATTTTCAATATTGTGATTTGTAAATCTTGCAAAAAGATATTTTCAATGTTTTGTACAATATTCTACTTTTGACCCGTATAGTTACTATATGTTGGATAATTTATTAAGACAAGATTTAAAATGTTTATTTGTGATGTTCAGAGTACATTTTAGTGGCAGTGATTAAGCTTAATCCGTATCCAATTAATTCTAGATTAGTTTACAAGCGAACTCATGATAATCACATTAAATGTACGACATCGTTGGTCACTCGAATTAATATCGTTTTCAGGAATTAGTGTAACGTGGTCACATTAATTAGAGCCATTAAGCATCGAGGCAATGCTAATTATTCCTCGACTTTTAATTGATCTACACTCGGCACCGAAATGATTTACGTTAAATAAAGGAAACTGCATTGCTTTCTTCATTCGCTTTCAAGGTTCTAAATCATTAATCCAATAAAAATGTGTATTATACCATGATAAGGTTGCACGATGATTCTAATATGATTTTAAATTTGTAGTCTTCTCGCCAATCATTATACGGTATATCTTCATATTAAGTACTTAGAATCAGAATTTCATTAAATTTATCGATTTACAACAATAAGTATAAGTGCTCAATTGACTTGTATTAACATACTGTTTAATATGTTGGCAAAAATAATGCTTGCTTTTGCATGTATTTTATCACATACAATTACACATTAAAAATAATAAAATCGCTATAAGAAACATATGCAAATAGAATTAACAAATCTTATTGATTCGTTTCTAAGTTTAATTGCCTTTTCTCTTCTGCATTAGCTAAGATTATTTTCATTCTAATTTTATTTTCCAACTAAGTGTGAATCTCCTTTTCCCCTCTCCTTAATCTTTCCTTTCCCTGGATCAATTATTATATTTATTTATCGTGCAAGGAAGCCAAAAGTACCCATTTCACTGTACAGTATGCTATATGTGCACAGTAATTCCATAACTGGGAGTACTTCAAGATGCCAGAAAGCTTGCACTGTTGTTGTCCTGCCTAATAAAAGTTGAAGCGAAACTTTTCATCTCTCAAAGCTATACAAGGTGATTATATATGCATGTCAATACCTGAAAGGGTAAATGTACACACTGAAATAATTAGAAACGTCATTATGACGATAGGGGTATATAGGACATATGATCATATAACGTTTTAATTTATATTAGTGTATAGATTTACCTCTTGAAGTATTGACATGTATTTATGAATCACCCTACACATCAGAATGTAAATCATCAACATAATTTTAAGGCAACTAAAATTTCATATTTAGATTTCGCGATGCATCTTGAAAAAGGGATATTTCACCTTTAATCTTACCGTATAAAATTCGAAATATGCGGGTTCGCGTGATCGTTTGGAAGAATGTTACAAGCCGCGGGCAATTTTCTGCCTTGTAACTTCTACCCCTAGCATCTTGATCTCTCATGTCTTCATTCTTCTCCACCTAATAACTGCTTTACTTATCTGCACATCTTCTCCCTCATTTCTAGGTCCTCTTTTTGCAGGTGCAATAAGGAATGATCACGGAGTAGGGAATTGCTTCAAACTTATAACGAACTTCAAAAACACAGTGTACACAGGCGTTTATGCTTAAATTTCTCGTTAAAAATAGACATGGACCCGTTTCATTTATTTACTAAGCCGTATATACACGTCGAATAATCAATTTTTTGTATTCTTCTTCTATTTTCCTTTATCCCATTTATCGCGAATTTTTGCTTAAATTTTTATTAAAGCTAACTTTATCCTCAAAAACTTTTATGCGGAATGGAGAATTTATGAGGATACGCTTAAAAAGCTTCTGATCATTTTGCTGGGGATCAGTGTTTATGAGTTTTTAATGGTCCTGAGTGTCAGTTTAACTGAGATCATACATTTTTTTAATACTTAAATTACTCTTTAACTGTCAGAGATTTAAATTCTTACTGCAATTTAAATAGAATTCGTTTTTATTTAAATGAAATTCATTTTTTTAGGTACTAACATTCTACAAGAATGTATAACTCTCAAAGTACAACAGACAGAAAAAAATGTTTCAAACAAAAGTCTAATGGTGCAATAAGCGCTGCAAACTTACGTTAACAAAATTTTGAAAAAAGTTTTTTTTCGTTCAGGTATTTATTTTTTAAACTTTTTTCAAAATTTTGTTAACGCAAGTTTGTAGCGCTTATTGCACCATTAAACTTTTGTTTGAAACATTTTCTTCTGTCTGTTGTACTTTGAGAGTTATACGCGAAAAAGTGGAAGTGCCAATTTGACTTTGAGGTTAGTTTTCACCCCCTTAAAGGGCGATAGGGCCCAATTGAAACACACCGTTGTTCTTGTTTTGAGTCACTCTACAAACCCAGAAAGTTGCGTTCCAATCGGTGAGTCCGGGTTCACGGTGTTCCCTTGTGACTCGGGAAATCGCCTACGCCACGAATATACCTCTTTTTTGTAGGTGTCACATTGGCGCAATAAAAAAACATATAAAAGAAATTTAAAAAATCTTTTCAAATTTTTTTTTGTATAATATAAGAGTAGCTTAATAAATTCAAAAAAGATTTATTTCATAATATGTTGTATTTATTGAGAAAAAAATCTTTAAAGATAGCTTAATTTTTCGGCCGATCAAAGTATTGTAGAATGACCCCTTAATCATAATTTCTGTACAGAAAGTTATGTACAATGCGGAACTTAAAAATCTACGCTCCCCGCAACGGGATATGACACATTACGGCATTCGGAAGGACTATTGCAGCCACTCCACACGCAAATGCGGCCACACACCCATCACGATTAGCTACACCGTGTTCACGAAGCGATCGGTCAATCAAAGCTTCTAAATATTCGTCGACGAGGTCGGAACGAGGACAAATGGGAGGAGCGGGGAAAGGCAGTCGCGCTTAATGAATATTGATCTTCGAAGGTGGCAACTGGGCATGATAGAAGAAACTAGATCGGGATGGAGGAATTTTAGTCCCTGGCGACTGTAATGGGTCAGGCTCATCGCCCACCGCGTAAGTAAGATAAATGATCCCCTAATGTCTGTATCCCGCAACGGCTGCAGATGAGCTGATATAAGCGCACGGCTACCTTCGAATTACTTTGTCAAAATCGAGCCTCGTCCTGGGCGTGTAATCACCGCGGAAGATTGAACCTGATTGATTAAATCGGAACAAATAACAGAGGGTGGAACTGTGGAGCTACGTGCATTCGAAATATTCGAATGCGTCGAGGCACAAGAGAGTTTGAATGTTTTAATGAAGATGTTGCCTAAGTAGTGGGGACTTGTGTCCCCGTTTGAGTATTAACAATACTGTTGCCGTTCTGGTGAGGAACTTGTTAATACGTGTTTATTGAAATGAAGCTTTTAGCAAAGACTATTTCAATGTTGAAACAAAATAGGGGAGGAAAAAGCTGAAACTGCGAAGCATTTAATATAACAGCAACTTTCCTGTAACTGAATATTCCAATCCAACTTTATGAGCAGTTTTGACAAAGATACTATCCAGAACCTTAAATTCTAGTGTAGCACTCAATGTGTTACGGGATCTTTCTAGTTTGACGCTCTGAAAAGAAGTCACATTTTGCGGAATTTTTTTAAAGAAAATTATTGAGTGTTATAATTCTAAACTTTGTACGTTTAATAATTGGCATTTGAAGAGTGGGCTCGAATTTTTTTATGTATTAATAATAATTTTGTTCAATGTTATAGTGGTAGTAGTAAGACGGGTTTGAAACAAGTGTCTTGCTGGCAAATATGATTCTGACTGTCGTAGTCATCTGAAACAAAAATCGCAGAAATTTTCTTAATCTACTTATATGAGTGTAGTTATCGTATGAACTAGAATCAAGTAATTATTTTCACAATTCGAGTTTTGTAACACAGAAAATTAAGAAATTCTTTTCCGAAAAATGAAAGTTATCATTTGATTCAATTTTTTATTCGATTTTAGACTCTATACGAGTGCTTAAAGTACTGGTACTCCATTAAATTACATTTTTGGACGATATTCAAGTTTCTATATTTTTGCATATTATTGCAAAAAGGTGTGGATATTGCCGTGATTAGCGAGTGATATTGATTTAGATTTGATTCGTGCTAATTTCTCTTATAGACAACTCTCGAAACGATTGCTGAATCACTGAAGTACGAACGAAAGGTGACGTTACCAGTAAGAATTGCCCATGATGTCATCTCTGTTGCAAGATTAATACATCACGCCCGCGTGGTTCGTCTTACTATTACAGTAAAACGAGAAAGAAGCACAATTGTTGCTTCACAAATGTCACCGTAATCAGATTAACGGTATATGAATTATACAGGCATTATTCTATTTGAATTAAGTTGAAATAGCGTTCGAGCATGCAGGAATCTAAATATGTACAAAAATTTCCTGTAGGAAGTTTTTGAGGAGAAAAACGATATTACTATATTTACGGTACATCCACTAAAATTAAATGATTAATCAATTTAAAGTTTAGAAAATGCAACATATTATACAATAATATAAGTTACTTATTGTTAGTTCGAATTTAAAAAAATATACTAAGGAAAAACGATGTAAACTTACAAATTTGTATGTAATGTACTATTAGTTTTTGCTCTTTCCTATTTAAAATTTGTTGAGTTTTAATTTCTAAGACTTACTTTCAACATCGAATATACGTTTCAACATCGATTAAACGTAACTGCATCCCGTTTATAGAAATTGTGTGCATTTTAACAAATAGAACTTTTTTTTACCAATGCAACAAAATATTTGATAGGTTGGGTGTAAATTAAGAGGATTAAATAACAAACATGCGACTGTACCTCGGATTTCATGCGGTAGTCAATTTGTAGAATCATATTCATACCTTCATCTATAACATTAAACTGCTAAATGAAAACGTTTAATAATTCGCTGTTCGAGTTTTATCCTTTTTATAAAAAATAATAGAAATACTCTTAAATATTCGTTAAGCACCTTTTGAAATGCAAAATGCAATCCTGCCGTCAATTATCGCGTGATACGCTGTTCATCGCAAGTAGTTTAAAAATAATTCAACGAACATCAAAGTGACGTTTGTATTTTCATCTTTCTACTTGATTAAATTTCTCCGCTTTATTTCCGTTCGATTGCATTAAACTTATTAACAACACTCGAGAAAGGAGCGCGACGTCGCGCGTCGAGAGTTTTACCGCGCTCTGCACAGCAGACAGTCGCTTTCTGGTTTTCCCGATGTTTCCTCCGTAATAACGCACTCGTAAAACAATCTTCATTCCGAATTTAAAACAACAGAATGAGCTTCTTTTAAACCGTGCTTTATACTTGACCTTTATACAATAATTGCCTCCTGTCGATGCAATCCCTAATAAATTATCAGGTCTGCGCGAAGATTCTATCGATTTTACGTATTCTGTATTTTCCCTGCATATGGTAAACGAGGGAACTTTTAATCGGTACGAAAGTTCGATCTAACTTGGGCCCAGAAAATAAAATACTGTATGTCCACCCTATATGTAACATATTTCATTTTCGGTGCATTTAATTTAAAAATTATTACACAGTTTGTTTGAAAAAATATTATATATCATTCAAATAAAAATGTATTCGTTATTCTTGAATAACTTCAGTTTATTCGAACATTATTCGAAGATTATATAACTATTTATTCGAATAATGCCCAACTCTGACTTAATCACTTAACATTGAAAATGTCAGTATTTTCGCGCAGCGTAATTCATTTAAATTGTTCGTCCAATCAACTAACGATAAGTCGTTCCGGATATCGAAAATACCCGTTCGCAATTTCCATACATCACAGCGTAACGACGACTCTGCGAGTCTGCTTTTTTCCTTCTGCTCGAAAGGGTACTCTGCTTTCCACTTGCTCTACAATTTTCAAAGAATTAATCGCGCCTTCGTTAGACGGATCTCCACGAGGCCGAGAATTTTTATCCAATCGAGCGAACCCCTGATTTTCCAGCTGAAAATATGAGGAGCCATTCGCGTTGTCGACCGATTCGACAGGAAAATGTCAATCTCGTGGCAGCTAATGAGGCTCGTTTCTCTCCACCCCCTCCCCCCCCCCCGTGCCGTTTCGAGTCCGCGAAATCGAGCCGGGGAACCGTGTCGACGGGCGAGCATCATCCAATCGGTTTGCTTCGACGAGGCGCAAACGAAGAACAGAACCGATGCCTTAGATAAATACGTATTTGCGTATTGGTACGTTAGAATACGTGAAATACTAGTGGAACTTCTCTCGTTATAAATCTGATCGACTTGACACGCCAGTCGAACCAGCCGACGGTAGAAATGGGCCGTCTTGAGAATTATGTCACTCGCTTCCGGCGAACGGAGCTCCACCCAACATTTTCCGTGATGAAATAAGGACCGATAGACGCTTCGTATTAGATATATCGCTTTCCATTAATATTTTATAGGCGGCGTCTATGGGGTCGAAATGGGGAGACTAATACCACATTGGGGACATTTCGAGAACTGTAATTTAATGGCTATTGAAGCTAAATAGATAGTAAGGACTGTTGGCAATCTTTTCAGCTTTGTTTTTAACAGTTTGCTTGCTGAGGTATAAAAATAACATTATTTTGTTCTTTATGCGTCATTATTTCATATTTTAATATACTATTAACATTGGCATAACTAGGATTTTTGTCTGGGGGGGGGGGGCAGGTCCCATCTTCTCTCCCCCCTCTCTCTCTCTCTCGCTCTCTTTTTTTATAAGTAGAGGAAATCTTTATATACATACACGTTTTATAACAATCATTTACCTATATATTTTTTTGACACTGAAATTATTGATTATTTAACGGACGAATGTGTTTGTACTTATTTTTATATTTTCTAGGGAGGTGCCATTCCGCGTTTTGGCCAGGCCCAACCGGCCCCCTAACTAGTTACGCCAATGACTATTAGGTGAAATTAATATACTTTAGTATAATAATTGTAGTTTCATACCAGAACTACCGACGAATAATGTATACGTACCTATATCTATTTCTACCAGAGCAGTCAAAATGATAGGTGTTTTAAAAAAATAAAAGGTGCACCCTTTATGAAGGATGAAAGATAAAAATGTCAAAAGATGTACCATTATGAAGTACCAGTAATTTTTATAAGAAACTACCTACAAAACAGTCTTTCTAACCACTTCCGTACTTCTAGCGTTTTTTTATTAGACAACAAAGGGATTTTGAAATTTGGCGCTCCTTAGCTAACAAGCGTTTCCCGCCCTTTCCGCGAAATATCATGAGACATTTTAATTTAAAAGACTTGAGACAATTTTAAAATAAATTCAATACGACAACTCACATATGAGTTATTGCTAATTTGCCACATAAAAATAAAGTGAATTATTTTTCAAATTGTTTCAAGCCTCTGTTTAATAATCGTCCGGTCAAAGCAGCCAAAATAAAAAATGGTCCTTTCTATTAAATTATATTTAATATTTTATTCGCATATCTTAAAATATAAAGCAGAAAGTGCATATGTGTTTATCTGTCGCCTGAAAACTTTCAAACGGTAAACTCTAGGGTCACGAAATGTGTCCCAGCTCATTATGCCTAGCTAATCCAGATGAATGTGACTATCTTCACAAAAAAATAATTTTTTTTTATAAAATCAGAATTTAAATTTCGGGCGAAGCCGAGTATTAAAACTAGTTAAGCATATAGGCATATAAGTTGCCGCCCTGCAAAATTTGCCAAAACAACTTACTCCAAAATGAAGATTAAACAACGCTTCTCTTCGCGCTTCCTCGTTGAAAAATATAAATGTTTCTTGGCAATTTAATCCTGCTGGCACAATCTCCTAATTTATTTAATACATTATTACGGAATACTCGTCAAACACTGCTATGATATGGTACATAAACTTGATTCTCAATTTGCAAGGCGATGTACCAAGCCTGAAGTCGCTTTAAACACTCCCACCACCCACCTCGGCTGGAGACGTGGAATGTATACATAATTGAATAATTATATATACGTCATACTTTAACATGGAGCGTTTAATTATACATTTTGTTTAAATTAATATGTAATTCCACTTACGTTAATGTACGTAAATACATAATTGCATAATTTCATATAAATTATAATGTAACCAGGAACATATAATTATATACTTGGTTTAATTTAATGTATGGCTGCACTTCTACTTTAATGTTAATGTTGCCTCGTACCTATTTGCACGTTTATTGTCTACGACACGGCGCAGTGACTAAACGTGCTGATTAGACATGTGCACTTAATTTGTAATCCGTGTTGCATGCAAAAGTTACTATAGAAGGCAGATTGCAAAAAAGACTCTATTGCAATGGCACACTGATCAAAAAGTACAACTAATACGACGGACAGAGCTTTTGTTCTCCCACTGAATTGGAACTGGAACTTTTGCTGAGAATTGGAGCTGAACAAAAAGGGGATAGAGCCTGAAAGTAAACTAGTAGAGGATTGCGATTGATATACTAATTGTAAAAGTAGAGAACTGACAAAAGATCACAAGATTGAACTGGAATAGGTTACAGAGTCCGAAATTCGGACTGAACTGATATAGGTTTGACACTGAATTGAGGGGAGATTGAAGAGGTACAGATTTTAGGCTGAACCGCTTTCAGGTTATATACATCTTGTATATATAGAGTTACCATATTTCTTCAGCAGCCAACCGGGACAGGTAAGAAAAATGGGACAGAAGAAAATTTTTTTGAAAAAGAGTACTTTCATTGTAGTGATTAAAAAATGGCATATACATAATGAAAAACGCAATAATAATTACAAGTGCGGCAACGATCAATATGTCAGGCAAGTCATATTTTTCTGTACATAAAACTATCTTCAAAAATGTTTCAGTATACGTAATTTCTTCGTAGAAATTTCCATAAGGAGGGAGTAAGGAACCGAAACAGGGGGAAGAAGGAAGGACGAGGAATCGAACAAGGAGGATGGATACAGCCGTAACGGTATAATATAGAGAAGGGGGCTGTGTATATATTTATATGTTTATGTTTTTATATTTACACTATATAGTTTATGTCACTTGCGGGAAAGGAACTGAAAGACTGTGCTATGTATACCATATCCGATAAGCATAAAGCAATGTACGGATGGCGAAATAAGTACTGCTACTACTACTTAATTTCTTCGTAGAACTCCGTCAAAAATCAAGAAATAATAAAACCGGGACGTATTTGTGAACCGACCGGGGCACCCGGGACAAGGGTTGAAAACCGGGACATGTGATAATAAGATATAATCTAGATATGCAAGATTTAGGGAAGACAAAATTTTCAACTTCATTTCCATTTAACACATTACTACAGGTACATGTCATGCCTCCCATCTATTAGGAGCTTTATTCAAATTTCAACATTCTCAACATCTGCATTTAAATGATTGGTGGTTAATGCCGCCAGGATAAATTTGTCGCGCTGGCAAATTAGAATCTTATTTCCTATACGTATGTACATTGAGACTTGCCGACGTGAAAAATAACGACACGATTCTTAAGAAGTACTTTTAAATTAGTGTAAATACGCCGGTAAGCAGAAAGAGGAAGAAGGAAGAAAGGAAAGAATTAATTGCGTGGACAAGTGGCCACTAGCTCTAACGATCGGCCACTAGAATCGTGGATTTCTGGGCCGGCGTGTGGTAATCGTGCGAGTAAAATCACATAAAATCCACGTGCTGGCCAGGGCCAAAGTAACGGCATGTCGGCCATGTGCCTGGCACAGCCTGCCGAGATGACCAGCATGTGCGGAGGAGATCAACGCTGTTCTAAATCGGCCACAGGGACAACAAGGAAGCCGTGCAATGCTCCACCCTTACACGAGGTGGCTCAAACCTTCGTGCTATAAGTCTAGAGCATGATAAAATAAACATTTTTTCTTAGTACCCATTTGCCATATGATGGCGCATAACAGAATTGCAGGACTTTGAAAGTGAGGTTCCCGGGCGCCTGGCGATAGGCAACCCATCGTTCGTCTACGGATGCACGGTATACACGTGCCGACTGTCAGTGCGCTATGCAGGGTGTTTCCGAAATCGTGATGCAACCAGAAAAGAGGTGATTTGAGGAAGAGGAGAAGTTGAAAATATAGAGTGAAATTTTTTCATACGGGGCTTTGTTTTCGAGAATATCGATTCTGGAAACGCAGCTGGATTGATCAGCAAATATGCTATAACTGTACGTGAAATGAATCCTGGCCTAAAAATAGTCAGAAATTATGGAATAAGTTTTTTCATCGGGACTTTGATTTCGAGAAAATCGATTTTCTGAATTAAGAGTGGGAAAGCTGACTGCAAATTTTTCCCAGCCGTGACGCCACCAGCACATGTGCCACCTGTCATCGGTGTTTTAGGTGTATTTAAATTATTTTATTTTACTTCTTAATTTGGATTTGCATAATAAGTTCATGTATCTATAATTATTAGTGTTGTTATTATTTGCTATTTATAATTATGTACATATGAAAAAGAAAAAGATATTAGAAGTCAACTTTAGCATAAAAACTTTTCAAACCTATTATAATATATTATAATTTTCTCCTTTTGTTGTCATTTTAATTTTGAAATCAACAGTTATCAAAGGTATATCCGCTAGCGACGCCCTCTGCGCTGAGTTTTGCATCAACTTCCTCATTGGTCCCATTTTTAAATTCGAAAATGGAGCCTTCTATGAAAAATTTATTTATATACTTTCGACTTATTTTTGCACGAGGAATCATCTCCTTTCACGTTGTGCCACAATTTCGGGAATACCCTGTATAAAGCTTCAAGATTTCAAATTAAAAATCTATCTCCTATACAGAGTAATCGCGTTATTTTTATCAAGTGTTTCTTTTTGTAAATAAAAAATTATATGGAAAAATAGAAAGACTTTACTATTTTTTATATTTCTACATTTCCAATATCTACTGGTTGATTTTCCACTTTTCAAATGGAAGGCTACGTTCGTCTCTATCATGATTGTGCTTGTCAAGATGAATTCAACGAAACGCGATACGGCACCGTTCAAAGTCACAGGAGATGAGAAACGAAAGAAGTGATTTAACTATTCCACGTCACTGTATTTACGAATAGGGTATTTCTCCTTCATATGAAATGTTGAAATTATTTCCTTCGCTCCTAACCCCATATAAATTTGAACCTTACTGTATCTCATATCATTGAATTCATCTCGACACTCGCCTTCATATAATGTAAAATAAATTATAGGTTCCCTTTAAAAAAAATGTAAGAATCAGTGATGTTATCCGAGACTTACTGAAAATGTAAAAAATTTAACTAATCAATCGTGTTACACTTGTAAACGGTATTACAATTTTCTTCTCTTTCATTTTTTTCATAAATGTACGTAGTTATTATTTACGAAAAAAATACTGCATAGTAATAATGCTACCAGCCTGGAGGTATGTGTATATCATTTTTTATCAAAACAGCTGTTTTATAAGTTAATACAGAAGAGGGAATCAGTGGAACTTTATGGCACAAAATTCTGAATCACCCTGTATATTGTGACATCCCTATTGCGTTCACGTATGACTCAAATGGTATACTAAATATTATTATGTCACTTTATATAATTATTTAATAATTATTGATGTGTTCGAACCGCCATCAATGCAATGACAAATTACCTTGCATACAAAACGTGTTTTTATTATCCCAATGAAATGTTATATTGGTAGAATTTCTGTGCAATCGATTACAAATCTTTAAGGATATTACCTACTATCAGTTGACTGGTGCAAAAGTCAAGAGTATTGCAAATATTATGAGTGGACTGAATTTTATGCAAGTATGATATTTATTATGATAATTACGGCCTCGCTGTATTATCGCAGCCGCTACTATTCTCGAGCTAATTTGTAAGCAAGTTCTATATATGCTAGAAATATGTTTTCAAAATATATTTTTAATACCCTCTCATGACGAAACATATTTTTATCAAAGTCCCACTTATTTAATCCTTCCCTATTTACATAAACTTCCGCAGTGTAATTATGAAACGGAACGATTTCTCTTTTAGTTAGTAGTTTGGAAAAATAAATCAAATAATTTATTTACCGTATGAACGTACATATTATGTAATTTAACAGATTGGCAGTTAGTTATGGAAATTGTTTAATATATTATCTATTATTAATTAGCTAATCAATATCTTTGCGATAAAACATAAAGACCTTGTATATAAATCGTAATTCAGAGATAAACTAATATCTTACCTTGCTGTAACGGCAGATAAAGTGTGAGTTAAGAAGGAGTTTCCTGCAGCTTAAAGTTATAAATAAATTTCGTACAAATTTAGATTTTTTAATATGAATCTGTATATTGGAATTCTTCCAGTCTGGAATCCAAGGAACTCATTGTCAGTCGAAAATATTCCATCAAAAAAGTTATATGAAATGTGATAGCAGAGATAGGACACAAACGGGAAATCGAAAATAACGTTCTTGAAAATTGCAATACTGTCTATCACTTCCATCACAGTGTTATCTAAATTCGTCACCGCAAATACTTTTTCGAAGGGAGTAGCTGTTATATACAATTTTCCCAGTTTTCCAACAGCGGGTTTCCACCTTCTGACTCCGCTCAACCAAATCTGAGATCATCGTCGCTTATAGGAAAACGTAACGCGGGAGAAAAGCAAAAACGATGACTTCCATTACAGGAAACTTGATACCCTTCATAAATATTGCATACATAATAAAAAAGAATAATAGAAATTACTTTATAGAAAATGTATTGCCATCCTTCAATTCGTCGGGAAGGTTATTGAATAAAAATATACTGATTCTTAATTCTGCTTAAAAATTAAAATTAATACTTCCTCGTAACTTTATTTTCTAATAAAAATTGTTGCTCCAAATATGTCCCTAAACTAATTCACACACGATACATTTCTGTGGCTAATAACTGATATTTTAGACATAAGTATCTATACATATATTTTCATAAAGAAAAAAAAGGGTTTGAATATATCTCACTATATCAGTCGCCGCACAAACATCTCGTGTGATAAGGCCTTAATACCAAGGAGCAAGAGAAATTAGTGGCCACTTGGTGGGCCCCTCAAAAATTAACAAACCATGAGTAAGCAACATGTTAAGAGTAAGGTGGGGTCTGGACGGAGGCAACATTTTCACCTGTTACAATATTGCTCGTTGTAGCGCGCGGCACGGTGTAACACGGCCACAAGGCTGTGCACGGCATGTACACTGGAAAATGTACAGCGCCACGTGCTAATTATATCGTAACGAGCAACACGCTGAATCTCTCCCGCGAGTCGATAGTACAAGAGCGTTTGTCTTTCAGCGATTGAAGGCACTGCTGGGTTTTGTTTGTTATGTTACTGGAAAAGCCCGAGTATCGGTAAGACAAATTCTGCGGCCAGATTTGAATTCAGCGCGTTAAAATCTGTAGGAAATGATGTATAAAAAGTCAAGGAAAAACTTCAACCACACACTCTGACGGGAAAACTGCAATTTTCTTCAAAAATGTCACTTTTGACAGGTATGTACAGTGGCGGATGAAAAAAAGTTTACACCTTTTAAAACTGCATAACTTTTTTGGAATTGGTCCAAACGACTTTCAGTTTTTTGAGAAGCTAGAAGAATTAATTTGCTAAGTGACATATTTCGTCGCTTTTTGAAAAAAATTGCAATTGGTTGGAAGAGCGAAAAAAATTGTAATGGTCATTTTTTAAACTTTTTTTCTGAGCCTTTATTGAAAATTCAAAAATCCCGTTTCGCGATTTTTGACTTTATTCTGCGATCTTTAAGCGTTTGTAGCTGAGAGCAACGTTTACCGATTTTGATGAAAATTTGAGCATGTATACAACTTACTTAAATCTACAAACGGGATTTTTGAATTTTCATTACAGGCTCAGAATAAAAGTTTAAAAAACGACCTTTACTATTTTTCCACGCTAGGTGGAAGATAATATGTTCCAGTTTATATATCTTTTCTGTATTTCCTTCTCAGATGATCCAGTCATTCCCTGAACTGTGGCCCAGTTTTTTTTGCAGTCCTCCGGGAAGCCATTTCGTCCGCCGCCATTTTGTACAATTTTCCATAAAAAAAAAATTTCTAGCAGAATAAAAGTTGCTCTAAAGCTATATAAAAAATTCAAGCCCTATATTTTTATTTATACGAACAAAAAAATCCCTAACTTTGTATTTTGTTAGTGGCTTCAGGGTGGAAGCCCCTTAAGTTTCCAGCTAATGGTGATTAAGGCCTGTTCACACGAAACACTTCTATGTGGCTCATGACTGATGTTTTGAACATATTATTCACTTGGTAGAAATAACGCTGGTTTAAAAATTTGAAAAAAGTAAAAAATAAGTGAATATCTGAGATATCAATCGTCATAAAAGAAACGAACAAAATTAGGAATCAATTAATGGACTCCTTAACAATAAACGACACCACGAAAGTCATTGGCATGTTAAGCGTATTATTTTGTTGGTCCATATTTCTTAATGTTCTATGCAAATTTAAAGTTCAATCTATCCAGTACAATAAATCAGGTATCTAATAATTGAAAGTTATTGCAAAATACACAAATTGTTCCTCATACGGATACTTATTGATCCATTATTGTAAAAAATTTGAAAAGTGATTGCTCCAGCAATCCTTATGGGTTTTAGGATGGAATGATGGACTTGATCTGTTTTACCCACAAGCCAACGAAATGTGCCACGGAAGTGTCACGTGTGAAATGCAAATGACAAGACGGTAACCTTCCGTAGGGCTGATCAAAGATTGCAACTTGCCTTCAACGTCCACGGAGTCGTAAAGTGATTAAACTTTCTGTTTGAATTGACTTGAGCCTGGTCGGTAACGACTTTTAATTAAAAGAAGAGCGGAAGCCTCTCGGGCCAAGGGGAAAAGAATAGTTTTTGCTGTCCTGGATCGATCGCGCTTAAACGCAGGAAAACGGATTTTAATGCATAGGTTTCAGTGCTCGTCAATTTAAGTAACAAATGAGCAAAGAACACGCTCTTCAGAAACCTACGAGGAATCAGCAACCGAGAGATCCAACATAAGAATATTATTAAGAATGTCTAATAATCTAATGTAAAAATGACCAAATTATTACTGAAGAAAACGTATTGTGTTTCGCAATAAAATGTACTGAAAATACTATAAATACTATAAAATACTATAAATAGCAGAATATTCTATATAAAATTCCCAACTAATCTGATAAAATAGCAGATACAATTATTTGAGATAAAATACCAGATACAAAAATTCTCTAACAAATCTGAGCAAACTACGATTTTCAATTATAGACTGGGAAGTGAAGGACTTATCAATCTTTCGGAACACCCTGTACAAAGCTAATATCTAAAGTGTTTATTATTATCTGACTTATTCATTTACCACTTATCATTCAATTTTGATTGATGCTCGCATTTGTACCAAAAGCTTCACATAATTGCAGCCCAGCTTGATAATATAGCTGAAATAATAATATTTCAAATAAATCAAGTGGTATTGAATTATTTTCGTTAATTAAGCACGATTTTTGTATTATACCATGATATACCTATTAATTCACTTCCTAGTCGGGTTACGCTTAAAACTCGAGACCGATAAGCTATTTAATTTTAATCACCCCTTAGAGCTTCTTACCATTCAATTAAATGTATTTTATCATTTTCAACATATGCAACAACGCGCACTATAAATTAGGCAGCCATTTCCAAGGGTCCGAACGTAAATTTATACATGTATGTCATTGCTATGCAAGCCCAGTTACACGAAATATATCAAGCATACGATTAATGGCACCATTTTAATGTCGCTAAAAGCGCCAATCTGTTCCCAGAAATAGGATGCATTTACAAAGGAAACGCATTGCCATGTTGTTTACCTCGCACTTTGTTACAAAATGCGCGTCGATATCGCATTGCAGTGTCCGTTCATTGCGCATTGTGAAACGCAATTACTTCTATTACTTCGTCGATTAGGTTATCATAGTAATTTAGCCTGCATGCAATTCTGTAGCTGTTTCTGTGATCCCAAATATGAACTATGTACATACGCGACTCGTAACAGTATTTTTAGAAATGCACTCTTTACGATGAAAAGTGTTTACAATTCCGTAATCTGCTAATTTGCAAAAATATTTCGAACATCATTTCCAGTGATAAGTATGTTATTACGAAAATTTAGACATTGTAGCGCCCGCACCTAGATCCCGTTGAAGAAAAAATATCCCGTTTTGTTTTTATCCCGTTTTGAATTTAAATATTTTTATACAAAAATAAATTTTTAAAATTTGTTTTAATTTATTTTTTCAGAGATCAAAATGCATAAAACTAAAGAATACAGGGTTCAGGTAGGTCCAACTTTCTTCAGTGAATAAAACTACGTTAAACATGTATCACTTAAACTGTTGCAAACAGCGAAATGCGAATGCAAACGGCGAAACGGCAAAAAAAGAAATGTAACATATATGATACGTTGGGCGCTAAAGGGTTAAATAAGTAATCCGGAATTAAAGAGGTCTAATTAAATAAGGATTATTAAATAATACCTATATTTAAGAGATATAATTTTCGATGATGAAGCTTATGCCACTATAATTTCATCATCTGAGATTATAATAAACCTATTAGAATGTAAAAACACAGCATATCTCGTAGTAAAACCATAACTATCAATAAAATTTGTAATACAAGATATGACATTATGAAACTTAATACTATCATAATACACATATTTAATTCGCTTCTTGGAATATTACTGAAACATTGTAATATTTAACGCACTCATAAAAGCAGATTAATCCCTAGTAACATTCACGGCACGATAATTATTCACTCCAACGCGGAACTCGAGATTTACATGTAAGAGGCACGCATAAATTAAACTAATTTATTTCGTTATCGCGCACAGTGTTCCAGAGTGCGGAAGATGTAACTTTTGCAGCATATAAAGTCAATTAATGGTGCAAAAAAATTATCGCGGCTGATTTTCGATAAACCAGTTGCGAAATTATTACATCGGGCTGTTTTACATAGGAGGCTAGATAAGAGAATCTCGATAGTCACAGAGGGGAGCACGTAAGTGGGCGATTTTAAGGTGTAAGTTACGATTCCGTCGTTTCGCACGCGAGACATTTATTTTCGCGACACACGGCTCGTCATGAATGAGAAAAAACGTCACCCTTATCACTTACTCAGTTCCGACAAATCATATACTGTTATCAAACGTGCACGACAAATGCGCATGTAACGCGGTCGTGTAACAGACGCGTTGCATAAACTTTACGCTTTATTAGACAATTACAATGACCTAAAACGGGTATCCACGTGTATATCCACCTGGGCGATAAGATTGATACTGTTAACCAGCACATCTGTCGAACGAAAGTGCTCTCTCTAGCTGGGTAGTGACAAATGACAAAAAAAACTTTGGTATTAATATTATCTCAGTGTTATTCTTATTTCACCAAGAATTCACCGATAAATAAATAAAGAATTTAGTCAAAAAATATTATTAATGAACACATGAATTGTAATTGTAATTTACTAACCATATGTGTTAAAAGTGGTAAAACCAAAAGAAACACCCAAAAAAGAAGCAAAAAAATATCAGAAGGTAGGTATATATTTCCTCTGTAGTGGTAATAAGAAACAAATGATATTTGCATTCTTTTGCAACGGGCTCAATTTTTTAATATTATGTAGTGACAAGTTAACTCATCTTGCTCAGTGAAGAAGTATTTTCAAAGTGACGAGTTAACTCGTCTTGCCCAGTGAAGAAGTATTTCAAAGTGACGAGTAAACTCGTCTTGGCCAGTGAAAAAGCATTTCAAAGTGACGAGTTAACTCGTCTTGCCCAGTGAAGAAGTATTTCAAAGTGACGAGTTAACTCGTCTTGGCCAGTGAAAAAGCATTTCAAAGTGACGAGTTAACTCGTCTTGCCCAGTGAAGAAGTATTTCAAAGTGACGAGTTAACTCGTCTTGGCCAGTGAAAAAGTATTTCAAAGTGACGAGTTAACTCGTCTTGCTCAATGAAGAAGTATTTTCAAAGTGACGAGTTAACTCGTCTTGCCTAGTGAAGAAGTATTTCAAAGTGACGAGTTAACTCGTATTGCTCAATGAAGAAGCATTATCAGATTAACCACACGTCAGTTAACAGATTAATAGGAAGGTTGGCATATGCAAACCCCACGAATAGAATATCAAATCTAGCGAACACTTATAATTCTAAAGTAAACTTCTTCTAAAAGTAAAATGTATTTGTATATTATAGAGTCAGTCTCGTTAAGTACGTAAGTAATAATTTATGCATTGGTCGTATAATTGTCTTCCTAATGTAGAGAAACTGTAATTGCGCCCAATTAAATTACGAGATCACATCAGATGGCCGTAATGTAAATACTCGTAGGCTGTTGAGTTACTTATACACATCATTATCAACGCTAGCAATTTAAATAACCTATTACACCATACCTCGTATCTATCGATAAGTGTCTGACGCGTTATATTTCAGGAAACGGAGTGAAGCGATAATGGGTCGCAAGATTGCTACATCGTTTTATCGTCTCGATTGCAATTCGAGCATTATTTCAAGGTTTTAATAATGCACGGTGCACGTGCGGAGCGTAAAAAAAATGTCTTCATCATTTTTCATGCTAAATCTGTTAATGTAAAGAAAAACGTTTTTTTGCATGAAATGCTATACAATAACGTTGAACAGCTAATTATTAGCTGCTTAATATCTTAGGAACTATTAAATCCATTTTAATCACTCTGGTCTCAAATTTTACAGATTCCGTGAGTGTTTAAATTTAAATTTTAATGTAAATTTAGCATAGAGTCTATATTATTGAAACTATAAAACAGAGCTGCATCTACCATCGGAACTAAATTCATAACAGTCAGTCATCACTATAAATAGTAATTTAATAAAGTGCTTTAATTAAAATGTCTCAACAAAAGTCTTCCAAACATTAATCTTTAAAGTCCTCATAATTTATTACAAACTAATTCAATGCAACCACTTCTTTTTCGACAAATTTGAATGTGCACATAGCTTACTAAAATTGTTGCAATCAAAATAAGTAGCGATTCTGAAGATAGTGGGAAGAATAGTAACACTAATTACATAATACGCGATATCATGTCGGTAAATGTATGTGCAAAAGTATTCCGTGCTAAACAAAAAGGTGTTGCACGCACGGCATACATACAACGCGATCTTATCGCTTCATTGCAATTCTGGAAGTCGCACGCTTATCACGCGATGCATTATACGGATGTTTCACAAATTCTATTATCGCATTCAATAACGTATATCGTGTCATAAAGTTTATATCCGTGCGATGAATGTATAATTTATTAAACTCGCGGTGCAGGGGACACTCCAATTCACTGGTGCATCCGCAGGAAATCGAAATTAAATATTTGCGAATGTTGATAAATAATTCGCTCCTTCAATCCATTTCTCGACGAACCTTTATTTAATCGTGGACAACGGAGGCCATAGTTGTGTATACGCGACTGACTTCCTTCGGTATGCACCACGCGGAAGGGAAAAAGCTTGAATAGAAAAATGCAATACCGTTCCTCCTCCTCTCTAAATAGAAGCCGATATCTCTGTATTTTTTTCATTTTTTATGCATTCGCACTGTCACTGCGATAGGAAATCGCGTCATACAGAGGAAAAGCTCGCGAATTACGGATACCGCTGCCTCGGAAGCATCGGAAATAAATAAATTTCACAAAGCTTGTCGAACCATCTCTTACATTTTTTTGCGCAGACGTTTATAAATCTCTTTTTGGGAAACAGCATATAGGAAGCTTTGTAAGATACGAAGATCAAGTTAAATATGCTGCACCAGGAAAAATATTTATATATTTATTTTAATAGCTTTAGTATTGCAAATTGGCGAAAAATGATCAAACATTCAAATATGTATTTACGAGGATATTTATTCTAATGAAATTTTACTGTTCATTCAGAATATTTGGATTTGTATTATTTATTTTTAACACAATTCCTTAATATCGTTTAGTCGTAGTATTTTAGTATGATTTGTCCAGCTGACCGTAATTTGAGAGTAGCCGGATTGCTGACTATTTATTTCATTGCGTTATTGTCTCAGACAAGTTACTTTTTTCAATTGAATTTGAAAAACAAAGTGACAAATTGTAGGTACGCTGATATGTTAAGGTAGCCGACTAAAAAGAATGTGCGACTTTATCAATAGTCAGTATGATAACGCCAGATTCCTTGAGATGTCGCCTGATTTGGAAATAAACAGATTACCTTCGCGCGAACAAAATGCATCAATTATACCAGTCTGTTTCTAAATTTGATTGAAATGTTAATTACTTTGAGTGAATATGTTTAAAAACGAGAAATTTTTTCCAAAGTAAATACAGATATAGTAATTGTATTTTACAAAAAAAAATTTTTAACACAAATAATACTTCAAATTTTGATGAAACATTAATTTGAAATATTAATTGAAGACTTTGCAGTCAGAATGTTGCAGCTCTAAATGTATTAACTTTTAGGGAACTAATAAAAACAGTGTTAACAAAAGATTTTTAGATATATGTATGTTCAAAATATTATACTAAACACATTCAGCACGGCTAGGGCTGCCATCCGTCCGGGTTTCCCCGGATTTGTCCTCTTTTTTAGGGCGTCCGGGGACGTCCGGGGGGATTTTCTGTAGTGATCCGGGTTTTTCGATTTTGCTCGCTCAAAAAGTCATAAATATTTTATCTTTATATCTTGATTGCGGTTACAGTCTATAATTTACAGAAAATGTTGTCTTGGGATATCGTACCTAATATGAGGCAGGGAGAGAAACAACGGAACAACCCACATTAAATTTTTTATTTCCTATTTTATATGATTAGTAAAGCCTATTATACGTTATTGCTACTAACTCAATTTCGAAAAAAATGTGGGTTAGCCCGTTATTGCCCTCACTGTCTCATATAAGAACTAGTTAAAAGTTTCCGGATTTCAAGTGGAAATGTCCAGGGTTTTAATGGACGGATGGCAGCCCTAAGCACGGCTGATGTCATAAGACACAAACCGGCACTACCTGCCCTATATGTACCTTCAGAAATGGCCGTGCGGAACGTGTTAAAATCTACATATTAACACAGCATTTAACATTCCATATTACTAAGCAAAAATATCTTTTCTCTTTGGCAGGGTAAATTTTCAAAATTTTAAACTGCCCCCTTTTTGCGTTACGTGTGGGGCTATCACATGCCGAGCTCTGCCATTGCAATAGCACCTTAAGACGGAGAGGTGTAGTCGACGCCACTTGAGGATTGACGACCGAACCGTCACGTTGAATTACTACATATTTTATCCATTAAATCATCTCAAATAATCTCGCTACAGTATAAATATCCACTTGTCTCGGGTAAATTATTACCACCACTATTATATTATAAAACTATGTATGCATTAGTATTTACATGGAAACTGTGACGAGGCCAGAGGAAACAGGTGGAAACGAAACCGTGGACTTCAGAAGTGACAAAGAACTTTAATAAATGTAACAGAAGGTAAGAGTACAAAGCACACGCGCTATGTCGTACGCAAGAACACAACATGAGTGCTTAACGTAGAGTGGCGACTATATGGGGACGCTTGCCAACAGTAGATGGCGCAAGATGCATATCGCAACATGAAAATATGACACCCGGGAATTCCTCATGGAAATTCTCTATTTCCTTCTACAGAAACATGTCAGAAAACACCAATCTACACAATTTTAGAAAAATTATAATGAAATATGCTTACTAAATCATGAATTCTTTCAGCAAAATACAGATTGGGCGCAAGTACTAGCACCCTCATAACTTGGGACTGGATTATCGGATCTGCTTCTTTCTTACACCAATCTATTCGGAATTTCTTTTACATTCAATGCTACCTATAACTCATTTCAGTAAATTATGGAGCTGCCTCCTTGCTGCAAAATCTTCAATTGAATATCGAATATTAAATAGCAAATATTAAATATTAAATGTCAAATATTAAATATTAAATATCCCCCTACAATACTAAAATACTAAATAACCCCTTAAGAGTCTTATGTTAAGACTCACCCGCGTAATATTACGTTTCTTGCAAACAGTATCAAGTTTCTACCTCCATAATATTACACGTTCAATAGAATAACAAATAAAAGCTTTCTTCGAAAAACAGTGTTTCATCCCAGTTTATAAACATTTATAAAGTAAAATAGAAACATTAAAAAAGGTTGTAATTTTTTAATGTTTTACTAAAATTTAGTGTGTCGTTAAGGGGTTAAATATCAAATATTCAATTTCAAATATCAAGTATCAAGTATCAAGTATCAAGTATCAAGTATCAAGTATCAAGTATCAAGTATCAAATATCAAACAGTCAATATCACATACTATACTAAAATATTACACAGCAACTTCTAAATAAATATGAACCGATATTAATTTAAATATTATTCTTAATAAACCAATAATCTAAAAAGTCATAACAATACATAAAAAAACATTATTCCAAAGGCATCCCAAACACGTGCACCGCGCGCCCTCAACCTGCCGTTCATCTTTGTTACCCACGCATCTTTCCAGAAACACGGGCAGCGCCAACTGAAACAAGCACCCTGCGCTGTGTTAACCGCGGCGAGCATCTTCCGAAGCAATATGCGTGTGTCGCACGCAACGAGCAAGCGATGCAATGTTATCATTCCGCGACATATCGCTGAGGTATCAGACACGTTGCAGGTACGTGCAAATCTCACGGTATCTATCTATATGTATTCTTATCAGCAACGCTGACGTTCGATCCGTCCGCGTAGCCAAGTTAATCACAACCTGTATGTATCATACACGATGGGGTCCTTTTCGAGCGACGTGAAAGGCCGTGGGGTTCGAAGGGTGGGGAGAAAAACAAAAGGGGGTCGAAGGATTAACGCGGAAAGGAGAAAGATAAATGCGTGAAAGCCGCGGGGGCCGGAAACGAAGGGAAAGACAATAGACTGTCGAATCTCTGCGCGAAGTCAGCGGTCTTTTGTCTGCGTTTCACAGCATCGACGGAGACGCCAGAGCAAAGGGAAAGAACCGGGGGCAGCGAGGAAAGAGCCACGTAGCACGAGCTCCCGCGATCCGTCCGCAACGGGGAATCGTTTTTAACCGCCGATGATCGAGCCGATCCACTGTAAGAAAGAGTGATCAACCACCAGCCCTGGGACAGTCTCCTCGACCACGCGATCATTTCGTATCTGTGAGTATTTTCACTTCTTTCCCCTAGACTTTTATCTCGCCATGCGCTGCTTAAAATACGTGCACGTCCATCGAACAACTCATAATGGCTTCCATTTGGCTGCACGAGAATTAAACAATAAACATTCGTCTCGATGGGATAGCTTCTATATATTCAGTGTACGACGTGTTGCGGTTACTATGTGGCATGTGGGTGATGATAATTTATAACTGACGCGTTGCGCTGTTAGAGATATGCAGAAGGATGCAGTGTAAAATGAGTTTGAGTGCGATGTCAAGTATAACGCGTGAGCGAGAAGGGCTATTTTCTTCTTCGCTCAGTTTTTTCGTTCAGGGATTTACATATGCATCTTGTCGAGAGCGTGACCTGCGCAATATTACGTGTACCTAAGTACGCATCTCGGATTTTCCCAAAATGGATGCCTCCTTGGCTGCACTGGTCTGAAAAGTCGGTCTGCATTGGCTCGTCCTTTGACTCTTTCCAAAATATGCCTACAATTTGACTAACATAATGATGTTTTAATTTAATTCATTATCACTCTTAGTCTGACTTCCCTCGGTGTGTTATTAGGATAGGTTTACCACCTATTTTTATAGGAAAATTGCGTAAAGCTGCCTATCGCCCGCGTATAAAAAAAATAGGCTCGAAGAAACTAAAAGCATATTTTAATCTTATTAATTTTTATTTCTTTCAAACATATTTTTTATTGCTTTTAGCATGACAGGGCAACTTTTTATTATTTTTAAATAACTCAATGGCATTATTCTTTTTTGTTTCTTTTTACTATATTTTTAATTTCATCGAAATACACTCCACGAGAATTTTTCCATCATTTCTGATGAAAAATATTGTATGCCATGTATAGACGTGTGATCGATTTCATCGTGTTTATCAAAGCTAGGTTGAGTATTAATCAACGTACGAACGTGTTTCATTGTTTTCGTTTCTTCTGTTTCTGTCTCCCTTCTCCCTTTTTCTCTCGAATTCCGATGTAGGAGTAGTTAGTTATGTTACATACAATTACTACCATCTGAGATAACTTCGAATAATGGATTTCATTAAACGCAAACCTGATTGTGGCCCTTCTGACCTAAATACCCACATTTCGCGTGACTTATTAAAATTTCAAATATTCTTCGTTTCAAAATTTCTTATCAGAAATTCGAATATCTATCGATTTACTTCTCCGTGAAATATTATCAGCACACTTTAATGTTTTCCGTACTAATATTTACCTGCTGATTCTTTCAGTTTTCTGAATCTATCATTTACTATTTTCAAGTAGTTTTTAAAGCTGTCCGTGAAATTACAATTTATGCGATTTGTTCTGATAGATATTTAACGAAACTCAGTTCGTGCAAAATATACAAGAAACCACGTGAAACTCAAAATAAAGTAATTTTAGATATAAGATTAACGTAATGAAAATTATTACGAATAAATTTTAGTTCTCGTGGTCGTGTTTACACGTTATATGCTTCATGTTATTAGAGTGGAAAAGACTACTCGTGCGGGGGGACGTTTCCGCCGAGGAAGTTTTTGTGCTTCAAAGTATGGAATGATTTGCATTCATTTCTACCTTGTGCTTCGGAAACCATAATTTCGAAATTATGGATCTTTTTGCTTCCATGCTTAAATCTATGCTGCACAAATTATTGAGCTTCTTGTTGCACTTCAAAATACGAGACAGAGAGAAAATTTTTATTTGAATAGAGAACAGATAGGTAGTAATATAGTTTCAATCAACCATTTTCAACTGAACAATGGCTTATTCAATTTAACGGTTGCTTGGGCAACATTTTATATAAACAAACATTCAGCTAATGTTTGTATAAATAACGATAAATGGGGGTCCAATAAAATGTTATTTAAATAACGGATAATGAATGGAAGAAACGAACTGTTTGAGAATTTAAGTGTGACATAAGTTTCTATTCAAACAGATTGTTGGATGACTAACTTTCTGCTAGCATTCTATTAGTCATTGGGAATCTATTCGATAAGGATTTTGTGGTCATTCCTTCCTAAACAACTTACCCACCACCACACGTTCTATTCCATGATTTAGATTCATACACATTACTCATCTTATTACCAACAATAAGGGCTATCCTCTCCCCACCGAGCAGATAATGTATTTACAACCTAACACACAGCACTTTCATGTGACATTTCCATAAATCCATTTCTCTACTACAAAGTACTGTATGTACTTTAGTTGCACTTACAGTTTCGTTAAATAGATTCAGCTTAGTATTATTAACCCTTCGTTGACAGACCATTCTCATCTAAATCGTTATGAAAAAAATCATGGGTCAATTTCAAGATCTCTAAAATGTATTCCAAAAGATTTTTAATTGAAATTTTATCACAGTTTTTGTAAAAAATTCTAAATTACCATATGTCGAGAAAAAACGAAGAAAATCTTCAAAAAATTCTAACTTTTACAAATTTCAATATTAGAAGCTAAAAATCTACAAAGTTGTTGTTCGGATATTATAGTTTCAGAACAAAAATAGCTTGTAAGTCGGCTTTGGAAAAAAAGTATTTATTTTAGATATAGAAGGTAGGCTATTTCGGTAATTGAAAAAACAGAGATATTCCACGAATATCCACGATATTCTACAATCTACGTAGAATCTACGTATTGGAAAAGGGTACAGAGCCTCAAAATCAGCTTATGGGTGGTTCACGCCTAGGGTTGCCACCTTTTTTACAGGAAAATAACGAGAATCTGCATTTGGAGTATAAAAAAAGAGCTCGAAAAAAACAAAAGTATATTTTAATCTTATTAGTTTTTATTTCTTCGAAACATATTTAAAAATAATAAAAAGTTGCTCCGTAATGCTAAAAGCAATAAAAAATATGTTTCGAAGAAATCGAGTCATTTAAAAATAATAAAAAGTTGCTCCGTAATGCTAAAAGCAATAAAAAATGACTCGATGACATATATTCATATTAAAATATATAGAAACAATTCGTTCTTTATTAAATTAAGAGAGGCCTTGTTTCTCTCATCTCGCCACTTCACATTCATGACAGAGAAAACTTTCCCAGTAAATGCTGAGGTGGCAGGAACAGACAGAAGATAAGAAATTTCTTTGAAATGATTATGGTTTGTGTACGTTTGAGAACTACGTACAATAATATTGCGTCATGTTTCACCTAATATCATTACGCATACTTTATTGTTATTCAAAAATATACAGTACATTTACGTATAATAACGTAAGATACTTTATCTTAAAATACGGATGGCAATCCTAGTTGCATTCACCTTTGTATTAAGTTGTAACGGGCGTTATTTATAGAAACGTCAACAAAATATATTATATTATCGAAGTATAATCGGTTATAATGTTTCACGCCCGGGTTTGTAACACAATATTATTTCATAAAACAGCTATTTAGATATTTTTCTTAGCCAACAATCGATGAAGTAATATTTCAGTTTCGAATGAAAGTTACCTTTCAAATAATAAAGAGATTGTTTAATTTCTAATTGTATGCTTCGTCCATTAGAATACGAATCATTCATAGTTGGTGTTTTATTTGTATTAAACTGACCATAGAAATATAATTTTGTATAAAATAATTAAGTCTGCAAGTGCATTTACGCATACATATTAGATACAGGACATAATGCTCTTACAGCTTTCAACATTTTTTTAATTAAACAGGGAGTGATAAACTCTGAAGGGTTAGTTAATCAATTTGTAACGTCGACATTAATTTTCCTTTCATTAAAATGTATACTAAAATGTTGTCAAATTTTTGATACTCGGTGATTGATACATTTGCCAAAATAAAATACCGTATTTACAATTCCTTTAATAATCTGCTGCAATTATGCTACAGTCTATTCCAAATTGCTAGAAACTGAAGGAAAAAAAATCTCCACACTTGCGCTTGCTTTCGCTCCATCGCAATGAAACTCGAAGTGAATTATGAGACGCTAAATATTAAACGCGCGCCATAAACAAATCGCGAACGAGAGTAATTTGAAACGGCACATTGAATTGGAAACTTATATACATATGTAACAATATGCTTTAAAATGTTATAATACTGAGTTTCCCAATGGCGAACAGAGAATAACGCTTCAGAAAAAAATAAAAATAGGAAAAAGGCACCAGAAATTAAAATACGTGCAGCGGGGCGCACTATCTTAATGGCGGTAATTACCGCCGTATAAATACATAAACGTATATCGTAATGGAAATTTAATCGCGCAAAAAGTTTGTAATGGACGTAGTTGGACGCGCAGTTTACACGTCAGGTTTCTCTCGCGTTAAGCGCCGCGGATAGTTCGATAAATTCGAAACAACTAACGCGATAGGAATTCCGCGGATAGAACGGGAAGACAGAAAAAAGGGAGGAGAGCCGCGGCGCAGCGTATACGTATGACCCATTTGAAGCAATTTATCAGCGCTAGAAAGCGCGTGCCGCGCTCTGAAAAAGGATAAATAACAGATAACGAGAGATAAGCTGTAGGCTAATTTATCGCCACTGTCAACAATTCTGCAGAGTGCAACGCGCGGATGGAGCCCGCAACTTTTATGCAGATCGCGCGCCCCGACGGTCGCGGCCGTCGCTGAACAAGATCAATCCGTACGCTAATGAATTTTGCTTGGGAACCGGTTCCATACGGCCGATCAGTAAGGAATCGTTACTAACGATAGGGATGCTTACAATAGCAATCGCAATCGTGATTTTTTCTCCACCGTATGACACACTCGCGCGTCGGATAATCACTTTCATACCAGATAAAGATGACACAGACGGCTGTGTATCTTTAGAACGTTGCAATCGAGTTGACATTCGTCAGTAGCGGATCCCGAACGAACTTCCTCCTTTTCTGGGTAAATTGATTTCACGCTAATAATATTGGTAACCTCGATACGATTACTGTCGATCTCTTTCCTCCTTCCACTGGAATTTGACTACTCTACCGTTTAATTATCTACCATTCGATCTTTGTTTAATATTTCAGTCGTGATTCGATCTCCTTTAACTATTAAGTTAAGTACGAGCCTCTTCCCTTCATAGTGACATTCGTAAAACAAAGCTGCATCGTCGTTAAGCGCGTAAGATATCAGATCAGACAGTATTAGGTTCGCACAACATATCGTATTTGGAACAGCACGAATTGCAAAGTGTCATCTGAAATTCGTCTCCAAGGATCTAAACGGGCCACATACATTGTGCACGCCACCGCATGCGCGCGAGAAACTTCGAAACGTGTACTTATATTCTAGCAACCCCGCGGTGTTCGAAACGCAACTAAGTATGTAGTAGAAAGAAATACGTAACCCAGCCGTTTCAATCCGATCGCGTACTGCTAGATTCGCAATTGTCAGGGTCTCTCCTTCACCCACTAGTGACATTAGAACCCACGTGATTGTCGGATCGACCACGCACGCGCAAATAGGCGAGCGGGCAGTTTACTGCGAATCTCGCACGTGCGTTCAAATGCGTCTACGCAGCGTTCCAGTGGTTTCCAGTATCTGCTAAGGATTTATACAGTGTTGTCGTCCGCTACGCGTGTCGCAGGAAGACTTTCAGCAAGAGAGAGGGAGAGATAGCAAGAGAGAGAGAGAGAGAGAGAGAAGAAAGGACTCGAGAGAAGGCACACGCGAGCCCGGTGAGTGAATCGTGACGGATTTAATGGCACGCGGAATCGAACAGAAACTGAAATAATATTGAAAGCGAGGCTACGATCCGCGGCCCGGCCCACGTGCGACGAGAGAATATCTGTTTTACATACGTGACACGATTCCGCGCGGCTTGTCGACTTCAGAACGCGTTCCGCGGACGTCACGGAATCAGAAAAATTCACGCGGCACTCAGTTTTCTTATTGGCCGGTGGATGCACCGCACGAAGTACCAGCTGGCTAGATCGTAATTTACTTTTTTCTCTCGTTATTACCGTAGGCAGCGGTAACGGTCGCGCACGCCGAATTCTCCCTGTCGACGTTAGCATTAGTCATTTCGAGGCGCAACGTGGGATCTCTCCGTGTTGTCTCTCCGCTTCTGGTAAATATTTGTGCCGCTTTATCTTTGCAACGCTCTTAAGCAGATGCTGCACGGCGAGAAGGAAGATATTTTGCCTCGTAATAGTCGGTTTTCCTCCGGTGAATAATTATTAAGCGAATTACCAAAGGTGAGGTGTACGATATTATTAGACGTGTCTTCAGCTATTAGTCCTTTGTTCCAAAGTATTTGTGTACTGTATTGAATCCCAAGGTCGATCTTGCCGGTGCGCTTGTAATCTTCTCTACACTACACACGTACCGAAATATCTCGCCCTTGTGCAAAAACCGAGTGCTCGTCCCAAACATTTGCTGCGAGCAGATTCGAGCGTGAAACTCGCGATTCAGTCGGAGATTTATAAACTGTAGAAACTCTCATATCTCTTTGTGAATAAACAATTACAAATTTTTTTATCACAACTAGTACAAAATGAAAATAAAAATTTTCTCACAATCAAAGAATAAGGAATTACCTCCTCTTCATAAAAAAAAAATTATACTACTTCTATTTAGTGATTAATGTAGTTAAGAAAAAGTGTGATGTGTTATTTACAGATTATTGGCTGTGAAAGATGGTGTCATCGACAGTAATGGAGAATGGGAAAGATAGCCCACCCAGGAAGCCGTGCTCCATGGGTATTGGTCCAGGCAACTACAGGATAGTTGGATGGGACATGGATACCACAGGGAAGAAAGTCATAGATGAAATCTGCCAAATTGCTGGCTACACACCCACATCCTCGTATTCCCAATACGTAATGCCATTTAAAGATCTCAATCCACCAGCCATGAAGAGGCACAATATGAAAGTAGTAACTATTGGGAAGTTTCGAGTACTTAAAGATAACAAAACTAATAAGGTAGTCATTTATTCTCAGCAACTAAGCACCATTTTCTTATCGATTATATTAAATTTTATAACTTTTTGCAGGTACTAAAAACCAAGAGTGAAGTGTCTGGGTTAACAGATTTCCTAGCATGGCTGGAATCTATTAGAGGAGATGCAACAGACGGAATAATATTGGTGTATCACGAGCCGCGCAAAGTTATTCCTGCCATGCTAATCGAATCGTTAAAGAAATATAATCTTCTGGAAAGATTTAAAGAAATTGTTAAAGGATTTGCAAACGGATTTAATGTTGCCGAAGCAAAGTATGTGAACACAGTTCGCATATTTTCCCTTCGAACTCTGTCGCGAACGTTATTTAATCAAGTAAGGCAACTTTGTTTTGTAATAGAAAATTACTGCAATTTCTCATATCTCACGCGTAAATAATTGTTTGTATTCAAATTCTAATTTATCAAAGAAATTACTAGACCGTAAGAATATTTGTAACAGAGAAAGGAATTAAACAGAATTTATTTTCTAATTGAAGGAAAAGGAATTGGATAATGCAAAGGACAGAGCAAGCTTGGCTTTACAAATAGTACAGCATTTAAGTTCACTAGAAGACACAGCTGAAAGTACTGCAGACGGCAGTGGCGACAGTGATAGTGCCATGAAGAAATCTGTAGAATTCATTAGGGAGTTCGTTCAGCCAGTAGAAGTTGAGGAGCAAGAGTATGCAGGTATATATTCTCGGTTATATAAGAGCAGTAAATTAAACAAGATTGTATAACAAAATAATTTATTATTTAGAACTCGAATGCATGCTTTGTCGACCTTGTTTCAGAACTGAAAATAGTGTGGGAACGTCAGAATAGTTTAAAACCTATTTTCGGAGCTCTGTTCCGTGTGAATCGCCGTGAACGTCAACACGCTAGTCCTTTACGGCGACTGCTAGCTGAGTCGGGAATAGAATATTCCCAATTAAAAGTTCGTATGACATAAACAGATCTTTACTTTTCATTTAAATGCATCGATTATAATGCGACGCGGGTTATAGGAAGCTTGGAGCGATGGGCAGAAAGAGGGGTTAGATAAGTTGCTTAAAGAAAAATTGACTACCGCCGACGAAAAGAAAATGGAGGACCTGATGATCGTTCTGGAAGGTCACTTCGACCCTGACAAGAAACCTAAATCCAGGATATCACCGGACAAGAATGAGATAAAGGAGAATTCGAAAATCGCTGACGACAAACAGAATAATAATAAGTGTGACTCCGGTACCGAGAGTCCGGACACTACTACTTCTAGTTCGCCGCTCAAAATAAAGTCAGAATCATCCGAGAACGGTACAGTTTTAGCGGAGGATAACAACGTTTCAGTGCCTTTTGACTAATTATAAGATCCCTATTGTTATAGATACTGCTACAACTGTACCGAGTTCAACAATCATTCCGTTTATACTTACGATAATATTATTCCAGCGTGATAAAATGCGTGTGTTATTTGTTGCAGTATTGTATTTAAGTTTTATCTTCGTTATGACAAAGTATATATTGTATCCGTACACGGGATATGAAACTCGACTTAGTTAACGGAAGTATGTACAAATAACACATTAATTATTTTTAGTTTACGATACAAAGAGATATTTAACATTCGTTTTGTTTAACGATTAATTTTATGCTCGTTGTTTTTCTTTCTTTTTTTTTTACTTAATCGGATTAACGTTATAAAGAGCGATGTTTAGAAACATGCGCAGACCCCATCCAAATTTTCTCACACGATTTTCAGATTAGGATATTATATATTTTTTTCTACTCATCACTAGTGAGTTTACGTACAAAGTAGCGATATTGAAAAGTATATTTTTGTACAAGGTTTATTAAGAAGTGAATGATGCAATTGTTGCATTTACATGTTAAATTTCATTCGTATTGAATAATTAAATAAAAACTTGAAATTCTAACGCCGGCCTCGATCAATGAATGCAAACTTATGACAGTATTTCATGTTTTTTTCCTCGTAAAATTATAAATTGTAATATGCAGGCAATTAAACCCTGTGGCGCGCGGCGTGCATCTTCGTTTTTCGTTTTGGAAACAACGTTAACTGCACGGTTAGAGGAAAAACAACACAAGTCTCCGGCGTGACTTCCCAATGTGATATGAAACGCGTCTCGAATGAGTGTAGCAATCGAGATAAAGCCAGAAATGAATTAAATATACGAATGCCTATGCAGTGGACCGTTGTATCCGCTTATGGACTTCCATAAAGCATGCCGAACGCCCCGAAGCGTAAACAGGATAGTGCGCCGCGTGGAAGATTAAAGAAGTGTTCGCTTGTTGAGACGGCTATCAACGGAGGACCCTTTAGAATTCGGCAAGACGGAGGCATTCGAAGGAATTTGCGAGGTGAGCTTGTGTTCACCGGAAATTTTTCACCACCTAACGGAGCGTGAAATACAGGGGATTTCTCTATCATCTTCTTTCGATTCGCTGAATACTTGGATGATAATGGGGTGCATCGACATGTCCCGTTCTCTTTCTTAGAATTAAAGAAGAAAACTGCAACGTAGCTGTACAGTTCCTACACTGTTTACAGTATCATAATTAAATATTTGATTAAAGAGTCGTCATCCTCTTTCGCCCGATTAAGTACTATAATTGAAGTCCTTGTAGGAAACACTTTAATTGCCAAAATTGAAAAAAAAAATTAACGGAAAATGTTCTACGTGCTACTATAGTGTAGAATTTGATTTTTGGTACTTACACTGTTTTCTACAAAGACTCTTTAATTTTCTGATAGTCAATTGAGAGAAAAACATTGCATTTCACAATCTTGCAAAAATACGACATGCTAAACTGTTATTTTAACGTGATGTGCAAACTTATTTTTTTCTTACCGTTAGAGTATATTGCCTTCTTAATTAATGTGAACGTTACTCTCTGTAACACTCACTACAGATATAGTTTGAGAGTATACTAAATTGTATAAGTTTCAGGCAGAGTTGGGGAAAATGTAATCTAATTGCAACTTACGATTGGAATGTAATTGAGTAGTTGATTACACATTATTTTCTGTAATCGTTAATTTAGGTGGTTGATCACAATTTTGTCAACTACCTAAATTAATGTAATTTGTAAGTTGTAATTAGATTACATTTTGCCCAACTCTGGTTTCAGGCAACCAAACACATCATAGGCGTCCGTGAGGGGTGGCGGAGGGCTGCAAAGGGGGCAGTTGTCCCCCCCCCCCGGCTTTTGAGAAGAAATCGCTTATTTTTCAAAACTGATCTTTATTAAATTTATACTAAAAAAGGGAATATTTTTAAATTTCGGTTTTACATTTTTAATTAAATTGGCACTATAGAATGGGCAAAAAAAGCAAGAGGGGTATATTTTTCTTTAACATCATCCCAAAGTTGCCCCCCCCCCCCCCCCCCCCGGAAAAAGTCTGCGGACGCCCCTAAAACGAGTACCAAGTTTCCAATTACGAGTCTCCGCCCTGGGACCATGCAATATTTTTAAAACTATCGTGTCTCCACTGTGGGACCAAGTTTTATAAATTATCTTAAATTATCAAGTATCTCTCTACATATATAACGTCCGTCAACATACTACATTAGATGGTAAGCAGGATTAGTGTGTATAACCGAAAGTGACATTCGGAACTGATGTAATTTTAAAATAGATCGGTAATGGAATTGTGCTTTGGTATCCATAAAATGTTTGTTTATGTTTCTGCATTGCTGATTCTTATCGCTGAAGAATTCAAAGTAAATATGAACGGGTGATAACGTGATTCACAGGTTTGATGGAAGAGGGGCTAACCTGTATGATGAAGGCATTATCGCATTGCATGGTGTTTAAATATAATAAAGTAGAACTAGGCACGATCGGGATTTAGAAAAAGTAGGAATTACATTGGAAAGAGAGGAATGATCCCTCCAATATCTCGGCAATAAGTGTTCGTGCTTATTCTCAGTTATCGGGCGATCATCTCGATCTTCTTTTCACGAACAGCGAACCGTGGAGCTCGAAATACTTCTGCTGCACCATCGCGATTAGTGTAACAGGCAGCGAAAAGGAAATTGCCGCCGTTGGTGGCTCGTTAATTGAGAGTCCGTGGCCACAGGAAAGTACAGTGACAATTAATAATCGGACACTAGGGGTGTTTGTTAAACGTTTTGTTGTTGGGATCGCGATGCTATCAAGGCAAAAAGACAAGACGGGGAAACAAATGTGATCGTACGATATAATAAATTTCAATGGCTCCTACGAATACGTATAGAATGCTTATGGTATTTTTGATACATTACACCTTCTGTTGAATCAATTTTAAGGAATGAGGTTAGGTACTTCATTACAATAAACGTCACGTTTTATTATTATTATTAGAAAAAAAAACGTCAGTAATTCCATATTTCGTAATTTTGATACATTTTCCAGTTTCCTTCCACTTAATAAAGTATCGATATATTTCCAAGATTTTCATGTTCCCAGCATTTGAAAATTCTTTATATCGTTAAAATACTTGAACGTGATCTGTGCATCCATTGAAACTATGTAGTATAGCTATCAGTAGCGATCACTCAGGATTTAATCTTGGGGGGAGCCGAGTTGAACGGATAAAAATATTTTTAATGTAAATTCAATAAAATTCATTAGGTGATTAAAAAAATTTATTTAAAGAATAGAATCCATTTTTTTACAAAGTTCTTGAATTACTTCAGTCGTGGTTACATTAATCTCCTTTTTCCTTTTTCTTTGGGGGTGCCAGTAGTCTACAGCAGTGGTTCCCAACCTTTGGGTCGCGACATCCAAGGGTCGCGAAGTGTTTTGATTGTGATTCTTAGCACATATTTATTTTAATATTGTTTCATTGCCATATCCTATTAATGATGTAACACTGATTTTTCATTTTTGAAAAACGAAAAAGCTATTAAATATCTTTAAGTATATTTAATATATGTATTAAGGTAATTAAATACTAGTAAGTTAGAATTATATTCTGAAATATCTATTTCTAATGTGTTTTCTTGACTTTATAAAATTTAACTTACTCGTGGGGGGGGGGGGGGGGCGTCACAGGTTATTTGAATATAATAAAAGGTGGTCGCTATACAAAAAAGTTTGAGAAACCCTGATCTATAGGTACCTATTACGAAAATGGTTGTAGGACGTTTCGAAAAAAATGTAATTCATTGAACGCGTTTGTAAACTGTTTTTCTTCGCTCAAATATGTATTATTACAAACGGAAATACATATTTAGGAATACAAGAGCTTTATAGCATTTTTTAAAAATGTTTTAGAACAGTGCTTCTCAACCGGTGGGCCGTGAAGTATTTTCTGGGAGGTTGCCACTGTTTTTCTTTTTTTAATATTAAGTTAGAATTCTATTCTGAAATACCTATTTTTAATGTGTTCTCTTTACCTTATTAAATTTAACTTACCTTATATGGGGCGGGGAGTCGCGGGTTATTTGAATTTTACACAAGGAGATCACGACTCAAAAAAGGTTGGGAAACACTGGTTTAGAAGCAAGCTCTTCCATTACGAGCGATTGCGTACTTGCACCTTATCAGCGATACGCACAAATGCGCAAGACATTTGTTACACAAGTTGATAAAATTGTTTAATCGTCACTTCTCGCGAATTTGTCGTTTAAAAGGACTGATTCTACGAAATGATTTGCGCGACTGTAGCATGGTTAGTCGAAGCGTTCCCAGGCGTATTCAGCGGCGCGAAAAGACCGAGGATAAATGCTTTTTTGCAATTTTATTACTCCGTAGTACTCCATTTTTCGCGAGTCTCGGATTTCTGCGTCGGCGGAATTCTCCTCGACTTCCGAATACCTGTCGTTCAACCGGCTCAAGTTCAAGATTAATAGGCGAATAAATAAAGGAAACGTGCAACCACTGCCACTCTGAACATGTAATTGCGCGTACAATGACGACAAGACACGAAAAAAGATTGCGATTGTGCTGAGAGATTTAGTAACTTGTTATCTACTGTCTCTATTTGTGGTTAAAAATTAGAGGTTTGCTTTGAAAAATTAGAGATTGTTAATACTATAGAAATGGAACAGTAAATATCTCTGAATAGAGTCCAGTCTAAAGTTTATATTCTGGAAAAACTTACATTTTATCATGAAGAGTAAAACGAATCGATAGTTTTTACAAATCGTTAAGCTTCAAAATTTATATTTTATTTATATAAATAATCATTTAGATAAGGCTTTCTTCAGCTATTATTTTTACTTGTTTGCATTAATTTTGTTTTATTTGTGATTGACAGTTTATTCAAGTGAACACCTGTTTAATAAAATATGCAGTTTTGTCTCGTTATAAGCCCAACGCTCTATCGAAAGTGTATGCCATTCCCAAATACAGCTTTTACAAGGGAACACCTTGAAAATGAAAATTGTATTCTTATTCAAAATTGGAATTTTGTAGAGCAGTAAAAAATATCAGACACATATGTCTATGATTCTGCTAATAAACGATTTAAAGGGACGAATTTTAATTTAGACAGAAATACTTCATTTTCAATAATTTAAAAAATTTCCTATAATCTTTTGTCAAAAGAAAAAAAGAAATGAAGCTACCAAGATAAAAACGTGAAATCATATTACAGCAACGTTTAAAGAACATTTGGTAATTTTTTTGTAGAAAAATATTTACGATTAAAATAAAGTTACAACCGACATCCAAGAAGCCTTTTTAAAAAACTGTTTTTGCGGTGTGCACGGCCATTCGGAACCAGATTTTCTAAAACCAAAAAACAAAAAAGATTTCGTTAGTATTGGGAAACTTAGTGGAGGCGTGGCTTAGATTTCAGCGCTGTGGTGGTAAGTTGGCAAACTATTTAAAGTAGGTCCGGATCTCACCAAACATTCCGAATAAGTGTTTATTAATAGAATAAGTAAAAATTCAGTGTTCAGAAAAATTTAAAAACACTCGTTTTTCACAACATATCTATTTAAACACTGATAATTATATGGACTTCGACGGATTTCGACCTACTCTCAGTAGTTCAATTTTCTGTCACTAGTTGGCGTATCGTAATTCTTGGTTTCCCAATATTAATGTATCCGCTGATTCACGGAGTGAATTTCCGAAATATTAATTCAAACCAAAATGGCGGCTATTTAAACTTGAAGTCCCGATTTTCTCGCGTGATTTTTGCTTGTCACACTTCTTCGTGCGTGATAAAAAAATCTTTAATTTTTTTACTTCAGACAATCTGATTCCGAATGGCCGTGCTCACCGCAAAAACAAATTTTATAAAAGGCTTCTTGGATTTCGGTTGTAACTTTACAATAAACGTAAATATTTTTCAACAAAAAAATTACCAAATATTCTTTAAATGTTGCTCTTTTAAGTGCAGAAAGTTCTGTAAAAATATATGCTTCCGTTTGTTAAAAAAGAAATCCACAAACATTCGCCTCTTTTGGCCGCCTGACTAGGAATGAGCCCTTAAACTAGCGGGGCCCAATGAAAAGCCGAAAACAGAGGAGCCTACCCGTGTCGTACACGGTTCCCGTGATGATCGCCGGCCACTTTCGTGGACGATACGCGTGTAACGGATACATTTTCCGTCTTGAAGCGTAACAAACGGTAACGGTCAACGATTATTGCTGAAACCCCTTCTAAGCGAGCCGACGCAGCAGACGTAATTGCAACGAGTACACGTGCCGTAATTGAAACGGTTTCCCTCGTTAAGGGAGTGGGCGTAGCGGCGCGGACGGAACGATTCGATTTAGTTAAAAAGCAATCGTTTCGCGCGGTGGGCAGAGTCGCGGACAATCGTTCACCCGCTTCGATATAGAATAACGGGAGAGCAATTTCGCCCGGGCCACAGGAAGGGGGGAGGTGGGGGGGGGGGGGAGTAATCTCGTCGCGTTCGAATGCGTGACATCGCACTATGCTCTATTAGCCGTTCAGTCAGTGACAAGTACAGTAAACCTGGCACGAAAATGGCCAGCACGCGGACGACGACACGTCATTCTCACTTTTTACGCAAGCATCTGACGCGCGGCTAACGAAAGCCGCGCTCGCGGTTGAAAAATAAAGCGCAGCGAGACCGGAACATGGTCGGTTTCAAAAGTTCGCGGGATAACGAAGAGGATCAAGTGATTCCGGGGCATCGACCTTTTCGCTGCTGGGATTCAAACGCTGTGCGCAACACCGCGTGCGGGGGTCCTTCAGTCGTATTTGTTAACCATACTCGCTGGACGCCTATAGGCGGTCCCCGCATGGATCGCGTACACTAAGTGAACGTGGATATACATACATATGCAGTTACTTAGAGAAGTATTTGTCCACCCTATATGTACCATATTTTACATATTAAATCGACCTTAAAGAAACAATTCGCAATTTTAATTCACATTGTTATAGATCTTGATTAATATACTTTTGTTTTCGGTGCATTCAATTGAAAAATTCTACACAGTTTATTTTAAAAAGTATTACCTATCCGTGGAAGTGGTAAAGATCGTGTAAAAAGAAAATCGCTCAAATTCAATATCTAATTTATACAAACGTAATTACAATAAGTTAATATTGTTTTAATATTCTGCGATTTGATTATAAGCTTTAATCTATTATGCATAGATTCAACTAATTTTCTGCGACATTCTGTTGTACCTTGTTCGATTCTTCTAGCAAAATTTCTTTCCGCATTTCTTTGGTAGACATGTAGTACTATCTAAAAATATATCAATCAAGATTTACACCAACGTAAATTATAATGGGTAATTCTGAATTAAACAGTAGGTACCTAATTAATTAAAATATGTTATAGGTACGTCAGGGGTGGGCGGATACTTTTTTGAGTAACTGTTCATACGTTCCTGGCACTCAAAGGGTTAAACGGTCGGGGCATAAAGCTACAAGAGCGATTAAAGGAAAAAATACATCTTTACTGAAATGAAGGAAGAATGGCTGTGAAAAATTTGCGGAAGTGTGATTGAGATAGGAGCACGTGGAAATAAAACGTGTAGACACATGACACACAAAATTAATACTACTTAGATCTGTATGTTATTTTAGCTGTAATGTAGATTAGGTACTGGTTCTAAGCATTTCATTTATGTAAACAAATTATTGAATTAAATTTTGTTTATCTGCATCCCTTTTGAAATAATTAGAAATCACCCTAAAGGTTTGGATGTTTTTGTCTTTTAATATTATTTATTTGTAAATCATTATTTTGTTATGATCAAACGTTATTTAATTTCGTTTAGAATACATTTCAATGTTTTATTCCAAGAAAGTGTACACCCCTCCCTCTGCTTTTCAACCAATGGGGCCCCCGAAAGTTTGATAGCACAGGGCCACAAAAGTCTTAATTCGACCCTGGTTACTTGTGTTTAAGAATTTTTTTTTAATATACTGAGTTTAAAGATTTTGTGTATTATGATTTGTTTTTCAGCCCCCTTCAACGGGTTGCAACAATCGTTATGGGTAAAAAATGCTGTACAATTCTTCTAACTTTCATTGACTGTCGATAAATAATTGTAAATGAAATCAACTACTTTATAAGATATTGGTTTCCAATAAGTAATAAGTCTTTACACGTGTGGTCATAGAATATTGTTTATAATTTATAACAAATGAATTTGTAGAATTTCAATAAAAAAACGCAACGAGATATATCTATAAATTATTAATCTGTTATCCTTTTCAGTTCTCCACTGAACATTTTATATCACACACTGTTACTTATAAAAATAAAGTATTTCCAAATTTCACCTGTATAGTATATAAATTGCTTTCCCTCATGTATATCCAACAAGAAACTAAGAAACAAGTATTTTGTTAAATGTAACTTAAGTATCAAGAGAAAAGCTATCCCCCAACGTGTCATCCCTCTGATCCTACCTTGAAAACTGTTTTCGTAATAAAACAGGTTTTTCAAACAGTAGTTTACGTGACTTTTAATAAAAAATAATTTAACATTCGAATCAGTGAAAAAGTTTAAAGAATATATTGCAGAATTTTACTATTTTCGCACTCGAAGTTATCGATATTGTTCGATAACTTCAGAAGCAGGAAGTATTTATTCGTTTGGATCAAAATGGACCCAGTCTACGATTCTAGTGTTAAAAATACGCTACTGGCTAGCTGATAAGTTTCTGTCACTAAAAATTAGTGAAATTCATAACTACTAAAATTACTAATAATTTCTAATATCTAATTACCTACTAATGATTTAAAATTACTAATAATTTCTGCATATTTGAGAAAAATGAACCAAATGCCATTTTCTATCGTACCAGTGACAGTCAACCTTCTATTAATTATTGTCCTACGTTACAATTATACAACTCCGCAAATGTTGCATTACTTTTCCTTAATACAATTCAACCAGTCTTTCTTCCTCTCCTTTCATTATTTTACCACAATGTTCGAAACAATCAGAGGACAACGTTGCCGGACAATTCGAGATAATGGACTTAATTTAAAAGGTGCAATAAGTGCCATGCAATTTACCATAGTATTGACTCACTGCAGGAATTCTTATGCACCTTTTCTCACACAAATGAAGTTTCATTTAATTTTTCAATTTAGTCTTTCGAAATTTTAGTTTGATTCGACATATATAAAAAAAATGGTTCAGTCTTTTCATTAAAGGTACCATTCGTAAACTAAATAAAGTATTTAAGCCCACTTAAGCATCTGCAATAATAATTACTGAATTATTTCAGCAATAAATGCTGAAGTTTTTTAAAAAAACAAATGCACCATTGAACAATACAAATATAATTTTTTAGCGGTAGATTATATTATAAAAATATTATATGCACTTTGTAACGCTCTCACATTTCCTAAACTTTCGTAGATACTCGAGCTAATAATAAAGTGTCTAAATTAATCCAACGATTTGCTACAATTACTACAGTGACTCAATGATATTTTCACTATTATCCAAATTAGAAGAGGTTGGAGTTCTTAAACATTCATTTAAATGCCACTAAAATTTTTTTGAACTATGTTATAATTTTTTAAGACATCTTTTTTAACACTCTTGTATTTCGTGAGCAATTGAATATTTAGGCGAGCATTTCTGTTCCGTACAGTTCTGCCGTGTTCGATCGAATACTGGCATTGACCCAAAATCAACGCACCGGAAAAGTCAGCAACCGGCTAAGCAATTCGCCTTTTATGCATGTCAGAATCACGTAATGTTTCGCGATTCCGCCAGTTCACTGACGCTTCCTAGTCCGGAATGCCTCGGCGAGTAAAAGAAACCGAAATGAGCTTTTGATTCGCAGTAAAAATCTTTCACGGGCAATAATCTTTTCTATCCTTCGTTGATTAAATGGATCCTCTTGCAACAGAACTGAACGGAGAAAACAAATAAATACGGGCCCACCATTAGAAATAATCATGTCGATTTCTTCCTCAGTGCAACTGCATTTCGCTTTATTTTTCTACACTTAATTGCATATGAAGTGAAAAATAAAATACCTAGGTATATTAAAAAATTCAAATTTCTTTCACTTTTCCTTCTCAAAGAATTTTCCACGATTCTAATGCAAAGACCTTAGTTTAAAAAATGATTATCCATCGTACTACAAATCTACTGTAAACGCAACTAAACTTTAAACAACCAAACTATTCTGTATTTACATAAATGCTTTCTAAATCAACGCTTCTGTGGTTTTACAATTAGTCTAATCATCGAGAGCTGTTCCACCTGATAACATCCAAAACAAAAATCTAAGGTACCAGCAGTATCTTGAAGATCCTCCTAGAAATTCATAAATCCCGTAAACAATTACCAAAAGCGCCCTCTTCAAACTGAACTTTAATTGCGATTATACCCCGCATGAAAAATGAAATTTCGCAGTTCTCTGTACAACCGTGCAGTTTTCAAACGTCTTTCCAACCCTTAAGTTCTGCAGAAGATAGACTTCCGTGCGCGGAGCCCAGGAGGGCTTAATTAAAACAAAGCGAACTCGCCACGCTGACACAAATGGTGCGCCATTTCGTTGAACTAAATTAAACTGCAATCCTTCTGGCGTACAGATTGCAATTCATCAGCTGCATGGGAACGATTCATCAGTTTCATCCGCTCTCGTCGAACCAACAAACACTCGAAAATTGACACTCACCCTGTAACACCTACACCCGCTTCGACGCGATGGGACATTGGTATTTCGGCTCCGAGGAGGTAAGGGACAGGCGAGAGAAGCCTGGCGAAGAGGATCCCAGAGGTGGACCGAAAGAAAGAAGAGACGCAGTGTCCGTTCGAGGCCGTCACTGCTCGCGCGGAGGACGCGGTAAGGATGGTTGTTAGCGGAGGCAGCAAGCATGCATTAACAGTACTCTGGATGGGCCGGTGGTTCTCTGGTTCCTTGATTTCCGTTCCTCCCCTCCAGAGGACGGTGCCCGTTGGAGGAACATCTACCACGGAGGGAGAATTCTTCCGTGGTACACGCGGCTCAGTTCGCCGGGAATCATCGTCAAAATTGCATCCCTCTGGCGGTGCGTCCCTCCTGCCAGCGAGTGTGTTTTCGCGTGTTTCACGCCGACCAGCCAAGCACCCGGATAGAAAGGGAAAGAACGAGATCATGTGGACGCTCCTGATTGCTGGACTCTGCACGGTGAGCACCCGACTTTTCATTCTTTTTTTTTTCTGCCTCTGCACGACGCTTTCGGCAATTTGCAAATTTCATCACCCGCGGTTTGGGTACTCGAAAGAGATTTTGGCTGTGCTGCGGTCTTTCGAGTTTCTTATGGACCTATTTTTTTTTTTTAGTGATTTTGAAGTGCTTTTGTGGGTGTTGAATTAGTTGGAAATTTTTATTAATATTATGATGAAGGATGAGGGGAAAACGAGGATGTCCATTTTTCGTGATTCCGCGATTTATAGCATATTTTATTGGGAGACAACTGGGACTGCAGATCTATCGAATTACAAAGGATTATAAAGTTCAAATGCCCCTGTAAGATATAATTAAAGTTTTGGCATACTGGTTGAAAACAGGTAATGTCCACACTATACTGGAACAAAACACTCAATTTCCTTGGTAAATCTGTTTTGTGACATTCCCTGGTTTGTCCTTTTACCTTTCAATTATTGATCGTATGTGGGTAATAGGGTAGTCCACTTTTAGCGTTTTTGAGAAGAACAGGATTAAACATAAGATTCAGGGACATACAATGAAGAAAATTATTATTTTGTAACAAATTTATAAAGGAGATGCAAATGTGATTTTTATACAGCATAAAGAAACAGTCAAGAACTATTTGTTACACATAAACACTTAAATTTCACAAATACTGGGCATACAATATTTGTGCACCAAGCCATCGATATGACGAATTAATTATTCATTCTTTTTTATTCCGTGAATATCAATGGTGTTGTTACATGAGACACTTCTATGTGATTCGTGATGGGCTTTTTTAGGAAAAAGCCAAAGCTTTTCTCTAACAAGGGGACATTTTCAACCCGAGAATTTTATTCTGATTTTAATGTTTCTGGTCCATGTTCAGAAATTTGTAGGGAAAGTATATCTATAAATAATATTACAAATTGATTGAACTCATTTTAAACTCAAAGAATTAGTTAAAAAATAACATTGAATTGTGATTTTAAAGTTATTAATAAATAATATTATTTCATTAGATGTCTAAAATGCAAGATTCGTGAATGTAGAGCATATTGAAGTATGAAAGAAACAATTTCTTCCCGCGAAAACTCACACTGAGGGGATGAAATCAGCCCTTAATGTTATCGCGTTTTGTCATTTTTACAATATAACTTTATTTTTGATAGTGTGATGGAGCATAAAAAACTGAACAATTTTTATATTCAAAATTTTCTTCTACTTCGCATCGTTACAAAATTATATTACAAATTCTTTATTGCAGCTTATATTATATTCAGAAAAAAACTTGAAATTCTATAGTCTTTGCGAAACATGATAACAAATATGGTTAAAAAAATGTTCTAACAAACTTCTTGTGATAATTCGCCTCTATGAAATTTTGAAATACAACATTATCTTTTGCGTTAAAAAATTGTAGTGAAGCAAATTGTAGAAGAAATTACGAATATTTGATCAATATTTCTATCGAAGAACGTTTAACATGTTTAGGTTATATTTAAAACGAATAGGAGAAACATATTTTCCAAAAATTACTCCATATTATCTTACTTTGTAAGTAATTTTAGAATCACGTTAGAAAACACTTTAGGTACTACGCGAGGAATAATTCAAATAAATACTTACGAAAAATACTTGATCCAAAAAATGTTCTCTCGAAAAAGACGCTACAAAGCAGATTCAAAGCATTACATTATCAAAACTATTCATTTAGTATATCTCGAAATTACAAAATATACTATATGAACTCTAAAAAAAAGTACAGAAGTATAAGTTTTTGATTATTAAAAATTACAGACATTCGACGAATCCTTCTTTCAGAAAATGGCCAAAAATTTAGGAAACAATCAAAAAAAGGAACTCGAAAATATTTTGTCCGAAAATTCACTTTCCTTTTAAATACTATCCATCTTCACAAGATATGTGCTCACATTTAATATATATTAAATTACACATATAATATAAAGATAAAGATTGATATCTGAACACTGGAAGGAAGACGTTATTACCTTCGTTCATTAATAACTCAAGCCTCTTGACTCACCACTAACGAAACGTTCACGAAACTCACTAAGTGTACGCGGCGAGCGCGGATAGAAGCGATTCGATTTCATCCTGCCGAAGTGGCGATGGGGGCAAAAGGACGGGATTTATGGCGTCGTAAAGAAACGGTTGCGGTTCTTTCGTACAAAACGACGAAAAAAAACGTATATATAGTTATCTAGAAGGCAATCTCGAAAGAGGACGAGCAGGGAGGCCCGTTTCGCGTAACAGATTTCGGTTGTTTGTCTCTCTTCCCGTTAAGTTTACGCGCATCAATCGAATCGAGGCGCACATATGCACGCGCGAAGGTACCGTCCGTGCTTGTAACAGAACGGAGAAGAGGACAGTGATTTCGAGCTGCGCGGACGGCACTTTAGTAACGGAACAAAAATTGGACGAGCCGAAGTGTTCGAGCCTGTTCGGCATTATGTTAAGTTATGTAAAGTTTGGGGACACGCGTTGTATATACTGGATGCTCTAGGACTTGTGGGCATAATTTAGGCACGGGCGAAGTAAAATGTTTATGGAAACGTTTATACTGTTGGATTTTGTTACCGATTTGCAGCACAGGGTTTATTATATGGCCCCCAAGTAGACGATTGACTGTAAGTATTCCAGGCCCAGGTGGCAAACGTTCTGAGTAGGGTTTGTACAAAAACCAACTTTTGAAAAAACTGGTTTTTCCACTATTCTCCAAAAAACGGTTAAACCAGTTTTCGAATTTCCACCGAAAAATATAATTAAAATAGAAAATAAATATTTGTAGTTATTTTAATTTTTTTTTTAATATTATGGAGTTACAAAAATATAGCAAAATAAAATATATTCTATCTATGCAAAACCAAATAAATGAAAAAACTACAATAATTAAAATCCGTACAAAATATAAATTATAAATCCTAATTTCATTTAGTACTTTTCTACCGAAAATATAAACTCATCACGATTAGTTTTACAGTAAACTGTTACCTACTACAATATGCTTGTGTCCGAGACGATTTCAAGTCAAAATGTTAACGTTTTTAATGAAATAATTAATTCATTTTTACATATTAATTCTAGTATATAGAACTGTTTTTTTGTTTTTAATTTAAAACCAGGTTTTCGAATTTTACAAATTTATAAAAAAAAACGGTTTTGAAAAACTGACGAACGCTAGCTCTGAGGGGCCCATTTTGGGGGGAAAATGAAGAGGTAGTTTACTAAAAATGGGTCAAGTGTAGTGGTACGAAAAAGTAGTGTTTGAATATCTATACACAATCATAATTTTTTTTGGAGATGGGGCCCTGCGGGGGCCTAGGCGACAACTGCTCATCAGGCGCCCTGTTAAATCCGCCACTGCCTAGTTCTACCTTCACATAGTACATATCTTACATAATGAAAATTGACAGGATACTACATCAACTACAAAAGATTGTGATAAGCCAATAAATAGGCGAAAATTAAATTCACGATTCTACATCTTCATTTTTTTAAATCGTAAACACTGAAGATCCCGTAAAAACTGAATTTACATAGACGTTTCTATCCTTCGAGCTAATAAAGATATCTAAGGTAGAACGAACGACTTGATAATGACAAGCATGAAACGATTTTCTAACGCACCGCTGTCATTGATAAAACCTGTTCTCGGTAATAAGGTGTTTACGACGTAACGCGTTAAACCTGAACATGCAAATACATTCTACAAGGCAATTCTCATCAGACATTCTCATTCCTTCAAATTAATATCACGATTCACAAATATTAATAGTAGTATCACTGATTACTTTTTTCAAAAACTCCCGAGATATCAATGCCACTCTTCTTTTTGATTTAAAAAAAACCCGACTATTTAAACTTCGAGGTACAACTTTGTGGCAACAACGCGCAGTTAAAAATTTTGTAAGTTGAAGATTTTAATATAATCGATCTTGTAAGCAATCGATGTATGTGTGTAACCATATAAAAATTCGGAAGAGTTATATCGTTAGTGACATTTTAATAACAGAAGAATCTTTGGCTGCCTTTTTTTACCAAATTTGTGATTTTACATGTCTCTCGTTGTGAAGTCACTTCGACCCATCTATGGACAAATAATTTTAAATATGAACCATCAATTTCGATTTTCCAAGCTCAATTTCGATAAAAAAAATTTCGAACTCGATTTCATTCTTAAATTTTTCGGTATCGATTTCGATCCGAAATTTTCCGATCTCGATCCGAATTCGATTGTTCGAATATACACACATTCTCATTTTTATTATTCACATAATCCGAGTGAACAGGCCAGACACTTTTCTGCTTCGCCGAAAGGCGTGCCGACCCGCAAACACGAAAGCAATAAACTTCGTAGACAGTAAATAACTTATGACCAGTAAACAATTCCAGTGTGCTCGTGAAAATAACGTTGAGAAATGAATAATACATTGGCAGGGCCGTTATCTTGTCAGATATGTCTATACTCAGCCACAGTCTTGTATTATAATGTGGTTTTTGAGAGAGCCGCAATTTGCCTCGATAAATATGAAACGGCACCGATATACCCGTTCCCCATTGCGTCTACGAATTTACCGTCGATGTTATGCCGCTATAACACTTTCTATTACTACATATTCACGGGCCAAATTGAATTCGCCTAGCTACCCCCCTCCTCCATTCGGCGTTACCTGGTCGATCGAAAAAACATTAGCCTTTCGATAAAAGCATCCACCGTGGAATCGGCGCGCTCCATAGTTCGGCATTCAATTTGAAACACGGCTTGATTAAACTTCTATTAAACCCCCGCCAAGTGGAACACCTCGGCTGCGACGACCGCAGCAACGGAGGGGCACTTATGCTCGTGCTCTTCCTTTCGAACGGCACCGACTTCTTCTTTAATGTAAATAGTTCCCGTTTAACGATTCGGAAATCATTGCCGAGCGTACCCGACTCCTTCGACGTTACATCCAGCCCACTCGAGAAGCTTTATACTCGACCGTGCCCTCTACTTTTGCCATTTAACCTGCTAACCACCACATTTTTTTTAGCGAAAGTGCTCCCCAGCTGGGAGGAATAGGGAGAAATCTGTCCATTTTTCTAGAAACGTTGAAGTATTTGAAGTTCCTCGCGTCTTTTAACTTTTAAGTAAAGTCAGAAAACCCTACGTGCTTCGTAGAAATCTAGGAACAGTCTAATTTATTTATTTTTTTAGAAGGGCGGAACAAAAAAATAATAAAACTTCAGTTTTCTCGGGTCTTTCGAAATGCTAGATAGGATATTTTAACTAAGGAGGGCAGAAATGACAAAAGACGAGTTAAGTCTTTAAGAAGGATTCGCTGATAACCACAAATCCAATCAATTCAATCGATATGAAATCAGCCCAGACTAAAAAGTAAATAATAAAAATATATATAAAAAGAAATTTAAGTTAAACGATTTTATTTAATTTGATAAAAAATACACGTAGCTGTCCATTGTCTTAATCACTTTGCTTTTCTACTTTTAAATCCAAGAAGGATGTTTAATTTCTTACTTGACATATCAATACGTTATTATATCTGTAAATATTAAGGGGGGAGCCTGGTGTAACTAGCTGAAAATCGAGGCATTTCTCGGAAATTTTTTTTAAAGAAAGTATTTAATCGATCTTTGTGAAACTTTCGGGATATTGTATTATCAGGTTAAGGTAGATATAAAAAAAAAATTATTAAAAAAGAGCAGCAAATAACAGAGTTATACGGGCTTATGCCCAGTCCGTTGGCGACGCAATTGTTCCATTGCGGGCACCGTAGCGTCTATTGTATTCATCTAAAACCAAAAATCGAACAGTTTTTGTTTAGTTTATGAGTGCACGCACAAATCGTATAAATTAATAACTTAAAAGATGCAAAATTGAACAAATGGCGACCTCTTGAAAAAAAGTCACTTTTCCAACAAAATTTTGCCTTAAATGTGTAAAAAAAAGTTATTTATTTAAACAATATCATTATACCAATAGCTAAGTTCTGTGAAGAAAATGTTCACAAATATCCATGCACAAGGCCAACTCGATCGGTTGAATATTTTTTGAGTTACATTGCCCGCCAATTGAAAAACTGTCGTTTCGAGAAAAACACATTTAATGTTTTCTGGTAACCTGGTGCTCCGTAGCAAAACCGGCTATATCCGCTTTAATTTTTCGAATTTCGTTTTGCAGCTTTGGGAACATATTATCGTGATTTTCAACTATTTATGCAAAAATCGGTTTCTTCGCCCCGCTACACCAGGCTCCCCCCTTAAAATCATGTCAATTCTACTGAACACACCTCTCCACCATGATTAAAAGTGCATTTAATGCGTTAAGATCTTACGATTTAAGTATAAAATTAGAAAGCCCTTCAACTAATAAAACTCCAAGCTTCCCTTACGACACCCTTTTATACTATCCCCTTAACGAATAGAAAAGAATTAGCCTGATCAGTGGATCGTTTTCCAATTATCCTAACGGTAATACAGGCTGTGCGTCTCGTTAGTATTCCCAACAGAAGAAAAAGAACACTATTGACAAAGTCCATACACTCTTTTTTAATCAGACACGCGCAACAAAGATTTCCGCTTCCTTGGCTTGTACTCAATAATTAACATTTGCCTGCGCAGCATGGCCCGACGCGGGACGCATCAACAGATAAAAATTCCGTTCAACTGATATCGCATTATTAATTATAATGATGGCTACCGCAGTGTGCGTTACACGTGCACTGTAATAACCACCTCGTTTAACGTTAATTTTCACATTGCTTATTATCTAACAAAAACGATCGCTTACACACCACTCGCAGCGGCAAATCTAAAAAAAAAAGAGACAGGTGCAACAGTGGAAGGTTGTTATTAAAAAGCTTCGTACCGTTAACGCAATTATTGTGTATCGTCAATTATTCTCTAGAAACGTTAAGTAATTTTGGAATATTTTTGATACCTTCGTCGTCGCAAAATGAAATTGAAATTGAATCATTTACCTCTCATTCTCATTTATTTGACAGTTTCTCGCAATGGGGCAAAGTGTATTGTAAGTGGTATCGAAAATTCGGAAGCTGTGTTTAAATATTTTATAAGTTTCCAAAAAGTAGAAGCAGTACGTATAGGATAGGTACTTATATCTTATATGCAATTTTGCATCTTCTATGCAAAAGTATTAAGATACTTTGGCAAAAAGGGCGATTAATTTTAAACTCCACTTCACTTAATTACTTCACTTCAAGATTAAACTTCAGATTTGCGGAGTTGTAATTATACCTTTCAACATAATTAGGTACGCGTACTTTCACACGTTTGTACCCCTAATCACGTCAGTATGCTTATGAGCATTAGGAATTGATTAATGTTTACACAGATAATAACCATGTATGCATAATGTTTACAAACGTGCTAATGACATTTATATATATGTATACAATCTACAAAGTTGATAACGGTTATACAGTGTGATTGACAGAAGCTAGCATGATATGTATAAAAGGCGTTACAAAAAGAGATTCAAGACTTATAGTGTAGATACTATCTATTAAGTTAAGTGAAAAATTCTTATTGAATACTAGTTTTATTACTCGACTTCGCCCGAAACTTAGATTCTGATTTTATAAAATTTTTTTTTATATATTTATTTATTTTTTTGAGAAAATAGCCACCTTCATCTGGATTAGCTCTTAGGCATAATGAGCTGGGACACATCGCGTGACCCCAGAGTTTACCGTTCGAAAGTTTTACGACGACAGGCAAACACACAAACACTTTCTGCTTTATATGTATATTAAGATAGGTTGAAAAGTCAAAACCCGCGTTTTGCCTGCGTCCTTAATTTCTTCTGTCTTCATCGTTTGGCCAATCCGCATTGTATAACTTTTCCTAATACCAATTTTTAAATTCCAATTCCATAATACAAGAAATTTCAATTTAATAATTATCTCAAAATTCGAGATACAATTCTTTAATCTTCTATTTCCCCATAGGATATTAAGTAGGGTGGTTCGATTCCTCTTTTCGTACCCATCAAAATCTAAATAAAGAGGTATACGTAGTACCTCATCAGAAAGAGAGATGAAAGTAACACTAAACTCACTTTAAAAACGAAAAGAACAAGGATATTTTTCTTATTCGGTTAAACTCTACGTATAAAACGGCAGAAATCTTATCTTGGGACACTCTATACAATTTTAATCACTACTTCAATTACTCTTTAATCTGTTTAACGACGATGAGGAGTTAATTAATATGGAAAAATTCATCTGCTCTTTCCTAAAATAAAATTGCAATATCCTGCTGCCATATATTTAGTTATTAGAATTTAACAGAAATAAATAACATTTCGTGTGCGCATTTGAAAAAGAAATTTCTTGCTAAACACGTGCACATTGCCCAAGATTGTACAAGGCGTAAACAAATTATATGTCATGGTTCTACACCTCTGGGTCGGTGGAAATCTGTTAAAAGAGTGTATATACTGCAAAATTGACCTTGACCTTGACATTCAAGGTCATTTTTTAATTGTGCCATGATTGACACACTAAATTGAGAAAATGTGTCAAATGAATTACGTTTCAAACGATAAACGCCGGAAATGCTTCCTTTGACACTTCCAGCATTTTTTGAGAAAATAATGACACTTGAAGTTTGAAATCACTTTTCCCCTATAGTTACCATCCTTTCAATGCCTTTAATAATTACAAATTTTCTAAAATTTTAGAATGTTAATGGTTTCTCCACAACACAGAAGTATATTCTTCAAAATAAAAAAGTTTCAGCCGAATCGGATAATAACTTTTCGAGATATTGATGCCACCGATTTTAGAAACAGTGTCTCGAGAAAAACGCGTTTAAAGTTTTACGTGAGCGCCGCGTGGCCGCGGTTACCCCACGCGTTCGCCACTACTCAAATGCTTATAGCTTCAGGATTTCTCGAATTCCACAAAATCCTTTCAAACGCGTATTCTTAGAAGGTTAGACATTCAAAAAATTAAATAAAAAAATCGATTTTTAGACGAGAATCTTCCCTTAAGAGGGACGGGCTACCTAGAACGGTTAAAACAACATGCTTCTTTATGAATTTTTTCTAAAAAAACCGATAAACTTTTATTATTAACCACGCGTACATTGGAAAGAGTACATCTTACGGATATTTCAGTATATTTTGTGGTAAAAAGTATTAAAAGGTTTGTGAGTTACGGGTGATGCCCGAGACGTCTTCTTTTTATAGGCGGTTTGCGGTGACAACCGTAGCTCGGTGCAGGGTCATCCAAAATTGAAAATTCGATTTTTTATAGATAATATATGAAATTATGTATGCGCTATCGGGCCCGATTTTGGAGAAATTACTTTGAGACAAAATGGCGGTTGTTGAAAGTTGAAGCAACGAAATTTGGCAAAAAATCGCTCGGTTTTCGAGAGTAAAAAAAATCTAGCGAAAAAAGGGAAAAGCTCCCGATAGCGCTTAGATTTTTAACCCTAAAATAAGCCTGTAAAGCCTCGAGTAAATCGGGTCATTAATTTTTTAGTTATGTGTGTCACCGACTTTGGAAACATGATTTTAAGGAACACGCGTTTAAAGTTTTGGGTATGAGCGCTACACCGAGAAACACCTACCTACTTACACGCTTATAACTTTGTCAATTTTGGTCGGATTAACTTGAAAATTTCAGGGAATGCCTATTTTCAAGATGTTGTACTTCAAGAAAATATAAAAATCGAAATATCGAATATTTTTCGAAAATTTCTAGGTAGGCCCCTTAAGACAGGTGAAAATGGACCCCGCATCCGCCACCCTAGGGTTAACGTGGCTCGCGGTCCTGCCAGTTTATCAGCCTTATCGTAAAGATTCGCGTAATCTCGAGAGGTTGAGTGGCCTACCTCGGAGGAACAACCATGACCTGTATCACGATTACCTGTCTGGCTGACCGTACGATGGGCAACCTGTATGGTACGCATAACGAATATCTTAGGCGGGCATCAGAGCGTTTCTTTACACCGTTACTCGTATTGAAGTCTGCTCCCCTCGCGTGTTGGTCACCTTGTTTCATATCAAAGGTAACGCAGCACTGAGCATTAGGATAAGCACCCAATGTGCTTCTATGGCGATATCGAGGAAGAGGATCGTGGTGATCCGCGTTAATTAAAGATAGGTACTGCCGCGGGATTAATTAACACACATGCGTGGACTTTGAATTAAAAGGATTTAAACGAGCCGTGGTGACTGGACAAATACAATGCTTCTGGAATTTCTTGGGAAAAATGTAAACCCTAAAAGGTTTATTGTGAAACTACTTGTTACTACCCGTAAATTAATCAATCTGAATTCCTGCTTTTCTTTGTGATTCTTTACCTATATCGTTTTTTTTTTAATATTACGAACGGGTTTAGGTGATGATTAATATTTGAATGGAAGACGAAATAGAGTTAGCATCTTTTTGTCCTATGATGTTGCTACTACAGATTATAGAGGGTGGAGTGAGGGAAGGTGTATATTTTGCAGAGTGGCGCATTAAGTAAATAAAAAATTATTTAAATAACGGATGAAATAAAAGTTATTTTAAATCTAGATTATTTGAAGAATGAAGTTAATTTTTTTATTAACCCGGGTCAAGTTTATTCGACACATGACGGATAATTTTGTTAACTTTTATTCGTTATTTGAAATTTTATTCAAATAAAAATTTTGCCCATCTCTGATATTTTGGAAATGGAGTGTTATTGCTTTGGCTTGATTGAAAGTATAAACATATGGATTTGATATTTTACGGAAATCCAGGTGTTTCCAAAATAATTTCTTTTAGATATCCTCCATGGTTCGCAATGCACTGTTAACTTCGCTTGGCAAAACTGTATTTTACCTTTTACTATACTTTTTGCAAGATGCTTCTAATTTTCTCTTGAAATTAGATTTCTAAGTAGTTCTTTAATAATGTCGACATGAGAAACAGTTTTTCTAAGGCGACCCTATAAGACGAAGCCAACAAGGGACGAATCAGAAGAATTTGCTAGCCGTGGCACATCGCTAAATCGGGAGATTAAGATTAAACAATCCTGCTGCTGTTTCGTGTACTGTTGATACTATTATAGCATTATTGGACCCTAGTTTTTCGGGAATATTTGTGCAACGCTTGAGCTCCCGATTCGGTGATATGCTGTGACCAGTAAGTCTCCTGATCTGTCCACTAAGTACTTACTTTTTCTGATTGAGCTACTTTGAGAAGACTCTTGTCGACACAATTGGAAAACTAAAGGCAAGCATTGAAGAAGAAACTTGGGAGACCTTGTAAGAAATATTGCAAGCGGCAATCGCTTCGCTGAACAACTTCAACTTATATTGCTTGATTTCAGTTTGTTGCAAAAAATAAAAAAAATTTAAGAGACCTTGTAAAAAACACTATAAATGCCAAAAATCAAGATGTACCTATACTATAGTATTACTATTGGCACGTAGAACATTTTCCGATAATTTTTTTTTTTAATTTATCACTTACAATGTTTTCTACAGAGACTCTTTAATTATTTTTATCTGTAAATCATTGATTTCAAACGTTTATACTTTGAATTAATCGAAAAATATGATATTACTTTTAACAGACGTTTGATATTACCTACTTGTCGCTTGTCAGTAAAATCATATCGTATGATAAATATCCTCCTAATTAGAAGGTAACACTCGTGGCGATGATTGCAGTCTTGATACAAACCAATTTTAATTTCTTATCACGAGAAACAATTATACAAATTTGTTTCTAACGATAAAATCGATGTGTTCCTAATTCAAAGAGTAATTCCAAGTGTTTAATAAAATAAGTAATAGAGAACTGCAAGCGAAGTATGAGAAGTTGCTAAAATCCCCAAAAGGAAATGTCTCTCCACAAACTACACATGAATTCCTAAAATACAGAATTTTAAAACTAAAATGAAATCTCTTATGTATTTAATATTGACTATTCAGTAATTTGAGAATTCGTTTAAGAATAGTTCAGGGGACTTTGAGAATTGAGTAGCCTCATCTAAATAAGTTAAAATAAGAAATAATAAAAAATAGAATTTCAGTGTCCAGTGGAAAGCTAGAAAAGTGACAACCTTATCACGTTATCTTATGTCGTTACTCCTAAAAATCTCCAATTAAGATAAAACATATAAATTCAAATTGATGATGCGTCATTTATAATTTCATTCTGATAAAGTTCACGCGATAAATAACATGGAAAGTACTGCGAAAAGTAGATTTGATTAAATTCCAACTGAAGGGGTGAAAAGATGTTATGATAAAAGTTTTATAATGGGATCAATTTTATTGAACTAAGAAATTGAAATTAAGGAAGTAGGTGAAATATACAACATATCTAAATATATAAAAAATGACCAGTAAATAATAATTTTTTAAATTCTGTTTTCTTGCATTGGTTTGACACACCGGAAACAGAGTGCAGAAATTTTCAGGTGGACGGCTGATATGATCTGAGACCGTGCTGAAGGAAAAAATTATGGCGGTTCATTCTGACCTAGAATTACCAGTTCAAGGTTGAAGAAACCGTTTCTTTTGAATCAGGGCATCGCTTATTTTCGGCATAAAATGTAAAGTTCAGGTACGAATGTGGGACAGTACTTGTACGTACGGATACACAGGCGAAACTGAACGGCTTTAAATTACCGTAAAGCGTCCAGTAATATTTTTATGATTGTTGCAACGGGCACGCATTTTCATACCAATCTTTTTGTGTCGATTGACAAAATGGAGGTTCGGTTTTAAAATACAAGAGCATATAAATACTCTATGTTTGTTTGACTTTGCTGTTGTTGCTGCTACATTAAACTAACCACTGAGCGCGCATAAACCGATTTCAATTAATTTACAACTACTTAAATCTACAAACGGGATTTTTAAATTTTCATTATAGCCTCAGATAAACAAGTTGAAAAAGCGACTTTCACTATTTTTTCGGTATTTTTTTCAAAACGACAAACACGCCACCTAGTAAACTAATCCTTCTAGCTTCTAAAAGAAACTCAAATCATTTGGACCAATTTTAAAAAAGGTATTCTGTTTTAAAAGGCGCCCCCAATACTTCTTTCATTTCAAATTAATCGCAACATCTTTCATTTCAAATTAATCGCAGAACCGATTCGCGTGTTCATCCATACCCCCTCCCGACTCGCCCTTACACTCGGCGATTAAATATCGGAGCCGCGGTGCAAATAAAAGAAAGGCCCCGAAGACCAGGCAGGAAAGGAAGAAAGAAGGTCGTACGTAAGAACGAAATGAATCGCATACCAGGGCGTCCTAAGTGTCACTCGAGCAAAACCGTGTAGATGAATGGCGGTATGGTATTGTTTCAGGTTGCCGCCACCGTTGCCCAGGATTACGAGGTCTCTGACATCCAGTGCAGCGGCGCAGGATCAGCCGCCGATCTGCTGACAGCGAAGATCAAAAGGCCAGTCGGCTTCAGAGGGGCGCCGCTCTTCGCCGACGACAGATCCGCCAATCCGCTCACCGACATTCACTGCCAGATCAGGCCAGATCCCAACGATCCCCAGGAAGATAACTACTTCCTGAAGGTGACTGACTTCTCGAGATGCGGCATCCTGAAGAGAAACGTGAGTCACCGATCGGGATTTCGTTCGTCGCGGGGCCACCGAGACCTCCGACAGTCGCGTCTCCCATCGGGCCTAGGGAGACCACCCCGATCGACCCCTATCAGTGTCCTGGCGATATAGGCGGCATTTGCATGCGGAATATTAACCCTAATCCTGTACAGAGCCAACTGAAACTGGCGGTGCAACTGGGAAGAGGGGATTGTAATAATAATAATAATAAGATTATTTGTACTGCAAGGCTCGCAGACTATTAGGGGTAGTTCTTAAATTACGTAATGGTTTTTGAGGGGGGAGGGCATTTTTTAATTTTTCTTATAAGTGGGGGAGTCAGGTAGAGCTGGGACTATTCGAATAATTTGATATTCGAATATTTTACAAGCAATCGAGTGCTACGAATAAACTTCGAATATTTGAGTATTCGAATGTTATTATTCGAATATTTAAGTATTCGAATAGTATGGTGTGAATTATAAATCAAGTTCTTTAGGTTCATTTTTGTACAAGCTTTTATTTAGTTTCAGTTGTGAGTTCGTTAGTTTGTCGGGGTGAAATCTTGGAAGCTAATTTTGACCCACTTCAACATATCCGATTGGCTTGAAACTTTGCATACATACGTAGTTCCGATGACAATACAATATTTTCACGAGTTTATTTTTAATCATATGAGGGAATTCTTCTCAGGCAGTTATTTGGGCCGGTATCAAAATTATTGTTTCCTTTTTAGTACATTTTAATAAAAACTTGTTTTTTAAAAATAAATTTACTATAAAGTATTTCATGCTTTGTAGTGAAAATATTATATTGTTCTCGGAACTATGTTTGTGTGTAAAATTTCAAGTCGATCGGATATGTTGAAGTGGGTCAAAATTAGCTTACAAGATTTCACTCTGACAAACTAACGAACTCACAATTGAAACTAAATAAAAGCTTGTAAAAAATTAACCTTAAGAACTTGATTTATAATTCACACCATACTATTCGAATACTTAAATATTCGAATAGTATTTGGATACTTAGATATTCGAATTATATTCGCTAAATAATTGAACAACTGAAGTATTCGAATATTCGAATACCGAAAAATTCGACAAATAATTTTCAATAAATACAAATTAATGTTCCAGAAAAGTAGTTTTAGTTTAAATTTCCCGAAACCGAGTTAAATGAATTATATAAACCTATAAAAGAATTTTAATAACTGAAAAAATTCAATATAGAAAATATTACGTGAGGAGGTGGTTGGAATATCAAAACTTACGAATTCTTATACCGTGGAGGGTAAGAAATCACCAAAATTACCCTTAAGTAATTTAAAGACGGCCCCTTGCAAAACAGGTTGCTTCAAGGGCATTCGGATTTTTTTTCCAGACGTGGGGGATAACTTTGGGATGCTGGTAAAGAAAAATATACCCCTATTGGTTTTTTAACCCATTTTGTAGTGCCAATTTAATTACAAATTTAAAACCGAAAATTAAAAATATTCCTTCATTTAATATAAACTTAATAAAGATCAGTTTTGAAAAATGAGCGATTTTTTTCTCAAAAGCCAGGGGGGCAACTGCCCCTTTTGCACCCCCCTCCGGACTTTCTACATTCTTACTTCTACTTGTGTTATATTGTACTTAAGCCTAATGAGATGTAGTAAACATATATTAGCAGGTTGAAACTCATAAACATTTTAGATCATGATAAAATAAGAAATTCTATTATGGGTGTGTATGAATGAAGTTATATTACGGGTGAAAATGAACCCTGTATCTATCATACGGTCGCCTGATAAGTTATCTGACATTGAAGTGTTAAAATGAATGGTCATAATGCAACGACTTTTCAACGGTGGGATAAGTACGTGACTCGTTCTCTTTTTACAGATCAGATTTCACTTAGATATTGCGTAGAAATTGCATTAGTAGACTGCATACCTACAAGAGTACGTAATAGATAACGTGCATCTTGATAATTCAGCAAGGCGGGTCACGTTAAGTGCTGGCAGCGATAGCGATAAAATACTTACCTATTTCAAATTCTATGAGCAGTGGGCTCTTTTATGTGACACGTCTGATATCACTGTTATACTACTCTCTTTCTTAGGAGCTGAAAATGATACGCTCGACGTTTCCTTTTTAATTAATGGAACAATAAATTGCTTCATTTCTCGATGCTTCTCTTGCTTGGAAGGGGAATCTTATATCTCTTTTGACGTGTAGTTTATCGCGCTTTCTAAAATTATTTATTTATGTAAGTAGGCTTCATAAATAAAACGATATCTCGTGTCTTTAGGTTTCATAAAGGTGCAAATCCACGATGAGAGAAAAATATCAGGTCTCACATGAGACTTTAATCTCTTGAGACAATTATTTTAATATTTTTTAATTATTTTGGCATTAGTTTCATGACATTAGACTCCCATGAGCCAAGTTTCGTGATATATTTGAAAAAATCTCATCTCTCGCGACTATTATTTAGTAAATTATTATTATTATTATTATTATTATTGCACGGTTTAGTACCCTTTAGTTTACAATGATCACAACTCAAGAAATTAATTACATATAAACTAAATCTAAGACTGAAATTAAAACTAAAACTAAAGTTAAAGTGAAATATTTACTTTAATATTTACATTTAATTGTTGCTGAGATTTCTGTCTCGTCGAAAATCTCATTATGGATTCGCACCTTACCGGGGGATTGCGCCTTGTTGGTCCGAAAAATGGTAATTCTTTGTGAATTTTTTGTATAAAAAGGGTTCGACAAATTAATTTCCGGTTTAGCAGGCTGTTTTATTGTATTTTGAGCTACCACGTTTCTGTTTTCACTATCACGCAAAAATTCAGAACAATAGTTCAAAATACAATAAAACAGCCTGCCAAACTTAAAATTAATTCGTCGAACCTTTTTTGTACAAAAAATTCACAAAGAATTACCTATTATTCGACCCAACAAGGCGCAAACCCCTCTGAACAGTGCCAGTGAAAGGAGTGCTAACTGTTTACAAGTATATGCGCACTATTTTCTCTATATCTATTACATATTAACGCCACACAACAACAAAAACCATTAAATAAAATGGCACCGTCCAACATGTTATAACTTCGCGAATGATAATGACTTTCCTCCAGAGCATTCCTACTGCTATCCTTTTCTCACTGGCCTCCTTGAATACCTACGGTAATCAAAGCGATTAGGAAATTATATTTCCAAAGCATTCGGACAAGTGATTGAAATTTCAGAAGCATCCTCTTCCGATCTCAGCGTGCAAAAGCGTAATAATTATAAATCCTTCTTCTACACGTATCTATTGATATCTGAAAGTGATATGATATCAATCTATCAGTCTATGTGCTTAAAAAACTGTCAAAAGTTTTCCCTTTCATATGATCAAATTTGCAGATAAATACAGATAAACAGAACTCTCGTTACGTTTCACTAAATTCCCTATTATTTGTTTACTATACATATAGCCACTTCACGATTTAATCTTGGGGGGAGCCGAGTTGAAGGGATAAAAATATTTTTAATGCAAATTCAATGAAATTCGTTAGGTGATTATGAAAATTGATTTAAAGAATAAAATCCAGCCTCCTTTTCTTTTTACAAAGCTCTTGAATTATTCCAATCGTCGTTGCATTAATCTCCTTTTTCCTTTTTCTTTGGGGGGTGTCAGCACCCCTTGGCCACTGCTTTAGATATTCTACTTTTGTGACCGTTTGTTATGTTTTCAGTGCATCGTATCCGAATCGTGATGCACGATTTGGTAGAGGTTTCGAGAAAGGGGATACGTTTTGCTACTATAATTGGACATGACAAAGGCGATTGTATTGTTACCAGGGTTTCATTCACCTGCGAGTATGGTTTCCGGCATTTCCTGGGGTGGTGATGCTAGCCGATCAAGAATTGATCCTGATGTGTCGACCGCCCGAGCCCACGTTACTACGGCACAAAGCAGCCGGCTTTGCTGGCACCTTGTAAGTCAACACCCCTCTTCGACAAACTCACATTCCGCTGGGTACAAAGCGAATTGGAAATTTAAGCATGAATTTCACACGAACACTTACACATACAAGCTACATATACGAAGTATAACGAAACGTGAGAATTACAATTTTTCCAGTTCAATCTGAAGTAAAAAGATCAGAAATCGAATTGTTTATATTGCTTTCTAAATTAACGAAAAAGATATCGGTGGCTTCGATTAGTTTCGGAAAAATTAAACTTTGAAAAGAATTATCCCTGTGCACGTTAATTTGAAAAATATGAGAAGTTTCTTTGTCAATAATCAGCGTGAAACTAAAGAGAACATTCGAATTTCTAACAAAAACAAACAATAAGGAAGATATGAAGACGAATTGCTATTTTACTACACCTACTTGTATGTTTACCAGAAAAATGGCAGAAGGTCATAGATAACCAAGGAAAATGCTTCAATTAAAGAAAGATGAAATATATCTTTACTTTTAAGGGAGGATGCTACCTTGAACGCATGGAAATCACAGGTTTATTTAGCATTTTTTTTCTGTTTAATAATGAACTAAATAGAAAATTTATTATACATCCTATGCAAATTAATAATAATTTCAACAAAATAACGGGGCTAGAGCAGCTACGCGGTGGTTCCTTTACAATTATTGACTCGCCAATCGGCGTTGCTTGGATCTCAGAGACTATTCATCCGATTGACTTGAAATTTGGAGAGAATCTTCCTTTTACATTAATCTAAAGTAGTACATACGGATTTTACCAACCCCTGAAAATATTTTTAGCTACAGACATTTTTATAACCAAATCTGCTAAAATTCACAATTTCTCTTCAAACACTCACCATTTCCATGAAAATGTTTATTTTTAGATATCCGTCCGTACTTCTTGAGATTAACATAAACAAAAGATTCTCCCAAAATTTCAAGTCAATCAGATGAACAGTTTCTGCGATCCGCCGATTGGCGACTCAATCGTAAAAGCTCCACTACGCAGCGCTTGTAAAATCACCACTTTGTTGAAAAAAATAAACAAAAATTTGTTTTCAATCTTCAAGAGATGTATAATATACGCCATCAATTAGATTTTCTATCGAGTTCATTATTTAAAAGAAAACAATGCGTCCAAGGTGGCACCTCCCTTAATAAAGCCTTTCGTTTCAACAAAGGTAATGAACTTTTACAAAAGTTCCCTGAAGGCAATGTGTTTTCCAGTCCGCACGGGGCAAGGGTGTCAGGAGTGGTGGAGGAGACTCCGGGGCGTCTGGAATACGAAGTGGCCCTTTATCGCGAGGCTACTGGCAACGTGTCAGACGCATCAGGATCGCAGACCGTCGATCAAGCGGTTCCTATTGGCACGAAGCTGCAGCTGAGGGCACGGATCAGCCCGGACAGCGCGTGGGGTTACATTAAACTCCTGGAAGTGACCGTCAGCCCCGACCCTGACCAGCCTCACGCACCCGGAAGCGTGGTGCTGGTGAAGGACGGCTGCAGGAATCGTGACTTCGCGTCGATAATTCCTCATCAACCGGCCCGCTACCGGGAGAGAAAGAACGAGGTTTTCCTCGACTTCGAGGCCTTTCTCCTCAGCTCCATGAGGGAGCGATCCACTTTGTGGATACACTCGCAGATTAAAGCCTGCATGGAACCGCAGGACTGCCAACCGGTAAGGGCATAATTTGCGGTCGAACCTCTGCCGCGGTCGACGACTGAATGAGTGGCTATTGAACGCCCTGTGGTCGTAACCCGCTATTTACAGCAACAATAACATTGTCCTTTACCCTCGGCCCGTTCTTCGAATTTGAATGGACCTGCGGCTTCACGCGGCAATTCCTCTCGACCTTCTAAAGTAAAGGAGGATATATCAGGCACCAAACGATTGGTCCATGAAAGTTTCGTTTAAGGGTGGACACTCGGGTGAAAATCAGCTACCAGTTGTTTTGCAAATACAATTTTGAAAATACGTATTTTAATGTTTTTTTCTTACGCTGAACTGAATTATTTTAGAATTAATGTTGGAACAAAATTTGTTTTCGACAAAATGATAAGATTGAAAAATTCATACTCTTGTCACTTTATTGTCACCTACATAAGTGCAGAAAAAACTTCAACTCGAAAACTTCATTTTTATCCCATGGGGGAGGGGCTGTCATACACCTAGAGAAACTTACAAACTGACGTTTTTTTAGAAATTTTTCTTAAGAAAGTATCAGCATTATGGCATCCGTAATTATTTTTATTAATTAGGTCACATGTTTGGCTATAAAACTTAATTTTTGTAGGTAAAAATATTAGTCGTTTAATACAGTTATAGGGGTTCGTTCCAAATGCGTCATTGACTGCAGTGATTTGCGGTACCCACTCCTAATTAAACAGATTTTACATTAAAGCAAAAAGCAAATTAGTTTCTTAAAATATATTAACAAATGCTGTTTTTGACGTGGCCGATTTCAAAAAGGTTAGTTTTTAAAGAAATGGCAGCGCTCTGAATGGAACGTTCAATTTTCGGACGTGAAATCTTGCCTTTTTATGCAATAAAAAAGAAACTATGAACCAAATAAAAAACCGCCCTTCAAAAACTACGCAATAGTGTATCGTGTAGTCATGGACAATTGGGAGTAAATCGGTTGAATGGTTTTTAAGTAATCGTGGGCACAGTGTTTGAAAACCTGGTTTCGCGAAAAATGCCTTTTGAATATAATTCACTTCTAATGTCTATATCTTTGATATTTCTACGAATTTCGGACCCACATTTTGGGAAAACCTTATTGACATATTAAACATTGAAAATATTATTTTTTAAATATTTTATCTCTATTTGACAGTAAAAAAAATCGACGTTTTTGGCACATCTAGGTGTATGTCCGCCCTTAACTAAACCCTTGAGTACGATTGACGAAGATTGACGAAATGTCGATAAATTTGCGTTGCCTTCATGGTAAAATAATTAGATTAGGTCGTAGGTTTCTGTTTGTAGAGCGAACTGTAAGAAGCCAATGAAAAATTTTTGCCAATCGATTGTAAAAATTTCTTTGAATTTATTGCATATAATGCAGCTGAAAATATAAAGTTGCAACGTGTATGAAATTACGAAAATTGAAAAGTAGTTAACACAAATGGGTAAGGGTATTAATATTTTGAGAATTTGAGTATTTAATTACTTTATGTTTAAGCAAATATTTTTTAAGACGGTCACATCGAATTTCTTTGTTAGACAGAAAATGAAATATATATATAGATTACTTATAATCAATGAATAGGTAATGAATGCTATTCACGAATTTATTTAAATGAATTATTTAAACGTATAAATATTTTCCTTTATTTGCAAATTATATCAGTACTTGCATAGGTACAAATTACATATATTTTTAAAAAATGAAATCATTTTCATTTCCTTTCAATTTTATCTGCGTCAATGTTAGTCGAAGCCCTCATTCTACACCACGAATATACAAATTTAATCCAATAATTTGTATAATAAATATATAAAGACATTAATAAGCATGTACTTTCAGGATTTCTGCCTTGATCTTTTCGAACCATCGGGTCATGGAAAAAAGAGAAAAAGATCTGCAGAGGGAGAAGGAAACGCATTACCTCCTAGAGTCGAGCGTTCGATAAAAGAATATAATGACTCGACGCCCTACACAAAATTTAAAGAAAATATCGAATACACGGTAATGATGCCGGATGGTAAGTTTGAAAAATGAATTATGTGTAAATCTCTCAAAATTCCAATACAGAAACTTTGAAAACAATATCAAGATAGAGTAGTCTTATAGAAAAAAATTTATAATGCAGGGAAATTTTACTATATGTGCACTCAGAACAGATCTTTATCATATTCCCAGGATTACTATTTCTGACACAAATATTTTTCTTAATACTCATGATCATAAAAATCTAAGCTTTTTAATTGCTCGTGCCCGATTAAAACTAATCTCATGATTTCCAGATTTGTATCAGAAAGTGACTGCCGGAATCGAGAATAGCTGTGGTAGTTTCCTGTACGTCGCGACGGGATTAGGCGCGCTTCTGGTTTTATCAGCTTTTATCATGTGCTACCTAGCTTCTCGCTTGCACAATTTATCGTCGACCATGCCACAGAATAAATCAATCGACGATCTGGTACGAGACCGCGCCAGAAAGTATTCTGAAACGACACCGGGCTATACCGGTCGTTCTACGGTACAATAGTAACAAAATATTGCGAATGTTGCACATTGTCATGCTCGCCCGAAATGGTCGAGCAAGTTTCTATGCGACGGAATAGAAAACGAAATTAACCAAATAATCCACGATATAGATACGTGGAACAAAAAGTATAAACTGCAAAGGGACCTAAATTATGTCATACGTAGGAATACAGTCAACTCTCGCTATAGGCGCGCGCTCGGGACTGGCGGCGAACGCTCAACGTATAGCGTCGACGATTCCGAGATTTCCGAGCCGCCGATGCCGCGAGGGAGAGACGGAAAGGCACGCGAAAGACGAAGCGAGATAAAGTATCATGCCTTCCTTGTTTCGTAGCCAACGATAATGTCCGTATCGACTCTTTCGTCCCCTCTCGCTCGCCCTCGGGTTCTCTCGCTCTCAACCGAAGGATTCCAAGAAATGGCGAAGATAGCGATGCGCGTTCAACGCATTGTTGAATGCGCTCATAGCGAGAATTTACTGTACATACGTTTTCCTCGTCGGTGACGTTTAACAGAATATTAAAGCAAAAATAGAAAGCTTAAAATACAATATATATATATTAATATATACATACAGTAGGACTCCGTTTATCCATAATTATGATACATGACGCTTCATCTAACTGGATAGTTCGGATAATAGAACTCCACTGATTCTCCATTCTGTCAGTATTTATTCGTTCGGACCTTTTGTTTTACTGGCCGAGTACAAGTAGGGCTGCTATCCGCCCGTGTTTCCCCGGATTTCTCCTCTCTTTTAGGGCGTCCGGGGGGATTTTCTGTAGTGATCCGGGTTTTTCGATGCTGCTCGCTCAAAAAGTCATAAATATTTTATCTTTATTTCTTGATTGCGGTTACAGTCTATAATATACAGAAATTTTTGTCTTGGGATATCGTACCTAATATAAGAAATAGTTACAAGTGGCCGGGTTTCAAGTGCAAATGTCCGAGGTTTTAATGCTCTCTATCCTAGATTAATGATTTTACGGATGACAGCCCTAACTACAAGGAAACATTTACAGAGTTGCCTCGTTATAAGTCCGGGTCCCCTGTTTCGTTACAAGTACATTTCTATCCTCGCTACTTCTTTTGTAGTCGCGAAGGCACGCGACAGCGACAAGTCATAAAATTCGGTTGATACAGCGGCGGCATGGTCTTACTAAAAGAAAGGCGGGCCGAATGGCATACAGTTTCGTTAGGCCGGGTGCAGACTTGAGCACGAACGCGAACGAGGCAAGCCGAGACAGAATGAGTATGCAAGTATTGCCTCGTTCGCGTTCGTGCTCAAGTCTGTACCCGGCCTTAGAAGTTCGGTCTGTCCCCCGAGCGTCGAACTTATAACGAGACAAAACTGTATACGTATCCTGCGCAACCATACGAGTTCATATAAAGTACATACATCACGGGGACCGGGTTCGAATGATAAAAGCTTAGCAACGTGTTCGGCGAACGAGGTACTGGGACAAAATTCATTCGGATACATGGAGTTCCACTGTATACTGCTTAAAATAGAATACATTTAATAAGACCTAATAGATTTATCATAAAGACATACAGATATATAATTTATATTATTTATAATGCAAGGAATCACAAAACATACACCAATCTGCAGATATTACCGAGAACTAATCTTTTTCACGATATTTCTTCCTAACCAATCATACACCTCGCACGTTTCATACCGTTTCGTACAACCAATTGCACGAAGGGCTCATTTCATTAGTTTTCACGTTGAACATGTACAATCTCTGCAGTCCGCTCCCTTTTTTCACTCTCTGCATAAAATAATTGTTATTGATAAATTTATCAAACGTGCAGTGCTATTACGTGACCTGAGACAGTGCGTATGTTTATTTATAATAGTAATTCTAGGCGAGTTGTAGGGTAATAATTAGCGCCCGCTACAATCGGTCTCAATGTATCGGGCTTTTGCGGGGTACTTGTATACCTCCGATACGATGTATATACGTGCTCGCGATAAAATATTTATTATTTACGAATGGAAGTTTATCGCCAGCGGGCAGCGGCGGATTTAACAGGGCGGCCGATGAGCAGTTGCCACCTGGGCCCCTGCACAGAAGGCCCCCAGGGCCCCATCCTTAAAAACAATTATGATTATATCCAAAGCATATTTTTTTCTGTATTATTACACTCAGCCCGTTTTTAGTAAACTACAGCTTTATTTTCTCGAAAAATGGGCCCTTGCACAGAAGGCTCCCAGGGCCCCATCCATAAAAAAAATTCTGATTATATCCAAAGCATATTTTTGTCTGTATTATTACACTGAGCCTGTTTTTAGTAAACTACAGTTTTATTTTCTCGAAAAATGGGCCCCTGCACAGAAGCCCCATCCTTAAAAAAAATTATGATTATATCTAAAGCATATTTTTTTCTGTATTATTACACTGAGTCCGTTTTTAGTAAACTACAGCTTTATTTTCTCGAAAAATGGGCCCTTGCATAGAAGGCTCCCAGGGCCCCATCCTTAAAAAAATTTATGATTATATTCTAGGCATTTTTTTTCTGTATTATTACACTGAACCTGTTTTTAGTAAATTACAGTTTCATTTTCCCGAAAAAAGGGGCCCCTGCTCAGAAGGCACCCTAGGGCCCTGTCTTAAAAAAAAAAACTTATGATTTTATCCAAGCACTATATTTTTCTATACTTTTCTGTACAGTTACCCCCTTTTTACTAAACTACCTCTTCATTTTTCCGAAAAAATGGGCCCTCAGACGTTTGCCACCTGGGCCTTTTTTTTAAATCCGCCACTGGCTACGGGCGCTGGCTACAGACTGCGTAATCGAGTAACTGAAGTATTTAGGTAAATAAGTACAATGGAATATTGAATTGTGTACATGACTGCATAGCTTGACTATTTATTATGAAACGAAATGTTATTACACACTTATCCACGTCATTGTAATTTTAGGAATACTGAATTGCATGTAGAAAATTAAATTAATCGTTTAATTTCTTAACGTTACAATTCTTAAAGCTCTATAGCATTATATATACCGTTATGTTTCTACGAATACTTAGTGCAATGCGTAATAATACTGTGCGATCGCGCGCATATTTACGTGCTTTAATCAGTGACGAAGAACTTTAACTGAAACGCATTGGAACACGAGACAAGATCTATGTTAAATTAAACAGTCGGATTACATCCACTGTACATAATCTTTACATTATGCGTCACGCTCGAAATCTCACTTTGGTTAGTGTTTTATAGTTCAGAATAAAAATAATGTAACGTTACGTTACAAAGTGTGGCACTTACGATTTATTTCATATATATATTTAACATTTGACTATAAATGTATATTTTCCTTGTACAATGCATTGTTCACTCGCATTAATTAAATATATGTATTTAACAATAACAATTGCAAATATTATTAATCCTTGTGTGCACAATAAATGCATACAGGTACCGCGCAATGAGCTTTGCTATTATAAAAGAGCATAAATCAATCATTTTTAATACATACGCGTATATATAAAATCAACAATGATTGCTAAATAATCAACAACACTTCATACACCGGACGACACAATAAACATATTTTGGTTAAATAATTCATTGACCTTTTACATGATTGTGAGACTATGAGGTATCATCCATGATCGCTAAGATATCATGAGTTTATACTTTATAGAATACCATTGTTTTAACTCTTAAGTGATCCTGACGGACTGTTACGATTTTACGTTCTAATTCATACTTTTGCTGTGAATATTTTAAGAAAGCAATCGAGTATACCATATATTACAACACTTTGTATTACAGCTGCTGTTTCAAGATATTCAGTACGTAAATTATATTTTAGAACTATAAAATCGTAATACTCCGATTAACCGGTTAAGAGCTAATAATATTTACAATTTAAATGTACGATTTCTATTTGTAAACTTATTTACTACTTACATTTCATTCTTGCCCTTTAATTCTTACGAAACCAAATTGTAAATTATATGTAATAAAATTGTCTAACGTCTAAGAAACATACTCTCTTTGGCTTCAAACGTATCGTAGAATTTAGTTGTTACTTCATAAACTTATGAAAACTAATTTTATAATAATATAATACAATGTGTCAGAAACTCTGAGAATTTCAATTTCTTTTGCATGATAGTGAAACCAGTGTAAAAAAAAGAAAAATTTATATGTTACGTCAATAATAGTGACTTTATGAAAATATAAGTCGTATATGACGTAAAATCGTGCTGGCGCTTAGGTCGTTCCTTTTTGTCTTTATATACATACGTATCTGTTAATGATGTTGCTAAGATTTTTAAGAAAAAATGTGTTCATAATTTTCTCTAGTACGGTAAAATCAAATATACGTGTATATACATACATGCGGGCATATATAATAACGTAAAATACTTTTCGCTAGGTCTAATTCGAAATAGATATTAAAATTTATAGATATACACAATTACTATGTGTATCTCTATCGTTGTGTGTCTCTCTTCGTTGAGCTATAGGGAATGAAAAATAACACTCTTGCATGTTAACACTTTTTTTTGATACTTAGTCTAGCGTAATCATAAATATTTAAGCCACAAATATTTTCACGGAATTGAATAAATTAAATATTAGTGTGATATCGTATTTACAAGTATCCTCCATAAAATATGATTATCACACACTCTAAATAATCAGAGTAAATTACTCAGTCCTTTCCTTTTCCTGAGACTTGATGAATGCCTCGTAAGCCGCTAATTCCTTATCCTCCTTCCTTAAATTTCTATCTTCCAACTCCAGCCTATAATTAAACGCTATATCAAAACATGATAAATCTGTCTCAAAAGAAGTCGGGATATGCAGATATTTTTTTAGAATTCTTATCACTGTTTGGAGAAAATCAAATTGTAAGCTTCTCGTAAAATACAACATACACACTTAGGCAGAGTAAACGCGAATGGAAATGCAAGATGAGTCCATGATGTTTTTTATTAGCATAAAATTGCATATCCCATTACTAAAGCATGAATAATATATGAACGATTGATAGAGAAACTATAAAATATAATAAGGAAAACGATGATTACTACAGAGTATAGACTGATTGAGAAATTACAAAATTCAATAGGTTAATACTATGTGATTTCTTAATTAGTTTCATTAAGGTGCCTTTCCACCGTGATGCCCTAAAATATTACCGATGTCGGGAACTTTTTTTGTCACATAAAGCATGTGTTTACTAAACTGAAGTTTTTTGTATTTATTAATACGTGTTTTGAGAATACAAAAAAAATCATATTTTTTTAATGCTTGCTTTCGCCAAAATAGGTGGCTGTAAAAAGAAGACGCCTCGATTGCGCTATCGATTTTGGGGGAACCATGTATCTGAAACGAAAAAACCAAAAAGATTTGCAATCAGCATGACTGTCGCTGTATCCCGAACTAAATTTGATTAGATTGATAACGAATTAACAAACTGGGGAACGGCCAGAGATGAAATTAGCCAATTCTGGTAATCATTTTGCGGCGAGTAAAACACAGCGAAAATGTGTGATTCCAATTCGGGCCATGGCAACAGTCATACTGATTATAAACCTCCCTGATTTCCCCATCCCAGATACATAGTTCCTCCAAAATCGGTCGCGAAATCGAGACGTCTTTTTTTACAGCACAATTGCATCCACCTATTTTGGCGAAAGCAAGCATTAAAAAATATGTACACACATTCTTTTTTGTGACAAAAGTTCCAAACAACGGTAATTTTCCAGGCTGTTACAATGGAAAGGCCACTTAATGAAATAAATAATTCATTAACGTTAAATTTATATACGCTGTACTTAACTTTCATCATTTGAAAAAACTAATACTTTCATAGGAATGATACAATTTCCGTACGTACCTGTGAAGAATGATACGCTCAACAATCTTTTCCGTTGTCATATCGTTACCACTATCCAACAATTTAAATTTGTTTTGCCTTTTCGGTTCAGCATAAGGATCTAAGCCATCTTCACAAGGCATTATAGGAGTTTGACCATGGCAAACGACAGAAACATCAAAATGTTTCATAAGATCTTTAGTAACTTCATATGGTGCTCCAATTACTACTTCGTTAACATACTACAAACCGAATAATATACTTTAAATACGTCAAGATTTACACAACGCTCGGCGAACCTATAAATTTTACCCCTTACCTTGCACGCTAGCACGCTAAGCACTCTTTCATGAAGATTCATAATTGGATGATTGCCACATTTGTACCGATTAACTACTGGATCTGTGTGAAGTCCAACTATGAGATAATCGCCTTCCTTCTTTGCGACCTCTAGGAAGTCTAAATGACCAACATGAAAGAGATCAAATGCCCCTGCCACGTAAACAATTTTATCTCCAGGCTGCGGACTCTTCCCGTCACTGAACTGTATAATCTTCTGCGTCGTGGGTAAAAACTGCGAACACCCTGTCCACGGACTTCGGGCTGCTCGATCTTGACCCATACTTTTACTCGGCTCCCTATCGACACTATATTCGCTATCTCCTTGCTTAAAATGCTGCCGTGTCATTAAAAGCATACGTCCTACTAGATCGGTTGTTGAAACACCAGCTGTTCTTTGTACCTCCCTGTAGCAATCGTGTTCTTTTGTATTGTTCGTACCAACATCGTTGGAATACCTCTGTACTAATTTATCGCTTGAAATATACCTGTAACGACCTGCTGTTTTAACCAAATGATATGTATCGACACCATCCGCTGTCATAGTAATATCATCACCGTGAACACAGAAATCACAGTTGTATTTGTCTAATGTCTCCAATGTCGTAACGTACGGAGCACCTTCTACCACCTCGTCCACCCATTTTATACCACGGACCATTTTGTACCTGGTGCAAAAGTATCGAATATAAATTGATGGGTGCAGCTCCATCTTCACCAAGTTCGAGTAAATTCGAAAACACTGTTTATAAAATTATTGCTTTGACTTAACGTTGGAAAGAGGAGACTAATTGAAAAATATATATTTTTACACAATAAGTAGTAGTTACGGAATTGATAAGATTTTATTTCTGTTTTTGGCGAATTTTTCAAATCTGCTGTCCCTGACTTGCAGCAGGGTAATGGGTGCAGATTCAAAATTTGCAATAAATCGCTCATCTGTTATCAGATTTGCATCAAACATGCACCAAATGATGAAGAATTTTTTTTACGTATATTATACATCATAACTCAAAAATTGTAAAAAGTGCAGCTGTACTCCTCTAACTGCAAGGTCCTTAATTATTAATGTATGAATTTTGTTATTCTAAATATACGGAATTCTCTTCTCCTATGGTTTTGTTCAAATTGACCCTACAGTGTACATGTAAATTGAAATTACACCATTGCACACGTTGGGCCTCACAGGCCCATATCTCCAAATCTAGAAATGCATGGATATCTTGAGAAAAAAATTTTAAACTGCACGTAATCTATTGCACTTAGTCTTTATTAACAGAAATATTTAATAACATAATGAAATACTGAACAAATATCGCTTTAATGTCACGAGTCATCGTTATCTGAATCTTTTTCAATATCACGAGAACTGCTCACTTGGACCTGTCAGGCGCCACGTGTGCACTGTAGGGTTAATTATAAAAATTAGTACTCAAGTGCTCTAAGTGAATGTTTCCATCTGTATAATGAATATTAACGCTAGCTCATGGTATGCCATATACGACACATACTAGTTTTCTTTATTTTTTGTTCATCCTTCATTATTGTCTAACAAAAACCAACTATGTACTGCTGTGTAAACTAATACAGGGTGTTTCAAAACTGTGAGTATAAACTGAATTAGATAAAAGGTACGCAAAATGAATTAAAAAGGTTTGAATAAACATAAGTCTGGGAACTAATCTTCATGAAATATTCAAGTTTTTACAAAGGTGTTTTCTTTAAATTTATATAAACTACATATTTATCACGTCTACAGTGATGGACGAAAGAAAGTTTACATCCTTTACAATCGCATAACATTTTTAGAATTGGTCCAAACGACTTGAATTTTTTTTTTTGAGAAGCTAGAAGGATTAGTTTGCTAAATGACGTGTTTCGTCGTTTCTGGAATTTCTCACGGGGTTTTTGAATTTTCATTACAGGTTCATAAGGGAAGATTCCGAACTGGAAAATTAAAAAAATTCTGAAACTGTGAATATGTACGGGATTTCCTTCTGATTACAATGCAACTTTTGTTTGCTGCCCAAATTCACTCGAAGAAGCTGCTATTAACCCCTGAAAATTTGGCTATTTTCCGATTTTCTATTATAACTCGCGAACTGTAAGAGGTAAAAAAAAAAGTTTTAAGACAAAAGTCACTTTTTTTAAACTTGGTAAACAAAATATTTTACAGTTCACGAGATATAACACAAAATCGGAAAATAACCGGATTTTCAGGGGTCAATTACACCCGCTTACAGTGAATTTAAAAAAAAACGATCTTTACTATTTTCTTCGCTATTCCGACCAATTGCATTTTTTGTCAAAACGACGTAACACGTCATTTAGCAAACTAATCCTTCTAGCTTCTCAAAAAAACTCAAGTCGTTTGGACCAATTCTAAAAAAGTTATGCGATTTTAAAAGATTTAAACCTTCTTTTGTCTGCCACTGTATATTTGATTAAGAATAAGAGATTACTTTACATTGATATAGGAATGAAGAAAAATCTAAATATAATGTTTGCAATTAAAAGAGACGATAAGGAATTCACAACAGCCTTGAGAGGCCATAACTACTTTGAATATATCTAAATATTACAGAAAGTGTAAATAAAACTAATCCATAACAGCACATTTCATTATGTATTCATTAACACACCTAACTCTCCAACTGTCAATCATTTCTGATATAATAATTGTGCAGAAAATCACTAGTTTATGACGTAACAAACTGAACATCACATAACTAGTTTATGGACTATAAATTCATTAGATCCGCTTTACCCCTTACGATGAGTTTTATTAACCAAAATCGAGTTTATATCTATAATTCTAAAGTACCCCATGTATTAAAACTGTTCAAAATTTTATAACAGCTGCGCTAAATGTCAAATTCGACAGTTCGCAAGTCTAAAACCATTACTAGCTGTTCCTAAGTCTTCAATTGAACTTCTTAAAATTTACAGTGTGTAAAAGTACGCTGTGTAAAAATTATTTTTGAGTAGGTGAATTCTATATTAAAAAATTACATATTGCTTTCATATGAAGTAACGAATGTGCACGTGTTCTATTGGATAAAGCTTTAATCCCATTATTATAGACGATGAGCAACCTCGATGATAAATACATATCAGATATGGAAAATTTTTAGATCCTACGATACTGACCCATGACTCAGATTTTAATTCTCATAACCAGAAGCTGAGAAACTGAACACTGATATAGATTCCATCGAGGGAAATGTTTTAGCATGAACTTAAAATTAATTTAAAATCCTACAAATGAAGTGAAACAATTTCCAAACGATGATGTGTTTAAGCAGAGAAGTTTATAATAGCTACATGGGAAAAAGAAACAAACTGTTATAAAATATCAGAAACGTATTATACATCTCCATTTGAAGGAAGACAATAATTAATATTCCTTTTATGCAGAGGAATCGAGCAGTTCCATTTTACACCAAAAATTTCTTTCAACTTCATAAATATCATACCACGTACATCCTGAATCGTAACAATTTAAAATACATATCGACGAGGGTAATAAATAATTTTTTTACATACTTCTACTGTGGTTATCATTTTTTATCAAATACATTTTTTTTAGACTCTGTGATAGGATTCGTGTGGTAAAGAACTAAGATTATTATACGAAATTTCAAGGTTCAATTGTTTTTCGTAGAATAAGAACATACCTCTCCTCTTCCATAAACACTGGTGGTCCTTTATGTTTATTAATTTCTTCATCCGTATGTACACCGACGACTAGATAGTCGCCTAACGCCTTCGCCTGTCGCAAAGAATTTGCGTGGCCGAAGTGTACCATGTCGTAGCTGCATCAGAAAAGTAATCGTTTCTAGAATATTGTTTATGAGAATATATCCTGTTGACTGCGATAAACTCCGCCGTCGAGAAGTTTGAACGAGTTAGCATACTAGATATTCAGCTCGCTAGCCTCGAGCCAACGATAATAGCAAAAACTCGATAAACGCGTCTCGAGCGCGCAATAGGTGGTGTCAGAATTAAAAAATAGATGGAAGAAAAATCCGCTATTGTCATCCGAGATATGAACTATCGAAAATTATCGCCCGGGTATCGTTGCCCATTGATTCGCACGAAGAAGTATATCTCGTCGGCACTTAATTGCCGAAAAACCACACAGTCATCCAGCAATTTCGAAAAGCATGCACGTGAAATTTAAATTATGCACGTAGGAGAGGTAATTTAACGGGAACTCACCATCCGTCGCACCATACTCGTACTTCCTTACGATTCTCTGTCATAATGATAAAAACGCTGATAATTTGGGACACGAAAAAGGAACTTTCCCAACAAATAGTAACGAATAACCACGAAATATACTACACCCACCAGATCCCGGAATGTACTGCTGCGCGCGTCATCGACTCGCGCGTCATACGGTTTTAATCAAACATATCCCCACTATCTTCATCCCCACCTATGTACACTTTCAACGCTCAAATTCATTGCAATGAACTTTATATGCCGGTCAATAAATGAGTTGAAGCAGCTTCCCAGTGATTGATTTTATAATAAAACTCATCTGTGATCGGTGAGATATAGATTCCGCAAATCGTATAGGATACGGAAATTTGTATGAGTGCAATAATGCAAAGTGCAATGTAGAATTATGTGGTACCACGAGGTTGGAATACTTCATTGTTTATTGGACAACATTGTACAATATAAAAATATGTATCAGGACAATTTCAGATCTACAAAGTTTACTGCATCAATGAGACATTTAATACTTTGCTTTTATAATTCCGACCTATCCACATCAATTCACTCGTCTAACGTTGGAAAATATATCCACGCAATACCGTAGAAAATAAAATATACACGTTGATACGTTAAATACGACGAAAAGTGACTAATGATTTTACGATGAGAATTTCGTTCTCGTGAAAGTAATCGGACAGGCACACATATAATCGGCAGTCATAACAGCTCCAATACTATCGCAGAATTACAACTGTACAGTAGGACATTATACTGGAATGAATCAATAAACTCTGACCTGATCGCATAAATTCTGATAAATGCTGCGTACAATGAATAAGATATATTTCTTGGTTAAGCATAGCGCTGGTTACTCGCATTGGTTCATTATATAATAACACTTGATTAATCACGAATAATTAGAAGGTTTAAAGCAGTTGCACAACAAAGATATGTTTGACGACGAACATGAATTATCTAATTCACCGTTACTTAACGCGGATTACGTATAGAATAACCGCACGGCATGAAAATCATACTGCTAATATGTATATTCATTGTAAACGTGTATCTTTAAATCCAATTGAGAGTTTAACGATTATAGTGTTCACTTTCCGCGTAAGGAAAGCAAAGCGTGGTAATGAAATTTGATATAGAATCGTTTAGATTTTATACTTATATTGTTTTATTAAATTTCTAATACTACAATGCGCAAAGTTGCCACGCGCTCTTAAAATTTAATACAGTGCGATGCATTTTATGTTTTTAAATAATACGGATGATCTGTGCACTCGCGACCTAGCTAGTTTTAGTTAGCGAAAGATTGTCGCAAGACAAATTGCTGCAAATCAAATTCATATTTCTTTATAAGAATAATATTCTCGTTTCTTAAAGATATATATGTATGTATATGTATATATATATGTTTTTAAATAAACACCGGCCAATATTGCTGCCGGATTTTATAAACTTTTCCTTCGTTGAATGTATACAAAAAGTTCTATAGCATTGGCACACGCTGAGCCGCGTTGCGAGAAGGAAAATGATCGTAATTGCAAGAATCGCAAGTCAAAGATCATCGATAATGCTCTACCTATCACTTACATTTAGTTTTACTAGAAAAGAGGATGCTTATGAGTGTCCTTGGCTCGACGTAACCTGAACTTGCTAATACCGTTAATCTTTTTCATTTCGATCGTTGATAATACCGCGTGCGTTTTTACTCTACTTTGTGTGCAATCACAATAAGAAGCACGTTATACGGAAAACACGTTCTATTTCAGGTAGGACCAATTTCTCCTCTTGTTCCTTTCTCTTACTATATTACATAGAACTTTCTTTCGGAATTTAACCAGTTTAAAATTAATAACCGTTCTGTTGCCTATAATTACTTCCACCACCTCCGCCACCTGCTCCTCCACTTCCGCCGAACGCACCGCCGTTTTGAGTGTAACCGCTGGAGCCGCCGCCAGACGCTCCACCGTAACTATTTTGCGAGAACGGTTTACTACTGTAACTACTTCCTCCGATACCACCTAAAGAGAGAGAGAAAAAAGGTACTTAGCGATACTGCTAGACGTAAAAAGTTTCTACGACTTTGTAAGGGTCACAAATCTCTACTTGACGACATACTGCTGTTATTTCCATTCCATTTGTTTCCTCGGTCACCGCCGCTGGAGCGATCAAATCTGCCACCCCTGTCTCCTCCGTCGCGCCCGCCGCGAGATCCTCGGGAACCGCCACCGCGCCCGCCGGAACCGCGTCCGCCGCCGCCACCGCTGCGTCCTCCATAACGACCTCCTATGAAATAAATAAATCAACGTAAGGAACAGCAACATCGAATAGAGGAATGGGCGGGTGAATCGAAGCAACGATGGAGACGTACTTTTATAAATGCCCGGATTCCTTGACAATTCATAGAGTTTGGGATTGACGACTTGTTTCGCTTCTTCTAAAACTTGAATTAAGTCAGTAGCCTTGTGCGCGTTACCAGGTGTGAAAAATGCGTACGCGGTTCCGGTACGCTGTGACCGGCCTGTACGCCCGATACGGTGCACATAGTCTTCCGAATTGGACGGGTAATCCAAATTTATCACAAACTTAACATCCTCCACATCTGTATAACAAGAAGAATTATAATCGTCGAAAGTGCAAACTGTTTCTGTCTTTGTGGTTCAATTAACTTACAAAGCGAATCGATTAAAAAGCGTTATTAGATATGCTGTGTAATATAGGTGGAATTAATGGACGCAATTCCCATTTGTTCATTTAGAAGCGAGAGAAGGAGAGCCGACGGGTCGAATACGGTTTAAAATATACTACCACTTAATTCCATCTATAATTTTCACGCGAGATAAAGGAACGTTGACCACAAAGAGCAAGTTTCTATATTATTTACCTGTTGTTGCCAAAAGCTGGAAACGTAAATACATTTTTTGGAAATGTAGAGGAATCAGAGCTCAGATGGTTCTCATGGAATTCTCGCTTTATGCGTTAGCGAGCTGTATATTTACTCTTAACTTCACACCCTTCTCTCCCGCACCAAAGTATGGATCTGTGCTGGTCATTCAAAATTTGGTCCTTGTGCATTGCTTCGGTGAGGTTGGAACATTGGATGAGCACCGTGCGCATTCTCCGATCAACCCCACATGCATTCCATTGCATAAGTAACATCAACGCTTGTTTTGCAATGTTGAGAGTGTAGAAATTTTTGGCGTTCGATTACATACGCTATTGTAAATATTTACCAAAGGTATTGTCGAAAAGATAGCATGAACATGTAAATGAAAATTTTCTTTCTTGAAATTTAGCGAGAAATGTAACGTCGCAACCACTGCAAAACAATGTAATGCCATTCCCTAACCTTCTAATCTAAAAGAGCGGTCAAATATCTATCCGGTTCGGTAGTCCTTGTATGCTAGACGCCCTAACACTATGACTTCCATACTTTGGACCGTCGCAGGTACAGAGTGAGAGTGTGTTTTTTCAAGTGGCACGGTGGGCCGAGGCACAGCGTTAGGTTAGCTTGTTGCGCGGGGACAGAGACCAGCAGTCACGTCCCATTCAATTATATATTCCAAAGCAAGCTCTCCAGAGTTCTTATCATTGATAAAACTCCGTCGCATGTGCCTCTGAAAACACATAGAACAGCACGTTAATACCAGACTGACAAGACTTTTCTCGATCAGAACAAAATTTAAAGACATGAGCTTCCTATCCGCTTACCTGTTTACCTACTCTAACTTTATTGCTGAAATATTTTCACTTACTTCAGATTTTGATATTAATACAACTCTAGCAGTACAACTCGACTGACATAACAGTAAATAACATCTTCTCAACATCGCGGCACAGTTCATATTAATGTTAACCCGAATTTCTATAACCGACAAAGGTTCGTCGGGAAGATATTACATTACCGGTTCGCATAGTATTATTATCAAAAGTTAAAAGTACGTCAAAATCCACCTAACCTGCAGCGAAACTGAGCAAATTACAAAATATCCCTCTTAATATTGCTGTGCTGAAAAGATGAGAATAACATTATTTTCTTTGTGTACTTTAATGTACAATGATATATCATTGAATTCCCTACGAGTTAATGAAACGAAATACTGTGATATAAGAAACTTTGAATCGCTGATTGTGTTAATTAATTGTTCTGAAACCTCTGTATATCTCTTTTAAGTAATTTCCATTCACACCAAGAAAGGACTAATGTCAATCAGTCTGGCACATGCCGTTATCCGTTGCCACATCACAATAATACAACTCTCACAAACGTGAAATAACCATCGCAGCCTGACCCTTACATCATACCCACTAATGCGAAATAGATTCTTACCTAATCCTCTTGCCGCAACATCTGTGGCTACTAGAATCGCAGATCTGCTACTTCGGAATTCTGCAAAAAATTCTCTGGTATTGGGCAGAATATGCCTACGCACTCAGGAAAACAGGTAACTCCATTAATACTTACGATTCAATACATAATCTCTTTCTTGTTGACTTTTATCCCCGTGGATGCCAATCGCTTGCCATCCGTACCTATTAATCGCACGCGTTATATCGTCCACTTTTCTCTTCGTTTCGACAAATATAATGGTCTTATTTTCCGGCTCGTTCGAGATCTCTTCCAGGAGCTTCATAAGTTTACCCTCCTTCTCGTATTCTTCGCACACGTCAACGATCTGGAGGATATTATGATTCGCCGCCAGTTGCAGGGAGCCGATATTGATTTGTATGTAATCGGTCAAGAATTCTTCTGCGAGATTGCGAACCTCCTTCGGCCACGTTGCTGACCACATAAGGGTCTGGCGATCCGGTCGGATTTGCTCAACAATTTTCCTAATTTGTGGCTCGAAGCCCATGTCGAGCATTCTATCAGCCTCATCTAGGACTAAGTATGTACATCTACGTAAGTTTGTTGTACCACGTTCCAGGAAGTCGATAAGACGGCCAGGCGTTGCTATACAGATTTCAATACCACGCTCGAGGTCACGAGCTTGAGGACCTTTCGGAGCTCCGCCGAAAATGCAAGTATTCCTTACTTGCGACGAAACCCCGAAGTCTGAAGCGACTTGCTGAATTTGCTGCGCGAGTTCTCTGGTCGGCGCTAAAATAAGAGCTATAGGCCCATCGCTGCGGTTCAACCTCGGCTGATGATTTATGTGCACAATCGCTGGTAAAATGTACGCCAACGTTTTCCCAGATCCTGTCTGAGCGATTCCAACCATGTCGCGTCCAGACAAAGCGATGGGCCAGCCTTGCGCTTGTATAGCGGTTGGTTCGCCAAATCCTTGCCTACGGATCTCGTTCAGAACGTAATCCGGGAATCCACCCTCTTCGAAGAATACATTCGGCCCGGGCACGTTTGTGCCCTTCACGGTAATTTCTTTCTCTGAACGATACGCTTCGACTACGTGAGGTGCTCGAGTCGAAACGTTCGGATGAGGCTGATAAAAATCTTTACGGAATGGTTGTAACGTGCTCATATCCCATCTTGGCTTACGAAGGCGTTCTCCAGGCTGCCGATTTTTGAAGTTATTGTTCCCAAAACTACCACCACCTTCTCTGTTCGAACTGCTACCGAATCTACTACCTCCGCTGCTCCCATCTCGACCACCGAAACGACCACCTCCGCGTACGCCACCGCCTCTCCTGTCTCCACGTTCGCGATCACGGTACGCCCTGTAACATAAATTTATTTATAATTAACAACTCAGTTTAAGTACAATTGAAAAGAGGACTGGACGAGGAGAAAGAAAACATGTAAAAGTAATATAAAGTCAATCTGTTGAGAAGGAAACATGTAAAAGAGAGACAAAAAATACAATTATAATACAGCAGAAGTGCTCAGCGGGGAGCACAAGACCTTCTCAGGTTCTGGGATCCAGATCAGAACAGAACGCGGAACTGTTATGACCTGTTTCGTTGGTAACTACAGCATTTGATTCTGAATCGAGTCCCCGAACCCAAGGTCTTGCGCTCCCGACTGAACACGCCTGCAATACAGGGTTGAAGAATAAAAATAAATGGCAGCAATGGAAGGAAGTTACACTATACTATATTCAACGAGTCGAGTCGGCAGTTGTAAACAAAATATGCACGTGGGAGAGGCAGCGGCCACAGCTATTGCCGTCTCTGTTTATAGCTGCGACTCTATTCGTCGAACGGACATTAACTAAATAAAAGGTAAATTGTAGTTGTTACTGCTCTTATTTTTATTGACACTGTAAGATAAAGACACAACGACTGGTGACGGCGATTGCAGAAAATACAATCGTTAAGGTCAGTAAATGCATTTAAAGATTACAAGGGTAAACTTTTCCTCTGGGAAACCATTTTTTTCACCGCAAAATTGATCGACAGCACGTATCAAATAACATGCAAAAATATCATTTTTGAATTTAGGAATTTATCCGTTGCAAAATTATTATGTTAAAAAGACTCCGAAATTTGGCTAATCTATACCAATACTCGGAACAAGTTGAAAAGTGGAATGCGTTGTGTCGTCGAACTAGTTGCGCAAACTATAGAACCCATTTTTAGCTAACTACTTTGTTGTTAGACAATCACCGTAACTGTTGCAATATCAGCTAGAAGCAGACATGGGCAAAAAATTATTTGAAATAAAAATTTGTAAATACGAAATGTTTATTTCAAGTAATTTTTTGCTCATCTCTGGCTAGAAGATATGTCAAAATTTCGCAACCTTTTTCGCCTCGTAACTTTTCAACGATAACGTTCCTAAACTACAAATCGGTATTATTATACATCAAGTACTTCCCATAAATATAAGTTTCGACCCCAAAAAATGGCTTCCCAGGTGAAAAGTTTGCATGATTATAATGCAATTATAAAGGGAATAAATGGGAGGAAGTCGAAATTATTAAAAGTAGTACAAAATAGTTGCTGTAGCAGAAATGGGTAAAAAATTATTTGAAATAAAAATTTCGTACAGAAATTTGTATTTCAAATAATTTTTTGCCCATCTCTGTGCTGTAGTCTAAATACTAAACAATAAAGTAATACCATTATTACTATAGTTTTTTTATGTTTTCGTTTATTTATAACGCAGATAACTTCGACACTACTTAGGCAATATGTCAAAGTTAAATCAAATATTAGAAATATATATATATATATATATATATATATATATATATATGTATATGTATATATATATGTGTATATACTAAACACATGTAATCTATAATATTATAGTTACAGAATAAACTTAATTTATAACTAGTGTAAAATAACTCTCAGTATGAAAAATAAGTATCGTATTAATTATTAATTGGGAAAGTTCTATGTACGCTACGAGCGAAGAATTTCATCAAGATGAAAGCAATATGGAGTAACTTATAGTCAATCATAGGCACGAAATGTCAATATGAAATTCACAGAAAAGTGGAAATCTCACGTATTGTTCATAAAACTTTTATGTGACTTACATTCTAAGAAGGTTCCTTGGTGCTTTTAGCTGGGAAATATCAGATATCTCCTGATTCAATCGTCGTACCAATCAAAGGAGTGAATGAAAAATCCGCTTTACTCCTCGTTACACGCTCCAAAGGGGATCTGTGAAACAAATGTCATGGCGTCGCGATGTATCAGAAAATAGTCCCACTTTGTTTCAGATTCTATCGCCTCATATGTATCACTGTTTTATATAATTTACGTGCGATCCAGCAGCGTTTAAGAAATATAACTCAATTTCCATTTAAACATTAACTCCGAAGCACAAATAACAAATATTTTCCGAAATACTTCAATGCGTGAAACGCCGGAAATAGAGGTGCTGGGTAGGGGCATGTACACGGAAATAAAGTGTTGAAGTTGGAATCAAATTTTATTAGCGCCTTCTGTATTTTATAACTTTAGGCGAATTGGAAGGAAAAGTATTCGAATTAATTTCGTAAGATATAAATACAATTTTATTGTTACGATTCACACCAGGAAACTGTAACGAAACACACGTAATTACAAGCATTTAGTTGCTTTTAAAATTTAATTTATATAAAATACTTATGTGGTAAACCAATTTCGATATGAAATGGATTTATAGTTGAGATGTTGACCATAGTAGTAAATATAATATAAATTACACGGAAATTTATGTTTTATGTAATGCATTTGAACTCCGAGAAGTTCCGCAATTTTTTATATTTAACTTGATACATACATACAAACTGAATTTCAATTCTTCGCTTTAAATAAGACGGTGAAATAAAATAGTACATACTTAAATTATACGTAACAAAATCGATTTAAAATATTTTTCGCATATTTCCCGCATTTTTTACAATGTTTCGCACTTAGGTCTGTAAAAACACATGTGTATTTAACAAATTTTATTTCGACCATTATTACATTAACATATTTTTCACCATACGTAGGAAATAACATTTCTTCTTTGGTTTCTGACTTAGTTCTGCGCACTTTTAATTACTTTAATTACTTTCTATCTTCTTAACACAAATTTAACTAAATATATCACTATTGACACTGTTTTATAATGAGATCGATTTTTCCAATATTGTAAATATAAGTTTAATAGGTTGTTCCTCTGTACTGGTAAGTACTACCGTAATTATCTCCTCCCCCGTAACTTTGTGCTAAATTATTCTGTCCATATATTCTTTGTGTACTGTATCCATACCCTGTGTTCTGATTAATGGAATTACTTGGCTTCATATTATTATAGCTATTATAATCCGAACTTGAATAAGTGCTCGTAGGAAATTGGTAAGAGGTACCACCACGGCCGCCGCCTCTTCCCCTCGAAGAACCTCCTCTTCCTCTGCTATCATTGTTTCCTCTTCTGCCGTTACTTCTATCGCTACCCATGAATCGTTTACCACCTGGTGCACGAAACCGTGTAAATGTTAAACGGCGCTAAATAGAAGCAACGTAAGAACATACCTCTACCTCCGAAATTCCCCGATTTAGCCAATTCTGCCATTTCGGTGAGTCGCGGATTTACGTTCTGCCCCGCTTCTTTCAACACTTCTATTAAATCTCCAGCGTGCTTCATGTTGTGGCTCGTGAAAAATGCATAGGCAGTTCCAGTTTGCCTCCTCCGACCGGTGCGCCCAATCCTGTGTATATAGTCCTCTGACGACGACGGATAATCGAAATTTATCACATACTTCACATCGTCCACATCTGTGACAAAATGTTTAGAAGAAATGAACGTACGCGCGACATTTACGGCAAATCAATTGTAATTTGTAGCAATCGTCACCGTATTTGTTGATTGCATCAAACTTATAGAATGATCTTCAAACTTGTGGGATTAATTATACAAAATGTTGTATTTATGAGTGCTAGAACTATAAGTAGTCGAAGACAAATTTTAAATATATTGAATGGTTACATTATGTAAGGTTTTTAGTTCGTTCTTTTTTTACAGCTTTTTTTTTTATCGGGACAAGGCGGAACTCCCAAATTTTTACTTAAAAATAAAATTGGTCTGTATATCAGGTTTGAAAACCACCCACCTTTCGCTTGGAAATTCCATTGCAAAATCAGCGAGAACAGCCCCGTTTACTTTTAAAGTGGGGGCTATTCAGTTGGTTTCATATGGAAATGCATTGATGGCCTAGAGATTAGACAGACACAGCGGAAGTGTCTGCTTTGGGATAAAGGCAGCATTTTAGGGTTTAAGCCTGAATGCATTAATTGTTTTAAATATCGGATAATAATTTTAAAAACTAGAGGCACCGGAAAACACTTAAGAATAATGTGTGAAATATTGTACCAGCAAATGGGTAAGTTTGAAAAAATGAAAATAGAAAAAATGATTTAGAAATTTCAAATAGCTGTTAACTTAATTACTTAATATACACAGCACAATGCTAAAATACAGATTAAATAATATTAATAGACACAATAATATCTTTCTGCGAATATCTTTGAAAAGTAACAATTATCATAAACTGTAAAATTAAAATGTCATGTTAAATTCTCTAATCTTTTATTAAGAGTGATCTTCGGCATAGTAATATGCGAAGTTCTTAAATTTGAAAAGATGATCTTTAAAAAACACATTGAGATTGAAATTTGAATGTAGTTATCAATAGAATAGAAGCAAAGAAAAATAAAACATTCACTGTGTCTGCCCAATACTGGCAGTACACCGCGTTCGCTTAGGGTACTCTGTGCCTCTGAAAAAGAAAAGCAGACAGTCTTAGTGGTAGCTTGTGTGCATTTCTTTAGAACCCTTCATATAAATCTCATTATTACATTTTACTAATTTACCTTACATATTTAAATAATAATACAAAAACAATACAAACCTGTTTAAAACATGTACTATAGTTAAATACAAAAAGCAAACTGAAAATGTAGCCTAATTATTGTCATTTGAATTTTCAGGGCTTTGCTACACAAAATTCTCAATGTATCACACATTGCTACATACATAGCTGTCCACTGGTCTTATTAATAACGCATCACTGGCTAATCCGATAAGTGTTGCCAAATCCCAGATTTATCCGATTCTCTTAATATCCAAATAAGTACTATGAATTACGAAGAATAATACATACCTAAACCTCTAGCAGCCACATCGGTCGCAACTAGAATAGGAGCTCTTCCACTTTTAAACTCCTGCAACACGTGATCTCTCTCTTGTTGATTTTTATCACCGTGGATACTCAACGCTTGCCATCCATCTCGTCTGATATTCCTCGTAATGTCATCTACCTTACGTTTCGTTTCAACAAAGATGATTGTCTTATTTTCCTTTTCGTTCCCAATCTCTTGAAGCAGTCTGTATAGTTTCAAGTCTTTCTCGAACTCTTGGCATACGTCCACGATCTGAACAATGTTATGATTCGCGGACAAAGTCAGGGAGCCAATGTTAAGGTGCGTGTAATCGGTTAAAAAGTCTTCTGCTAAAGCCCGAACTTCTTTAGGCCATGTAGCGGACCACATTAAAACTTGTCTATCGGGTCGGATTTGTTCGATTATTTTTCTTATTTGGGGTTCGAATCCCATATCCAACATTCTATCGGCTTCGTCTAGTACTAGGTAAGTGCATCTGGAAGATCGTACGTTCAATGCAGCGTGTATAAAAATTTCAACCGAAACCGTGATAAAACTGGGAATTCATCAGAAAGCTAAGCTATGCTACGTTTTAGCTTAGCTTTTGGTAGAAACGGTTCCATGAGAATGTATTGAAGCTAATTTTCTTAAAGCGTAGCATAGATAGCTTAGCTTCTAGGTGGATTCCCAGCTTAATAATACCTGCGTAAATTTGTAGTCCCTCGTTCCAAGAAATCGATTAGTCTGCCTGGCGTAGCTATACATATTTCAATACCCCGTTCTAAATCGTGCGCCTGTGGCCCTTTAGGCGCTCCACCAAAAATGCAAGTATTTCTCACAGCCGCTGACTCGCCGAAACAATTAGCTACCTCCTGAATTTGTTGTGCTAACTCTCTCGTAGGAGCTAAGATTAAAGCAATCGGACCATCGCCACTACTAAGGCGCGGTTGATGGATAATATGCACAATAGCTGGCAGCACGTACTGAAATAAAAATACATCTCAATGTAAATAGTTCTTTTGTAGTAAAGAAACGTCGGCAGATTTCTACGCATCCTCTTTCAATAAGTATATCTTTGATCTAGCTCACTCCAAGTGTCTTTCCGGAACCAGTTTGAGCAATAGCGACCAGATCTTTGCCACTGAGCGCAATAGGCCATCCTTGGGCTTGAATCGCCGTAGGCTGAGAGTAGCCTTGTTTCTGTATCGCTTGCAATACATAAGGTGGGAAGTTTCCTTCTTCGAAGTATTGTATCGGATTAGGTACGTCGTCGCCTTTCACAGTTATCTCAGCGTTCGCCCTAAACTGGCATACTTCCTCTTTCGATCTGATGCAAAACGTTATATTTAACTCCAGTTATTTATTGCGGTGCAGAGTTCGAACGACTCTCACCTGTTTTTAACCGAAGGGTGTTCTATGTAGAAATCTTTGCGCAAAGGCTCCAACGATCTTATGTCCCAATTGACCTTCCTGAGCGCCCCTCCAGGCTGCTTGCCTTTCATACCACCTCGACCATTGTTACTAGTTATTCTAGCAGGTCCGCCGAATCTATTCATATTGCTTCCACGGATATTATCGCTACTTCCTCTACTGTTACCTCTGCCACTACCACCGCGCCGATTTCTGCTAAGATCTCTATCCCGATTAAACCTGAATAAATACATGGTACAAGTGTAACGTATTTATATAATATACAGGGTGAGACGCTTCTAATTACCCTCTATTTATTATGCCTCCCGAAAAAATTGGCTAAACAAGAATTACGAAATTCCAAGGAAGGGACTTTAGCACAGACTTTATTTCTTTCAAATAGTCCCACAGACAGAAATGCAAAAGGAAATCAGATCGGATGAGTGTGCTAGGAAATTGAAAGCACTGCTTTGCCCTATCTATTAATTTGCAAGTAATTAATTTAATAAATTTAATAAATTTAATGCAATCTAGGGAGCAGAATAGCCAGTTTGATTTTTTGCAGAAAATCTAAAATGTGAAGAGATAAAAATTACATTCAGAGCTTAAAAAAAATGAAGTTCGTAATTGGGAAAATTTTGCTTTTCCCCGATTTTTCCCTCGAAATTGTGCAATTCTTATTTATGCAATCTAAAGGTGGTAATTTCAAGTGCCTCACCCTGTACATATTTTACACACATATAAGTTTTTCAGCTTACAATTCCCATAAATATTATAACATTACATGTAGCACACATTACGTACGAATTAAAATTAGAATTATAAATATACAGTTAAACATCTATTACAGAAATATATAAAGTCTTTCACTAACGTCGAAATTTATCCGTTTAAAAGCAAGGCAAGCAAGACCACGATACACACTCAAGTAAAAGCAAGCTGCATGCTTAATGGACACATTTACTCGTTCGTTCAAAATTAGCTGTAATTTACGCTGAATGCGCAACAATTTAAGTACACAGACAATAATACGTTAGAAGCTTTAAGAATTTCTTTATCTTTAATTTCGATTATTGATTACTGATATCATTGCCCGCAATACGGCTCGGCGCTGCATGGTAACTATAACAAAATGAATATTGCAAAGAAAATAATTTTACTCCGGGCGGTATGTAACTGAGAAGCTCGGCGCAAGCTTTTATTATGTAACGTTCAATTAAATTGCCATGTTGCACTTACATTTAGAAACGGGAATATCCGCGACCCAACGAGCAACAGATGTATTCCGCTTTGCGGTCAGTTCCGCGAAAGCCAATCGATAATTTGGAGGAAGCGAATAATAGAATAGCCACTTATCCTATCCTAACAGCTGTCTCGGATCTAACGAAACCCTCCCAGTTCTTTTGTCGCAAAGCAGACAAATAACGCGAGTGAAATACAGATGCTAATATCTTCAAACTTGCCGGTAAATCCGGCGGATCAAATTGACAAGTGAACTTCCGAAAGTAGTTCCCTGTAAACTGTTTCCATGGCAGCAACGGCGTAGTAATACATACGTAGGCGACGAATGAACCAAAACAGAGTATAAAATAGAGTGGAAAAGCTTTTCTAATAATAAATAGAAGAGGCGTCAAAGAGTCTCGGGAGAATTAAATCTTTTTCCCACTATATTGCTCTGATGTGTGTCTGACTTGAAAACCTTACCACTGACTTATGTATTAAGCGAATCTGTATTATGTATTAAAAGAATCTCTTAAATACATATTTATATGTTATATATATATATATAATAATCGTATTCGAACACATCTTTTATTAGTTTCAAAGTTAAATGAAAGTTCAGACCAATAATATTTTTAATTGGACTGAACTTTCATTTAACTTAATGCGAAAAGGTAAATTCGGAAACATAAAATAGGCAAGTTTGAATATGGCGGAAATTTGTTGAAAGGCTTTCGCAAGATGGCGTGATGACTTAAGTTAAAAATACTCCATAATGTTTGCTAACTTTATTTTTACTATTCACAGTAAAGTTCTAAACACTGTTGATGTTGTTCGATGATCTCGATAGTATTGTTATTATTTCGAATATCAACTTAGAATGTCATCTAAAACGGTACGCGCAATTTTCTGTATTCGTATATATATTATTCAGAAATTGCAGAGAAAAACGAGTGTTTTCCTATTCTTTCGTGCTACATTATTTTTTTAATATCTAACCTATAACGTTCACTGTAAACGGTTTCTCTTGTGTATAATAGTAGTGGTAGTAGTAGTAATCTTTATTTCGGCATTGCTGCCAAGAAAGGGATTCGGTTTTACATATCTAATAATTAAACATTCGTGCTTCTTCAGACTATCTCTCTCAGACTTCCCTCACACACCTCCTACTTGCTTCTGTCTTTGGTCTCATCTATCATTGCTTACTCTACTATCTTTTCTAATTTATTCTTAATTTATTCTAATTTATTCTATATTTACATTTTTATTTACAACCCCTCTCATACATTTGTACTTTTACTATGGTTCTTATTGCACTATCCTTATTTAGAACTGTTCCTTACATCTAATTTTCTGCATTTTGGGCCTCCCTCCTTTCCTTTCCAGTTCCTTATACCAGGCCTGCCCTACAAGGTACAAATACCTCCTCAAATTCTGGGACCCGGGCAATAGCCAAGCGCGGAACTGTTACCTTGTTAACCGTTGCGTGGGTTTTGAGATAACTGCAAGAGTATGTGTGCACCTATACGCGTGAGGCCCAGCTATATGGACTCGTGGTAAGAGCCAGTATGGACGCACGCACAGTCTTGTAGTTGACCCGCAGCCCAAGCTGTGGTTAGCAACGTAAAAGTTCCGCGCTCGACTGTTGCCCGGGTCCCAGAACTTGAGGATGTATTTGCACCCTAAAGGGCAGGCCTGCCCTACACCTTCCTCTTCGACCTCCTCTGCGAATATCTCCCGTTCCTTCAGTGCTGTTTTATAAAGTTTTTCACATTCCAACATTAGGTGTCTTAATGTTCTCAACGGTTGAGCTGAACGGTTAGCCTGCTGAACGCAACCACTTCCTTGCTTCTTCACTCTCCCAGTGTCTATTATTTTCTTCCAGATTTCCATACCTAGCCCTTGCCTTTAGTCTTTGCATCCCCTTTCTTCTCTTCTATTCGTAGATACTCTGGTAACTGCGCGTGCGTTTCGATCTCCTTGTACCTCTTATTATATCTCGCCCTTCGTATTTTTCGATGCAGTGCTTGTTTATCTATTTCAATCTCTCTTTCCTTCAATTTTTCACTCATCTTTTCTCCTCTTCCTTACAGCTCTTCTCTGCCTGGCTATATCCACTTTCATTGATACATCTTACTCTTTGCTTTCCCCATTCAGTTGCCATCTGACTTTTAGTCTTCTCCTCCACGCACCTCCTCAGTAACGGCTTCCTTGTACTTCCATCTGCCTTCTTCTCAATTCTAGCTGCCCCTCTTGTGTATAATATAGTTTTCATTTTTCGAGCTTGAAATAGAATTTAAGAATGCAGCCTCCGAATGTATTAAACTGTTAACATTTTATTCCAGATATCGGATACCCTTAGAATTCTTCATTTACCACCAGAACTTTCCGACGATCGGCGCAATGAATTATTCCAGAAGTACGGAGCTGTTAAAACGCGAACGCTAAGGCCTTCGAAGAAGTACACTATAACTTTCGCGAAGTTTCCATCCTGCCATGCAGCCACGGACGCGTTATTACGTTTACATCAATTGAACGTCAGGGGACAATATTTAACAGTCGAATTCGCTAAGAAATCTATATCTGCGGATAGTACCGAACGTGACGATGTTGGGAAAGAAGAAAGCAAAAGAGAATCGGCGAATAAATCTAATTTTCATGCTTTCTTACAAAAGTTGAATAGCTGGACTATGAATCAAGTCTTCACCCAACCACCGCCTCCACATATCCGATATAAATACGCACCGCCAACGAGGAGTACATTAATCAGAATAGCTGTGCAATTATTAAAGGAGCCAGCTTTTTACACGCAGGTATATCAATTACAATTTATCGCGATGAACTTTTTATTGATACATGTTTTTCTATAGGTTTTACATTTAATGAACAGAATGAATTTACCGCCTCCTTTCGAAGAGCTAGAAACAGAGTTTCCGATGTTAAAGGAGGCGTACAACATGGAGAAATATAAGGATATATTTGGGAAAAGTAGTTTGCGCGAGAAAGGAAAGGAAGGTAGTAACCTCGTAGCCTTCTTTTGTCTTCCATCTTTAAATATCATTTCTGTATTTAATCTGTTATACGCTACAGATTCGTACGAAGAAGAGTCGGAAGAAGAAGAATCTGAAATAGAATCCAACGAGGAAGATTCCACACGGCCTTTAGAAATTATACCCATGAAAAGGAAACGTCCGCAATCTACGAAACGCTTGAAGATTCCAAAATTTGTTAATCCTGCCAAGCAAATTGTGCCTTCGAGTTCCACGCAGAAGGTTGTGAAACCGGAAGATATGTTCGAATCGATACAGCGTACGGAAACGAAGAATCTTAAGATTGAATTAAAGACAGTGGACAAGTTATTGGATGCTTCGAATAGGGTAGATGTTTCCGCGACTGAGAGTGCCACGGATGGCGGTTTTGGTTTAATATTTCCGCCTTCTAAGGATCCCAAAGCTGATGAAAATGATGAAACCGCGACATGTACTCAGCAGGAAGTCATTACGTCCAAAGAATTGGCGGATAATAAGATTTCGGCTAATGGTAAAAAATTCTTTTCATAAAGACCGTCCGGTCATAACGCTCGAAAAATAGGTGATCTTTAGGATTTTTTATTCAAAAAAGTATACAACTTGCAGTAAAACAAACTTTACGGTCTTTCTTTATTCGTTCTTCAAGGATGTAAAAACTTTTTTTTTTTTCATTTTCCTATAATGGTTCGAATTTTACGTGGCGCTCGGCGCACTGCTGCAACAAAAGAGGCGTAAACGGTAGACAGTAGAACTCGACGTAGGATTGTCTGAAGTTAAAAAACCAAAGATATTCTAATGGGTTATATCAATCACTATCGCATCAGCCTTTAAGAAGGCAAATAAAGTAAAATCGCTATGTTTGGTACACGTTTGAACACAAACATGCGAAAAAGAGGGTAATTCTGCGCTTAAAAATGTTAATAACGAAGAACTATGACCTCTAAAATTGATGGTCAAAAGCTGATGCGATAGTGAATTCAATTACAAAGAAAATACCAAGTTTTTTGGAATCGGTTAATAATTTCTTTTGCCATGCTGTCTGCCGTTCGGAAAAATCATGATTCGAGAAGAACGCGTTTAAAGTTTTACGTGAGTGCCAAGTGGCCGGGTTTTACCCACAAATTTGCCGCTACTCAAATGTCTATAAATTCGGGAATTTTAGGAATTTCAACAAATCCTTTTAAACGCGTATTCTTAAAAGGTTGAACATTCGAAAAATGAAATAAAAAAATCGATTTTTAAACCGGACGGTCCCTTAATATTCTAGAACTAGACAATAATGGAGAAATATGTTCGAAACAAATTTAAAAAACAAAATTTTCACTTATGTTACAGATCAAAGACTGCTTCCAGTTTTTAAAAATTATCATCCTGGCAAACCATCGAATCGTTTATACATAAAGAATCTCGCAAAACACGTGGACGAAAAGGATCTTCATTTCATTTATCGGAAATATGCGATACCTGAATTAAAAACAGAGTTCGAGTAAGAATTTTTAACGAATACTTATAACCCGATGCTACCTGGTATTGTTTCCTTAGAAAACTTTTCTACGTAATAATTTAACAACTTTTATAATTTCAGGTACGATGTACGGCTTATGCAAGAAGGTAGAATGAAGGGTCAAGCATTCATCACGTTACAGAACACAGAACGGGCACAGTTAGCTCTCGACGAGACAAACGGTTACATTTTAAAAGACAAGCCAATGGTTGTGCAATACGCTAAAGCCGCAAAAAGCTAACACGGCTCTCCAGTTATTATTTATTAACTATCTTAATAAGCAACGATGTCTTTAATAAAAAGATTTATTTTATAAATCCCGTGGAACTTTCTTTAAACGAGATAAAATCATGTACATATCATCAGATTTTTCCAGATCATTTATCATACAATTTTAACCAGAGTCACTTGTAACGTGGATCTCGAAATCGATACGGCGAAGCGATTAAGTTCGTTACTTTCGATAAAGGAGAAGAAAATATTCGCATGGCAAGCTATATTTTTGCCCCCAGAAAATGATTCTTGCCAATTTAGTGATATTTACGCGTCTCAGTGTCCACGAATAAATCGCTTGAATCTATTTATAAATATTCACGAATGCGGAAAATGGAAGCTCGCTTGATTCGCTGAGTGGCATGTCACAGCCGCGTCAGCGGAGATCGGCGCCCGCCTGGCATCCAGTAATTCGTAGACCTCCCGTCGGGGCGCTACGTTTTCCAGCGCGGAGCGGGTATTGTATTGTGTGCGCCAAGCGTCCGGTCTCACCGTCTCACCCCAGTCTCACCGATCACCGTTGAGTTGCACATAGCCGTATGTGCTATCGCCGTCACTCCATTGCCGTCCCTCATTTCCGTCGTCGGTCTCGCACACGTTGACACGTCCCTTCTATTACCATGGACATCAGCCTGCTGCTCGAGCACTCGCAATATGCGCTACCCGTGGGCATCGTGCTCGTGTGCGCGATCCTCGTTTTCGCCTTTGGCTTCAAGAAGGCCGAACAACCACCTTTTGCACAGCTCTCGGCGGGCTCCGACGTGGACCGGAAATTTGCCAGCAAGAAACGTAGCAAGATCAAAGAAAAGGTTAGCACGATGCACAACAACCGAGCGGTTCGAACAGTGAATCCCTCGTCTTTCTCATTTTTCTCTCGAATCGACTGACAATGTGGGTAGGACAATCCGTGCGTATCCGTCCACCCTCCATATGGTTGCTTATTCGTGGCCAATGAATGCACACGCACACATGGCTGATAATCAGCTGGCGCAGCCAGTTAAACAGGGTTAATCGCTCTGTACTTGTTTCTTCTTTCGATGCGTACCACGCGATTCGGTCGCGTGTGTATTATTTAAAGAGAATGTTTCTATCTTTCGTCGAGTTTCCTGTCAATTTTCTCTTCTTACGCGACACGTACTACGCACTCGTCACAGGTGTTCACAGTTCATAGTCTGCGTGCAGGTCAGGTCGGTTTAACTCGCACGTCCCCTGACCCGTATTAATACATGTATGTGGGTCAGGATCGAACGTGATTCAGTGTATGAAATTGATACATGCAACATATGAATCTTTTATATTCTTCTTTGTTGTGAGTATTTTTGGTACAAACCAATATTACTTTTAAACGAATATTTCAATCCCCTCGCATCACCTCCTACCAGTGGCGGATTTAAGAAAAAAGGCCCCGGTGGCAAACGTTCTGAGGGGCCCATTTTTTCCGGGAAAATGAGGAGGTAGTTTACTAAAAGAGGGTAAGTGCATAGAAAAGTATAGAAAAGGAATATAGTGCTTGGATAAAATAATTTTTTTTTAAGACAGGGCCCTAGGGGGGCCTTTTGAGCAGGGGCCTCTTTTCGGGAAAATAAAGCGGTAGTTTACTGAAAACGGCTCACTGTGATAATACAGAAAAAAATATAGTTTGGATTAAATCATAATTTGTTTTCAAAAATGGGGCCTTCTGGGCAGGGGCCCAGGTGGCAACTGCTCATCAGCTGCCCTGTTAAATCCGCCACTGCCTCCTACATTAGTCTTTTATCTCCATCTGATCAGGTCCACTTGTTATTTACGATTTAAAATGTTTACGTTCAGAAGTTAATGGTCTTTATTAATTTTAGATTGCCAATCAAAGAATCTTTGTATTTCTGTCTCAGTCTCTTGTTTTGATAGAATACTAATTATTAAATTTCATGTATCACAGAGCTGATTATTATAATCTTCAACTTTGTGCTTAAATTATGAGAAATACAAATTGTTTAAGATAACGTTGATATTACAAATTAATGAGAGACTAATGAATGTAATTTTATGTGTCACAGAGATCTGCCAACGGACAAGTCGCGACTGAAAAAGCAAGTCCCGTTAAGAAAACTGTATCGGCAAAAGTAGAAACCTCCAAGAAGGGCGCAACTAAAGCGGACGATACCGAAGGGAAACTGAAGGAAAGAAAGCAAGAAAATAATAAACTTTCCGTGGTTAAGAAAGATAAGGATCAAGTCGCAGCAAAGGTCGGCAAGGAGAATAAGGTTGAACAGGTGAAGAATAAGAAGAACTTGAAGAACTTGTTCCAGGAGAAACCTGTGGACTTCGATGAAGGTAAGCTTTCCTTAAATTCTCTCAAAACATTAGAACGATTGAACCACACTTATTCTCTATTTTGAAATGCAGGAGATTGGGAGCAAGCGTATTCCAGGAAGGATAAGAAGAATAAGAAGAAAGAAGAAGAGTCCCCTTCGAAGAAAACCAAGAAAACTGTTAAGAAGGCTGATTTAATTAACGAAGCTGTAGTCAAGCAAAGGGACTCTGAGAAGATTGAGATTAAAGATAAAGTTGCTAAAGAGACAGAAAATAAGGAATTACAGGAAAAGGATAAGAAAGATGTGATTTGTGTGCCCGTCTCCATCGAAGAAGCGATAACCGAGGAAAAAGAACTCGAAAAGGAGGAAGAGCCGCTCAAGGTATCTCGCGAATGCATAAAGTTATATCAAATCTACTTGGGAGGACAAATTATTATACTCAAACAAAAAGGATTTTTTAAGTTTAAGCGATGGAGTGGCTGTATCTCTGCGAAAAATGGTCGCAAAAAATATTTAAAAAACGCATTTTTTAATCAAGCACTCAATTTTTTTCATCCATTATGATACTAGTTTATCAAGATAAAGCGCAGGAATTGAAGTTTCAAATTTTGTTGCCTAGTTTAAATGTATGCACGGGCCAAACAATTTTTTTTCTGGTAAATCCAACGAAGAACTCTTATAGAGCAAACATTTCTCTTTAATTTCGTTTTTTTTTGGTTTTGTTGCATGATTTTTATTGACCAAGTTATTCGCGATCAAAGCAAAAACGGGTACTTTTCACTTTGAACACCTATAACTTGCGAACTCATGATCGTAGACAAATTTTCATGAGTGTTTTGGAAAGCTAAGAATGTTTCCTTTCAGGACCTTTAGTTGCCAATTTACGATTATTTTTAAATCGTATTAAATCCATTTTAAAATGATCCCAAAAATTGACGAAAATGTTTTCAGTATAATAATTTGGCCACCCTCTGTATGATGAATAAATCTAATTAATATAAATTTTTGTTTCAGATCGAGAAAGTAGAAAAGGAAGAGAAAAAGAGTGCAAAACCCAAGAAGGGCAAGAAGGTTTCCGAAAGCGAAAGTGCCCCTGCGTTGACTCCATCTCCGCCAAAGGTAGATAATAAGGTCCAAGAGCAGGAAGCACAAAAGAAGAAAGACAATATAGAAAAGGTTTCGGACGACGCCGAAGAAAAGAGTTCTGAAGTTACGCCGACGCAAGAAAAAGGTGGTCCTGTGTTCGACGAACTAGGAGGTAATTAATTCTCTTCGTTTTGTAGAAGCAGAACTGTGAATGTCAATGGTAGCGACTTGAATGTGTTCTCTTTAAATATTCCAGACATCTGGACAGAAGCCAAACCACAGAGAAAGAGTAAAAAGAAAGCTCGTAAGGATAATTGAGGGTGATTAAATGTAATGAAAATTATGTTCCTTGCGAAGAGGAATAGAGTGAGAATCCTGCTTAGTCCAAACGACATTTGTCATTTCGGGCTCATCAGGTGCGTTTCAAGTGACTTACCAATCGACCACCTGACCAAATTGTTCCTTTCCCTTGTACATAATACCAATTGGACTAGGTTGTTCGATCGATTATATTTTATAGACTTCATGACTGCAGGTGCATAATTTCACGTATGGAGAAAAAATCTTTGTAGATTATTGATTTTTTCCACATACCGATCGTCTGCTTCGACAGAGCCTGCCTTGCATTTAACGAAAGAGGCATAAGTCATAGTTTCTCACTATAAAATAATAATTATTGTAAACAAGCTATTCTTTTCAAAATCATCACACATGTATGGCTACAAGGATGCATTAGTAGTTTATGATTTTACAGCTATATCTACGGTACACATATTTATAAGATCCTCGTGTTAAGATTAAATTGCTAACAGATAGTACTTATGTCTTTTACGTTTCATCTTAACGAGAATACTTCGATAAGTGAGCTCCGATTTTCTATACCAACAACGACCGCGCTTGCGCCCACGTTATTAACGTTTCGAACGTTCATTTTATCTTCGCTGTAACTAATTTAAATGTACGTGCGAGCGGCGGAATGCTGAAACTTAGAAAGTACGCGAGATATATCCGAAAAATAATAAAATGCAGGACAATCTCTATTTGGGGAAAAGTTCGCATTGCTGATGTGCATGTCCTTTTCAACGTACGAAGAGAGATATTTTCTTATACCCCCTATAGTAACTTACTTCGGCATATAGGTCCAGAATTATATGCTTTGTAATAACGAACAGTAGGTAATATTTTATCATGCAAAGTACATCAGTAATGAGTTAGAAGAATTGATATATTTATAAGAACATACGAATCTGTGACAAAGCTTGTGCCAAGACGTGAAAAGAGATGGGACATGGTGCAGCGAAAGTCATTATCATGCATAACTTAAATCAGATCTAAGACCACATTATGTAATTTAATCGGAAATATTTATTTCCGAAAGACATATTGAATAATCTTATTGCTCGCAGTATATTATCAAATGGAAATAAAATTCTACATTGACTTTCGAAGTACCCAGTTCCTATATACAGGATAAAACACTTGAAATTCCCATCTTGATCTACATCAGTATTATTATTTCTAAGGAAATTTCGGTCAAGTCAATGTCGAACCTTGCATAATTTCGAAAGGGATATAACAGGCTAAACGAAAACTTTCTACAGTGTCGGTTCTACGCTTGCTTCTTAACATTTTTTGTGAATAGTAGATCTATAATACATATTTTGTGCTGAATATAATTATCATAGTTTCCCATATTCGACAATTCTCCCAACATCGAAGGCATCGCTGTCTAGGCTACGCGATGAAATCTCATTTAGTTTATTTATATAAAGCTTTCCATTTTAAAAAGCAAGAGTACTACGCATCGTCACTTAGAAAGATTTAATCCTGTTCATCGTATATCTCTTTTCAAAGCATGCAACTTTTATGCGATCGATTTTTCTGAAGAAATAACTGTATTATTCGAGATGGTAACTTCAATCGCGTCGCCCTTTATATTTAATACAAAGGAAGATACTGACTTCTGTCAATGTTAACGTCTCACTGAGAAAAGTCATTTCATTAAAGCTGAACAACCTGGGAGACATTTTCCAAATCAATACGATGAAACGTGGATCGAACGATCAATATTACATTCTCATTCTCCGATCTTCTCACGAACAATCGAATCCAGCCGTTCACAGTTTATGCCACGCATAGGGTGTAGCAAGTGTATCGATTAGGCGTCAAAAGTTTTCCCTGAAATAACTTTTTCAATACTGTAACAACGGTTACTCAATCGTTATAAGGACGCAGAGTTAAACTTTATAAGGGCAGCGATGTCTCAAGAGAAGAATTAGATTTTTAGGACATCTTTGAATATACTTAGAGAACTATATTTGAAGATCCTGGGCTTCTATTTTCTGACGGGGGAAAAAAGAGAGAAAAGAAGAAACTCGATTAAAGGAAAAAAAAACGACGTTATTAGCAGTTGCGTTTGTCACAAAGAAATGCATTATTGTCATAACCGATGTTGCGGATATACTGTACCGCCATCCGCTCGAAACAATTTATTAATTAGTGTGTTATGTTAATATATATATAAAAGGACCGATAAGTAGCAAAAGAGAATAAGAAAGATTATCTAGGGTGTACGGCGAATGAAATATTGTGATAAGTATACTATATACATACATATACCTGAGGGTTGCATAAGCGTTGTAAAATAGTACTATTAAATGACACCATCGTTTATAGCTTTTAATTATAAAAATGAAAATGAAAAAACATCTTTTTAAATAGCTATCGATATTTTGTACTTTTATCCTTAAATCTATTTTCGCAGACGTTCATTGTACTTGCATATTCGCGTGTGCGTTGCATATTTACGTGTTGCGTAATTTTCTTTAAGTGTCTCGATAGTCGGATGAAAATTTCTTTCCACGGACGAGCTTCGATTCTCTAAACTCTAAATAGTGCGACGTAACGAGCATCATAAAAAATCAAACGAAACTCAGCCGCTTGTATCAAACATGTACCCTTCGCGTGCCAAAAATATGCCACCACAATTTTCAAAGGGTAATTATCGTACAATAATTGTTTTTGGTAACGATGCACTGGCGTTCGTCTGTCGGCTATTTAGACTATTTAGAGTCGCATTGCGTTTAAGTATGTAACATTCTACAGCAAAGATGCTGCGCTCTCATAATTTTACTGCCGTATGAGTAGTCACTGGAATGAATCGCTTGGGGTGTCTAAACAAAGTTATACAGATATGACGATCAGCGCTGGATTGCGTAATGTTCCCGACTTCGCAGAAAACGTGGCATTTAATGGTTGCGAATAATCGTGCGAAAGGCACCAAAAGCAAAATTGGAAAATGTATGTAATTTCAATATTGTTTCGTGCCTACGTGTGGGAAGGATCGCTTGAAAGATTTCTCTCGCGTCTATTTGTCTGGTATCGAATTGAACAACATTTGTGCGTTTAGGTGAAGAATTGACTGAGCAAACTCCAGTTGAGTTGAATTGCCGCTGCGAATGATAACGTTAGAGGTTTTCCAGATGGGACAACTGGGTGGAATGGATACAGTGATCGTGTAAATCCAGGGAAGCATGAAAATGGCAATCTCATTGAATGTGAAGAGTTAAAGACTCACAAGGGAAGATTCCGAACCCGGAAATTCCAAAAATTCTGAAACTCTGTGAATATGTAAGAAATTTTCTCCTGATTACAACGCAATTTTTGTTTGCTGCCCAAATTCACTCTAAGGGGGTGAAATTAACCCCTGAAAATTCGGCTATTTTCCGATTTTGTATTATAACTCGCGAACTGAAAAAAGTTTCAAGACAAAAGTTACTTCTTTTAATTAGATCTATCATTTGGTAAAAAAAAAATATATTTTACAGTTCACCAGTTATAACCGGATTTTCAGGGGTCAATTACACTCTATTAGAGTGAATTTGGGCAGCAAACAAAAATTGCGTTGTAATCAGGAGGAAATCCCCTACATATTCACGAAGCTTCAGAATTTTTTGAATTTTCGGGTTGGGATCTTCTCTTGTTAATACAGTCTTTCGATTCTGTACTGCCCTCCTTTGTTAAAATGTCCTATCTGGCATTTTTCATTTTGCAGGATATATTGAAATATTTGAAGTTCCGCACGTCTTTTACCTTTTAAATAAAATTAGAGAACCCTACGTGCTCCGTAGAGATCTAGAAACAGTCTAATGTATTTAACCTAACTGCTTTCTAGATGGATAAAATATCCTATCCATAACAATTAATTAATTGGTACATTACCTACTGGTACACCTATCACAAAAACTTATATTAGGCTGTTACGAAATAACAACAACATGTTTTAATTTAAATGAAGGACAGTACAAAAGAAATGATAAAACTTCAGTTTTATCAGTTCTTTCAAAATGCTAGATAGGACATTTTTACTAAGGAGGGCAGTGTAGTGCACAGTCCTGGGTCCTGCAAAGAGGATTGGGGGTTGTGAGAGATACGCTATGCCTCACAAACTTGTAACGAGCATAAACACACCCTTGACACTCACAAGGAGTGCCACTCGAATGTGCCTCGAGGAGTTCGCTATATATCTTCTATCCAGTATATTTGCAAATCCCGTGGAGCAGAGACTTGACCAGCCAAATTTTCGTTGGGACTACAGCGGTAGGGGGAGTTTGATGCAGGGGCACAATGAAACATTAATAATATCTTGATATCTATAGGGTAACATCTTATAGTCTTATATCATCGATCAAGGTGATAGCTGATACTGTCTTGTGATCACGTTTTGAATTTCTGACTGTTTCTAGATATCAATAGAATATTAATGTTTCATTGTGCCCCTTGCACCAAAGTGCCTCAACTCCCCCTAACACTATTTTTCCTGCAGAAAAGAGTGATATATTTTAAAATACCAAGTTAAAATCGGAAAAGGAAAGTGTGTAGATTTGTTACGAGTGTCTCAGGGGTTGCATCCTAGACACTAATCTCCAGCCACAGAGTATTTAAACCTTTAACAGTTTATCCAAAACAAGGCACGGACAGAGTAAAATGAAAGAATAAAAAAATCTTTTCTTTACACTTTTTATCATAAACGGAAATATTTCGCAACATAAAAAGAAATATACATTTTTTTTAACCGGAACTTGAGAATTTATTGAACTGTCAAAGGGTTAAAGAAGACCATTTTTTAGGAGACCATTCACAGTCCAACGCCGATCGTAATAAATGTTTATCGTCGAGGTACTTAAGTTTAATAATCGAGACAATTCGGGCAGCTACAGAATCATGCGGTCGAGGTCTATTTAATATCACCATATTTTTATATGTAATATTCTTCTAATCGCTAACTCGCGTAACGTTCTGACGATATAAGGGCGGGAAGTTGATTCGGTCAACCGTTGAAGGGAGGATTGCGGAAGTTTTTGAGAGCACGTTAAATAGAAGGATATCATATTTTGGATAAGATTTATATACGCTCTTTACGCATCGCTTATGGAGCAACCAGTGGCGGATTTAATGGGCGGCCATTCAATTATTATCCACACCCTATATTTTTTTTTCCTATACCACTACCCTTAGCTCGCTTTTAATAAACCACCTCTTCATTTCCCTGAAAAAAATGGGCCCCTCGGAACGTTCGCCACCTGGGCCTCTCCCCTTAAATCCGCCACTGGGAGCAACCCGCAATTCGTACGAATCACCAGGGTGTGTCCCTGCGTTTCGAAAGATCCCAACGAAAAACTCTGACACGCTAAATTCGACGTTTCAAATTGAACAGTATTATCGCTATTGTACATATGTATATTAACCAGCAATGTTCTTCTAATTAAATATCTGTGTGCAATTGTATCGCGTACTGTGGTGGTTAGTACCTTCAAAAGAGAAAAGATTAAAAAAAAAAAAATTGTATCAGCTGATTATCGTTGTCTTTGTCGATAAGGTTTTAGACGTATTGCAGCAATATCGATCAGTGTCCAACGAAATCCACATGCTTCTGACTATAAGTTTGTTTTCTATTGTAGCTTTACGAGGTTGCTGTAGCGTGAGCTAAGTAGTAGCCGAGAGTTGGGGTGTCTTTTTAGTTTAAGGCGAGCGAAATATTTTTCATTAACCAGAGAATTCCTTCTTCGCACGAAAAGAGAAGTATAATAGCGTAGATTTTAGTGGCCTAACGCTTGTAATATTATTTAAACGTTGATTCGTGATGATAGGGTTCATCGTTAGAATATCACAGAACAGAGTGCGGGGCGAATTAATCTAGGATAATATTCCGTTCGTGATGTATTCAATTCACCGTGACCGGCGTAGCTACGATATACGAGAAAATCTACCGCACTAATATTACTATTAACTACTACGATAACTATAAATATATTTGTGTAAAATGCGTGTAACTTCGGTCAGTTCGAATTTATTTACTAGCGTACTATTTAACGTTAAGTTCTATCGAGAGCGAGAGAGAAAGATATTGTGTTAATATAAGTGAAAATTCTCATTTCGGGATTCGTGGGAAATATATAATTCGCGGGAGAAATATTCTGTTCACAAAGGCTGCGGGTCGTCGTTGTAAATGCTGCTGAATATATTTAATAAGGCTTTGTCTAATATCTAGCCAGGAACTCGAAATTTGTATACAAATACGGATCGATGCTCGATCGACCAAGTTATGGTAGCAGAACATTTCTCATTTAATGGTATTCAATTTTGTTGTGACATTTCTGGGGAAAGAAATCTGAGAGACAGAATGGATTCACAAGGTAGAAAGAGAGAGACAGGTAAACTGAAAGAATAAAAATTATATTTTTCCAGCATTCAGTTGCAACTATATTCACTGTGCCCGCCCGTTAGCATCGTCATAATGTTTTTGTACATATTTAATTGTCATTACGAAGTTAGGTATTGTACACGAGGGGAGCTGATTATTCTCCGCGCTAAAAATGAAAAAAAAATAACAGAATATGTCGTTTCAAGGGACCACAGAATATAGACAAATAATAAAACATTATGGAACTTCGTTTCTCATTTTTACTTTTATCATCAATTACTCCTCCATCGTTCTATTTGATTTTCGCTCCCTAAACTTCTACAAAATTCGCCACGAGCAACGTTCAACTTACTCTACGCCTACGCAATTATAATACATTTGTTTTACATTTCCAATTACAATATTTCGTTTCAGTAATTACATCGAGATATTTTACTCCAACATTCTTTAACAAATACGACTAATACACGTGCAGGTTCATTTTATGAGAACATCAGTCCTGAACTTCTTAAATATCGAATTTGTGAATTTTTTTTATACTTAAGGACGAATTTCTCCTCAATGTTTTGTCGTCATTTTCGCAATCCTTTCTTAGTGAATTTGCTGCACTTTCTCTTAAACGGTTTAATTGGCTTCGAATCGCTGTCGCTATTCCCGATCTTGTCATTGCTGCTCCTCCTTTCCAAGTCATTGCCGGCGGACTTCCCCTTGCTTCGAACCAGCAGCCTGCCACTTTTCCTGGGCGTTCGACTTTTGCTCTTCATCCGTTTCTTTTTCTTTCGCTTCGCCTTACGATCCATATTGGCTATTATCGCCTCAGTGTCGGCAGATATCTTCACTTTCGGCTGATTTATTGTAACGGCGACCCTTTCGAACAGATCGTAAATAACGTCGCCGCAGAACTCGCCGAAGCAAAATTCTTCCCCACACTCGCCGCAAATCTTCACGCTGCTCTCGATTATGCCGGCTCGATTCTTGCTACGCCTGATGGGGCTTCTCGTCGATCGACGTTCTTTCGCGATCGTTTTCGCTTCCAATTTTCCCATCTCCACCTTGGAAACGAAATGTCATCGTTAAGGGATACGTTTTCAAGTATTAGAGATATTTTTATTTTCTTGTGTCTATTGTGTTGTATTACTGCAAAAGGCGAAACGATATTTATCAACGTACGATTAAATAAATATCATCCTATTCCTTGGTTTATAAAGTATGTATTTCAAAAGGTGAAAGAATTTGGAAAATATCGGAAGAAATACAATTTTCATCCTGCTTTCAACCTTTTTTAGAAGTGGGTCAAATTTTCTTCATTATTTTTTTTAATACTAGCCCGTGGGTCACTAAGTCAGTGGCGTCACTTGGAAAGGGGGGGGGGGGGGGGGGGAGTAAAAAGGGTATAAATAATTTGGAAACACCAAAAAAATTTTAATAGAAAAGCTTGACAGTTGACCCCCTTTTTTTGGTTCTCACTTTTAAAATCCACCAAAAAGGTTTACGTTTCCTTTTTGTTTTACAAACTTTTACTTTTGCAAGTGAAGATCAGAAAATAAAGGTCGACGTCAAAAATTGATATCAGTGGTGTGATACCATGAATTACCGCACCAGGTGATACCATGCTCTGTGGGTCATTTAAAAAACCTTCGTGGGTCAGTGTCTGACAAGTTTGATTTTTTTAAACATTGATTCCAATGCGGTACCGCTTAAAGAATTAAATAATTATATCAACTTATTCTTTGAGCCTTCTTTTGTGTACGATGGTCATTTAAAAAATGTGAAATGATTAGCCATGGGTGTTCAAGGGGGCGGGGGGCTGCTGCCCTCCCTGGCTTGAGAAAAAATCGTTTATTTTTAATAACTAATCTTTATTAAGTTTATATTAAATAAGCGAATATTTTTAAGTTTCCAATTCTATCGGCACAAAATGGGTTCAATAGGTTTTCTTTAGCCTCACTGTTTCTCAAAGTTGCCCCCCTGCTCACTGGACAAAATCTGCGGACGCCCATGTTAAAAGCATTAAGAACAAAAATCGTTTAAAAATAAAATTTACGACTTTTGTACCCTGCAAAGTGTAAGTGTAACTCCTGTGTAACGAGTTTTCCGCGTCAGATTTTGATTCTTTAGTATTCATTTCGGTATTACACCGTATAAAAAATACCAGTTCGTTCCTTGAGTCTTTTTTTACAAAATGTGCATTTCAAGAAGACACTATACATATAGTTGCGATACTGATAACATGTAATAATAGACAGCTTGCTATAATATTGATATAATATCTAATGATACACCACAATGCTTGTAGTCGTAATAAGTGATCAATTAAATTAATCAATTCTTTAATCGTGTGTTCTCAAATGTTTGTCACATATTGTGTCATTTATTATTAAATAAGATATTGTAAGCAATAGAAACAAACAGATTTGACTGATCAAACAATTAAACCAGCGTGAATCTGAACTCCAAGAATGAGTGGATAGAAACCACAAGTGCCGAACTAGTAACGTCTGTATTTACTGAGGCTGACTAATAATTACGTTTACTACTGCGCGAGGAAATATACAACATATGAAGGGTAAGGGGAAAAGAGGGAATGTCACAAAACAGCTTTAGGGGTCGTCCTTAAATTACGTAAGGTTTTTTGGGGGGGGGGGGGGGGTCCGCGAATTTCTTACGTTGTCTTACGTAATATTTTTTAACCGAATTTTATATTAATGTTCCAGAAACGTAGTTTTAGTTTAAATTTCTCGAAACCGAGTTAAATGAATTATATTCATTTGTAAAAAATATTACGTAAGGAGGGGGTTGCAATATCAAATCTTACGAATTCTTATATGTGGAGGAGAGAGAAAATTAAGTGTTTTATTTCAGTGCAGAGTGGATATTACCCGTTTTTTTTTTAACTAATATACCAAAACTTTAACGTTATCTTACGAGGGCGTTGAACTTTACAACCCTTTGTGATTCGACAGTTCTGTAGTCCCAGTTGCCACCAACAAAATATGCTATAAATCGCAAAGTCACGAGAAATGATCATTCCTCGTTTTTCCCCTTACCCTCCATATGTTGCATTATAGTATCGCGTCAGGATATAAACGCACCATTTTTTAAGTCCCCTTATTCCCTTCATATACTTTAATTAAACCTTTCGCTACTTACAAGGAAAGATCCCCTACCTGGAAATTGAATAAATTATGAAATTTTGGGGATATGTAGAAGATATATGTATAAATAGGTATTACGATTTTTTTTTACTGCCCAAATTCACTTTAAGGGTGTGAAATTGATCCCTGAAAATTCGGCTATTTTCGGATTTTAAGTGCAAGTTACCAAACGATAGTCCTAAATAAAAGAAGAATTTGCCTGAAAACTTTTTTTCTATCTCTTACAGTCCACGAGTTACAACACAAAATTGGAAAATAGTCTAGCTTAGAGTGAATTTAAGCAGTAAAAATTTTAATGTTTTATTCTCCTATAATACAATTATTATATTAATGTGAATTAGTTTGAGAATATTAATACGAAGAACTTTTTAGTCTAAAAACATTCTATACCTACAATCGAATTTTGAGTTGTTATCCCCTTCCATGACACAAGCAATTTTACTGGGGATTAATTTTACACGAGTACGCGATGTATAAAACAGCTGATAAGATGATTACCAATCTGGAGAACATTTCTTCATCCTTTCGATGCTTCGGTCGTAGAGGTGTCAACATTCTCCAGTCGATGGCAACCTGCTGTAATTCACGAAGATTTAAACTCCTCATATCTGGTGGTATCGGATTTCCATAGTTCCATTCCCTCCCAAACGCTTTCAACTCCTTTTTAGTTGGCTTCCAAGAAAACTCCTTGTCGCGCACTTTTGTGTCCTCCTTCTTCACCTATATTCACAATCTTTTATGTAGCCACCACGGCCGATATAAATTCATTGTTAATTAATATGCCAATTAACAGTGAACACGTTTCGTAGCAGCAATTCTACAGATATGTATAATTTACCCTAGCGTATGTTTTGCTTCACCTACATACTTATAATGAATTTCCAAAATTGCAAATTTCTTATCTCCTGTCGCTTAATTACAAATGAATTTCTTATAAGAAATCAACATTGCACCTTGACTAAGTAAGTTGTAACGCCTCAGTTCAAACAAATGGCAAATATCTCTACTACTTTTATTATCCCGGATAATTTTGGGATTTTTTGCAGCACTGTACACATTTAATGTCCAGTTGGAGCATAATCTATTTAGTTTATCGTATAAACGTGGTGGCAGTGCTTGATTAGATAGCGGCAGTGTACAGTACAAATTTGAAATCAACGAAAAATTCAGGCATATCTACGTGATGAGAGAACTATCGCGATAGGCAAGCAATGGCAATCTGTCATTCGCGTCTGTCGTTACAGTATAATGGAAAAGAGAGATTAATTCAACCACACGAGTCAAACCTTTTCTGGCTTAATCTTAAATTCAGGGCAATTCTCGAGAAGCCGTCGGAACTCCTCTTGCGAGCTACAAGTCGCCCTACTTAGGTCGGGTAATAAATTCCCATCCTTTTTGTCGTCCTTCAGGAGATCGTCCAGCTGGAAGGCCATTATTTACATCTGCAATCCAAGAAAAATGCTCAGATCTCATCCCTCTAACCGTAAATCGCTAGTTCCTCTCGCCACCCCATGCTCCCGAGCGCAATCTCACTTCCTACGAAAATCAAACGAAAGAAACGAAAATATGCACGGCAACGCGACTGCGGGGTTCTCGTTAATAAATCTCGGATGCGGCAGGAGAGACTAGGCATCTCTCGGAATCCCATTCTATCTGTTTCATTAACAGCCCCTGGAAAAACAATTTTGTTTCAGGATATGAAGGATATTTTTTTTATGGGCGGTGACGGACTGGTCGGGGTGTCAGCTGGGCCAGTGGCAAGTGGGCCCTGTGAGCCTCCTTCAGTGCTGAATTAAGCAATAAACAAAAGGGGACATCATAAAAATTTTCTGAATTTTAAAATCTAATTTTTGTTAGAAACGCTTTTTAATCAAATTATCCGAAATGCCTAAGAAATCGTAGTTTTAAAGACTCTAAGAAGTGATTAGAGTCTTTAAAAGTCTTAATTCAGTTCTGGCCCCCTGAAACACTGTAATTACTAAAAAATATGCATTTGTTTTACGAAAATTTTAATTGTACCTTTTTGCTACTTATCAATTTTTTTAAAATTTTATTTCTTTCTTACAAAAAATTAACTGATAGTCTTATAGATGTGGGTGGGCCCCCTTTGTCTCTTAGCAACCAATATTTTTACACCCAGTCCGCCACTGTCTACGGGGTGTAACTGAAACAGGTGGCTAAACTTTGGGAACCTAAGTAGTCTACTTGTCTTAAGGTAGGTATAGATATATACTTTATGTCTTACATATATTTTGCCTGCTGTCGAGCGGAATACTTGTTTGTCGATTTCAATTCTTCGAACTTTTATTTATGGGGATATCTTGAGACTCTCGTTTACAAGAGTTATATTATAAAATTAATTCAATATGGCAACTCGCTATTGCTAATCCACTATATGAAGAAAAAGTGAATTGTTTTTAAAGTGTTGACTTTAAATTGACTTTCAAGCCTCTGTGGTTAAATCTTTCCCAATTTCATTCGTCCAAAATTTGCCGCCCTACGCTGCGGCCTACTTAGCCTATACATAAATCCACCCCTGCGTAAACGGAAGCTCTAAGTTCTCTCCATAAATAAAAGATCGATGAATTGAAATTAGGAAAACGGACACTACGCACTTCTCAAGCATCCTTGCGGAACTTTATCGGATAGAAAAAGTGTTTTCTCACGTTAATATCTCAGAAAGGAAGAACTTTCTCACCCCTGTTTCTATGACCTTTCTTCAACCTTAAGATGAGCAGAATACGGTCATTAGTGAGATGACCATTTTTTCTTAGGAACCACCTGTACTCCTCTTAGACTTGGTTGCACTATTGCCAAATAGTAGAATTTTACTAAGTAGCAAACTCGTGGCTTTGGTTTCATATTGATATTTTGTAATTTAAAGAGCGGACACCACTGTAATGGCCCGAAAAGTAAAGGTATCTTTGGAAATTTATTAAAAGCAAACTATGTAATGAATCTTTTTTAAACTTTCAGGACTTTTTTATTGGATATTCAAGTTATACGAATATCTTTTTTTAAATTTATTTAAAACAGATTTATAAGCTGTACAGGACCAGTAACTTTGCGCTGCAAAAAATTTCCGCTGACATGTTTGACAGTTTTCCGACGAAACGGTTCTTCGGAAATCAAAAAATCAAACAGTTTTAGAAACTATATGCGCATGGCTATGGCACGACGGGTTCGAGTTTCAAAATTTTGAATAATCACAAAATGGCGAATCTCTGAAAAAAACTGTGAAATTTGGTTCTAGTAAATCAACCTCTTTCGTTGAAAAAGAAATAGCATATAGTTTCTAAAACATTTTGATTTGTTGATTATAGAAGCACCGCTTCGTCAGAAAATTGTCAACCAAACTTTTTGCAGCGCAAAATTACTGGTCCTGTACATCTTCCAAATCTGCTTCAAATAAATTTAAAAAAAGATATTCGCATAACTTAAATATCCAATAAACAGTCCTGAAAGTTTAAAAAAGATTCATTGCGTAGTTTGCATTTAATAAATTTCCAAAGATACCTTTACTTTTCGGGCCATTACAGTGGTGTCTATTACCGAAAATCGGTGACGAATGATTACCTTAAATTCAGAATTGGGGACGAAAATTACCGAGGACACAAATCGTGTTCCGGTGATTGTCCCCGGGAATTGGGGGCGGATGGTCACCTTGCCTTAAAGTTCAGCCACATATTCCAGGGTACACCCTGTATATCAACAAAGAACGTACGTTTTTCAAGGTGGATAACTTGGACAGAATTTCTCGTCCGCACCAGACATTCGAATTTTCATTTCCCGATTGTCTGTCGTTATCAGCCTCGTAAACGTGATCGTTATCTGATCGATCCCTGTTCCGTTCGCACTTGTTGTCTTCGATATTAATCCTTCCATTCTTATCGGTTCGAAGCTGCACGATGGAATTCAAGCTGTCCATCGAGAGGTCTGCGTCGTAGCTGTCGACTTTCACTTTTCGTCTATTTGCCGTTCGAAGCTTCGGCTTGATATTTATAAGCTTTCTTCTGTCAGGAGATGGTGATCTATTTCCAAGACGAAAAGGAGGATAATGTGCATGGCTCATAGAAGAAATATGCTTCCGGTTATATATGTAGAGCAAGGGGACATTAGTGAGAACTGTTTGTACCTAGACCTTTCGTCGCTAGATTCAACCTGACGCCTCCTCATTCGCAATCGTCGTTGGTAATGAGGATCTTTTTCACTCTGCGTACGGTATCGAGTACCTGGTCTGAAAAACATTTTAATTATTCGGAATATCTATTGCTGTCTAATCCTCGCCAGGTACCATAGAGTCGTTTAGATCCAAGAGTGTAGAAAATTTTACTGTGATTGGCTAAAATAATTTTAAAATATTCCCCCTCTCCTTCCATATTCCACTTTCTTTTATTTCTGAGTAAAGAAAGATATTGCTGGTAAATTATTTATCGACGTCCTAGGTTCATTGTCACGTCCCGTGACTTTTTATAAATAAAGTTACTCAATTATTAGTTTCTGTTTTTCTTTTTAAAACTTTATTTATTAAAATTCGCGAGACGTCACATCATCATTTATAAAACAGATGAGCGTGTCTTATTGATTTAAATGTGAATTAGAATTCTGTATATTATGGTGGAACGAAATATAGGGGCACAATATTATTTTATTATTCATGACTTCTAATAGTGGACAAAAGTTGCCTTTTATAATGGTATTTAAGCTGCCAAAGTTTGAACGCGGTCAACAAATTTTTTGAGGTGCCGCAAATCCTTCAAATATTAATATTTACTGAAGCACCCAAACGCTCATTTTTGTCAGTTTTTTAGTTCAAAAGTTATAATTTATTGAAAAAAGGGCAACACTATATTAAAAAAGCTATAAGATCGACAATTTTTAAAATTTTGCAAAATCCTTCGAGATAAGTTTATATATCACTAAAGACTACAACACATCCAAGTTTCAGCAAAATCCGAAATGTTACTCCAAAATGTGTCCGATTTCGCGTGGAAAGACCCCATTAGTGATTTCAAAACCTGTAATGCAGATATCTAATCATACGAATCGCAAATTATTCCACGTTTAACTACAAAGTTTCAACGATATCAGTATGTAACTTTAATTTGAACTTTCGTGTGCCCGAGAGGTATGCTTCGAGTGCAAAGGTTCAATCTTTAGTAGGTAATAAAAAAAATTACCTATTTGCATTCCACTGGGGCCTAGAATCGATGCTCGTCCTAGGTTGAGATTTGGATCGTGGAAGAGTTTTAACCGTGATTTCCCCAGTCGAACCAATATTTACCGGCCTTTGAAATAGATGAACAAACGTCGCACATAAATTAATCACCCTTATAAATAACTCCTCGATAAAATTTGGAATATTTACGAAAGCTTCAAACCCGCAACGTTTAACAGTGCAAGTTCGTGCGAATAAATACAGTTACTCAGAACAGAAGCCACCATAAAATTATTTACTTATATTCAACTAATGTTACATTCAAAACTACCCATTATAATTCGTATTAGTATAAACCTTGATTAATATATTCTGAGTTTAACTTATTGCAATAACATTTGTAAAAATTGAATATTGAATGAGGGTGAATATTTTTTGCACGATACTTTGCACTTTTTTAAATAAACAGTTTGTTTGCAATTTTATTCTTCAATTGAATGCACCCAAGAGAAAAGTACATTGATGTGAATTAGAATCGCGAATTCTTACTTTGAAGCCGATTTAATATGTAAAATGCACTAAAAAGAAAAAATAATTTTTTCCCTTATTTAATCTACGACTCTCAATTTTTTTTAACTCGGCGCCAGATTTACACAGTGCAAATGATGAGGCGCCGAAATAAAGAAATTGAGACTCATAGATTAAATAAGGGAAACAAATATTTTTTTGCGTGCATTTATATTTTTTTTAAGTCGGTTTTAATGTTTTCTAAATTTTTTATTTTGATTTTTTTTCATATATATATTGACACAACATGCTGAGGAAAAATGCGCGTACGTACATAAAAAAAAATTAGGTGACAATAGTCTTTATTAAACAGAACTGGCAAAATATTGGGCTAATATTAAGGAGCATCGCCCTCTTTCGAATAAAAAATAGATCATCAAAATCGGTCCATATGCTGAGGAGTTATGCGAAGACAAACATAAAAAAAAAAATACATACAGGTCGAATCTACAACCTCCTCCTTTTCGAAGTCGGTTAAAAACATGGTACATGTAGGGTGGTCGAATACTTTTCTGAGCAACCGTATACCAACACAACATTAAGAGACGCATAGAACGTTTTCGTTTCTGCATAAGCGTGCATAATAAAGAATATAATCTCGTGGAACGAAATGAAATAATAATTACCGCTTCTATTTGCAAGACAGAAGAATAATGTCCTCTACGACTCTTCAAGTTTTGAAGCGATTCAATGCACCATAGTACGACTCACTTTTCGGTGTCCCTTTTACTAGCATTCGTCGCGTCCTTGCGGTCCTTCGTAGACAGATCCTTGATCGTCAGGCCTTGCATTTTCTCCGGAAAATCTTGAAGGTCGCTTTCCACGTCCGTTTGCGTGCCAAAGTCTCGGCCGTTCGCCGATCTGTACTTGCTGGGCGTGAGCAACCTGTTCTCCACGATGGTCGACGGTATCCTTGACGCACTGCAAGCGAAATTCATTGCTCCCGAATTGTGCACGAGGGTATTCAGGCCTGCAGATAGATTGCTCGGATTATTATCGAATCTCCTTGGCGTCGGAGTCAGCACCAAGTTCACCAACTGCAGATTCGCTTTGTTCAACAACTCCGGGTCCTCGAGCCTGCCGCTCAACACTATCGCCACATCTTTGCTAATAGGGACTTGGACAGACTTTATATCGTTCGCATCTGGTTCTGGTTTACTGAACATGTCCAACGGCTCCTTATTATCATCGGCGTTACTGGCTTTCTCGTTCAACGTTTCTTTCTCCTCTTTCATGTTTTCACTTTCATTATCGAACGTCAGATTTTGCCGAGTCCCAATGCTCAGGCAATCCTGACCGAGCTGGCTGACATTCGAAAGATTCGACTCGCAGTTTCTGGAGGAGATGACGACGTTCTCTTCGTCGCTCTCGTCCCGCCTGCGGCGATTCTTTTTCTGCTCCTTTGCCAGACGCTCTGCAGCTTCCAAAACCTCGCGCATTGCTTCGGCTTGACGTAATTTAACCTTCTCCTTTTCTCTTAATCGTCTTTGTTCTTCTTCGAGTCTGATGTAAGGATTAGTTATTTTATTATTACTGCTTATTGTGTTTGGGTAATTCAAGGTTACACGTTCGAGCAGCGTTTTCCAAATTATGCTCCGTGAAAACTTATCAAGATTACAGTGGGTGGTGAAATTATTATACTCATACAAAAAGGTTTGAGATTTTGTAACTTTAAGCGATGGAATATTTAAGCAAATAATATTTAAGAAACGCATTTTAACGCTTGAAATTTCTAGTTTTTGAATCAAGGAGTCAACTTTTTTTCTTTCATTATGATACTGTTTTATCAAGATGCAGCGCAAGAAACGAAGTTTTTTTTTTGGTTTTGTTGTATGATTTTAATTGACCGAGTTATTCGCGGTCAAAGCAAAAAGGGTACTTTTCACTTTGAACATAACTTGAACTATAACTTGCGAAATCATGATCGTAGACAATTTTTCCTCCCTTTGCGTGACCTGACATTAGACCGCGGTTGTCGACACCGAAGTCTTTAAATGGGGAATCCTATTTTTTTAGCTAAAAACGCAGCAAAATTTGGGAATCTTTTTCAAGAAACTAGCGATTCGATTTTCACTGAAATTTGGACCATGTTTTATGCAGCATAAAAACTCCTATATTTATTATTAAAAATTAATAAAAAAGAAAATGCAACTTGTTCAAAGATGCATAAAAAAGTGGTTCAAATTTTAGATAAATCGAATCGCTAGTTCTTTTAAAAAAAATTCTCAAATTTTGCTATGTTTTTAGCCCAAGAAGGTAGAATTCTTCTCCCTTGAGAATGTAATTTTACAATATACATACGCTAGTTTATTTTACTATTTTTATGTGTTTCGGTTTAAATACCTAATTACCATTTGAGAATAAATATTTGTTTTTTTTTGTTAACGGTCAGATTTACTTATTTATTTTATTTATTATTTATATCTACCTACCCCACAAAATAACCAAGGTGCTCCGTTAAAATTTCAGGATTTGTGAAGTGTTCCATCGGAGGAAAAGTTTGGGAAACGCTGCGTTAGAGAATATTAATACAGTTGTACCTCTCCTGTTCCTTCTCCCTTTCCCGTTTGATGCGTTCCTCCTCCAAACGTTCCTCCCTCAGCCTCCTCTCTCTTTCCTCCCTCCTTAGTCGATCTTTTTCCTCGAGCTGCTTTTTAATGGCAGTTTGAAGCTCCAGGGCCTTCTGCCTCTTCACTTCCCGTTCCTGAAGAACGTCCGCATCGACGGGAATGTTGTGACCACGGAGATAAGTCTTGTTGTCAGATCCAGTTGAGCCTACCGTCGAGCTGTCCGAGCTACTGGTACTCTCGTGATTAATAACCAATACCTTGATGAACATTGACAGAGGTGAATGGTCAATCGAATGGTGAAATATTTTGCCATGGCTTTTGTTGAAACGGTGAAAGAACCAAGAGGAAGAATAGATTTCAATTTTCTACAGCTTTGGGATTTTCTGTGTATCCTTTATGCAGGGGCGGATTTTGAAATATGGCGCCCCTAGACTAACAAGTGTCTGCCGCCCTTTCCATGAAATATGATAAAATATTTTAATTGAAAAGAGTCGGGACAATTTTGAAATTAATTTAATATGGATACTCACATGAGAGTTTTTGCTAATTCGCTAATTCGCTACATGAAAAAGTGTATTGTTTTTAAAATTGTCTCAAGCCCCTGTGTTTAAAAAATTCACCAATTTTTATCGCTTAAAATTTGCGGCTTCCCAAAATTTGCGCTCCCCAAAATTTGCTGCCCCCCAAAATTTGCCGCTCCTTAAAAACTTTCGCCCCCCAAAATATGTCACTCCCCAAAATTTCCCGCTCCGAAAAAATTTGCTTCTCCCCAAAATTTCCCGCTCCCAAAATTTACAGCCCCACATTTTCCGCTACCCAAAATGTTTGCCCCCCGCCCCCAAAATTTGTCTCTCCCTAAAATTTTGCCGCTCCGTAAAATTTGATTCTCTCCAAAATTTACCGCCCCTCAAAATTGTCACTCCCCAAAATCCGTCATCCCCCAAAATTTCCTGCTCCGTAAAATTTGCTTCTCCCCAAAATTTCCCACTTCCCAAAATTTTCGCCCCCTTTAATTTGTCGCTCCCCAAAATTTCCTGCTCCATAAAATTTACTTCTTTCCAAAATTTACCGCCCCTCAAAATTGTCGCTTCTAAAAATTTGCCGCCTTACGCTGCAAATAACTTAGCCTATACACAAATCCGCTCCTGCCTTTATAAGGCCAAAACTCTAAATTACATACTTGTTCTTTAATTCTGTATATGTAGTCCGTTTTATCAATGAATATAAAGTATAACCAGATGAATGAATATAAGTTAGATGCCAATTCCTCGGGTGAATTTGTATGCAGGCTAAGTAGGCTGCAACCAAGGGCAGCAAATTTTGGGTCAAAGAAATTGAAAAAGGATTAAACACAGAGGCTTGAGAAAACTTTAAAAAGAATTTGCTTTTTTCTCCTCTGGCACACTAGCAATAATTCATACGTGAGTTGTCATATTGAATTAATTTTAAAATTATCTCAACTCTTCTCAATTAAAATATTTTATAATATTTCACGGAAAAAGGGACAGACCCTTGTTAACGTAGGGTCGCCGAATCTACAAGTCCGCGTCTGGTCGTTTCAATTATATTAGAGAAATAAGAATATTGTAAGGTAAGTGCGGATAATAAGGCCCACTTAAGGTTCCATAATTTTTTTCGACAAAAATTATACATATTTTTGAGAACCTTTTATTTCATAGAAATCTATGAACATTAAACTATAAACTGTGATATTTTCAATAACATATGCAAACAAGAAAACCGAAAAATTTTAGATTTTTAAAAACCTTGTAAATGGGCCTTGTTTCGTGTAGAGCAGGTAATTAGGCCCATCCATTTAATAAAAACAATAGATAGATATACTAGTCTTGTAAATTAACCCATCTGGGAAAAATGACGGCTGGGCCTTATTCCTCGCACTTACCTTACTTTCAAGGGGAGAACAGGATGTGATAGACATCGATTTTGATGAGCCTTGGCACAATAGATTAATAATTTACATATAAATATCTCTATTATTAAGGCCTATCACCTATTTACTTATTTTCGACATAGACCCATCGTGCCAAGGCTCATCAAAACCGATGTCCATCACACCCTGTCTTCCCCTTGTTAATAAAAAGGGAATTAGTACAACTGAATTGTAAAGAGTTTTCTGAATGATCATACTTGACTCGAATGTCCCAATCTTGACAACCAGGAAGGTGGTGGTGGATCTCCTCGTGTTGTCTCCTGACCCCAGACAGCACCCCACCTTGGCCTGTTAAGTTCGCCTATCCTACCATCAGATAATCTCCTTGATGGTGGTAACGAACTTTCGGGCGTTCTATAGTAGGGATTCTGCCAAGTCTTCTCGATCATTTCTGCTCCTGGTGGTTTGCAGCCAGGTAACAGTGCTAGCACAAGGCAGAGAATTTCATGTAATTTAATTTCACACAACTATAATAGCTTAATACAGGTTCAGAGGTCCCAGGGATCTACAAAATTTGAGACAAGAATGATTAAGTATTGATCGAAGAGTTTTCGAGATATTAAACTACTTTTTCAAATACAAATCACACAAACTACTTTTTCAAATACAAATTTACATTTCTAAAAGAAGACTAGTAGAGCATGATTATATGGGTATTTCTCATTCAAAAGTTAAAAGACTCAAAAATACGAAAATGGTAACTCAAAAATGACACTTGGGTGAAGTCGAACCCCACGTGACTAATTTGTGATTATAAGAAGGTGTGATCACGGAGTGTTAAAAGGACTTGAAAATGTGAAATGGAAAAACAATAATTGATTTACTAATTAAAAAACTGGTTACTAAAAAAAATAGTAATTCTTTAGAAATAATTAGCTTTCACTTTTTAAGCAAAATTTACTACTTAAAAAAAACTGAATACAGAAATTTAATTATTTCTAAAAGAATTACTTTTTGGATATATCTATTTTCATTTCTGTCAATAAATACTATCAACCCCTAAGTTTGTAAACCCCTGTATCTATAGTACGTGTGCTTATATTATACTCCGTGTGAAACATTAAACTGGTAGGTCTAAAATTACAGCAACTTACTTCCTGTAGTCGACACAGGAACGTCCACAGAGTCGCTGGCGTAACCGGAAGTTTCGCCCTCTCGTTCCTCGCCCTGGGAGCCGTAGTGGCCGTTCTTTGAATTTTCGTAACGATCGTAAAGCCGATGATCGCGCTGCCGTTGGGACTTCTCCGCCTGGTAACGCAAACCGCCGACGTCGAAGTCTCGCTGTTGCCCCTAAAACACAAAAGGAGCAGTTTATTCTGGGAGGGACGGCGAAAAGGCTCGCGTGACCAAATAGCAATTTTGCGTTTTCATCAATCTTCGAATCGTGCTTACTTCGGCACAAAGATAGACCGTGTGCGATTACTGTGCCAGTTCGAGACGGGGGCGACAAACCGTGACAGGGTATTATATCAACTCCCAAGATTTATGGTTCCTCCTTTGTGATCACGACGTGGGTGCAATTAATTGCAAATGCGATTCTTATTTAGTGCAGCTGAATGTCTTCGGAATTAAACGAAATACGAAGTAGATATAAATTGGTGCAGGTTCATAAAAATGTGGAGAAAATATAGTTACAGTGTGTTATATTAATACAGGAAATTTGGGTCATAAATTAATAAGTTTCTAAAGTAACTTTCGTTCCTTAAAGGGAAAATCTTCAACCTGGAAATTCAACAAATTATGAACCTTCTTTTTGCTGCCCAAATTCACTCGAAGAGGGTGAAATTGACCTCTGAAAAAGTAAGAGATTGAAAAAAGTTTTCAGAGAAAAGTTTTTAATTAGGGCTACCATTTCAATATAATCTAAGTAATATGCCTGATAAAAGGAATATTTTCCTTTTGAAATTGGGTTTTTCTTGATGAAATACATATGTAATACAATTTTTACTATTACTATATTATTTTATAAATATATGAATAAGTTAATTCAAGCTATTAGGCTCATACCCTAAACATTGAAAATTAATTTTTTTATATGTTTATAAATTGGTATAATATAAATATTTTTCAAAATATTAATATTAAAACTTTTTAATTCTTTAAAATTCAAAATTTTACATGCTTATATTAGCAGTTCGCGAGTTATAACACAAAATCGGAAAACTGTTGGATGTTCAGAGGTCAATTTCACCCCCTTAGAGTGAATTTGAGCAGCAGAAAAAAATTGCGCAATACCTATTTATATATCCTCTACATATCCCCAAAGTTTCATAATTTTTGAATTTTTGGGTTGGGGAGTACTAGGTATCGTTAGTTAGTTTGATTCGTTCCCTTCATAAATTATTTTCTGAGCTACTTCCATAAATCAATTTCGTAAGTTATTTTCGTTCCTTAACTTCTTTCCTTCATAAATTCTTTTCTGTGCTTCTTTCATATGTCAAACACACAATGACTACGCATTTTTTTAAATTACGATACAAAAAATTTACCTAATTTCACCAAAAAGCGCAGACACTTTTCAGACACTTTTAGTTGCATTCTATGTACATACATTTGGATATTCCAGTATTGCAAGCGTTTAATGAGAAACTCAGAGAAACTTGGTCACTAAAACTTCCTAGCACATAATATATCTATGTATATGTATACATACAAGGGACGACCAAGAGGTGACTGAACTCGGCGATAAGAATCGATTTACCAGACTGCCTCACTTTTGCTTTCCCCTTACGAATCAGATACAATCGCGTAGAAGCTTTCAGGACATTCTCATAACAGCAATTAAAACCCCGCGGTCGATATGTTATTCCACTGAGAAATATAATAATTACTCAAACATTATATCTAATCATGAACAAATATTCGTAGCTACCTGTTTTTCATGTCGATATAGGTACAACGATGTGAAATGAAATTGGAGAAGATTGCAGCGCTGAGGAAGTCTCGTTTCTAGTTTCTGTTAATGACACTAAATTCCAAGATTTACAACCCCGTGAATAATTGAATACTCATGAAATTTTTCTCACTATTTAATTGCTAATCTGTACAGAAATTCTGTTGACACTTATCATACTTCATAGTTCAGATATAATGTAATATATTAAATATATTAATAATCAGCGGTGGATTAACCAATAAGCAAAATACAGGGGACAGGGGAACATCGTAGAAATTCTCAGAATTTTAAAATCTAACTTTTATTAGAAACACTTTTTAATCAAATTATCGGAAATGCCTAAGAAATCGTACATTGCACTGAAGTGGTCACCCTGTATAAGGGGGCCTCAAAATCTTTTAAATGCTTAGGGCCTCTAAAGGTCTTAATTTCGTCCCTACTTGTTTTGCTTAATGTTGACAGGCATCTTACGTATTATACAAATGATAAGTTGTTAGCTTCATAAAATTATTCAGACTTATACCGTTTCCAACTCTGTCCAATAAATAGTTTCGTGTTTTCAATGCTAAACGCGTGAGCATGCATTTATAGAATTACGATCAATAAAGATCAATTTCAAGCCTATTCAGACGTGCAAGCGTGCTACTTCTTCGTTGCAAACCCGGTCATGGAATCTCTTATTTATAAAGAGCATTGCGTACAGTGATTATTGTGAAAGCGAACTACAATAACGTGCAGGTGAACATGAATCAGAGAATAAATCCTTTCCCAATACAAGACACTTCAGCTACATCTTTTTTATATTATACATATAGCTAAATCCGGGTGAGACGGCCCGGCTGAAAAAAGGTAACTCCAGCCTACATTTCATCTCGACTATAAAGCAGTAGTGTACACAATTTAAAATATTTAAAATATGCTTCTAAGGTAATTTTCGTTTAATGTTTTGGATAATGAGATAGTAGAAGTATTGAGGGACAATGCAGAGAACGTATTTGGCCATATTAATCCTGCCTTTCAAAGCTGATGAGTCGGCCATCTCTCCCTGAAGAAATGAGAGATGGCCCAGTTAGGATTGGGTTAGATGGCTCACTTTCAAACTGCGTAGAATGTTTAGAAAACTATTTCAGAACAAATCTGAATATCAACAGGCTAAAATGGTGATAGATGTAAGAGTTGTGGTGGAAAAGAAAAACCAATTAGGCGCAATAAAATAAAAAAATGTCTATCTGACTTTTATTCTTTACAAATGTTAAAATAATTTATTTTATTTGTTCACTTTGATTTTCATTTACTTTGCTAATCGCCAGTAGATAGTTCAAATTTTGTTTAATGTGTTCTTGACATGTTTAGCGTAAACAATTAAATTTCAATAAATCCGTTGTTGTAGCATTCACTCATAAATAATTTTGCTTTCTTTGTTATTTTTTCATGAATAATTATATGGCCCATCTCTCCCAAAGACGCGAGCCATCTCTCCCGGCATCTCTCCTAAGATAACCAGATACCATGACTTCAGTTTTCAACTTGATTTTCAGCGAATATTGTCTTAAAAGAAATATCGGCTATTTTTTCTGAATCAGCATAAAATTTTGAACATATTAAGTGTATTCTGATAAAATAAATGATATCAGTAGGTATTAGTTTTAATTTAATAGCCGTTTTATGTTAGGTGGGCCAACTGTCCCGGACTTACCCTATATTATATACTCGACCAGCATTCGATACACCCAAACAAATGGAATCAATTTCAATTGGTAAAAGGAGGGCCTTGTAGTTCTGAGCTTATATGATCCTCGTTAAATAAACTTAATAGGAGTAACTCGTTGAAATAAGAGGATACCAATATTCCTATTCATTAACACTAAAACTACCGACAATTAATGTATACATACCTATTTCTACCAGACCAGTCAAAATAACTGGTTATTTATAAAATACGTTATGCAAGGAAAATAAACGGTAATTTATATTTTTTAATTTTTATATTCTTAAAAAATATATACATGTTTATACTACTTAGAAATACGCTTTTTTCCTACTAAAAAATGGTAAATTTCTTATCAAATTTAAGACCAGTCATTTCGACTGGTTTGGTAGTGCTAGTGTTAACTCAGGTAGGTACTCCATATTTACCAACACTTTTCCATTGGTTTGGATGAACGCCACACAGTGCATTTATTCCACGAACTTATGAGCATCCTGTGTCAGCGCTTTGCTTGGACAGACCTGAGACAGATACTGTTGCTGATCCTTGTTGTAAATCGGCGGCAGGCTCGGGCTTCTGTGCCTGATGTGCGACACATCCGGTTGCTCGTGGAGATTTATCAAGCTACCACCATTGCAGTCGAGACACTTGAGGCTCGTGGTACCGTTTCCGGAACTCTCTGTCGCGAGACTCTTCAGGCTGACGGTGCTTCCGTAATGGCCAGCAGCACGGAAAGGTTTCGAGGACGCTAGCTTGTCCTTCGTTTCCGCCAAGGACATTCTTCCGCTGCGTTACGCGTTTTATTATGTGCCGTGTGTACGAAGGGCCGAGCCGCTTGATTTACAATTGGATCGATAAGCCTCGCGGGCTTCCTTTGAATACGCTTATCAACCATTAAAGTCTTTTCGCACGAGACATTTCTGGGGCTGGCAACCGGTACTTCCGATAGATTTATTAATTGCTTTATGGGGTCATTCTACTTTTAGCGGCCGAAAAATGAAGTTATTTTTAAAGATTTTTTTTTTTCTCAGTAAATACAACATGTAATGAAATTAATCTGTTTTGGTATTTATTAAGCTACTCCTATATTATACAAAAAAAATTAAAAGAATTTTTTTAGGTTGTTTTAAATGTTTATAGCGTCAATAAGGGACCTAAAAAAAGAGATATGTTCGTGGCGCAGGTGGTTTCCCCATTCAGGGGCCCTGAGTGTCAAGCTTATCTGCAACAAAAAATTCGAAAAGATTCTTAATGTGTATGAGTGTCGCTATCGCCCGTACCTCAATTAACAATTTTTATAGAGAAATAACCGAGAAAAGGGGTGTTTGGTCAAACTTTATTTCATCCTCGCGCCATTTTGTTATTTTTCAACAAAATTTTTTAATTGAGCTACGGGGGTAGCGACACTCATACAGATTAAGAATCTTTTCGAATTTTTTGTTTCAGATAAGCCTGAGTGGGGGAAATCACCTGCCCCATGGGCATACCTCTTTTTGAGGTGCTATATTGACGGTACTAAAAACATTTCAAACAAATTTATTTATTTTTTATATAATATAAGGGTAGCTTGATAAATACCAAAAAGATTTATTACATTATATGTTGTATTTACTCAGGCAAAAATCTTTAAAAATAGCTTCATTTTTCCCCCCTGAATGACCCCTTAAACCAGATGTGCCTTATACACCGATGGCTTTAAATTGTAATACGGGGAGAGATTCTACGACTTAAAATAAATCGAAATTATAGAATTTAACTTTCTGTCGTACGAAGTTCCAGGCACCAGAAAAATGACTTTGAAAATCAATTTAGCATGCATGCTTCTGACTGACAGTTTACGTAACAGCTTTCGCTAGTTATGCATATACCTACACTAAACTGTTCTAAAGTATTTGGAATAATTCTGCACGAATATATAAAAAATCGTGAATGCTTAAGCCATCTCTTTTCTTTTTTGGGTAGAGATTAAACTAAACCACCCCTAGAATCTTATATTTGAGGGGCTCAGTGGAAAAAGGCACTTTCCTAGGGCATATTAATTTACGTTCCTGCAATGTAGTGTAATTTCACCACCACCTAATATAATAGCCTGTAGGTTTCACCCAGCAGAATCATATTAAGGGGTAACACTACGATGATAGGCCAAAAATGTTAGGATGACTTTGGAGGTGATTTTAAAGAAATTTATGACCTTTATTCAAAATCATAAAAAAATAATAATAATAATATTAATAATCAGAATCTTATTAAATTTTCTTCACACCGAAAAAATAAATGTTTAGTGAAAAAGGGACCCATGCCACTCGGCTTCATAGGGACACGTGACCTAATAAAATTAATTTTTCAGCTAAAATTTGATAATAGTTGGCATTTACCGTCCAATTCAAATACCGTTCAAAATACAGTAAAGTCTCCCTATGGGCTCGCTGGTCGGGACCGGCGATGAGCCCTCATGGAGACCCGAGTCCTAATTCCGAGTGTTCGTTTCTCGCTTCTTTCTGGTCGAAGGGGGAGCGAGATGGAATGCTTTGCGTGCGCGGCAGGCGTGCGCGACGGGTGCGAGCGCTCAGATGGAATCGTGACTGCTCGACGCATGCGGGCGACGGTCAGATAGCCAGGCACGGCACGAGTCTTTTTTGGGCCCTAGGCGAACTTGCCAAATTCCGCCATTTATTATAATATATTTATTTGAGTTTATTGATGACCTTACTCTGAATTTTTATTCGTAGTATTAAACCACTTATAGTACAACTTGTAATATTTAATTTTAAAGTTTATTTTGAACAATACCAGCAATGAAAATACCATTTTGCACCTATTGTCGACTTTCCGCCCAGGGCGCAAAAAAGACTTGAGCCGGGCCTGCGTCAAGATTTAGCGACCATTGCGCACGCCCGCCGCGCATGCAAAGGACGGAGTATCAGGCCTCCGAAAGACGGAGCGAGACAAAACATCAACGCGTCGTCTGTCTCGTACCGTCCTCGCTCGCTTTCAGCGCCTTTCGCTCGCTCTCGTTCCATCTCGCTCTCGCCTTCGCCGGACAAGAGTGAGACAGAAGTGGTGGGGATAGGTGACAAGCCCTCATCGTGTGCACAAAACCGAGCCCATAGAGAGACTTTACTGTAATTACAATTTCATCCCGCAATTCCTATGAATACAATTTTTCCTTCAACTTGCTTTCCCCTAAAATCCTAAAACGGTGACATGTGGCTGTTTTCCACAGAGCCCCTCATTTCTACTCAACTAATCTACTCCAATCTAATATTCGGTACTCACCGGCTACTGGTGCGGATATTGATGTTATTTTTCAAAAGTCCCCAACTTCCGCCGAGTCGTGCCATTTCTTCTATAGTGTTCGTACAAATGATTAATTCACCGTCCAACATTACACATTCTGAGGCTACCATTTTATATTTAATTCACTGTACACTTAAATAGACGCTACTTAAATTCCCGATTTATCGGGAAATTCGATGACTGAGGTTATGCTTTTAGACGACCTCGTGTATCGAAACGATTAAGGCATCGCGTTTATTTGACCCTTATACGGAAATTGGGTCATTTTGACACAAAAGGGGGTCACAAATCCTCATTCCTTCTTTACTAATGTATTATTTGGACTGAAACACCTTCGTATCTAAAATAAAACTCAGTTGATTTCATTATGGCGGTTTAATATTTTGAGAACTCATTAAATTGCTACAATAAAAAAAATCAGAATAACAAAATTAAAAAAAATTAATATTATTATTGTTATTTATTATTTACGGTTATTAGTTATTTAAAGATATGAAGGTGTTTAAATAACTAATAACCGTCAATAATAAATAATAATATATTTTTTCAATCTTTTTATTCTGATTTTGTTTTATTGTAGCAATTTAATAAGTTCTCAAAATATTAAACCGTAATAATTAAATAAACTGAATTTTATTTTGGTATGCTCATTTCTTGTAAATAAATGATATTGTGTCAATTTGACTGAAATTTACTTATCCGTGTAACTTTACAAACTCCGTATAAGGGTTAATCCAACGCGAATAGAGAAAACAGGGCTTAAAAAATCCTTATATACATATTTTCTATTTCCCGACAGAATTTCTACCACTATACATACAATTCTACTGCTCCGAAAAAATATCATGCTGCTTATATAAACGATGATTCGGGAACTTACCTCTCTCTTTCGCCCACTGGATCCTCTTCTGTTCCACCAGCGACGTTCTTCCGGTCATTCTTGGCGCGCGGCGTGATCAGCGCGAAAAGGGGATCGGCGCGGTCGGTAACGATGGCGCGGTGAAACGTACGAAAAGAAGAAAGAAAATAAACGAAGGATCTACATGACACGGTCCCCGGTCTAACGATAGCACAGCTGATTTTACCTGCGCGCCGTTCCAGCTCTCCCGAGTCAGCGACGGTCGTTCGATCTTCCGCAGCGTCGCGATCCTCGGCGCGAACTTTCGGGTTGGGTTCGAGACCCTGGGACGTCAGAGGACGATGCTCGGGTTCATCGTGGGTCGTGTCAATATTTGAGACTGCGGTAGAATCGCGGGACCGGGGCAAGGTTTGCCCGGCACGCGCACACATGCCCGTGTTAAAGGAAAGGTGTACGCGCGGCCGCGATTCGATCGCGAACTACGTTTCTATGGGAACAATCGTGAATCAACCGCGGAGCCTCTTGCACCCGCTGTCAGGGTCGATAATATTGACCAGACAAGCGAGATAAGGGATAATGACCTCCAGCCGGCTGTTTGACGGTCAGAGATGGCATCTTCGGACGCAAGTACGCGAGCCTTGGGGTGCGCAATCGCACGGATAAATAGACGGTGTTGCGATGAACCGATTTACGAGTGATTTGTATGGGTATCGTGGGTAGAAGTAAATTATGGATGGAGAGTCTTTGCGGCTTGCTTTTATTGCCTGGTCGCGTAGAATGAGAGAGACTGGTCGTGAGTGTGCCTCTCGCTCGTACGCAGGCTGTCTCATTCGCCGCGGCGAGAACAGAAGAAGTAGGGAGTATAGCGCTCGTCTTAGTTCGAGACAATACAATCTACAGCAGCGCTGTACAAGCAGACCACATGTGGTTTGTGAGGTTCTCCCACTCTCGCCCGCGTTGTCAGGGATACGTGTGACGCTAAAGAGGCGACTATGACGCTATACATGACGTGTGCATTAGTGAGTAGTGATACACGTCCAGGGATGCCAGGAAAATCCCTACCGTGGAGGGGTGCACCTACCGTGGCGTCGATTGGTTTGACGTCACGATGTCATCATGCACACATATACCTCACTGCTGTAGGTGTTCCCCTCCACTACGCCTAAGTGCCCACCCACTGCACTACAGTAGGGGTTTTCCTGGCAACCCTGCACACGTCGCCACAGAGAGCCAGTTCTATTACTACATATTCCTCGCGATTATTGTGTGGGGGACGGAGCAGTTGGTAGCATAGGCGTAGCGAAGATAGGGCAGGGGTGGGCGCTCCCCCCCCCCTCTGACAAAGGAAAAAAGTAATAAATTAGTCGTTCGTCCAAAATTAAATTAATTTATTACAAAATAAAAATAAATTAATTTGTGTAGTAATTCCACATTACACGACCCCGGTTATGTTAATTCCTAACTACGTATATAAATTCAAAATTCGGTCTCACTATTTATTGCCCCTCTCTGAATGAAATCTTAGCTACGCCCATGGTTGAAAGGGGAATCAGGCGCGGGAGGGGGCCCCATCGCTAGACGGCGCTGATCTACAGTAAACTCTCGGAACGAGCGTATTTCAGCTATGCGCTGAACGCGCGTCGCTACCCCCACCACTTCTTGGAATCTTTCCGTCGAGAGTGAAAGAACCCGCGGGCGAGCGAGGGGGGACAAAAGAGTCGATACGGATATTATCGTTGGCTACGAAAGAGAGAAAGCATGATACTTTGCATCGCTCCGTCTTTCACATGCCAAGGCTTTGTCTCTCTATCGCGCCATCGACGGCTCGGGATCGACGCTATGCGTTGAGCGCTCGCCGCCAGTCCCCAGCGGGCGCGTATAGCGAGAGTCTACTGTATATGTGTCATTATAAATCTTTATAAATCTTTATAGCTCTTCTTGGTACATAAATATGTATTAAAGAACTTTCAAACTTCAGTTGATAGTTTTGAAATTATCGTTAAACTCTTAAACCATTTGTTCCTTAAAAACTGAGTATAGTAAAATAGTAAGAATATTGAAGTTCAGTTAAATGTTTTTATTATCTTGTTGAAAATAACTGAAGGCGTTGTATCGTGTTTGTTTTATTAATTGTTATCATTTCTTTATTGATTTTTGTATTTTAAAATACACTTGATAAAGATATCAGAAATTTGATTTGAAGAAAGGGAAACGCGATGTATCTATGTACTATGCACGGAATGTCGAGACTCCTCACGTAGAGCGCGCTGCCGCATCATTGCTATAATTTTGCTAAATCGGCAATTCAGGAATCGTTTATTGTATGAAATTATATAGGTACTCTCCATAATTAGAGTTGCCATACGTCCCGTACATACTGGAATGTCCCGTATTTCACTGTTCCCGTGAAATATTTTACAGAGTAAAATAAACCATTACCTACCCACTTTTTCATGTTTTATTTATTTATGACTTAAACGATCCGTATCAATGCTTGGCAATTATGACAACCCTATCCATAATGCAACAATTTCATTTGCAATAAAACATTTATTAAATTATGGAATGCGCCATTGTAATCATTATTATATAATATTACGAATTATGCTTATAAATTCAACATAATTCATGCGATGAAAAGATCGCGGAAAATTTAATTTAAATTCTAGGAAAAATTCGATGCTACTAAGGAATGTATTTGTGCATGATTTTATATTAACGTTTCTACATTAAGTTTAGATTATTAAAAATAAAATCTTGATAAAAAATCAAATACATACAAATCAAACAAAATCATGTGCACTTGATAATTCACTCCTTTGACGGCAATGGCGTGAATAACGCGATTCCGTACAGCTGGAATTGTTTGTTTTGCAACGCACCGCGATCACATGCACGCGCGAAGTAAATAAAAAAAATGTCTCTGGATCAAACAGTGTGCGAGGGTAAAAACAACAATTTATTAACACTGTTATTAATTCGATTGTTACGTTCAACAAAAAACGTGAAACCTTATAAGAATTTCATGCGACTGCGAATGAATAATATTGAGGTTACTTAAACTATTATTTTCAGACCTGAAAGCTTTCGAAAGACGTCTCACCGAAGTGATTGCTGGCTTGCAACCAGCTACTCTGCGTTGGAGAAGTACGTTTTTCTATTTCTCTATACGTGTTATATTTAAATTTTGCTTGAAACGTTCCTTCTTTTAAACGTTGACAAACGATTTTATACCCGTTATTTCTTCGTAAGAAAGATCGAAAATAACATAAAGTGAAATAACAGTTTATTTGCGACGTGCTTAATGTAATATTATTTTCAGTGCTTTTAGGTTTCATTTCTGTCTGCACTGCTGTCGGTGCTTGGCATTGGTTGACAGATCCAAACACATCAGCTGTATCGTTTACGCAAAGTCTATGTAATCATCCATTCTTTGCGATTGCCAGCATCATTCTAGGTGAGTTTAGTTAATGTGTACGTCTCATTCGTATGTACAAAAACGAAGGTAATATTGTTCTAGTGATATTATTTATGATGGGAGTCCACAGACGCGTAATTGCACCAAGCATTATAACACAGAGAGCTAGAAGTGTCCTTGGCGATTTTAATATGAGCTGCGACGATACCGGGAAACTCATTCTCAAACCAACAAGACCGCCGCATCCGCATGAAACTTGAGGGACAAATTATACAGACTTTGTATTAATTTCTGAAGTGTTCATTTATATTCCAACTACTGTACAGGGTGTCCATAAGTGTATGTATAAATCAAATTTTTAATACTAATGTAGAACTGAATAAATGCCATCACGCATTTTGGAGAAGCGCGATGATGCGACGAGAAAAGTTTATAAACGATTGGTTCTTATGGAGCCACGTACAGCAGACCGAAGCGCAGCGACAATTAATTATTATTATGTTCTGTGATTCGCCTCGCCTCGCTTCGGCTCATTTTATTCTTCCTATGCTTTCCTAAAGGTGCGTATCGACTTTGCGAGGCTTGCTCGCGAGGCACGCCACGCGGAGTGAATTCCCCAGTCCTCTAAACTTTGCATAAAGTGATCATGGTCGAGGTAGTCTCCAGACTCTCCACTCCACTCCACTCGCAAGGAAGCCTCGCAAAGTCGATGTGCACCTTTATGTAGTTTGAGAATTTGACTCACACAGCGCCTCGCCTCGGCGCGGTTTCGCGCCGTGAATTCTTCCTCGAGAATATTTTTAAAAACAGAGGCGAGGCGTAGTATGAATGGATGCAATGCCACCGCACAGGAAAAGGTTCTCTCAGCAACTCACCAAACACATTAACCGAGGCAAGCTCAAAATAACTTCAGGTACGGAAAAACCGAGGCGACGCGAGCCTAGACGTGAGTGCGGAAAGAAGTTGCGCCGAGGCGAGGCGTAGCGAGAGCGTACCTTAAATGTTACAATTTTTGTACTTGGCGTTTAATGATATATGTAGCACTGTATTGTTGTATTAGAAATTTCAAATTGGGTACGTTTAATTGTCTAAAATTTTAATTATTCATTATACACAGAATGTTTTATGTCAGAAATTTAATTTTAAGAGTTGAAACTGTTTACATCCAGGATCGGCGGAGTAAATTTTTCTCAAGTGTGGAGTTGGAGGGGCGGGGGAGTACAAACTAGAAAATCAAATTTCAGTCGCCTAAAAAGCAGCAGTGCGCAAAATAAAAAAATGGTAAAATGCCTTCCAAATTCCCGAATGTGGAATTCCATACAGCAAAATCTCAAGTGTGGAATATTCCAACATTCCACACAATTCACGCCGGCCCTGTTTACATCAACTATATTTTATACGCATTCCATCTGAACAGTAATAATAAATGGTCCAATGAAAATATCTACTAAAGTAATGCCACAAATATTCCTCCAACACGAAGTAATATAAAGTAATAGAGTTACATAGTGTAAACAGTTTCGGAGCAATAGTAAAACCAATGACAATTTGTTGTATATTGTATCAGATGTACGTTAGTGTCCCAACTTCCTAAATTATGCTTATACTTTATAGTTACTAGAATATTTTGTAAACATCGGAGGTATTTTTATAGATATTATTTATTGTACATATTGTAATACAAAAATCTGCGAATGTATTAGAGTATTATGATAAGTATTCGTTGACTTTCAATGTATAATATACCTCTTGCCAAATATACTTGCCAAGAGATAGCACAGGTTAAAATTTGTTATGATATTCGATTATTTTAAATTATCTAGTATAAGTATAGGATAAATTATAAATACTGCATTAAATCTTCCAATTTCGTGTATGTATATATAAGCGATATAAACATATCGTTCTGTATTGATCCAATAAATGTAAAACAAATTTTGTAATGATAGCACAATGAAGTAAAATACATTTAAGAAGCTTTCATTAAAATGTTTTATCATACAATGTGATACTTTCATTCCCCATTATCTTTCGTTAAAAAGGAAAATTACGTTGCAGAAGTAAGGTAGTTTATAAAATGAAAGGAAACCTATGATAAATGCTAAATACGCACGATATCGAATAAAAAAGTCAAATTGTAACGATCAAAACATTTATTCATATTAATATTTTGCATATTATTACAATTTCCGCAATGCACAATCACGCGATTTATTTCGTACAATATTACATATACAATATTATTTATTTACGCAGTCCAGTATTTAGTATACTGTAGCGTTATATTTTAATGTGTGTTTCTCAGTCCCAAAATTATATTACCTACAATATATGTATATGTATATACACAGGGGATGATTACCAAATGTTATAAGTGCAACATTCTAAACATTGCTGGTTAGCAATAATCAGGCAACTAAAAATTTTCAGTACTTCGATTTCTCTAACTGCACACACGTAACGTGCACAGCATTTACGCATTCTGTTATCTCATATGTATATGTATACATTTCTGTTCCCCGTTCAGCGGAACTCTTTAAAGTTTCAGTAATTCCTTTAATACAAGCTGTCGACGAAACTGTGAATTTTACATCGCTCGACGTTGGAAACGCAGGCATGTTTACTAGAATTCATTACATGCCCCGCGGTTTATAATAGCTTCAATATGCGAGTAATGTATTTAAAAATTATATAATCGATTAAATAGATTGATTTACCAGTACAAAAACGAGATTGTACGAAATTTATCCAATATTTCGCTTCCCTCTTAAAGTTAATTCATAAAAATGAATTCCGCGCTTCCTTTATTAACTCCACAGTGAAAAGAAAGAAGACATTGAGCTAGGCAATTTTTAATTAAAATACAACATTGAGAATTCCTTGCGTAACAGTTTTATAAATTTCAAAGATTTTTGTATAATTAATTGGTTCATTTGTTTATTCGTATTAGTAAAGTATTGTGTAAAATAATTTCACGGTATCTTCGTTTATCAATACTTCTTTGTCTCATGCTTTGTAATTAGATGCTAGAAGGCTGACCAATATTTAATGTATTAAATATTGAAAAGTAGAAAGTAAGTATGTAAGATACATTTCATTATAAAAACCAAGCTAACATAGCATGGTTGTATTTATTCGTCTATGTATGGAACCCAAAAATAATTCAATGGTCATAGTCTTTAAACTCACGTGCTAGTGCATAGAAAATAAATCACCAGCCGAAGGAAGAGGCGCCAAACCACCCGTGACGTCGGGCAATTGTGTCAAGTCGGGAAGATTGGAAATGTGTGACTTTACTTCTGACCTGACTGCACATACTTTTTTCAGTTTTTCCTTATAGTCCTGCAACGTAGCATGTATCATTAAGTTTTCAATCGCGCATTCATCTTTCCTCGACGAAGTATTAAAAATTCAATATTCAAAAAGCACAATTATCATCGTCATACTTCTAAAGTTGTTTGTGCCTGTTGAAGTAATTGTCTCTGTGCCAAAGTGTAATCTCTCAGCATGGTTAACAATCTTCTCCTATCTTCCATTTCGGCTTGTAATCGCCCATTGTAGTCCGCTAGCAGTGCGGCAGCTTCGTTCACCGCAACGCTTAATTGATCCGCGGCTGCTCTGTCAGCCAAATTCGCAAGAAGCGAAACTTCAGAAACTTCCGGCGGCAAGGACGCGATACGTTCTCTAACGCCGGCATCCGAGGATGCTGTGTTTTCCAAATCCTGAAATGGAGAAGGCGATTTTAGTAACTGCCCCCAATGGTTTCATGTTTAAAATATCTATTCACACGATTTACATGACCTGCTTGTATAAAGCTCACGAGAACGACGTAACTTTTATCACAAAAACATTAATTCGGTCGAGTAAGATTATTCATTATATTCATTATTTCTAAAATAATAAATTAACCACTTATAGCGTTACTTTAAAATAAAATCAACATCCTTCTCACCGGGGTGAGGTGTAATATAAAATTTCGGAATAAAATGGGAGAAAAATACATTGAGAATAAAACTGATGGATGTAAATAGAAAATTACTATTGGGGATGGAGATGTATCAAACTGTAAATGTGCTTGCCAATATGCCTTATGGATTCAACATATATTTTTCTATGTATAAGATAGTTTATTGCTAACGATACATATTCCGAGTGTTTGTACTTTTTATAAATGGTATTAACCATTAAGGCTTTGATGAGTTCCTCCGTTTCCGGTGGATCCCCGGCGGGAGTACGCGGACTTAACGTAACGTGCAGCTCTTTGGTTCCGTCCACTTCGACTTCAGTCTCTGACTTTTTCCTCTCCTTTTTTTCTTTCTGTAATACACAATAAACACTTTAATTTCGATATAGATGTTAACGCTAGTGGGATATCGGGCCAATAATATCCTACGTTACCTTTATCTTCTCTATGTCGTTTTTAAGTTTCTTTTTCGGTGGTGGCGTTCCTGGATCCTTGGACGTATCTACGAAGGCGGTTTTGAACTCTGCGATTTGTGCCTTGTCGTATACGCCTCGCTCCTCCCAAATTTGAAGCAGCCTATTCAACCTCTCCCTTGTCTTTTCGTCGAACCCCTTCATGTGCTCGAACGCTTTCGGCAACACTGTCTCAAACTCTTTACCAAACTCGGGCCCTTTCTTTTTACTATTCTGAATAACATCGTTCGCCAGATACATGAACATTAACTTGCGATTATCCTTCACTGGAAAAAATATATCAGAGACAACGATACTTTAGAGAATATAATTCGACAGGGATTATGCTTATAACGTTAAGACAGTAAGAAAAATATACCTTAATCTAAGAAACCCTAAGAACTTTTAGAATAAACTAACTTTCAGTTTATCCATGCTGAAATCCAATTTATAATGATTTATAGTAAAGATTCAAACAGTAAATTTCTTACGACGACATAGAAGAGTTTAAAGGATTATGAAATATTCCATGGTACCCTTAATTACTTAATCACCAGAAATATTTCTAGGAGCAACCAGTTGACGCTGCAACTGCACGCAGGAGCATGCTACCTGAATTTAGTTGTAAATTGAAAATCGCGGTATATTGTAAGGCGTAGCCTATTCCCATTACAAATTACTGACCACCAGCGATATAAACATAATTCTGCAGTTGTCATACAATTGGAAGAAATACGTCTACAATTACGTAGCGGAGTAACTAGAAGCTAACCTAGAAATCTCCGCGATCGTTATACTGCGTTCATTTCGTTCGGGAGGAACTTTGAAAGAGAACTCCGCGATGAAATGATATTTAAAGCATAACGTTTCACACTGATTAAAACGCATCAGCAAAGATATACTTACGACAATCGTCACGTACCTTTACACATCTCTTTGAACCAGACTTTCACGATGGTCGGGTGATGTTTTCTGTGGTGAATTAACCAAAGAGAAAGTGTCTGAATACTCTGTTGAGAAGGATTCAAGTCCATTAACCTTTTCACAAGCGCACTTTCTGTAAACCCTGTCATTTCTAAGTTCCAACGTTATTTCGTCGGAAAGAATGTACAAAAACCGTTCGTATTCCAACTCACGAGCCGCACAAGTGCACGACTCAACAGCTGAAATACAAACACGAACGGCGTATAAAATGTTACACTCTACCGCAGATCGTCTCAGTCATTTTGCTCCCCAGCGCCATCTTACCCCAACATTTCTCACTACATCACGTTGCGTCGTCGGATCGCGCGATCGATAATTACAACCGTACAGTGTGTATCATATTATTTTCCACCAGCTTTGTCACACACGTTTGCGAATGTGTACGTACGATATGCGTGTCCACATGCCATATTAAAGCAACTACTTTATAGTTCTCTACAGAAAAGTGCAATTCAGCTACCGAAAAGTGTGTGTTTATCGTAACGAAATGTATCGCAATCTTATCTGACGACTCTTGAGAAACAACGAACGACGTTTCGAAACGGAGAGTCCACCTATGTTCACGGATTGAGGAGAAACAAACACCGGGTGGTAAAATTATCGTGATCCTTCTCTATCGGCGGCACAAAGTTCAGTGGGGGGAACTGCGCATTCGGGTTGCTGCATTTCGGCGAGCAGAGCGCAGCAGTGATTCCCAGAGATCAGTGCGTGATCGGAGCCGACTCCGGGGGTGAAAAGGGATTATGTATCATCGTTGGGTTAGTTCGCCGTTCGTACCTGGCTATTCGTATTTCGTGTTTCGTTGCGCGTGAGACTCGTGTGATCCTCGAGCGAGGCACATCGTAATGGCCGCGACCTGACTCGGGCGGCGTGCATGCGAGCTACCGCGTTCGCGTTACGTGAACCAGACGAGTGAGAAATTAGGGCCGGAGAGCGAGGCGAGAACGAAGGAACGGGGGATATACGGCCGGAGTTTTAGGGTTACGCGACTTTGGTGTCGCGGCGAGTGCGTGTGGGTGGGCGAGGCGTGAGCGTACAACAGGAGGCTCCGAGGACGACGAGCCATGAGCGAGGATCGCAGCGAGGAGGATCCTATAATGGACCTGTGGTACAGCAACTGGGAGCAACAATGCGTCGAGGCGCTGGAAGCAGAGCCGGATTACGAGACGCAACTGCACAACGAAAAAGAACTCTATTCCCAGCAGATGTGGACGAGCTTTCAGACGACGGCGTCGGCCATCGCCCAGCTGTACAAAGGCGAGCTGCTAATCACGACGACAACACCGAGCCGTCGTTCGCCACCCTCCCCGTGGCTCGGCCCCGCGGTGCCGAGCGCAGAGGACCGCGAGCAGCGAGACGTGCTCCGTACTCGTTCTGCAGTTACCATTTTGCGTGACATCCATTTTGTGCGATACAACAGACGATACGCCACTGTTCTCGCTCCTCGTCCGCTCTGATTCCCTTTTTTCGCCGTACGTGCATATCGATCTGATCGTGTAACCAGTTCCCTTCGGCTTTGCTCTTTTACAGATCGTACACAGGGTGTCTCTCTATGGTTACCCTTCCAGACTGCTGCTGGCACCGTCACGTCGTTGTACAAAGGTGCGTGCACTTCCTTGGTCTCTCTTGTCAACAATGCGAGCAAGATAAACCTTCGTTCTCTCTTTCTTCCTCTCACGCACTCATCCTCCCTCCCTCCCTGCCACCCTCTCGTCCCCGTCTCTCTCTCTCTCTCGAACGTCGTCCTTTCTTCGTTGTCGTCCTCCCCCTCCCCGTGTTCCTCTCTCGCTCTGTCTCGCTCCCTCCCTCCCCCCCCCCCCCCACTCCCCCTACTTCGGTCATCCTCTTGTGCAGCCGTCACTCACTTGCACGCACGCCTATATCGTGTATCTGCACGAACGTGTGCGTCAGAACGCTTTGCACAGCTGACCAATGCTGAAGGTCAGCTGTTAATTGATGCGAATTTTTAAGGCTATTACGAATGTTTATTGAGAAGGGGAGTAGGCTTCTGTCATTTCCAAACAATTATGTCACTCTTGCAGATGATTACAAGCTTTGCGCAGAAGTAGGGGCTAATGCCATTTATCAGTGATTGCACACCCTGCATTCACTGATCGTGCTGTTTGCTCTAGATCTTCCTATCGATATTTATGTACCGTTGCTCAATTTGGAAGTAACAGAGTAATTGGGGATAAGGGTCTGGAATTTTTGGGCCGTATTTCAGTCTGTGTAAACTGTTACGGTTTGTGACTCGAAATTGCTATTTAATTGTTATGATTTCGGATTACGAGTCACTTTCAGTTGCGCGCTGTTCGGTAGGCTTTCAGACTCATTAACATTTTGACTGACACAGAGTTTTTAGTAAAGTTATGACTGCTTCCTCTTGAATATACTGATAAGCAGTGGTGCGTAAAGTAGTTTGGTATTATTTTTCGTACTTAGGGGGGGGGGGGGGAACTTTTTCTCTGGCAAACCCTTTTTTCACTGCAAATTTATATTGCTCGAAAGCATGTATCATCAAATAAGATGCGAAAATATCATTTTCGAGTTTAGGAATTTATCCGTTACAAAGTTATTATGTTAAAAAGACCAAGAAATTTTGACTAACCTATACTCATACTCGGAACAAGTTGGAAAGTGGAATGCGTTGTATCGTCGAACTAGTTGCGCAAACTATAGAACCAATTTTCAGCTAAATACTTTGTTGTTAGACAAAGTAACTGTAACAATATCGGCTAGAAGATATGTCAAGATTTCGCAACATTTTTCGTCTCATAACTTTTCAACGATAACATTTCTAATCTCCAAATAGGTATATTTAAACTGTATACATCAAGTACTTTCCATAAATATAAGTTTCGGCCCCAAGGAAAGGTTTCCCAGAGGAAAAGTTCACATAATATTTTTATGAAGGTTTATTAATTAAAGAAGTATTAAGAAATAATAGTGGTCCTAATATGACCACTAAAAGGAAGTTTTAGCTTGCATTTGTTTGCGCTGCTAATAAAAGTCCATATCGATAATGAATCTATATTATTTTATCATCGAAGCTTTTCGTAAGCCATAAAAATCGTAACGAATGATTCATGAATGGTATTGGAGGCTACGATATCTTCTATTCCGCATTAACTCTGTCAGCCATATACGGCCGACATGGCTCCGTAAGAGCCTTATGCCATCGTCCGTATATGGCTGACTTGGCAATCGAAGTGTTAAATATAAATGTATTGCTCATTTGCTGCAACAACGACACAACTAAAAATTTGCTATTTTTGAGTTATTAGTATAGAAAACGCGGTTGTTGCCTAACAAAACTTTTGAACCCATTTCCCCAAAAATCGTGAATTTCGAGTTACGTTGTTGTTGCAGCAAATGAGCGATATATTCATTACGACCGATTCATTCTTATTTAACACTTTCGTGCAAGAATGTGTGTATGTTGTTCGCACAAATAAATCTTGTTTCATATAAAATAAATGAGGACCTTGCAGCAACGGGGGTGCAACTCCATCTCTACAAACCTTGAGTAAATTAGAGAAAACTGTTTATAAAATTAGTGCTTTGACTAAAGATTACAAAGATAACACTAATTGAAAAATATATATTTCCAGGCAAAAAGTATTAGTTAATGAGTTGATAAGTTGCTATTTCTATTTTTGGCGAATTTTTTCAATCCGGAGCTGCGCAAAACAAAAATATAACACAAAACAGGTTCAAAATTTGCAATAAATCGCTCATTTGTTATCGGATTTACAAACAATTACATGTCGTAACTAAAAAACTATTAAAAATGAAGTTACAACCCCTCTCACTGCAAGGTCCTCGAATGTAAATTAGATTCTTCTAGATTTATCTATAAAAAAGTCTAAATTATTTCTATAACCTATAAACTGTAGAATCTTTCTACGAGTTATTTATAGTAATTATATGGAGGGCTCAGAAGCGAATCTGTGTAAGTCCAACTTTCCCTGAAAATAAGTTACCTAGTTCAAGAACCTCTCTATTGTCGAAACTTTCAGTCGAGGAATCGATTAAGTCACTACCTTCGTACGTAAGCAATAAATAACGGTGCTTATATCGACCACAGAATTACTAAGCATAATCTCTAAACGTAAATCTCGGTTTCAACACTAATGGACTTACACTGATTGGCTTCTGAGCCCTCGATATATAAATAATGATTATTATAACTTGATTCCTAAGAGTAATTAATATTTCAACAGACTCGGTGGACAGCATGCGTCGATGCAGCGAGTTAGGCATAGAAATGGGTCGACAAAAGCGTAGTAAAGAAATAATGAATTGGGCTAGAAAAAAAAGGCGTATGATCCGCAGGGAGGACCTTTTAGCATATCTTGCGGGAAAACCACCACCACCTCGGCCACATTCGCACAGGTAAGTATTCTATTAAACCTGATGTAAACAGATGCATTGTCACTAGCTTCTATGTAAAAAAATTTCACAAGTTTCGAAAGCTGTTAACAATTTGTCAAATAGATTGTACTTGATCAGATCCCGTTGTAAATAAATTTCCAGGAGTTCGCCCAAACCAAGGATGATGGTGTGCGGTTCGCCTCCGTCTCAAAGTTCAACACCAAGTATGGTTGTCGCGCCAACACAAACATCTGGCAGTGATCTTGATCCCGAGTTGCACACATTTAGAGAAGCAATCGCGGTGTCTGGTAAGAGTACACTTTATTCTGGTAGATTTGCGAGTGAAAGAATTCGACGTTTTATATGATATACCGAAATTAGTGATGAAATTATATTCTCTTTCGCGTATTACACGTTATTAGCAGTGATGGGATCTGAAGCGCTTCGAAGTTTAAAACTCTTGAAAGTCTTGATTAGTATTGAGTCTTGAAAGTCTTGTTAAGTCTTGAGTCTTGATAGGTCTTGAAAGTCTTGAAAATGAACATCTGGTTGCCAAAAACTAGTCAAGTTGATCAGCCAGAGGGTTTCGCTAAAGTCGCAGTTTATGACTGTATTGTCCCGCGAGTCGGCGGTGGACGTACATACGAGTCCGAAACCTACTAAGACTCTGAAGCAAGAGTTTCGAGACTTCCAAGACAATCGAGACTTTCAAGACCTATCAAGGCTCAAGACTTTCAAGAGTTTTAAGCTTCGAATCATGTTCGAAGTGCTTCGAAGTAGTCGCCCGATATTCAAGACAGATTCGAAGCGGTTCGTAGCGCTTCGAATCCCATTGCTAGTAGTTATTAGTAATGAGCATGGAATTTTATGCATCGGTAGTGAATGTTAGTTCGCCGTAGTTTGTGTACCATTGCCTTTGATTAATCAGAATGTTTTAAAAATTGGATAGGCTCACCAATGTCTCGGCGTACTGGAAGGCAAGCCGAATTGTCGGCTTTTATTAGTAGCGAATTCGCTCGGCATCACAAACGGCCCGCTTCGCATGACGTGGATATGGGATCTCCCACGCACAAACGTTCGCGTTTCATGTAACGGCGCGCGATGTGTAAAGTAGCCTCACTCCCTTGTTCCCTATTAATTAATCAGTTGATCAATTAATTATTAACGGTTCAACTCCCCTACATAGGTCCTGGTTAAACATAATCATTTCAGGAAGCTGGCAGTGGTTTGCATTGCCATGTAAAAACACGTTCGTATGTTTCGAATACCTTGTACTATCCGTTGTGTTTCACTATTGCTGTCTATAATTGTGTTTTACAACAATTCCGGTTTTAACACTTGCGAGTAAAGCGATTGAGTTGGTCGCAGGAAATAATTAATTATAGTATCAAAATTACTGTGTCACCATTCGAGGAGATCGTATCTCAGTAGCTTTTACAATTGCGGGCGCATTGGCGCGTTACCGTGCGCGCGTTAGAATTTCCTTTAAAATGATTTATTTATTCTTATTAGTAGTGAGATAATACAAACGTGTTTCGAAATAACATTTAAAGTGCCCATACAGAGCGACTGTCATTGTTTTATGTACAGGGTGTCTGTATACCTGATTATCAGTTTATCAATCTATAAACCAAGAGTATTGAAGTTTGCTAGATATACTATGAAATGTTAAAAGCTGCAGCCAACATGTTTTACACATGTTCGATGTGTATGTTAAAATTAGCAGCTAATCGTGATATTTCCCAGTCGTTTCATGGTGTAATGTAACATGTTCAAGTGGGATGTTGATAAGTGATGAAATGGTAATTTAATATTCTATAACTGTATTATTGTCCGCGATCATAATTTTACGGGGGAAAAAAAACAAGGGGGACAGGGAGAGGGTGACTGTAGAATATTCTTTAATAATCCAAAGGATCGCTTAGCCCTCTGATTATAATATTGTTATGATTATTAAGTGATCATAGGTAATTGATATTTGGAGGCTTTTATCAATAAAAAGATCATTTTATACGGTTTTTTGTTGGCAATAAAAGGGAACGAAAGATCAGGGAAGGGATGAGAGCATAGTTAACGGCGAGAGAGCTGCGTCGACGAATTGTTTGGTTTCTGTACTGTGTAAATTCTATTCAGCAAACTACAAGCAAGGGATCTACATTTTCTGTTGTACGACCTCTATATGTAGAGTAACTATAAAACTGTCTTTTGGATAATATATTTAATTGTTTTCTGTAATCCTCTCGTTTGTAATTTTATATCTGCTTTCCGTGTATATTCGTGTTGCGATCCCTTGGAAGGAATCGAGGAAGGTTTGTTTACCGCAACGTTTTTCGTGTCATGACATTTATGCCAAAGTTTCGAATAACACGGAGTCAAGCTTGGAGGCGAGGTTCGAAGAGGATGTTTGAAAACAAAGAAACGGAGAGAAAAAAAAAAGGAAATGTAAGAGGCGTTGGCGTTATTATTCTTTCCACGTGTGTCGCGGGTGCTCATAATTCTGTAACTACGGATAAAATTCATAGACTTCGTGTAGTTGTAAATCTTAAAGCAGTTAGGGTAAGCAGTGCTTATATCAAACGGGAGCGATGGATGGAATTAAACGGATCGGTGGGAAGGATCAACTTGAAAAGTTTCTTCCAATCTCTAAGTACCCGATGTCAATTCGGTAGCGACGAAAGATTTAATAGTGTAAAGTTCATTTGTTTTCTTATTTTTTTTTTTTGTAACGTGTATGTCAGGGGCAGAGGGCTGAACACTCGTGTTTAAATATGTCTCGGGCAACGTCTGCACGAAGGCATCGCAATGCAAAGGGGATCTACTTTTCCACGACTGCTAATACGGACCTAATCAATAAGTGAGCTTTCTGTCTTCGATGTAGCCATTGTCGGGGAGACACGCCAGCTCTGCTATATACATACATACACACATATATGCACTGCGTTGTGTGTGTATGCGTGTGTGCGCGTGTGCGTGCGTGTGTGTATGTCTTACATGTACGTGCATATTTTATAAGGAGCATTACGTTCAAAGACCTGTACTGGACTGATTTGTCGCTCCGTTTCTAAGGTCACTGTAAATGTGTATTATTTCTAGGCGTTGCGCCTCGTACTGGTTCTATTTGAATTTTGAAGACCGTCGATCGCAGGAAATTCGAGACAGTTTTATTGAATTCGAAGTGTCGGTAAATTCGTTTACACGAGCAAATTCAATTTCCCTAGCAAACGTTGCGAATTTCCTTTACGTTCGTTCTTCGGAAGTCACTTGGGAGCCCAAACTCGCTTTCTACTCGTTTTCTTTTCTTCGACATTGTTTGAGCACCGTTCCGTAGACGAGCAAAAATTGTTGTTCAGTTGTAAATATAGCGTACGTTTATAATTGATAACGATAAACGATAGCCTTAGGGGTATTGCTAATATTATTATCATTATTAATATTGACAACTATGCGATAGCTTTAATAATATTTAACGTATGATCGGCAGTTAATAAAACTCCAAGGACACTATCTGACTCTATTTTCCTGACCAGTTAGGTAACGCAGGGTCATGTTTCTGAAAGTTCTAAAAGTTCCATTCCAACGAAATGTAAATTACAATACTGAGGGGTATCTTTGTACGAGAGAGAAAATTTAGCTTTCTCGGACATCTGCGTCAGGTTTTCTTCGACCGTCGCCGGAGAAAACGGTGTCTCTTTCGTTGCGCTTGTGTACTGTTTGGCTTTCGTTACTTGGCGAATCTTCCGTACAAAGGTAACTCTTTAACTAATGAAAGAAAAGAACATACATAGAAGAAAGTAATATGCTGAAGATGCCATACTTAGGGATACTTTATTGATAAGAAGAAAAAGAAAGATACTCGGTGACGTAGCATCGAGTCATTTTGTACAGACCACTGTCGTTTTTGTTTTTGTCTTATCAATAGAGAGACGTTCTCAGATTTATAATCGTAAGCTCTGCTCTTGGTCGCAAGGCAAACAACTAATGTTTGCCCGCATTGGATTGATAACGTGTCGCTGGTCCGAATACTCGCATGATTTTGTCGGCACAATTGGCATTTTCCTACATTGCATAATGCAAGACCAACCATGCACGTTAGACGACACTTCGAGGTCAGCAAACAGAGTTTTCCCACGTACATAAAGAGCTTTCCCTTTCTCATGGGGAGTTAATCTTGTTGGTAATCTGTGCTGTGTCTCACACAGAAACGAAGTATTTTTTATTTTATTTAATACAGCTAACGCAAGACAGCGTTGCGCATGGTTTAGAGAGTAAATTATTTTGTTTAAATTTTTTTCTTCATTATTTATAACTGAAAGTTCTATGAAATTAATACTTTTTGTAAGTGAAAGTTTTGAGATTGTAAATCGATAGGAAAGAACGTGAATATCGTGTCTTTCATAAGGAACCTAGACTTTACGTTAGAATTAATTCTGTTGTGAATCAATGACTTCCGTCTGTTTTTTAAGAGATGCGTAATTCGTACTTGCTGCCAAAAGGAGTATCCAATGATAAAAGTTGCCATTATACAAAACCGACTGTTGTGTATTCGTATAGAAATAGAGAACAACGTAGATTTATAGGGCTCTGGAATTAATCGATTAATAATAAAATTGCAGATTAACAATCCGTTTTTATATTAATGAATTGATAGTCGTCTAGAATAACGATCGGGATAATTCGAAGCGGAGGCGAGATATTTATTATCCATTAATCGATTAATCATACAGCCTTCGTAGGTGAGAGATCGCGAGGAAATCACTTGTGTATCATATCTTTTTCACAGTAACGTAGTTCGTACAGTTGGTCAATGCAGGTGCGTAGAAACGCGCGTACGTACGTGCCACGGGCACGGAGCACCTAGGAATTTTCTACGAGCCTGTCTTTCGTTCCGATGCACATTAATCGCAAGCGCGATGTATCCTTGCGCGTTGGCAAGCGTACCGGCGCACTCTTTACTTGCACGAACACAGAAGAGCCGCGACACGGCACGAAGAGATGTTTATGTTCGCGGCGCGGCGAGAAATGGTGCTGTTATTTTTTTGCGAACATAAGAAGCTTCTATATTTTTGCGTCTCTTGTTTGTAAGATAATCATTTACAAATAAAATTACAAGGATGAAAATGTCACTCTATCGCTATTGTCTACTTCTTGTATTTACGCACGTTAGGGGGTACATTGTTAACGACGTGATACTTTATAAGTGTATGTAGAATGCATTACGCACTAATTACCGTATTTACATATTCTATTTTACGCATTCGATTTGTACAGTTTGTATAAGGTCCATTGTACTTACATAACATACTAACGATAACAAAAGCTTGAATTCTTTCTCCTTATATTACTTAAGGGATCTTTTATAAACATGCACTCTATTAGCCTGACCATTTATACACTTTCATTTACATCCGTCGACTTAACCGAGTACATTCTTGATTCTACTATTTTAAGGCACCATGCATAGAACAAGTATCAAGGCTAATCGAGGCTTTACACGATCAGCCGGTTATCATTGCAGCACCTCTTCCGTTTATCGCATTAACGATTTGCATTTTTATGGCGACGATTAAAGGCATCTGTTTCGCGGAAGCAGATATTTCTCCAGTCTCTTATTTAAAGATTCACAAAATAAATGGCAAACAGCGTTATACATTTTTTTCTACGTGCAATATAATTGCCACAAGAAATTGATTCCTGGCGTAATCACGTTGCACTTATCACTCCATTTAGTTGGAGGAATTTCCTCCACATATTTACCCGCTCGGAAATCATTGTTTTTTTATACCGTGGGCTTTGATGCGAACTCGCAATCGGTACAGACATTCTTGTAGCTTTTTTTTATACAATATATAATCTACTTTTGTATGAAAAGTTGCTTTTGTCACGTTTCATTGGGCACTTGGGCAGTTAATTAGGCAAGATCGAAGCATTGTTTCCCTTTCTCGTGTTAGTACAATTTTACAGTCTACTATCCTTGATGACGTTTTCCGGTGCATCCAATGCCCTTTTCCGGTTCGCTATCGCGTTCATCAGCTTCCTTTTGGGCCCGAGCGGAAGCTTGAGGGCCCCAATGTCAGCTTCGGTGAGCAGCATTAAAGCTTCCAGGTCAATCTGTTCTGATTCCAAAACCGGATGCATGGAGGAAAGGTTGTTGGCAACTAAGAATCTTTGCAACGGTGTCCACTCCTCGTCGGTTTCCTCCTCTTCTTCTTCCTCTGTAATCACAAGTTACATTTCCATATCAAATTTTCATCGAAGCTTGACCAAGCTGTTAAACAAAAGGTATCGCGAAACAATGAAAGTGTTCCTTACCTGAAAGAAAATCGTCGTCCCACATGCTTTGCCTGCGAGCTAAGCTACCCGCGCTCCCTATGCTGATTTCTTCGTTATGCCCGTTCGAACTGGCTCTATGACCATTTATAGATCCATTTACAGAACCGTTCCCGCAAGAGTTGCCGTTTTGGTGATGTGCCTCCACTTGCGAGACTGGCAGATTATCGAAGGTAGTTGTTATCTAAAATTAGAAAACAGTAGCCCTCTAAATTTTAAATCGTGCTTCAGATATCAAAATCCAAGATACAGATCAACGCTTTAGGGTTGCAATAGTGTCGATTTAACCTTTAGAGGACCGGATTTTACCGCAAAAATAGTGGTTTTCAGTTTCCAATTTTTTATATATATGAGGCAGACAGAACAACAACGGACTGACCCACATTTTCTTCGAAATTGAATTAGTAGCAATAACGTATTCCAATAGGCTTTACTAAAATAGGAAAAAAAATTTTTTTGATGTGGATTGGTCCGTTGTTGCTCTGACTGCCTCATATGTTGTGCAGAATTAGAGGACTTGCTCGGAGCCCCAAAAGAGGCTTTGCCGGTCCGGAACGGTAATCACATATTTTTAACATATTTTATTTTAAAAATACAGTATGTCTGGAGGTTTTTGACACTGCTGATCACGAATTTATAGTCGGAATATAAAAATATTTGACCTACATGGCAGATTTACTGACCTAAACAAATGAACACATACCAAAATTCAGAGAACTTTCTTTTAGCGTTACCCAGAGCTAACGACGTAGACTGTTTTTGTATCATCTTTTCTTTTTTTTGTTTTTTCCCCCTTTTTCTCCATGTTTTTATTTATTATTTTTGGTATTTTTGTGTTGTTTCATGAATTATTTTATTTTCTCGTATTTTTTGTGTTCTTTTGAACAGAACGAATTTATAGCCGAACATGCATACAAACACTGTTGAGCACTAACACGCACATATGTACGTATTTATATTTTAAATCGTTTTTAAATGGAGTGCTTACTCAAAGCCCCAAAAGGATCTTCGCCGGTCCCCTAAAGGTTAATAAAAACATAACGATCTTGCTATTTTTAATCCTGCGGTATCTCCGTTGAGACGTGCATACACGTATATACTTACATAAGTAATTCGACGGGCCTAGCATTCTTTTGGTGAAAAGGTACAATATCGCTATCAGTTCGATCAAGATTGCAACGATTTCTACGAAGTAATTATTGGTGCGAGCGGTGACCGTGCGGAACATTTATGTGCGTTTACAGCTATGCATACATTACAACTCTACTAAGTGTCGTGATGCTAGAATAATCACAAAAATAGAGCAAAGACGCTGTGTACTCTATCTCGCATTCGCAACGAGTGCGTTGCTTCTTTTAAACCGACTTCAAAAAGGAGGAGGTTATAGATTCGACCCGTACGTATTTCTTTTTTTTATATATGTTTGTCCCCGCATAACTCCTCCGCATATGGACCGATTTTGATGATCTTTTTTTTATTCGAAAGAGGGCGATGCTCCTCACTGCATCAACATTGGCCCAACATTTTGCCAGTTCTGGTTAATAATAAAGACTATTGTCACCTAATTATTACTATTTGATGTACGTACGCGCATATCTCCTCAACATGTTGTGTCAATATATATAAAACTAAAAGTTAAAAATAAAAAAAAAATTAAAACCGACTCGAAAAAAAATAAAAATGCACTAAAAAGTAAAAAATAATTTTGTCCCTTGGTTGATCCACGACTATAATTTTTTTACGTCGGCGCTTCATCATTTACACTGTGTTAATCTGGCGCCGAGTTAAAAAAATTGAGAGTCGTAGATTAAATAAGGGAAAAAATTATTTTTTACTTTTTTCGAGTCGGTTTTAATTTTTTTTTTTAAATTTTTTAAAACAAGTGTTTCTGAGGATATATTCGTATTCATGATGATTTTAATAAATAAGACCGCGCTGGCAATTTGCACAGAGGTCCATACGATCCAGTCGCGCGAGCTTACCGCTCTCCTAAATGCCACCGAGCCAAAACCAGGTCGATTGAATATACTGGCGGGTTCTTGCAAGAAGGTGGTGTCTCTTATGCCATTTATGTCTTCCTCATCGCCTTGTTCTGCGTCCTCGTCAAAGCTGCGGTCGCCCAAGAGGTCAGGTGTGCTCTGCGCCTTGCTCAAAGTCCCCCAAACGTCCGAGATCCTCCCTCTCCTTCCTATCTGCTGAACTTGGCTTTCGTAAGTTCCTACGTACATCACTTCGGAATCCCTTCTAAGGCCGGTGAGGCTGCGAATCGACTTTTTCCCATTCACCTCGATCTAGAAGCGCGAGCGGGACTATGAAGGGGCACTATTCTCTTCGCTGATTCTATGCTGATTATTATTGTATTTAAAGAAGGGAACGGCAAGTTTAATTAATGAATTCGAAATACATTCCCGGATGATTTATAGTCGGCCGCGTACAATGGGCGCCGAGGAAAGCGGGATTTTAAATGTTTGCTTTACCTCCACAACCTTGAAGTCGTCGACCGTCTTTTTCGCCAGGGCTTTCCTGCCGACCGCGCTACCGTGCTTCTTGGCGGTGGTGCCGACGATATCACTGAACGTCGGCGAAGGCTTCACGCGACCTTTGAAGGTCAATATACTGGGTTTGTGAGGTAGAATGCCGGTTTCGTTTACCGTGGCCAAGTCCAATTGCGTTCGATCCCTCGACAACTTCTTTTGCTCCTTTTCAGCCTTAACTTCTGCCATCTTCTGCTTCTTCATGTACTCCTTCAACCTGTTTACAGAGCCGACAGAACGCGGTGCCGTTGCACGATTTAATAAACGATAATAAACGTTGTGTTCTTTAACTGTGTGTTTTAATTATTTTAAGTATCACAAATACCTTTTCTCCGCATCCTTCTCAGCCTTCTCCCGAAGTATTCGGCTTTTCTTCCGATTGTTCAGTTCCTGATTCGCCTGGGCGAGATCTAGAAATTGGAGGATCGCCTCCCGCCCGTTTATTGCGGCCAGATCTCTGGCAGAGTGCCTATCGATGTCTAAGGACCAAATGTTACTGCCGAATTTAACGAGGAACTTGACGCAATAGTCGTGACCCCTTGCTGCAGCCAGGTGAAGGGCTGTGTTGCCGAAATAATCGGTTTTGTCGGGGTCACCCCTGCGAAGAAAATCGTTAAAAAATGCATGACTCTACCGTCTGCCGTTTCCTGTTCGATGCATGCGATCCCGATATGCTAAAATTCTGTTGTCCAACTATAATGCAGTTGAAGGGTAAGGGGGAAAGTGGAGAATGTCCATTTTTCGTGATGCTGTGATTTATGGTATATTTTGTTGGTGACAACTGGGACCACGGAACTGTCGAATCACAAAGGATTATAAAGTTCTAATGCCCTGGTTAAAAGCAGGAAATGTTCACTCTGCACTGGGAGAAACAGGGAATGTCCCCGCGCTTTGTCTAAGAATAAGCTTCAGTCGCAAAGGTAGAACAAGAAATTATGATAAGGGAATGGAGGTCTTTCCTGCGAGAAAAAATTGTTAAGAGATGCCCATTTCTCATTCAGTAAGTGAAGGAAATGCGAATATTACGTGATACTTTTTATCGAACCATTTACAATGGTTGTTGGTTGAATACCTTCATCATCATTAAAAAAAGACCAGATAGAAATAGAAAAAAAAAGAGAGTTCGAATTTCCCAATGGAGCATACAAAGAACTCCTGCTTATTTAAAAAACAAAATACGAAGACCTGATGGTTGTAAAAAAATTAGCAATCCTAAGGCTCAGCGATTTTATGAAGCCTTGTCTCATGTATAACAAGTAAGTGAGAAACAAAATATCTGACAATTAATAAAACGTGTGGCTTTCCTTGTTTTGATAATAATAGAAGTGGAAATTTCTTATTTCGTTTGAGTATGGTACTCTGTTCAAACTTGAAAAAATATTAAAATAATGTAAAACAATTATTTTCTTATTTATTTTTGTCTGATGCCCAATTAGGGTATAAGCTTCATGTTCTGAAGGATGTGGATAAGTTCATTGAACGATGTTTCGTTACTGGTGGATTGAAGTATTAAAACTTAATTTTCTGATTAAAGCTGTTTCGTGATATTCCCTGTTATCAATTTAGTCATATATTCTACGTTAAGGGTCTCTCTTAGTCCTCTAGAATTTTTTCGAAGAAAAGTATTGCGTATTACAATTCCAAATTTTGTGCGTTTAATAATTGCAAAATTCGAGTTTTGCAACGCAGAAAAGTAACAAATTCTTTTCTAAAAAATGGAAAATTTCACTTGAAATCGTACCCTTTTTGTGTGTTTTTTAATATATTTTATTCATTCTCGCTAGTTCCGACGATAACCACACTCATATAGATTAAGAAAATTTTTGCGTTCGCGAGCAACAAATTATTTTTTAAACCCCTCTTACTACTACCACTGTAGCCTTGAACAAAATTATTATTATATCATGAAAAAAATTGAGCACATTTTTCAAATGTCAATTAATAAACGTACAAAGTGTGGAATTATAATACTCAATATTTTTCTTTTCAAAAATTCCCCCAAACTTTCCTTATTTTCAGAGCGTCATACTAGGGAGACCCCTTAAACTAAATGTTATCAGTGGCGCACCCAGAGAGGGGGAGGGGGCAAAGGTCCCTGGCACCCCCAAAAGAAAAATGAAAAAGGAGATTAATGTAATCACGACTGAAGTAATTCAAGAGCTACGTAAAATGAAAAGAAAACTGGATTTTATTCTTTAAATAAATTTTTATAATCACCTAATGAATTTTATTGAATTTACATTAAAAATATTTTTACCCGTTCAACTCGGCTCCCCCAAGATTAAATCCTGAGTGCGCCAGTGAATGTTATTCAGTATTTTCATTATGTCATCCTGACTTTCCCTCTCAGAATCGTGGATCGAGATGTAAATTCCTGCTCTGTCATACCACTTCTACTTCCTCTAAACCGAATTATTGTACATCAGTTTCTAAGCAACAATAAGTTCGTTTCTATTCCAATCTGAATGCGATTATTGCGAATCACACAGAAACCACCTACTAATTTTCAAATTTTAAATTTTCAAATCTTTCAATTCTATAGTTACTAAACTTCAATATTCATAAAAAAATGCATTTTGCCATTACAGTATGAAGTTTGAAATGATAATAGTGGACGATTCAATTACTAATTCTTTTATCGAAAAATTGAACTCCTAATTATATCTAATTTCTTGGGCGATATGTCGATTTCGCAAAATTATGATTACTGAAGGTTAATATTCTTGCATGAAGGGACTTATTACTCGGGAACGAGTGCAGGGAATAAATGGGCCCTATAGCCCCGTATCCTGTCACGCGATGACACACGAGCGGAACAAAGTTCCGGAAGGATAGCAGGTCTTATATCGAATTTCCATCGCTCGTCGACCGCACCGAAGCCAATCGAACGACACCTGATCTTATTCACAATAGGGCACGTGCGGTCTTTCGGCTTTTATCTCCCTCTTCACGGACCATAAGTGATCCATTGAACAAGACCCGAACACAGGGTGATTCCGACACAACTTGTCACTCCAGACAGGTTTCGAAAAAGTTCATGTATAATTTTACGTAATTCTTTCAAAGTGAATCTGTATATTTCCAAAGGTTGAGTGTGCAGGCAGAAGAATTTCGAGTGTCCACACGGTTAGTATGTTTTAAGATCGATTGCCATTTTTTAAATAAAATCTCTTTTCTCTCATGTATCATAATAATTGTCTGATTACGTGTTTATATTTTACGTGTTCTGAATGCGATCCAGGTATGTTATATCTAATTTAAAAAAAAAAATGGTACGACAATTTGCTGTAACTAAAAAAACATTAAATAACTCTCAAAGATTTTTCACGGTTTCATAAAGAAATAATCAGTTTAAATATCTCCGTTTCCTTGTTCTGAACAGTTCTTAAATACTTCATGAGCTGTGTACAATCCACGTGTCATTGTAGAAATAGCAAAAATAAATTATACATTAGAAGGAACCGTGCTACTACTTTTCGCTCCACTTTTCAATATGAATTTTGCATCCTTTTTTTAGCAAAACTCGGCGTTTATTGTTTGAACGTTTTGCTCATGCACAATAGTTCTACGATACTTTGCACTGTATCGTAAATAAATTATCAAGCTAACGTTAATTGCTTTTATAAAAAAAACATTCCTTTCATAAATCGACATTAGATATATTTTACGTATAAACTTTTTCGTGAAATTGCAAAGCATTCTTTTGCGTTTATAGTAAAATATATTCTATGCAAAATATAAGCTCACTTTTTCATTTCAAATAAGTGTTCGATGTAGGTAAATCAATTACACAGTTTCGATCACGATGGCGTGACTAAGTATTGTTTTCAGAAAATATAAAGGTCGTTCATAATCGTTTAAAACTAATTGTTCTATGAATATTTATTTACAGTTTACACATTATATATTTAAGCAACAATAAATGAAATTAATTCATACTTTCGAGAAGCGTTAGTAGGTACTCACTTGATTCAAGTAGTTTCTGACTCGATTATATTCAGTACTAGCTTTACTACTCGGCTTCGCCCGAAATTTAGATTCTGATTTTATGAAAAAAATTTTTTTAAAAATTTTTTGTGAAAATGGTCACATTCATCTGGATTAGTCAGGCACAATGACCTCAGGCACATTTCGCGATCCCAGAGTTTATCGTTCGACAGTTTTTAGGCGACAGATAAACACACAAACATATAGAAGATCTCTGCTTTATATATTAAGATTCTGAAAATATGGAGTTTGAATAGTAAGGAATTGATTACGTACTCGTTACGTTTAATAGAACAATTGTCAAACTGCTCCGTTATTGTCTCCTATACCTTGCGATATAAATTGCATAAACTCGGCGAAAGTGTGGTTATCGTAATTATCAGTCGGTAAATAAATCGTTATCACGAAATGTCGATATTGCAGATTTAGTGAACAAGATTGTACGTCTATGTACATACTGTACATACGAGTTGCGATTCCTTGTTCCCCGATTCCGTCCTATTTCGTTCCGTTCCCCGAACCCTAACGTTTTGTTCCATTCACATTCGATTGTTTTTCATCGGTGCTCGCTTGGCCGCTATTTCCGTTCGTGGGGTCGATAGATGCCAGATTATAGCGTATATTTCCGGCTTCGCACATCTGTCATCGCTTAAATACGAGACTTTCGTGTACGTACACACGTGCATTATCGGGAAAGGGAAACAGTGACTACGTGCAACGCGTTATAAGCGATCTTTTCAAGTGCGAAAGCAATCAGCATTGCATCGTTGGCTGCAATTTTTTCGACGTTCCGTGGATGTCATTTGTACGAAGCATTGTCGAAACTTTCGTGTTCACTAGCCACGACGACCTCGCGCTTAATTTACATGTTCGCCTTCAAGGTTAACCCAAGGTACGCATGAACGTTTTAAATTACACGTAAAAATTGTTACTTTCAAAGAAACACGACCTCTTCTCGATCTCTTTACAAAAATTCTGCACAGAAACTAACCTCTGCGATAGATGCTCTCATAAACGACGCTTTCGACGATTTTATATGGCTGTTTAATTTAACGAAACTTCTCGATATCGTATAACCTATATTAATGTGTCAAATTCGTTCCAACCGGCATTAACTATTCAGAAAAAAGAGAAGCTGTATTTAGTTCATATCCCATAAAGTGAGTATTGGAAATTACAGGAATTCAAATTTCAGGCATATATATACATATGTATGTAACTATTATCAATGCTGTTCTTCGGTTATCAACCGAATTCAAAATTTTGTTTAAAATTATGCACTCGTCGTAAATATTAAGAAATTCGTGTATATTTAATCATTTTATTCGCGAAATGGAATTATACTCGTGTCAAATTGTGGGACATTATTAGGATATATTCTGCACATGCGCAATGCATTACACTCTCTCGCGAAAAACTGTTGCCACTTTGGCGCGCAAATCTAGGGACACGAGTGTAACCGGGAATGACAAAAATGCTAATTGTCGATTGCACGTGATACATTTACCGACTTTACGTCTCCAAGTCTTATTATTTTTCGTTGATCACTGCTGGGAATATGGTAAGCTGATGCAAAGTTGTGCATCGTTGATACTGAAATTGGTGCGCGGTAAAATTATTTTGCAATATCAAGGTGGACATTAATGCGTAGAGAGGCCACGCAGAATGCGAGCTCTCTCGATATTTCTCGAACGTGTTCGTAAGTGAATAGCTTCGCGAGCATACCCTTTGGCGACGAGCAGTCTCAGAGCATCTACATGACCTTCAAAGGCTGCCCATAATGTTGGGGTCATTCCTCCGTCATCCCGTGCGTTACAATCCTTTTTTGTTGCTTCTTTTAAGATGTCCAAGGCGTCGTCGCGTGCAGCTCTATAGATAAAAAAAGAGGATTATTCGCGAATAATTGGTGACTATATACAACTGCTTAAAGGCATTTTGCGATTTAATATATACAATTCTTAGTAACTTTTTCGGAAACATTAATGTCGAATTTGGAATACCTCGAGTGGAATATTCTACAGTGCAAAATTTTAATAATTCTTCTTCGGTTTTCAATACGACTGTTTCCAGACTTGTCGGCCAAGGGCATTAATATACAGGGTGAGTCAATTAAGACGGTCCACCTGAATAATTTCTACTATAGTTTTTGAGATAGGAAGAAATGTTTGAGACAAAAGTTGTTAGGTTCCGAAGGGCCCACTACGTGGTGGACAGAATTTTTTTCTCGGGTGGAGAATTTTTTTCTCGGTTCTTCTCAAGGGCTTTTCAATGACCATGTCCATTCAGGGTCATTCAAGGTCACGGACATAGAAAGGATGAAAAATGAAAATTCATTGTGAATGCTTCAGAAATGGAATTTTTTTAAAAAATGAGTCTATTTTAAAGTGGTCGCACTAACGATAGAGTCATTAGCGATCACTTACCTCCGCACGACGATTACATATTTGGGTTGCAAAGTATTTACATGATATATAGAATTGCATAATGCTCAATTATAAGAGGTCAAGTAAATTTATCGCTGTAAAAAATTGGATTACCATTTTGGATGGTTTTAGATTCATACAAGTAAAACTTCAAATTCTCTTTGAGTCGATTTCTTTCATGCGAGGAACTTAGGACAGTGTAGCAAAATATGTTCTATACTTATCAGTGCACCACAAGCATGGGCGTCACAACTTTGTTCCACAACTTTGGGATGATGGTATAGAAAAATATAACCCGTCTTGCTTTTTTAACCCATTTTGTAATGCCAATTTAATTAAAAAATTAAAACCGAAATTTAAAAATATTCCCTTTTTTAGTATAAATTTAATAAAGATCAGTTTTGAAAAATAAGCGATTTTTTCTCGAAAGCCAGGGAGGGGCACTGCCCCTTTTGCACCCCCTCCGGGCGTCCATGGCCACAAGATCACAAACAGAATATTCTCAGCTCCAAGTGAGGAGAATTCAATCTTAAGCATTTGGGGGAAAGTTTACGTTTATGTTCACACAGTGGTCCACTAACACCATTGGATCTTTTCTCTGGGGAGAATTAAAAGAAGATGTTTAAGCCCTTCAGATACTGTCTTTCTGTGGCTGATCACCATTTTGAGCATCTGTTCTTATTTTTTTTTTTTTTAAGGTTGCATCAACTAATTTGGGTCATTAGCAACCACGTTTGTTTACATAAACACGAAGGTAGAGATAGATATCAGATTAGGTTAAATTTAAATTAAATAAAATGCACAATTTTAACATGTTTCAAGAATTTCAATTCACTTGAACATGAATTTGCAGTTCGAGTCACTTCTGTAGGATTTACGCTGAGTTGGTGTAACCTTCTTTCACGTTGATATTTCAAACAAGATGTGATGTGTTAAATTGAATTTATTGTATTCTTTTTCTGCAGGTAAGCATGTGTGAGGTTTTTATGGCCAATCTCAAATCCTCAGTCTTGTTAATACTACTTGGTTTTTTCTATCAAACGATAATACGGACGTGCGTCCTAAATATTATTCCTAATACGGTGAATATATGTAGTACTTATGTAAATTTTCCAGGAAATATTCCAATGTTCGTTAAGTATTCTGTTGAATGAAAAGAATCTCCTAAATCTTGTAAAAGGAATCTCTTTGTGGTAAACAAGTTTACTTGGGTTATCATAAAATAAATGTGCAATCTCTTTTGCAATTCTGTCAGCATTTTCGTTCTCTTCAATTCCTATATGTAAAGGAACCCATCCAAATAGGATTTCAGTGGCTCTTCTGTTTAACAAAATTTAAATATATTTCTCAATACATAATTTGCTTGATAATTGGATTTTCCGATTTGGGGTCTTCTGGAGCTGAAAGGATGCTCTTGGAATCTGTATAAATAATGTATTTGTTGCATTTGTTGTCGACTTTGATTATTGTTTCAGTCTTAACCCTTTGGGACGCCCGCACCTACATCCCGTTGAAAGAAAAATATCCCATTTTCGTTTTATCGTTAAAAATGGCCTGAATTTATATATTTAAAAAAAAAAAATTATATTTTTTTTTCAGAGGTTAACATGCATAAAACCAATGAATACAGGGTTCAGGTAGGTCCAGTTTTCTTCAGCGAATTCTCCTACGCTAAACATGTACTACTTAAACTGTCGCAAACAGCGAAATGCGAATGCAAACGGCGAAACGGCCAAAAAAAGATACGTTTGGCGCTAAAGGGTTAAGCGTCTGGGCTAATTTTGTTTACATTTTCAATTGATTCAGTTTGATTCCGTTAATAAAGCTTAATAACTTTAAACGACTCTGGTCATTGAAAAACCCTTGAGAAAGTCTACAATCGTAAGTGTTGAAAAATACACGGTTCCATTTAAAAAAATTAAGTTGACCTTCAAATCTCCTAAGCACCTCCACCCGAGAAAAAGTTCTGTCCACCACGTAATGGGCCCCTCGGAACCAAACAGCTTTTGTCTCAAACAATTCTTCATATCTCAAAAACTGTAGAAGTTGTTCAGGTGGCCCGTCTTACGTGGTAGGTACAGTATTAATAGCACGAATAATAATACATGGGGAATCATAAAGTCTATGAAGAAACAATTAAGGAAAGTATTATTCAACGTACATGTTGAACGATTGACTTCTAATTTACGTCAAACATTCGATAGGTATCTTGGTTTACGTCTACTTGCATGCCATTTATCATTAACTATTCAATTTATCGCGACACGCTCGTTAATACGAACAGATGCAATTTATTATAATATAATCACTCTCCAAAACACCGATTCCGATTTTCATATTTTTCATCATACATGTATGTATGCTATATTTGTATTTGTCGGCGTCTTGATGTTTCATTACCAGTAATCACGGCCGCTGATAATTTCCTAGTTCTAATTATAAATTGAAGTGCACACCTCCGCGCGTGACACTTGGTACCGTGTCGTTTCAATTAGTCTTTCCCTAATTAAGAATCATTACAGTAGGTTTCGCGTGCCCACATAAATATTCGACGTTCAAGGTTTGCTTTATGTCTCTGTGCATAATTATATTTCGAAGACTGCATATTACAATTTTTATTGACTTCACAGATTCCTAAACGCTCGACGAAATTGAAATCAGCGAATTGGAGGGGGGGGGGGGGGGGGGGGTAATTAGAATGAGAGCCGTTAATGAGAGCGAAGCTATTAGAGAAAGTATATGGTTTTAATGAGTTCCTTGCATGAAAATTTTCCCCGTGTTACAAATCATTTACCGCGATCGCGTCTTGACACCTCTGCGCTACGCGTATTGAATTCACCTGAATGAAAGTATAAGTACCGCGGGACGAAAGAACACGGTTGTTAAACGAAGTAAGTTTCTCCATTATCGTGCCTGCAAAGTCGTAATTACTGCTTTCGTAGAAGCGTATAGAGTTTACAGTTTGAACCTCGAATTAATAACAAAATGCTTTCGCAATGTTTAAATGGTTTTGTTATTTGCTGTATAATGATTAGTGTTACTTAATAAATAACTTAATATGTAGCAAGATACAGGTTTGTTGAATAAGTGCGACGATTTGTCAAATAAATGGATTCAATAATCATCCACGTTCGTATTTATATACTGTTATTTGATTTAAAACAAAAATAATTTTAATTCGCTATAACGAACACCCAAATTATTTTGGGATTACTTTCCAAATTATAAAACGTCTCCGTGTGTTCTCTGCTGAAGGGCAACTCAAACCCTGGCTACATCCGACATTGCGTCATGCTTCAGATAAATTGAAATAATAAATTCAGGATTCTCATTGAGAAACAGAAGGAAGACGTGTTTCTGTGCTATGGCATTTTCGATAAAGAAATCCGCTGAGCTTTGTAGATTGTAGACATATCGACTTCCATTCCTAAGAAACGAAGCTATTTTCGATCGAGAACCCATGTTTATTAATACCTTTATATCCAGCGAATGAATTATTGCAGCATTTAATTAACTGACACTGTTTTTTCACCGGGGAAAGATGATATTTAGAAATGTCCCCGTACACCTGATGCCTCGTGCTAGTGAGCTGAGTGATAAATCTTGATGCTGAATCGAATAAAAGCAAAGGTGTTCTCATGCATAAATTCCGCACGCTCGCTGTTGATGTTTCATACATGCAGCAACGGGGTAGCATGATTACACATAGTTAGCTATTACCGAGTTCTAGGTAAGTAGATATTTCAAACTTCCTTTTAACCATTTCATTTATGTATAATATCTAGCTTCAATTAATTGATACACCTCTGATACATTAATTACGATAAACTTCCCAACCGCGATGAATAATTCACGACTTAAAGATAGCAGTTAATTCGTATCAAGAATTCTTATTAAATTAATTGTTTTATCTTTCGCCGATTAAACGATTTTCTGCGATGAAATTTTTGGTAAAATATCACTTTGTCGTACTACCGTACGCAGCAACGGTAGGTACACAAAATTCAGAAGAAAAAGAGTAGCGTAAATCGTGGTATTGTATGCGTTACGAAACGATAAGTTTCCTTTCTGTCTGGTACCGAGTCGAATGGTAACCTTTGATCAAGTTTTCAGAGTGGAATACTTCGTTCTCATGGTTAACCAGGCATGTGATTTTTTTCATTCCGGCCAGAGACAAGAACCTGGCTCCGCGACATTTCTCTGCTTCCTGGGTCCTGTCTCGGTCATAATAGATATCTCGGCGCGGCGTAAAACGCGTACCAATGGCAGGGAAACAAGAACACGAAAACTCAGAGGTATGCACAACGAGTCTGTCGCTTGTAAAAGGAAACTCACTTGTGAAACCGCTCGGACGTCATTCTGTTCCTTGACCCTTTCGGAAGTTTCGTTACCGATGGTAAAACATCCCTGACCACCGCGCGGGGGGAGGGGGGGCAGAGCCTCTTGGCACTTCTTATATAAGGGTGGCTTCGTGCAGCAACTAACACGAGGATCAGAGAACGTGCATGCCCGCAGCAGAGCGGAGGAACCACGCGTGCCGAGTATGGCGTCCAGCGGTGCACTGTTCAAACAGGCGAACGTACCACGACGGTGTTCTGTAGCCCCTCGCCACGTGCTATCTTCCTTCCTTACGTTCATTTCGTAAGCCCTCTCTCTATCGTTCGCCCGTTCCCGCCGTCTCTCGCCTGCACTGCTGGCCCCGTATGAATGCCAGCCGCCACCTGGCGTCCACTGTTCCGTTGCACAGGTACGCAACCTGCCTCTGCTCTATCGACACACTTGTGCAGCCCACGTTCCACATTATTCTCTCCTAGTGGGCGCGAGTACTGTTTCCAAACAACTTATCAATGACGAACTTTAGGCTTTGGAAAAATATCCCGCGCAGCGAATAAACGTTTGAGACTTGAAGTAGATTTTAGCTAAGAATTGCGCTCCTATATAGGAACACCTTGATTGCCATTAAGTAACTCTCTACTTCTTTTGTCACTTATAACTTATCGATTACAGGCACCTGAATTTTATTATGCTTTGGGTATTGATGATAATTGTGTTCTATAGTTTATGATACATGTTCGATGCGTATGTATATTGAATTTTATGTTCACGTTATACGTTGATGAGGAAATTGCATTGTAGGGAGACTTACTGACGGCTGATGTGTCCAGACAGATCCCTGTTACCGGAATTGAGTGCCTTCGTTCGTGAGTTACCAGAGAGGACGCCGCGATCGGTGAGCACGATGTTTTTATCAACCTGTAAGCATGCAATGAGAGACATTTTTCGCGCCTGGTGTGCAAGCTTGTTGATCTTTTCGTAGTGGTTTTTATTGAGACGTTACAACAGTCAGCATGCAATGATTACATTGAGTCCAGAATCTTACAATGGTATTTATTTATTTCAACACGCTTGCTAAGTACAATTAGCTCGCGAAAAAATCGCTTGTCAGGCGAGAACAATTTCAGTGCTGTAAACGACACGTTCCCGATAATTCTCCTCAGCCGTACTTACTCGATAATTCTCCTCACCTTAGTCGCTCTCGTTTGACTTTCGATCATGTAGAATTTATTAACAATGAGTACAGTGAGAATTCCAATTTTACCTTTTTATAAATGGAAATGGTCTTTCATTTTTTATTGCAAGTTTCGTATTCTAAATAATATAAATAAGTTTTTACATAACCTGAAGCGTATATTCGAATGTCCCGTTAGTAACCGACGTAAACAGTGTTTACAGCACTGACGATCATAGCAAACAAAATTCCTACTGTTATTGATTCTTATTTAATTACGATTTCATCACAGCTTGATTATGTTTTTGTCGTTAACTGCTAGCTATGTGTTTCGTACATTCACAATATATTGGCACGGATAATAAACAGAGCAATGCCAATATTTAATTTATATTCTTTTACAGTAACTCGAGGTTATATTATAACTCGTGTGTATGTAAAGTTACATTTTAAAGACTAAAACTTATTGTTCTACATAAAAAGTGAAAGTCCTTGAAACCTGTTGCGGATGTCTATACACTACTATACAAATATTCATCCAACTTTATATCTTAGTTTCGTTTAAAGAACAAAAAACATTTTTCATCAAATAACCTGCTGAACAAACGAATAAATTTTAGTCTTTAAAATTGAATTCTGTGTACACAAGTACAGCGAAGAGTCCCCTAAACGTTTTTGGGCGCGAAATGTTAGGTTACGTTAGAGAAGCAATCTTCCAAATGTCATCAGTAATTTATCACTTTTATACATATATGCTTGTTAAATATTGGTCCATTAAAAATCGAATAAGTGATGTTTTTGTTTTCTGGGCAAATGCAACTCCTTTCCCTCCAATCCTCTATTTCCACATTTGGAACACACTTTTACTATCAGCTCTTAATGCAACTTATCGGTTTGGAAATAAACAAAGAAACTTGTTTGCACGCAAACACACCCGTTTATAGGTTCTGTCTGCTACGAAAAGCGAATTAAAACTAGGGTACACTGGCTTTCGTCAGCGCTGGCTTAACATGTATAACTGTGTATCATAAATGCCGCAGTATCACCACACGAGAGATACAAAAATAGATTTATTACATACATTCGGTTAAGCCTTTCGTTTTAAAAAACAACACGCATATCACTCGACGTCAGATTGTCGCTTTTGCTAGGTTTTCTCTTTTACACGCGACCTGAGCACCGTACAAAATTCATTAGTTTCTTCATATTCATTATGGTACTCGCAAAGCGCGTTTATACTTCGATATAAGATCGATTTCAGTACCATCGTATGTTAGTATAATGATATAGGCCGCATTTGCGCGACCATATGAAACGATTTAACAGTAGAGTAAGATAGTCTTCGCTAGTAAATTTCCTTTTGGATTATGGCGGTTTTATAAATATAAAGCCACGCTTGCACGTGTGTAGCGTGTGGCGTAGGACTCGCATAAAATTGGATTTATACGTGCAGAGGCTTACCGAGCCAATACGAAGTCTGCAATGCGCATGATTAAAAAAACAGGTGGAAAAATGGGTGGAGCAGCCCCCCCCCCCCCCACCTCTACAACATGAATCTTATCTAGTAGCATTTGTTGTTGGCATTTTGATGACCAACTAATTTCCAACATGGGGATCAGTGGCGGATTTAACGGCTGATGTGGAGTCGCCGCCGGGGCCCCTGCTCAGAAGGCCCCCACAAGGCCCTATCTCCAAAAAAAATTATTATTAGATATATAAACACTACATTTTTTCGTACTACTACACTTGGCCGGTTTTTAGTGAACTATCTCTTCATTTTCCCGAAAAATGGGCCCCTCAGAACGTTTGCCACCTGGGCCTTCTTTTTTTAACTCCGCCGCTGATGGGGATATTGTGGGCCAACCAGAAATGCTACTAGGGTTGTAGGTTTATCAATGATCAGATTAGAGGTGTGACGGACGATTCCATATAATAGTAAATATACTATTCCATATAATAGTAGACCTACGCCTCCACCAATTTGCAACCGATCTGCGCAGTTCCTACTACTGCCAGCGCACGCGATTGGTCGTAGCGCTTTCTCAGCCGGTTTCCTGCCAATCAACAGCCTCCTTAGACTCACCGTTACGCGGAACGAGTCTACTCTTAAGTGGAATTCAGTATAGTATCGAGGCATGGTGAACAAACATCTTTCATGAACTCATTTGTTTCCCATTCTCTTCTTTTAACTTCGACAAACGTCACTTTTGATGGGTGTACGTGTAATAAAGTGGCTTAATATTCAGCCGTAGCTATTAAAGCCACGTTTTCACATGTGTAAGCCGATGTAGAGAACACATTTAATACCCCTCAAGAAAGTATTTCAAGCGTGTTATTTTAGCCGCTTGGACTAAATGGTACATTCATCGTTTTATCGCAAGTGCAGGTGCGCCTTAATGGTTTGAATGCCGAGCAGCGTGACGTAGCGCATGGATTCTACCGAAAATTAATATATGGAATGTTGTACATATTAGCAATACAGTAAAATCTCGTTGTATGATCACCACTCGGGACCCGGCAGGGCCTTAAGGTGCGATCCCATGACGCGTGGCTCGGTGAGTTTCGTGGCGTACTCGTGGAATGATCAGCTTGGGCTAGCCGCGTCGTCGAAATGCCAATGCAGGGTTGCCAGAAGGAGGGAAGACATGGCCTCGGCAGGAACGGTTTGGAAGTTAGTGACGTAGTAGAGAGTAGTAGAGGGGGAAACCTCGCGTGTGTACAAGTCGTATTAGTGTATATACTTAGGTCTATGTTTCGTCACCTCGTCCCGCCGAGAGGGAATTCTTCCGGCAACCCTGCGCCCATGGCTCGCCGACTCGCGCTCGCTAAACAGATTTGACGAGCCCACGCGCTTTGCCGATCCATGCGCCGTGGGAATTCACCTTTACAAAGAACTTGCCTTTGCCGTGTTCCGACTAGTATCGCCTTTCGAACTTGACTGGTTCCGACGAAGAGCTCCCCGGTTGGTGGGGAGAGCTATGAGCATACAACGAATAAAATCTGGCGATCTTACAACGAGAATTTACTGTATAAACACTCATATGTGGGTTTGAAGTTGTTGAACACAAGTATTTACACAAATCGATTAACGTAAGCATGATAAATGTTACATAATCAACGAAACTGCGACTATGTCGTGAACAGAAGGAAACACTTTACGACATGAACCAAGAGAAGTGCGATCGCGCCACTTGGTATTTTTCGACAGGATTTCCGCGATGACTCGCGACACTCAAACGATTAAGTCTTTTCGACACACGTTTTTCTAAAATAACAATTCTTCTTAATTGCTTGAAATATGTTTCACACTGTAGTTTGTACACGCTGGGGCGTGACTTAACGGTAAATACGTTTCAACGTTGTACAAATATAATACCATATCCATATGCAGTACGTATTTAAATTGAGTTTGATATGATATAACAAAGCCGCGTCACATGCATAGATATGTGTATATGTACATTGAGTTCATGTAGCACGTGGAACATTTAATTCAACTGTAACTTTCTCAATTCGAAAACGTGTTTGCAAAAATCTCGCAGCATCCACACAATTTGTTACCTTTTTTCGTTATATAGGGTGATCCATTTAACACGATTATTATTAGTAACATGCTAATTGTTCGTTCCGTGAAAGAATGTTTTTAACAAAAGTTGTAAAATAAAAAGTTGTCTTTTTAAGTGGAATACCTAATATTTGAAGTTTGAATTTTACGGGGCATTGAGAACTACATAATTGTAAGTAACAAATATTAAAACGCGGGGTCCATAGTCACTGAAATAATCAACCACCAAATATTCGACTATTTCTGCTGTACTTCTCCCGCTCCACCACCCTCTATGTGTAAATATGGTTCCAAATACATTTTTTGTCCATCATAGTTGTCATGTTTTGGCATACAAATCCGTTATAATGCTAAATACTGTTACTTTTATTTAAAAATCTACACACAAATCGATATTTCTTACTTAAAACATGTTGTCATAGAACGGACAATGTATGATTCATTTCAGTATATTCTTTGTAGAAACTTCTTACAATCACAACTTTTAATTGAGATGCGATGATAGAGTGTTCCGAGCATTAAAATTTAGGAATAAGGTAAATGTTCCCATTAAAGATGATCATTTCTATTTCCCGAGTACAAATTAAAAATGAATGAATATATTGAACGAAAATAATACAAATTTTAATAACTTGCACTTAAGGTTGAAAATCGAAACTGGGACTTTTAAGAAAAATAAAATTACGAAATTAATTAATGGGGACGTCGGATAAATGACACCAGGTGCAAGTGGATCATTTAGACGATAAGATATTGACTGTTCATATGTTTTTCTTATTCACGTGGGCGGTGTAAACCATTGCGAAAGATATAATCATACAATATGAAAATAAAGCATTATGTAATCGAAGTAAACATTTACAGATCTTTGTTTACTAAGATAGCAGTCTACAAGAATATTCATATAACATTTAAGAAAAGACTTAACATTTTTAATATAATTTTGTTATGAACAGTTCCTGTTACAGTTAAAAATCAACTTCACTTCAAAAGGGGGAAAGTTCAGTAGTCTCGATAATCCACTCTTGTAACGTAAGTTTTACTTGTGTCGAGAAAAACTGTTTATTTTCAAACGATCGATATTTTTTAATAATAAATAATGGGGACATTTACCATTTAAAGGTTTTACAGTTCGCAACAAGTAACTTGTAGGAGTTGAATAACTGCTTGATTTGCTCGAACAGTTTGCGAATTACTCGAGATCACATACGTTTCGTCTTAATTAGGATTAACGAGCTGGAGACTCTTTATGTTCTGAAAACTTTCAAACATATTACCGATAGGTTCCATTGTTTTCGTTTTTGAACTCATATTGGTTCTTTAACAAACGACGGCATAAAACCGGGGAGAGTTGTTTTTGCAATTGTTTGTGGCAGAAATATGTTTCCCAAGTCAATCGTGACTTCCGTGTCATCATTTTAAGTATTTAGTTTGTACAGATCAATGCGTCCCATAAAATAGTGCATTAATTATTTGTCATTAGTCATTAGTGTGGCAAATTGTACGTTTAATAACTTCGCGGAGAGAGCAACGTTAATTATTTATACAAGTGATTGTCTCATAACAGAATTCAATTCGTGGAAAGCTTGGTTAGCTCTTGCGCCATACTGTTTCGCGATCATTGAGTAAATTTACATTCACCGCTATTCATAGTCGAAGAAGTAAAAAATGTAATTATTCAATAAATTACGTATGAAAAATAATTACGAATCAGTAGGCGAAATCTTTGCTTATCCTACAAAAATGAATGTTTCACTAGGTACAATATTCAGTTCCCCTCTTTCAAATCTCAATGCTCATACCATACTTTAAAATCTCGTTTAAATGAGAAATTTATAGTGCAGTCACCAACACGTGGAGTCATATCTGTTTCCTAAACGTGATTATAATCTTAGCTTATGCACTTCGAATTCTTGTGCAATTTTTCATCCAACTCAAGCTGTACAGTGAACATTAGAAATACCCCAGTACTTTACCAAATATATTATCAGACAATTAACAGTTGTGTCACCTTGACGATACCAATATATCAATGTATAATTAAATTTATCGTTCCTTCTTTGAAACATTCAAGACAGTTACGCAATTCTTGCGTGTAACGAGTAATACATAACTAGTAAAGAACTTTATACAATCCATTACCTTTTAAACTTCATCATCAGCTATGTATAAAGTTTCTTGGCCCTTAGCAACGCCTTCGAAATTGTCACTAAAAAAGTCATCCGTCTCTTCACTCTGCTCTTTCGTTCCACGACCTTCCAGTACCATGTTCTCGTCGTTGCGGTTTAAGCGATCCATCGAATTTTCTACACAATTCTCTGGAAGATTTTCCAATTCGGGTTCCTCGAGCAACGCATCAGCTTCGGTCAGCCCTTCAGACGGCATGGCGATTGGTTCGTCGATATCCACTGCGTGGCTATCGTCCGAATAGTCTCCTCGGTTCTCTTCAGCGTCCAACGATTTCGTCGCGAAATATTTGAACTCGTCAGCTTGGCCACTCTCGATCACAGCACGAGTGTTCAGGGAATACCTGCTGGACTGTGAGTCCTTTTGGTGTTGGTGCTTGTCAAAGGATGGCCTTTTGTTGTCGTCCGATCTAGAGTGATGGAGCTTCGGTTGACGCTGCCTCTTCAAGTTCTCACCACTGCTCGCCCTCGATCTCATCCCCGCGTCGTCAGACAGATATTTAGTGCAGTCGATGCTGAATCTGTCCACTGACAGCTTCCTGCAACAAACGCGCGTCATTTGATTTCAGAGGTTTCTCTTATCTTCAGAGATTTTATTTATCCTTCAGTTCTTTTAATAATTTCGGGCGTTACCTGTAGTCTCCCCTGCGGAAGTCCGGGCTTCTTCTGAATTCAAGGCTAGCTTTACGATGACCCATCGATCTCTCTATCCTGCGTTCGCTTCCAACCTTGTCGAACGACATTTTGTGGAAGTTTGGCGAGGAGATCTTATGGAAGTCTCTGGGAGATATTTTCGTCAGGTCTTTCGACGCGGTCAGCTCTTCGAACAGTCTCATGTCCATCGAGTTCCGCTTCCTTGGCACAAAATCGTCGGGATACTTACTGTAGGCACCTACGGAGATAAGGGTAAATGTCATTTGCTGGAGCTTGTAGTTTTGGTGGTAAACTTTTGGATACTTTCTTTCGCGATAACTGACCTGACAGCTTAGGCGAGCAACCACGATTCGTGGGAGACCGTACTGCTGCTTCATCCACCTCTTCGACGTACTCAACCTTCGTCTGACGAAGTAGCTGATGCCGTCTCGCGGTGTCTGACCTGTCCTTCACCTTCAGTGTTACTGGACCTTTATTCGGAATGTGTAAATCCATTGCCATCGAGACTTGACTGCCTCCCATCTTCTGCTGCTCCAAACTTTCTCTGCTGACCTGGTCAAATTGCTTAATGCGCAGTATAAAAAATAATTTTACTATTAGTATTATACAATGATTTGAGGCGTTTATTTTGAAAGTGACCTAAGTCCATTTATATTTAAATTGAGATATTTAAGACTTTGCGTTTCAATAAAATTAAAAATAATATACGTTACTACAGTCAACAAAAAACAATTGACAAATGGACTTAGGCCACTTTCAAAATAAACTGGTCATTTATAAAGTGACCGACATAATCATTAACAAAGTTCGAGGGCATATTGTCGACACTGTTTTTTACCGATCGGTCACGTGAAAAGTTAAAAGAAAAGCATGTAAAATAAACAAGTAGTGTATCATCTGATACTTAGATGGATTTGTTGTAAATTATCAGTTATTAGTTAGAAGAAGATGGCGTATTGTTTTAAATTGAAGAATTAGTAAACAAGTGACTTTTCAAAACGACACTCTATCGCCAAAAAAATATGTCGCAATAAATTAGTCCTCGTTATAATTTATCAAAAGTGTATGTAAATTTGGTGTATTCAAATTATTTTAGATTTTTCAGAAGACTCATATGCCTTTCCTTGGGCATTTGTTTTTCAATTAATGTATAGGTAAATAATAGTATATTCGGTAAAAAATAGTGTCGAGCAGTATATTCAGGGTGTCTCCAAAATCGTGGTGCAACCAGAAAGGAGGTGATTCCTCTTGCGAAAATAAGTCGAAAATATAGAACGAAATTTTTTTAGATAAGGGTCCATTTTCGAGAAAATCATTTCATTTTATATTTTCGACTTATTTGTGCACTGGGAATCATTCCCTTTCCGGCTGTACCATGATTTCGGAAACACGCTGTATAGAAAACTTTTGACTCAAACAATATTTTCCAATGGAATTTCATATAAAGGCGTCAGTGAATAGAGAAGCTTGTGCTTATTGTGGATTGTTTGCAAATTTTCGAATCTTGAACTTTTAATGGTACCGATTTGTCGGTGATAGATAACGCGATATCTCAAGGCCAATTATTTATTTTTTAATGACAAATCTGATAACCAAAACATATTTGAGGATCTTTTACTCTTCTTTCACATTTTATTTTTATTTTATGTGTAATAAATGTGCAAGAAAGAAGAAAATACAATTTAGTTTAGAAAAACAGAAATGATATCTGTACTTATTTTTTCCTCCACTTTTATTGTATTTTCTACCTGTATAAAATAAAAATAGGTTTTATTTTACTTTGCTTTTACTATTTTTCTAAATAGATAGTTAAACATAAGAAGTTTAAATGAAAAATTAAAAATGTTGTGAAATGCGGTATTAATCCCGGAAGTGCGGCGTCTCTCCCTAAAATCGATGTTTTTAGTTTCAATTTTTTAAGGTTGCCAAATATTAAAATTTTGATTTTCTTCAATGCAAATAGTAGCGTAAGCCGTTCAACCAATAATATCTATCCTGGAAAAACATTCCTTTGCAAAATTTAGACACGGTGACAATTTTGCGTAAAGTGCGGCATCTCTCCCATAATTACCCTAAATATGGAACAAGATTGAATTCCTAAATGTTTGAAATTATGTGATAGTGGCAGATAAAATATGAAAAAGAGTTCAATGATTTATTACACGCTGCGATTCAAGGCCACAAGCTTCCATAAGAATACCATGCTCCTCTTTTGAATAGTTACATCATACATCCTCAAGTTTGAAAATAATCAATTCAGTTACTTTCGGTTTCATACCTGATGGGGACTGTAGCTTGGGTTGTCAACAGAGAGCGCGTGTCTCTGCAGCAGTTCTGGATTTAATAACGCGCATCCAGTGTATTTCGGTGTCCTTTTACGAGGTGATTTTTTATCTATCAAGGTTGGCGCGCTGGGGCTCTTTTTAATAGAATGAGCAGCTTCTTTAGCGTTCAAGTCTTTCGAGAATTGCATAAATTCTGCTGTCAGCTGCTTCCTCGAAGCTTCGTGCGCGCTCGGGCTGGGACTTCTATTCACTCTGAACACACCGAGTTGGTGGTCCCATTTTGTCGTCTGACTAGACGTGGACCTCCGGTTCCGTTGGTTCCGTATGTTTTTTATTGTCGACGCCTGAGGAAAACGGAAACGAGCTGGCACCACTTTGGCAGCGTTGTCGCGAGCCTCGAAGGTCATTACGCAGGCTGCCACTACGATAAATCCTGGAAAAGTTTATTGCATTACACAAGACGGGTCATAAATCCTTGTCTCGTTTATGCGCAAAGTGTATTGCCTCTTTAAAAGTTCATACAATAGAGATTATAGTCTTCGAAATGAACGCTATTTTGTTATTCAGTTTTAACCCATCTTTTTGCTAACCATTTGCTGTCAAGCTATGCCTTTCAGGCATATCAATGTTTAAATTAATTGCAGAAGTGGAGGGATTTGTGATTCGTATAATGAAATGAATTAATGGGTTTAAAATCAGTATACTACAGGGCGACAAAAATAAATGCATTAAAATTTAAATTGTCCGAAAAGTAAAATGTGACAACGTATTTCGGAGATGATTGTTTTATTAGATTGCCCATATTGTATGCTTCATTATAAATATAACTTCCGTTTCTAGTTTGTGTCAGTTGTTTTTTCACAAGATGTCTATCGAATGTGCTCTGGTGCAAAGACCATTCCCCGGATTTTATCATATCTGTCGGTCGATTTTGGAGGCCAAAGCATTTGCAAATCCTCACGAAAGTGTAAAATCGCTCAAGAAATCCTTATGCCGGGACAAAATTTCGATGAAAAAGGTGTGACTTGTAGCAGAAAAATTTTCCAAGCGTTTGAAACTATGCATCAAAGCAAAAGGTAGCCATGTTGAATAACTGTAAATATATTGTACTCATTGCCATATATTATTATGCATTTTTACTTTTTAAACTTATCTAGATTTACTAAAATTATAACCAAAACTAAATATCGATTTATTTTTTGCCACCCTGTATATTTTTTCCCGTTCCAATGTGCTGCATTTAAGAAACGCCAGTATCAACTGAAAGGTTTCTGTTCGGCTGACGAGGGAATCAGTTGGCGTGCAAAGGGCTGATTGTGTAATTTCCCGAGTGTACTATTTCGAGGATTATGAGGCGAACATAAAATATGAGAAAGCTGTAATTCACCACCTGCGCTTAAAGATTGTAATTTAGTGACAGCGATGGTGTGGCAAATGCCTAGTACTTGATAGAAAAAGCACTAGTGTACAAAGAACAGACATAGGTAGGATCTCGGTGTATATACATATATATCTAACATACTAAAATGTTTCGCGTGAAAAGGACCTAACGATCACAAGGTCTTATTCCTTTGTACAACCTTACTTTATTTTTTAAATATTTTTACAGGTGGATTTACGAACGACCGTAACTTTTAAATTGTAACATAGTTTAGTGAATAAGTTTTTTAAAATTTTATTATTTAAGACGTCGAGTACTTTTTATTATGCACCTTCGTTCACTTTTTTTCATTCTACAGATTATAAAAATATGTATGCATGTATTTTTGAATAACATCAAGAGCTACGTTTGAATTGATTAATTTTTTCTGGCGATGTGCAGAGTTCAGACCAAATAATTATAATTGCAACAGACATTGCACGATATCAAATTATGCTCTGCTCGAACATTGGCTTGATTAAAATTAATATTAATAATCCTGGACAGAAAATTTTGAAATATAAAATTAATTCAGGTCTGAAGAGATAACAATCCATTGGTGGTGAAAGGCACAGCAAAGAAACTGGTTAGCTTTATAATTTATTTTTCAGTCCACGATTAAAAGCCAAAAGCGAATCAAGGAACAAAGGGTCGATAATGGAACGATCAGGTGGTCTGTAAAGGCTTCTCAAAGTTATTTTAGTCGTTTTACATGTTGGTTATAAAATACTACATTCAGCATTTTATAATACTGAATTAGTGAATAAAAATGTTTATAGAAATAATAACGTGTCGCTGTATTTCGTTTTTGTGCATTGAAAATTCATTTATTTAACGTAAATTAATATCGCAATTATACAGAAATTACAAGAATCGTAATTTGAAAATAGAATTAAAGTAAAATAAAACAATACATAATGCCATGTAATTTTAACATTGAAAACAGTATTGCTTTTTTCATTACATTTGTGTTTAAATTTACTAAACTTCTAATTAAATATTATCAAAATTGTTATCAAAAAGTATTTAAATTACTCGTGGCTTATAAATTATTCGAATGAATGACGTAAAAAATCGACATTTTAATTAGCTGATTAATTGATTTTTATTAATTGGCTTATCTACGGTTTAAGGATACTTTTAATACATTACTCGCGTTTTTAATAGCTTAGTAATACATTATTTCAATTCCCGAAACAACTGTATTATAGTATATAATAACTGAGCAATTTGTTATTAATTCGTATTTATGTTTTCATGTATAATTTTTAAAAAGTTACTAAATACATACTAAAAAAGAATATGCACGTTATGTACGATTTTCAAGAACTAGAAGACCGTGAGCCTCCATAGCTCAGGGGTTAGAGCACTGGTCTTGTAAACCAGGGGTCGAGAGTTCAAATCTCTCTGGGGGCAGAATCTTTTTTTCTTTTCGTTGCGGAATAAAAATCATTTAGGAATGCATATTACCCCAATAACAAACAATTACAGTGTTTTACTATCGCCCAATTTTATTCATTACGGTATAAATTACTTTTATCATTTTCTAATTTGTATTCACCATTTATTGTAATTTTCTTCTTTAGTAGCATATAATTTTAACATAGAAGTGTATTTACTAAATGGCTCGTTTGATTACATATGAAGATAAAAAGGGCCAGAGACCAATTAATTCGTTCATTACAATTTCGTTTATTAAAACTCGTTTTTAATTACATTTTAACATATTTTATATTATATTTTAAATTATATAATTTACTGAAAGTAATAAACGGGAAATAAATTTTGGTTTAATTTTTTACATTAATTTCTATCTCCCTGGTAATTTTTTACTGAATTTAGTCGTTATTTACAAAAATCTTTATTCTTCTATCTTTTTACTCACGTTTCTTAAAATAATACAGCACTGAAAAGTAATGTAAATTTATAACTCGAGGAAGTAGGCAGAATCTACTAGTACATGCCAATAAACGGTGTATGACTGTATGTTGTCATTACCTCCTACGCCCATCACTATTGGGCCCGCATAGCTGAGATTGTTCAGGTGGAATCCACGTGACTCGTTCTTCACTCTTATCGTTAGATTACCTCTGACTTCTTGCGCCACAGACAGCTGATCTGCGAAGTATCCTGTACGAGATTCACACATCACATTCGCTGATTAATTGAAATGAAGAAATATGAGATACATATAAAGAAGTTCTTATTCCATCTCATCTTTTGCACAACGTACAATTTCATTGGAGCAGTGCCCGAGTTTGAGTTATACCAGTTTGAACAAAAAATTTCCCTACTCAAAATAGTATTTAAATGTGACAAATACAGAAGCAAATATAAACCTCATCAGTGATGATGTATTTGAATAGCAATTGTAAGTGGATTACCTAACTTTACGTTCCTAAAAAATTGTAACATATATGATAAGCTTGTATAAACAAAATTATTAGGTTGTTTTCAATATGTTTAAAGGAAACAGCTATCTAACTCTAGAATTATTGAAGTCAACAAATGTGATGGACAAATGGTCTAATGAATTATTTTCCTAAAAGAAGTAGAACATTTCTCGGACATTTTGAGTTAATCAGAATTTTTTTCAGACAAGTCTATGTGCACCAAAAATAAATTCAAACACGATCACCTCGCGCGTGATGCAATGCGAATGAACTGGAAGGAAAGCACTCTCCTGTGAAATCGTGTTTCTTTGTCTTCACGTACCTTTTTCTCGGAAGCTACTGGAGCGAGTTTGATATTTTTTTTGTAATCTTTTAAGAAGTGAAGCGTCTACAATTTGATCGTTCGGTTTAAAGAAATATGCACAATAACTTTACTTCTGGTCGTTTAAAAGCGCAAAAAATAGAAGGTATATTAAAACCGGTATTAAAACTCATACAATGCTTGGGCAGGAAAAATCTTTGATTAAAATGTAGTCGAACACATGAGAAAAATGTGAAAAAGAAACTTTTTAGAATACGTTCAATCACAAGGAGAGGTTTATCAAGTATTTATATAAAGTTTTATTCAACACAATGTTATAATATTCTTTAAACTAACAGTAGGAATTTTTGTACTTCTCTTTATGAACTTTGGGGGGTGGTTTCTTCACCCCCCAAATATATGCAAAGGGGCCAAAATAAAAAAATCCGAATTGGTTATTTTTCGATCCTCTAAAACATATCCAAAATCCAAAGCAGTCGGAGGCGGACACCTCAAAACCTCTCTTTGTCAGTATTGAGAAAAAGGAACAGAAACATATGTAAGTAGGTAGTTTTGTACTGGTTTTGCCAACTGCCCCTTAATAAAAATCGTATTTTTGGACTTTGTTGAAAGGACAGGTGCGTGCCAAGCCAGACAAAGATTGCAGGCCAAGGCAGTCCTAAAATACAGAGCGAAAGACACATTTGGTGTAGTAATTTGCAAAATCGCTGAGAACATTTGTGTTTTTCTCAAGCGCCTGACTGAGGACCCTCCAAACAGACGCCATTTTCCTTCTCTTTTTCCTTTTCTTTTGTTTCAAAGCTCGCAATCACGAACTTTATCGCGATTTTCAAGGTGATTTTCACGCGATAAAAAAATGTTTCGAACAAAAGTTAGTCAGTACTCAGTTGACAACAAATTTAATTTTTCAGTTTTATTCAATAAAAATCCAGATCACCAACATTTTTTTAATGAAATATTTTTTATACACCAATCGATGCAACCTTAGATCCTCTTTAAAAAAGTATTAGGGTACTTAGGTCGGAAACTGATTAGTTCAGAAGTAACGATTTTTGTCCCGAATTCCCATCTCAATGTCGTCCCTTCGTTAAAAAATTTAAGGGCGGCTTTTCTCTGTCATTTCGGGTTATTTTTGACTTCATTGTTATTCTCTTGCTATTAGGAAGGAAGGTATCAAGGAGTAAATCGATTCGTTCAGGTAATCCGATCATTGGTAGTGGACTGTAGCGGTTGTAAGGTTAATGGAAAACCGTTTGTTATTCTAGGAAGTTCTACTCACCTATGGTCGCCATGCAAGCGCCTAAAAGCATTAGTAGCAGACCAATTCCGAGAGCTTTACAGGCGTACCACAAGCACCGCGTTGTCACCTTGCCTCTCACCACCTATTCGATTTAATCACTTTCGTTAATGGCTAATACCCTCTCCAACGTTCAGTTATTTAATGGTCTCGTATACACGCTATCGCTCGAAAGTGTTCGCCTACTCGTATGTTTTCTCTGTTCCCAGGTGTATGAAAAGCTTTTACATTACAGTAAGGATCAGCAGGAAAATACAACACAAAATTCGTTATTTAGAAAGTGTGAGGAAAAAAGAAGGAAAAGCCAGAGTTAGCCCCTAACGGGAAAAAGAATTAGCACATAGAAGGTTGTAAAGCGTTAAAAGCTGCTGGAGTATATACTAGATTCTAGAATTTCCTCTGGGAATTTTATTCACTATACATATTAAGAAAAACGTTTAACTATTGTCTCATACTTTTCCGGTGACTTATGAATTCGTTTTCCAGAAGAATGATAAAAGGCAACGATAATAGAGAATTGAAAGAAAAAAAGATTGAAATGGTGGTACTTCTCTGTCATTTAGAACAGTGTTATTAATTAAAGTCGACGACAGTAATTTGTGAATGAAACAAGGAGTTTAATTACTTAATGTAAGGTTGGGACTATTCAAATAATTAAATATTTGATTATTTTATAAGTACTTGAATATTACAAATGTTTCTCGAATGTTGGTGTATTCATTTTTTAAATTGTGTTGACAAAAATCAACTTATTTGTATAAAGTATCCTGAAATTGAATAATTAAATGATTATTTAATTAAATAATTATTCATATACTTATAATTAAATCATCATTATAATTAAATAATTGTTCAATTTCAGGATACCTTATATAAATATTTATATAAATTCATATAATCTCAGTTAACCAGATAATAGATTAAAAGGAATTAAAATTTCTCTTAAATTTATCAATAAATATTCTATTTAAGTAGTGAAAATTTTGCACTGTCATAGTTCAACAGTTCTATTGGGGTCTATTTAACTTGAAGTTTAACAAAAATATTGGAGTACAAAAATAAAGATAAAATAGGGGTACAGAATGATTGAAAACTGGAATGGATACATGTCAATTTCTAAATGTAAACAAAGCATATTTTGTTTTCATTTAGCCACGTAGCCTGGTAATGTTAATACAATATTAATTTCCAAAGTTTCAGTAGAGGAAAAGTTTTGAGTGTACCTGGACGTTCCAGTGCGCTCCTGGACCGCAGGCTCTTCTCTGCGTCCCTTGCCAGTGGATGCTTCCTTGGGGCATTTTGCACTCCTAAAGTTAAATAAATTCTGAATTATTCACAGACACCGGTGCAGCAAGCAGTTTCATAAAAGATTCTATTAGAAGGAAAACGAATTTAAAAGTTGTTTGGCCTGAAGGGAGTTGGACTAGAAACTGTGGTAAATAAAAGTAAACTACAAATGAGGGGGAAAAATTCAAGACCAATACTAGTACAAAATTAATGATTACGATTAAAGTTTGCAAAATCATTTCTGATATTTTCTCATAAACATAGGAGGATATTTGTTTAATGAATATACTTCTTAATAAATAGACTAACTCATTACTTTTATGTCGTTTCTAAAGACCTACAGATTTTTAAAAAAAATAAGATCTTGTTATTTAACTCTGCTAATAAAAATGGAATTTTAATTATCCCGGAAGTACAGCTAGTAAATGTAATGGGTACAAAAGACGCAAAATTCATAGTTACAAACGCAATGTGTAAAAGAGTGGAAAACGTTAATTTGTACAGTTTTAGGAGTTCCATGATTTCTGAGTCTCTCGAAAGTGTAGTATAAAAATTTATTACACTGCGGCACTTTTACATCACATTCGGCGAAGGTAAGTCCAATAATTCTTACCTAATTATTAATTATGTACATAAGGAATGTAATGCGTGTTCTCAACATCGCCTATAGTTTCGATGTAATGTCTGCTACAGGAGGGGTCATGAAATTTTCGGGGCAACCGAAATTAACTTTGTTTGTCCAACATGTAAATCTGAATGTGAAAAATAAAATATTTTAAAAATCCCATTTCTATATTTTTATAATAAAACATTTTCTTAAACCTAACCCTATTAAAAAAAGTAATTAAAAAATATTTATATAGCAAGAAATAATAAAATCACCTGTGAAAATAACTTCAAAAACTTATATAAATTAATATTTCTTGAGTACGCGATATTAAGTACACATTTTTCAGAACCTGATTTTTGCATGTCTTATGTTTTGTGATCCCTAATTAATAATTTGTAGGTTTCAACGATCTCAACTTATGCTACATGTAACATGAATAATATTTCTCTTTACTTTGAAACAAATTACATAGAAAAATATCAATTAATATTCAATTAACAGCGATTTAACTTTTACTAGCCGATATTAGGTACCATCACCCATATGCAATTTGGATTTGCCATTTTCTACTCATACTTATCTACCTAGTCCTCCCTACTTATAATTTTCTCAAAATTCTTTATACTTTTATATATATACTTTTACAGTTAATAAATTTAAATAGTAGATTCTAAATATCAATGCTAGAAAGGAAAATACACATTTTCTCCTGATAAAAATGTCGGGAATCGTGACACGACAAATGTTCGTTACAGAGAAGTGACGTGCTTAACATTCGTCTCGAAATGGAGCACTAGTTCGCTTAGTGTCTCATTTCATTTAACACGAGGCGAGACTCCTCCCCCGCGCTTCGCTTTAATTCAACTTCGCGATACGTATATAGTACTTGCCACAGCTTTTATCACCCTCTCCTACTCATTCACTTTTACATAAGGGTAGGCAGACTGAAGCGGGCGTGCACAATATGTTCGTGTAAAATTATCTGCCAGCCTTGCCGCGTGTGCGTGCGCATGCTTATGTGCGATTTGCATACACAGGCAGCGAATAGAGAGGCATTGTTCGCCTCTGTTTCGTATCTTTCCACGTCTATCGCCGCAACTTCGTAGTTTCGCATCGATCCGAATCCTTCTCCACGGCTCCTTTCACAATCTCTGTTTACTATCGAGAAGTTGCCCATTTTCTCTGCCACTGGCTCACTGGGGATTCGAGAACCATTCGAACTTTATCGAGGCTTCGGCGGTGCCGCGGGGCCTCCCTTTCACACGTCGCCACCGGAACTCAATTCTTATTGTTCGAACGTTCTCAGGTTTTCAAAATGATGCATGGGGTGCTTACGTTATTACTGTCCAGCGTTTCACTCGTAGGTTGCACTGGTGGTCGAAAGAAAAATTGAAACTGATATTTTTACACGCCTCTGTGGGTAACTTAAGGGGTCACCGCAGTCAGTAAGGTCAGAAAAAGAACGATTCTTTGGGAATTTATTTCAGAAAGTACATGCATATTTTTATGCAAAGGTTTTTGTATTCAGATGAGGGACACTTTAACAGATTATTATATTATGTTTTGGTGTAAAAGTATTTTTTTATTGCAAAATTATAACTGATTTCCCGGAAGTTGTTTTTAGAAATACGTTTCACTGTGACCGACATTATTCGGAACTGGGTTATCTAAAATCAGAAAACGAAGAAGATTTAGGTAGTACAATAGTTTATCTAGTCTTTAATCTTTCCGTTTTATAAAATGTTAATCTGGGACAAAATCTATTTTCGTAGAAAAAAACACTCATTTTTCATCCCTAAAATAAACACTATGCATTGAAAAAACAAATGCTTTGATTAAAGATTAAATTTGAATGTCTAGAAGAAAGATACGAAATTTCAGAAAGATTGGTGAAGCGGTTCTTGAGAAATCGTGGTCACCGCAATCCAAAAACCCATTTCGGGAAATTAATTGTAATTTTGCAATAAATAAATACTTTTACACCAAAACATAATATAATAACCTGTTAAAGTGTTCCTCATTTGAATACAAAAACCGTTACATAAAAGTATGCATGTTCTTTCTGAAATAAATTCTCAAAGAATCGTTCTTTTTCTGACCTTACTGACTGCGGTAATCCCTTAATGCTAGGCTTTAAGCATTATGCTGGTAGCCTAGCCACGTATTCTGGCAACCCACAATCTAGGGGATATAAATTTTGGGATATAGGTCTTTACACTGGAATTATTTTATTTTTGTTACCATTCACAGTTTAAATTTTCCTTTCAGCGCTACTGTACAAGTGTATGAAAACAATGGATGAGAAAAAGTTTCCCCATTTCTCATAGGCAACACAATTGAGAACATCCATTTTTTAAATTTACAATAACTCGAACAATGAAGGTGAACTTTAGTTCTTTAATTGGAAAGCTTTTTTGTATCACTGTTCAAAGTCACATGAGATCGGGGATGAAAGGAATAATTTGAACTTTTTATAGTAGACTTTCATTGACTACGCTACGCACATTTATCAATTAGAATTGCTAATAATAAATACATATTTCTTTCATTCTTGACCTCATGTGACTTTGAACGTGAGTCTATCTTCTAGTATTGAATTCAAATTGCTACTCGTTTTACTACCATATAAAAATATATATTTTTGCATTTAAAATAATTAATTAATATTGTTGCTCGAAAGTTATTACAAACTTAAAAAAATGACGTTTCCAACAGTGTTTCTTCTAAAAAATAATGAAACTTTTTCGCCCTATATTCCTTTTAACCAACTTAGGTACTGTATATTAATAATGTGAACACCTTGCCATATTACATGTCACCACTGGCACTGAATTCATACTGTTTGTTACTCGTAAATTAATATGTACGGTGTCTCAGGAACAAATGACCAAACTTTAGGAGCACACTCTACTCACCTCGAGGACGAAAGAAGGTCATATAGTCATACGTCCAGAAACGTTTCCTTTCTGAGTTTATCTTTTATGCACTTATGGTACTGTCTTGCAGTTTAATTCACAAAGTTTCGAGAACAAATTGATAATTTATGTTCATTTCGACGCAGATATTTATTCTGATCAGAAACACCACTGTTACGGTTTACAGCTAACACAAAAAAAAATGATGATAGTGCTTGTATGTATCTTTATTCTTCTCACACATTTTTGTAAAACTGTGTCGGAGATAGAACGCGTTTAGAAACTCCAAAGGGAAACGTTCACTAAGGTGAATAGACCGAGCTGCCACGAAGCCATTGGAAGGGTAAGGGGGAAAACGAGGGATTGCCACAAAACAGCGGTATCGAGAAAATTACATTTTAATACTTTAGTCCGTCAGTAAAGAAACAAGGTTCAATCAATTTAATTTCCTTCCTGAATAATTTCTTGTTTTACCTTGACGACAGAAGCTTATGCTTAGGCAAAGAGTGGTGACATTCCGTATTTTGTTCCAGTGCAGAGTGTATCTTACGGGGGTGTTTGAATTTTATAATCCTTTTTGATTCGAGAGTTCCATAGTCCCAGTTATCACCAACAAAATCTGCTATTAATCGCAAGATTGTGAAAAATGGACACTCTCGGTTTTTTCCTCTTACCTTTCATTTGTTATAAACCCTGTATATTAAAATTTTGCAATAAAGGGAATTACGAAAGAATCAACATTGTAGTTTACAAAACGTAAGAAGAGCTTTTTTCTCAATTCAAGCAACATGTATGACTGCAAATCTTTTTTAGTTTTACCGTCTTGTGTATGAACGCAATATCCACTGCAAAAGGTCCTTTTATTTCCATTCAATGTCAAACATAATCTTCGTTGTGGAACAAGTGGGCACTTGCAATTCACGACATGAAAAGGTTCCTGACAATTAAAGCGATTAAAGCTCGCTGTATTCGGGCCACTGAAATCCCCTCGTCGACTATTATATTCTTTGTAGAAGCCAGAACTTCTCTATGTATTATAATGCAGGGCCAGAGATTTTTCAGTCTTACGATTTTAGTGGCAAATGTATTTGATACGCTCCTCGACCCAGGAGTCACTATTATCCGGCTATTGAATTGAGAAGGATAAGCTGTATTTCATTTATACGATATGCTGAGATAAATCAAAAAGATCGGGAAGAAAAGAAATCGTCAGTGCTTTGAAAGAATCCTGAACGAATATACGAACTACCCGTGATTTTTCAGAGGTTTATTCTGTGTTGAGAGATTGAGAGAGATTTTTTAAGTTTATTTCCAAGGATCAATAAAAAATTTATTCATAGTAATAGTGTATGGTTATAATAATAAGAACTGTATTAATAAAAAATCGTGCACACCTTTACGATGAATACTCTGCATATAATAACCCTAATTCATTAAGACAATATGTAATAGGCGGGCTTCAATGAAAACGAAATATATTGCTATTAAACTTAATTAAAAAAAAAAAATTATACAGAGGGTCTCAATATTTTCTCACTCAAACGGCGCCAGTATCTTCTACGAGTAAAAACGTGAAAAAATGTTATGTGAGCTTAGGACCAAAAATGTTTTATTACATATAGTAGAATTCCATTTGTTGAAATGAAATTTCAGTCAACGCCTGATTTAATGAACTTTTGCTGAACTCGTACTATCTGAATTATTGTCGAGTGTTACTCCAGTTATATGAACACTTTTAAAAAAGAATAAAATAAATAAATTAAAAGTAATTGCATATTTAATAATTTATATTTTAATTAAATTAAATTTATCAGTTGTGCAACATTAGTAAGCAGAAGATTGAGCAAATGTATCTTGAAATCTACCTATTCGAATGTGAACACTGGTTGGTTGAATGAAAAATTATAGGTAGCGGAGAAAATCAGTGAACTCCTTTTATACTAACGATTCAGTTATCCCAACTGTTTTGTCTACCGATGGGTTCGAGTAAGTGGGGCTTCACTGTAGTTATAGAGAAGATATGAAGTGTGAAAGAAGCGATAACGATCTTCTGCTTCTAAAACCGTGGACGAGAGGAACGTATTCATATCATATATATGTATATTTAATTTGCATGTCTGACAATGAGTTCCATTCATTAGTTGAGATCGCTAAATGCGGTCAATGCAGCTCCCATTAATCACTTGCTATTAATACATCATTTCAAAATGTCGGTCTGACCTTCATAATAGATTACTCATATCTCTGAAATACTGAATTTATGATTACGCAAATTTTGTGTGGATTTTGCTTTGTCTCGCGAAAACGTTTATTGCATTAGTTAATCATGCTTATCCTTGGTAAACTTTGTCCTTCAAAGTTTCAATCAACTAAAAATCTAGTGGTATCAGATTTGGTAATTTTGAGTACGAAAGAATAGGCCGTAATGATAGAAATATTAATAATAATAATTAACGTAATAACTGAACTATTCTTATCTTGTAACCTTATTAAAGGCAAGCTATCGCTTCTTCCACATTTTGTATTTTTATTGTCATTTTTTAATAAAACATTTATGAACCTATATTTATATAACATTTTTTACTTATTTTTGCTCATAGAATGCACTGACACAGTTTAATCTGAAAACTATAGCACATCCTGCGTAGAAAAGAACGTACGCTTTTCGTACGAGTTGTACAACCCGAGAAGAAAGTTGTTCTACATACAAAAGCAAATTGAAAATGTAGAATAAAATTTTCCTACAGGAGCTTACAGTTTCGAAGGAACCATACTTAAAAATAACCGTACGTACGCCTAATTGAAAGCTGACAGAATACAGCACTTGATATAATATAATCGATTCCAATTTTCTCATCGGTTTGTCAAATTCAACTTCCTCGAGAACGAGGATGTCTATAAAGAAACTGTATTTCACATTTTCAACTTTCTCTTGGGTGTATTGGAATCAGCTTCTTCTTGACTGTACTACTCATTTAGGGCCGTCCTTTAATCACGTAAGGGTAATTTTTGGCGAATTCTTACCCCCTCCCTCTCTCAGTATAAGAATTCGTAAGATTTGATATTCCAACCCCCTCCTTACGTAATACTTTTTACATTTAATTTTGTCAGTTATTTCAATTCTTTTAAAGGTTTATGTACTTCATTTCACTCGATTTTTGGAAATTTAAACCAAAACTACTTTTCTGGAACACTAATGATAGAATTTGTATTTATTGAAAATTAGGTTAAAAAATATTACCTAAGGAGTTACCTAACTCCCTCTCCCCTTTGTAAGAAAACGTAAGAAATTCGCGACTCCCTCCCTCCCCAAAAAGCCTTAGTAATTTAAGGATGATCCCTTTTGGAACACTATGTATAATTTAAGAACAATTAATGTGATTCCTACGTAGCTTATACGCGTTTTTTAAGACTTTATTAATTCAATTAATACGTGCTCCAATCCAGTTTTAAGATAATGTATGTGTGAAAGGTTTCAGGAGGATAGATTTCCTGTCATATTGGTTCCAGAGCACGTCTGACCATGCACGGTCCGCTTCCACTTGTTCTCCTGTAGCATGACGAACCTATGGAACGCGTGCCAGAGACGGCACGTACGATGCTGGCACGTCAATGATTTACAAGTGATATCATTAATATCTGTATATCAATCTAAAATAATTATTATATGGTTAGATATACTAAAATATTTTTGACTAGCTTTTAATGTACGACAATGTGTATCTCAAGTTATCAGTTTTATGAAATTCTATCTTATATTTTAAACTTGTCTCAATAAAATTCTGCAATGGTTAATTTTCTATTAATTTATCCCCCTATTAAAAACTGCCCGGCAGGTCAGCAATTCGATAAATATTATTTATAAATTTATAAATATTATTTATAAATTAAAAAGTTTCGTCACTACTGTCGTATACAGTCAAATTTATACGTGTACTTTCAAATTTAAAACTGTTTGGAAAGCTTAATTAGTTTTGAGTGTCTCGATAAGTCGGTTGTTTCTGGTTCAGTGTATAATAAGTTGGAATGGAAATTATTCTAAACACACTTGCGTGTACCTTTACAATTCTGATCAAATCTCATATGTCTATACGTATTGTTAACTTTTTCATTGGTTGATTCTCATACATCATATCAGAAGCAAAAGACACGTCGAAGCTTTTAGGACTCGACACAATTTCCAAAATCTATTACAATGCCCATGACCCATCGAGAATTTAAAAAATGAAAGAAGTTTCTTTGTTTACCAATTAATTTTGTAAATTTCTAAAACGTATAGTCTTACTTGATGGCGCGCTCGTATCAAACAGAAGTCGAAACAGACACGACATAATATAAGAAACATGAAGAATCATCAAGATAGATTTAAAAAATTATTGGATTAGACACAAAAGTATCCACCCAATATGTAATAGATTTTACATATTAAATCGACTTCAAAGTAAAAATTCGTTACTTTAATAAACACAGTGCAGAAAAATATTTGTTAAAATTCATTATTTATTTTATACAAACGTAATTACAATAACTTAATATTATTCTAATATTTCTGCATTTTTATTATGAACTTTAGTCTATTGTGCATTATCTTGTTCTATTCTCCGAGCAAAATTTCTTTCACCATTTCTTTGGTAGACGATACTAACCCAAAATTTATATTAATCAAGGTTTATACTAAAGCAAATTATAGTGGGTAATTCTGAATTTAACATTACCCAAATAAGTAAAATATGTTATGCATATGGAGTGGATAGTTTTGTGAGTTTACAAATGTAGGAAAACCGACTGATGTAGCGTCGGTTATTTATTTAGTATAGCGACGGCTTTGCAAAATCTGCAATGTGACTGTCGCTCCACGTGGCAGTCTCTGTGGTCGTGATTCAATTTCGAGTTTAGATAGAATCTGAAATGGCAAGTTGGAGAGCAAACCAAGGACGTCCGCGAGTGGAGTAGCCCTCTTGCTTAGTTTAACCAATTTTGTAGTGCCCATTTAATTAAAAATTTAAAACAGAAAATTAAGAATATTCACTTTTTTTAATATAAACTTAATAAAGATCAGTTTTTAAAAATTAGCGATTTTTTCAGAAGCCTGAACGTCGATGAGCAAACTATTGAAATTGTATATTGAGTACTCCTACGGTGTTATTAATTATAGTAATCAGCGGATTTCCGGTTTCCCATCCCCCTTTCTATTCATTAATAACTAAATGTTTAATAATAAAGTAAATGCACTGCATTGATTAACTCCAGTTAGTGCTCACATCTTATTGTTTCGTGAAAATTAATACTTATTCTTTGTGAAAATGCAATGTGAATGATAAAAACTAGCAGGATGAAATAATCGTGTGGAAGATTTGCTAGCAGTTAATGGTCAAGAGCGTTCAATAACGCCAAAATAAATAATGCATTTCGACCATTGCCGGGGATCGGTTGTCATAACGACCGTCTAAATTTGCATAACCGCGACCTTCCGTCGCGTTTCAGTGTTCTTCTTTATTCCAATGAAATTTCGCTCGCAAGGAACAGAATGGCTCGTTTGAATAATGCATCGAAAAAATTCCCTATTCCTACAGATCTTTTCCGGCTACGGTTTTAACGTACACTACCGCCCAAAAGTATTTTGATCGCTTATTACGCGTAGGTACGTTCGATAAAAGAGATGATGGAACGTGTCTCCACATTTCAATGGTCCAATTCTGATGTTTCTCAAAACACTGCAGTCGTTGCATTCCATTTTATTATTTTAAAAGTGGTTTTCGAAAATTTATCCCTTCCGGTCGGACTCAATTATTTATCTGTGTTTGTAGATGCGGGAATTTCACTTATAATATTTTCCTCACGAATTTTGGGACCAAATTGCAAACATCCCCGTGATACTTCAATTTATTTGTGTTAGTCACTTTTGGTCTTTTAGTGTTTTTAAACGTTTGAGTTCAAACTGGACCAGTTTGGAAATTGTTGTTTCTCATTGCTTGACAGAAGCTATATTGCATCACAGTGTACGGTAATTTTAGTTTATTTGCAATAGTTCCTAACGCCACATTCTCTGTACGTACAATTACAACAACGCTTCAAATTTCGATCAATTGCAAGACTAATTAAAGGGATGAAAGAACAAACTACGAAAATATCGTTAGAACGTTACCGAAAACTGGAGGAGCATTGGCAGGTTGTAATATTTTGTTATCTATCTATATAAATAATCTTCTATATAAATAAAAATGTAAATGTTCGTTTTTTCAAAATCTTAAATCTCCGAAAGTTCTTCACCGATTGCTTTGAAATTTTTACACAACGTTGCATTCGAATACACGCGTGTTTTTATATACCTACTATTATACAGATGTCATAACTGTGACAGGTAAAAACATATTGTGAAATTAAACATATTAGAAACTTGCGCTTTCTCTTTTCTTTCTTTTCCATTTAACCAGAGTGAGCCACAGCAACGCGTGGCCGGGTACAGCTATATAATATACAAATTAACACGCTGCAGTCTATGCATTTATATGTATGACTGTTCATGTATGTTGTGTGTTTTATATATCCGCGCGTTCTATTGTATGTGTATGTAGTGACACCAGCACCTGCTGTGGCGTGTATGAATTTTTCTGGAAGTTTCCAGTTTACGTATGCACATTGCACAATGTGTTGAATGATGTACTGCTTTTGCCACTGCCAATGTTTCATATTGTGTAGGTCTGGCATCTGGAAGGATATTGTTCTCTTCACGAAGCTCCTGTTACGTTATAAATGTATATTATTACTTACAATTTTTTTTTATACTCTTAAAAGGTGATATCATAAATTGTGATATAGAACATGCAAAATGATACGTGCAATACATGTTTCGTTTTTTAATTCCCGAAAAATGGAGTTTTTTTTAGCATCTTTGTGATTGCACTACAAGTGCCAAAATGGATACAATTTTTCTCCTGCTCCGTCTTTAATACATATTAATTAACTACCAATGTTACCCCATGGAAACCAGGGTCAATTGACACATCATATAAATAGCATTAACAGCTAAAGTTTGACTAATCTGAAATCACATTGACACTTAAATTTGTTTCTTTTTATGTTCAATGCATTCTCTCTTTTTAATCTTTTTTTTCTTTAACTGTTACCCCGTACTGTTAATATTCCCCCAGTTTATATTTTAACGAAAAAACAACAATGCGTTGTCGTCAACGATACTTCCACGAATGCCTCTCCGCGTGACCGTCTCAAAAGCCTCCCTTGTGCAGACCTTGACGCAATCCCCGAAAAGGCCTGGTTTATAGTACCCTCGAGTGTCGACCGCGCTTTGTTCTTTTCAAGGCCCTCGTTGGCGACAGCTAAATGAAAGAAACGGTCGAAACGAAATCTCATATTCCTTACACGATGGCCCTTTCATTTTACCATCTGTTATGCAACGACTGAATAATTAACACTCGATAGTTGTAGTCTTTCGTTTTTTGATATACGTCTGTTCTTGGCGACAAAACAATTACTATAATTATATAGTCAATCATAAAATACTATAATGTTAGAAATATTAGAATTTAGAAAAATCGCGCTTCCCTGCTGACGTTTCTTTATTTTTTTGTCGGGTCGTGCGCCCCGTATATACGAGTAAGTTAAGTTACTTCCTTCCTTACTTCTCCGTTTTGATTAAGAAAAGTAGTTTTGTATTTTTCGTCGCAATGTAGGTACAAGTGCAAAGTTCAAACGCTGTATTCTACTATAAATAAACAATAAGTGTTCTATCTATTGGCGAGCCTCTCTCGTGTATTGACAATTTTTCCCCCTTGCCAAAAATTCCCAAACCTAACATATACTATTACTGATATTAAAATGCCATTTAACAATAATAGTCTTATCTATGGATTATAAAAGCAAGATTCCCCATGCAATAAGAAAAGGAGCAACGATTTGTTAAAGACAAAGAATAATCCACTATGTTATATTTTGTTATATCTTCTCTTTTATGGAACATAATACAAGTCATCAGTTATTTTTCACCAGTAGTGTATTTAAATCGTGAGCGATTTGCCTGCGTCTATAAAAAGAAATTTAATTGTTCTCATACACCGACCGACAAAACGGCTTTTACGTTCGCTTTTAGAACTATGCTTTCATACGCAAACAAAAAAAAAAAAACTGAATCGCTTTGGTGGTTAAGCTTCATCTCTCCGAAATGTTTTCTTGCTAACCGCGCAGGGAAAAACTGCTCGCGTGGTACGCGAGATAAGAAAATTTAAAGGTGGATAACGAGGGTCTGGTTCGTGCTAGAAGCATGGCGTTGAAATTCAGGGTTCATAAGGAATGCACGTCTATGAATCGTGCTTTGTATATTATTTATCATCCAGCCGCCGTTGAAATAATGATAGCCCTTCTTTCCTTCTTCCTCTGTCCAATATGAAACGAGGCATTATCGTTTTAATGTCTGGAGCACAACGGTATTAATTCATATGGATCGATGGAATGCTGCACCTTTCCGTGGAAAATGATATCTCCTTTTGTATCGTACCCTGACCACCTTAAAAATCTTCTAGAAAGTAATACATGACTTTTATGTTCGTAGTTTGTGGTCTGGTCTGTATAAAATTGAACAGTGGTTCATTTTTTGCTTACAAGTAGAAATGCTTAGGGATATTTCGCTAGAAGGGTGGAACAAGATAAGCCCGAATTTCATAGAAAATTAGTTGAACCTATGCATAATAGATTAAAGCATAAATATTAGAAGAATATTAACTTATTGTGATTACGTTTGTATAAATTAAATATTAAATTTGGACGAATATTTTTCTGCACGATCTCTGCTACATCCACGGACAGTAATACTTTTTAAATGAACTGTGTATAATTTTTAATTGCATGCACTCAAAACAAAAGTATATGGATTAATGTGAATTAGAATTGCGAATTCTTACTGTGAAGTAGATTTAATTGTTACATATAGAATGAACGGATAATTTTGTGTGTAACTGTATGTAGAATATTTTTTAATACTCTATCTAAGAGTTTGTGAATTGAGTGATATTGGTTGACAGAAAGTAGATATTTCGTAGTGACTACATAGATGTTTACTTATTAATAGAAAGTGATTTGTTAATATAGGTCGAAAAATGAGCCCTGTCAGAATTAATATTTTACATTTGTATAAATTAATTTTGCAACATTATAAAACAGACAAATATAAGCAACATTTACATCTAATTGATACTGAAATAATCATGATTGTTTTATTTGTATAAGTCTGTAAAAATTGATACTTTCTTGTTGCGGCACGTAGTAAGTAGAAAGTACCTGTTAAGCACAGACGAAGAACTTGGGAATGAGTGCCACATACTAGGGTACAAAGATGATAAGATTTCGTGTAATTAAAAATAGGAACACTTAGAACACCTTCTTAAGTACTTTTCGATTTAACATCAACCTCCGTAATATTACGTTTCTTGCGAGCAGTCTCAAAATCCCACCTCAGCATAACAAACACTCTTTTTGGAAAACTGTTTCATACCAGTTTATAAACAGTTTCTATATAGTAAAATGGAAACATAAAACGAGGTTGTAACTTTTGAACGTTTATCTAAAATTGAGTGTGTCGTTAAAGGGTTAATGAAGTAGGCATTGTTTGACAGCATCTCATCGTTAAATCTACTATAAACATGATTTTATAATAGTGGCCGAATGAAAATTGAAACTGCGAAGTGGTACCAACATAATACTTAAAGCCTAGTATTAATTAATTTAAAGAGTTACGGAAACATGTGAAAATATCAGTTTGAAACTTTCTATTGTCAATTATTCTCAGAGATTAAAACCGCACCACGACGTGCCACACAAATCGATACGCAATAACTGAAAACTCTACAGGTCCCTCATAAACCACACAGAATTGAATAAAAAATACCAGAATACGCAGCAAGAAAATTCTACGTGTCAGACGAAAACATATTTCATTCAAATTCTCTTTACTCACCTTCCCGCCTATCCAGACACGTTATCGCAGCATGTCCCTGTCGATTACTCTTTCAATGTGCTCTTCGCCGAAGTTAGACTCGAAATGGAAGAATCAGTCCTTCGTACGTGCACGAAAAAATTACCAACTTCGGACACGTGATCGCGAACACGATTCTCAGGCATGAAACTCTAGAAACAACTGTTGATAACGGGTTCACAGTACGAAGATGGAAGTTGGCGCACGGCAGGCGACGGGGCTGCTTTATTTTTATTCCAGTACATGGCACTGACGCGAATCACCCTCGGGCCAAGGAACCCTGATGTTGAGACGAGTGTGAAATGTACACAGACTGCGGTGCCTCTTGAACCGCGTTTATCATTTCAACGAGTTCTCTTCGAGGTGCCCTGTTATCCCGTAATTAACTCGCTGCATCATCATCGACAGGATACCAATTAGTTTCCCCTCAAGCTTTGGGGCTCTCTTTACGATCTTCGGCTCAACGTCGCATGATCTTTGTACGCACACACTCCACGTTCCACTGCTTTTAACATTTCGTCAACCGACAATTGAAAAACGTGAATTTATTTATTTTAGGATATAATTTTGTAACTGAGGGGATCGAGCGAGTTTCTATAATGTCAAAGGAAATTTGGAATGTTCTTTGCACAGTTCTAATGCTTTATTTTGTCCTTGATTACACGTGTGCTTTAGGAATTTTAATTAGATCTTTCCGCAAAGGTGGCAAGTATGGGATTTTGCATGAGGCAGTTTCGGGGTGAGGAATAGAAGTCTCTCGTTAAAACCAGCGTTTTAATTCATTGATAACGTTCACGAGCATTTGTTCAATTTTAATAATCCGTGAATACAGGCTTTCGTTGAATCTACATTTAACGATGCAGCATGAAAACACTTTTAATTCATTGCAACAAATATTCCCCTTATCGTGCCATTTTTTCGTAATACGCCATTGAATCTATTCCAGCGGAAGTTATAAATTCGACTCGTGCTTATTCAGCTTCACCGAGTTTCTCGACAGAGCCGGAGTATCGATATTCGGCAATATTGCCGGAGATTTATTGCAGATTAAATTGAACGGGAACTTCATTACAATATAGTTGAATCAGGGAAACCAGTCATTTAGTGGTGGCAATCGATTGTTCCAATTTTCCCCGTCCATTTCGGCTTTCCAGATGCTGTTTATTTGCACCGATCGTATCTACGTTCTCTCTTCACGCTGCTTACACGAGCCTGCCATACAATTTTCTTTTCACGCATACAAATACTGTGTGCAAACATTTGCTTCTAATTTTTCACTGTAAACGCTGCTTAAAGGTTACAGCATTCTCTCCTGCGAGGAATTTATAATGTCACCGCGTTGTTCCTGATACACCATGGTAATAAATGTTTACTCGATAACGAGCATTGTTCCAGCACGCGAAGGACACCGCGAAGAACTTCGAAGGAATGCTATATACTTTTGCGATGCATCGAAAAATACCTGCAGAGTGTTTTCATTAAATAAACATCCCGTTGCGTTTCTGTACGAAACGTTTACGATCCTCCGATTTCCTCGAATTCTTCAAGCCCCCCAAATCCCCCACTGCTTCATCGAGATCGTAAATTCTAGTTACATTTATCGCCCCTGGATCTTTATCCACACGTTCTCAGAACGGCTTCTGTTCATCGTCGGCACGCTTTCACGGGGCCATCAGCTGGGCTCCGAACAATCAGCGGATCGGATCGATTTATCTGGCCGAGTAGCATCCTCTCGCACCGTATCCAATCAGGTTATAATATTTACAATCCACTTGCCGTCTGTGAAAACAAGCCCATGAAATCTGCACTGCATCATCCTCGGGCCGTGGCTCTTCTTCATCCAACTATGTGGCCATGGTTCCCCTGAAGCGTTCCGAATTATTCCACATCGAGAGCGCGTTATTCACAACCGATGAGGCTTCGTCGTCGAAATTGTTCACTGTGCCTGCGTAAAGCGAGTGCCGTCGGCCACGCTGGTCCATTCTGGCGGGTCCTCCAGTGTTTTCAAAGCGACGCGGGTGCTGGCTCGGCATGCAGACTGGAAGGGACAAGAGAAGAAAGAAAGGAAAGATACGGGCGGCACTGAATCATCGCGTTGCACTAAATCATCGCGAGATCGAAGGCGCGTGGCTGCTTCGTCGACGGCCCGCCGCTCACCGATTTCCTTCGCCTTGTCATCGTCCACGCGTCTACCCTAACGAGGCTATGCGATTCACCCCAGGCCCCGTGTGCCCGTTCACCCGCGACGGGCGGTGACGGTACGCCGGTATGGGAGGCCGGCTGGAAACGATACTAAATCACCGTCAGGATCAGGACTCGGGGGAGACGACCAGCGACGACGCTTGAGGGAGTGCCTCTACTCCAGCATCACCTGTTGGCATCGTATCCCGGTCACGGCCTGTACGGGGTGGCAAGGGGAAAAATCTGCTCCCAGACGACCGGCAACGCGCCTGCGCGAACGCAGATCGATGTGTTATATCGCACGCTTTCCCACACGGATACCCCTTCGCGGCTTCTCTCCCACCATTTCCGGCTTTATACGCGATGCTCGAATGTAAGGCGACCAGACAAGCCGTTGACGTTTATCCCCGATTTCACGAGTGCCACTGCGTCTATCGCTGTTTTTTTGTAAGAAGACTCTTCCGGGGGCCTGACTCTTGGAGTATTCTGTTGTATTTGTCTCTCACGTTTGGCTTCTGCAGTGTTCAGAGGACTGGCTGATTTTGTTTAACATGGAAGGGAAGATAATTTATTGTGATTGAGGTGTGTCGTATGTTGGGGGAAGGTTTAAGGGGTAATGACACTGTAGAGCCCGGCAGGGCAGCCTGATTTTGAGAATTTTTTTATGCGAGTATAGTGAATGGAATACAAAATCTGTTTGAAGGCCTTTATTGTACATACCTTGAAGTATGATCACAATTTTTTTTAAATTTTTTTAATACAATATGGCGGCGCCACAGCTCGACGAACGAAGCTTCTTCTGAAAAACAGTGTTTCGCGGCTGGAAAGATTTCTCCTTTAATTTTTGACCTAGAACAAATAACGGAAAATTTTTGCGTTCTATATAAGATTATCTCGGGAAGTACACGAGGAAATTAAAAAATACTGATTCTTGTAAGAATGGTGCGTGATTGAACAGAACTCGGAACTGCCACAACCTCGAAATTGTTTAAACGTTTTGTTCAATCACGCACCATTCGTACAAAAAACCGTATTTTTTAATTTCCCCGTGTACTTCCAGAGATAATCTTATATAGAACTCAAAAACTGTTTTGTTCTAGGTCAAAAATTGAAGGAGAAATATTTCCGGCCGCGAAACACTGTTTTTCAGAAGAAGCTTCTTTGTTGAGCTGTGGCGCCGCAATTTTGTATTAAAATTTTTTTTTTTAAATTTTGGTTATACTTCAAGGTATGTACAATAAAGCCCTCCGAATAGAATTTCTATTCCATTCACTATACTCGCATAAAAAGATTCTCAAAATCAGGCTGCTTTTCCGGGCTTTACAGTGTCATTACCCCTTAAAATGTCCGACGATGATGACGAGATAATTCGTCATGTGGGAATTGAGGCAGGATGCGTGTGACTAGTTAATTCGTCATTGAGTGCTCACATAGATTGTGTATGACGAGTTAATTCGTCATTGTGTACTCATAGATACTGTAGAACGAGTTAATTCGTCATTGAGTACTCACAGATTGCGTTGGATGAGTTAATTCGTCATTGAGTAGTCACAGATTGCGTAACACGAGTTTATACGTCCCGAGTTTACTCATCGTGACAACTTAAACCCTTAGCGATAAACGATAAATGTAGTGATTTGCTTTAAATAAATCTTTCGCTACTGCCGTTGCAAAGTTTTTATAAAATTTCTGTATTTTCCTATCATTCATTTAGTTATTGCGAAGTAGCTGAATGCATTATTAGCGTGTATTTAAATACACATTGGAGTTGCGTTTTTGAAAAAAAAAATCCGCGCTTCACGGATTAATGGCGGCCTTCCCTCGATTTCTGTTTCTCTTTGCTTCACATTGATGGATTACTAATGGAAAGGCTGTTTTATTGAAGTTGCTGAAGGTGCAAATCCACGATGAGATTTTAATTGAGCCTTTTCCATCGTGAGACAAAAATCTCAGCAACAACTAAATGTAAATAGTCGCGAGAGATGAGATTCTTGAAAATATATCATGAAACTTGTCTCATGGGAGAGTAGTTTTATGAAACTAATGACAAAATAATTAAAAAATAATAAAATAATTAAATAATTGTCTCGATATTTTGTCTCGTCGTGAATTTGCACCTCAATAACAGAGTTTTTGAAGGAAGTACCTAAAATCAAACTGCTCTGAAATTCAATGTTTTCTTTGAAGTTTCCTCCCTCGTTTATTATAAATTATTCTGCCATCGAATTTTCGTATATCTGCATTAAGCATTTGCATTTTTTGATAATTTTAGTATTCTCATTTTAGTCTATATGAGAGATAATATTTTACAGGAACAATATCCTTACTTAATATTTTACACTACACATTTGTTTAGTAATCGATCTTCAATTCTTCTGGACTGTGCTTCAACGACGGATGGCTTCTCTCTAACGGGTAAGTATCGATGAGCATTACCAGTCCATTCGCTGGTAAAAACTTTTTATCTAATTTCTGTTCCTAAAGTGAGAAAATGTACCATTTGGCAAGTGTGCCAATAATATCTGTGGTATCCAAAGTTCACTTCAGTCAGGGTGCAATAATTTTAGAAGTAATACTTCGTGAATAAGTAGATATTATTACAATATTGTATTAATTATGTTGTTCTTATATTATAAATGTTATTGTATCACTGTATATATAAATGATTATAATTTTGCAAATGTTGGTTGCTGCCTAGGTAATCATGGTATATTGACAAAAGCTGATTTTGAGTTTCCGAAAACTGCAAACACGTTTACTAAACTGTGCAATAGGATTTGCGTAATTTTACGCCAAATGGGTTTCTTTATTAGTTTGCGCTGCACTTGTAATAATGTTACAAGTAATGGCTCCATCTGTAATTATAAGACTGAAAGTTTATTAGTCAGATTTATTATTCCTTTATTTCTAGTCGAAGAAGCAGTGAGTTTTAGTGATTAGTTATTTATTAATTTTAAAGGTACATAATGGGTTATGAGCTTCTGTTTCTGCATTCTTGAAGAAAGTAGTGCAGAAATCATTCTGGCGACACCTTTATTATTTTTGTAAATAATGGTTATTAAATAATCTATCTATATATGTACCTACCCTAATGTCCTTTATACAAATCGTACAAATCATTGTTCCAGTAATCATTGTCCATAGGCAAAATGATAGTCGTTGTCACCATCGTCCTCGTTTAAATTATTAAGTCATTACAGGTGTTGTGCTTTTTGCATGGACAATTTAAATCACATTTGTTTATGGTAATTCCAAGTCATTAGTTCGTTCTTATTCAATCTTCTGATATATTTATTTCGTTTACTTATACTTTGATGTTAATGTTTCTGATAGATATTATAATTATATGTTTCATAAAGAAATTCTTCTGACTTGTGAAAATAAGCCTGATATTAAAGTAGCCTGCAATAAATGAAGACAATTATTCTATTATACGTTACTTTATTTCAGAACCAAAAACTCAGAATTTGTAGTACAATACTACTTACTGGTATTTAGTTAAAAAAATTAAATACTAACTTTATTTTTTTTTAATTAAATATGAAACCATACCCGCCTATTTTCAGATATTAACTTTGATTTTGTATTTAACAGTTATGAAACAAAATCATTAAGACGTTCCATAGTCAAATTTGTTGAATGCCTATAAGCGTTTGCCACGCGCACTGTCGAATAAAGCGTTCGTATCGCTCAAAGGGGTATTGATAAAGTCGTTAAACTAAACTCTTTGGGATTCGAATTTAATGGTCTTCGATTTCCAATAAACCTCATTTGATTATAGTGTCCTGGTCCACGAGTCCACGACGATCCATTCAGAGTTCAATAAATTTTCAATGTGAATTAAATCGCAAATCTTGAATAATAGTTCATACACAATCTATGGTTTATCTCGTTCAGCTTCGCTGAATGTATTGATAGATAACGTGACAATTTAAAATGTTCTATAAACTCGTCTGGTTTGTTGAAACAAATGTTTTTGAAAATTAAAGTAATCTGAACATTAATTTAAAATGTTCCGGTTTATGCGTATTCCTACATTTCTTTACAGCGACAGCAAGAAGTAACTGCCTGAACTTAAAAATACCACTGATAATTAAAAAGATTACAGATAATAGTAGAAGCGAAATTAGCAGGTAAGTGCCATACCGAATGTGTAATAACCATTGCCCGCAATATAGTATAAAACTCTGGCCAGAATCATGGAAAAAGAAAGAACTGACATACTTGCAACAGTTACGGAGAAACAAATATTGGAAACAGCAAATTTTATAAAAGCGAGTACGAAATTAAGGGCATTTTCTAAGAAGAATATAAGAAGGAAGGAGAGCAATATACAAGAAAATAGGAAGGCAGGATAGTAGGAGATAGCCAAGGCAGTGCAAAGAAGAATAAATAAATAAGAAGAATATAAGATTGATATGTAGAAAAATTTAAAACAGATAGATTGGAACATGTGCGATATTATAACATATATTGTTCTTTAAACTATTGTAATATAATATAAAGTATCACATTATCAGTAATAGTAGGAGGCATTAAGCGTTATTACTAAATAAATACCAATACATATCAATATTTTCATCCCGTTTAATTTATCTATATCCTTTTACTTTTATTTATATATTTATACAACTTTCATATAAGGAATAACACGTAACTTTTGTAAGGGAATTTTTGTCACTCTAAAATTCTAACTTTTGAAAAATTTCTTGGGTTTTAGGCAGGCCCAACATACCAGTTAATTAATTTTGTCATATAGCACATTTTTATTTTTTCTATCCGTTATATATTTTTGAAACCGTAAGAAATATTGAAAAATTGTTCAAACAAAAATTGGATGGCTTATGCTGTGTTAAATTGATAAAAATAATTAACATTAGCTCGCGATCAATAATTACAGTAATTCTATCCGTTTCGTTAGCTACCCCTCTTATTGTGTGGCTGTGCATTTGCGCAATTCACTTGTGCATTATGTTTCAACGTTACAATCAAAACTAATATTCTCTACCGAAATTGTTTACCCTGGTTCAAATAATTGTTTACTGTCTACGTAACATATACCATAAATGCAAGAGTACCTATATATTACAGTAACAATCTATACTACAATGTACACCATCCATATCTATAAATAAATGTTATTTATCCCTGTTTACATCCGTTATAAAAAACGGTGTTATCCGCTAACAGCACAGGTATTAAAAAAATAGAATATTAAAAAAACAAATAGAATGGAAAATATTTCAAAACACAACCACTGTGGATTTTTATCATTCGAAGTGCAACTAAAAAAAAAAATTACTCAAAACAGACTTATTTTGTAAGGCAAACTGGTTACGGAAGTTTGTTTATATGAACCATGGATAAAAGCAGCAACAATTACCCCCGTTGATAGAGGAAAATGGACTGTCGTATTTTTATTTCAACAACTGGTTCTTACATCTTTTATAGCGTCATACTTCGATACTGAAAATGAATGACAAAAATTCTCGACACTTGCATCAGGTCCCTTCTACAAACTAACAATGTTGAAAAAGATCAAGATTTTTTGTGTAAGCGTTGCTTCTTCATTCGTATTGTGTGTCTGCTTTATGTTCGCGACTGTAACCGATCTCAAGTCGAATAGAGACTGAACTTATTTCCGCGCGAGATTCTGCATATTCTCATCAATGTGTTGTATGCCAAAATTCGCGTGTGTATGTTTGACCTGCTAACCGTTAGAGACGAGTTAGCTCGTTATTGGAAAATCCTCCCGAGAGAGTAAATAGTTTATTAAGTCAAGTGCCGCATTCACTGCAGACAGAATCAATGAACTCTACTGTATTTAATTGTTTATAAATAGGGGATTTTAAATACGCTGCAGACGTCCTTGGTCGAAAAATGACCCAGTTCATCAGTTCGCCCGTGATTGAATACCGGGTGTTTCGTAATAAATAATACAACTGAAAGGCAGTGACATTGCGGGAGAAATCGAATTTGAAAATTTATGTGCATCCAGCTGAAAATTAGCAGAATTTATCAGCGAGTGTGGTACATCTGCGAACGAAATGAATCCTTTCGCAGAAATCACTCTGAATTGTAGAATAACTTTTTTCGAAATAAACCTCGTTTTCCAGAAAATCGAGTTGGAAAATCCATGTAGTACGTGTATAATTGACGAAAAATCTATACTACCTTAAAATCGTTTTTCTCGGAAATCAATTTCGACTTACATGTACACGAGGATACATTTTTATTCGCAAGTGTGCCATATTCACTGATAAACACTGTTGATTTTCAAAACAGATTTGCTCAGACAGGAAGCCTTCTTTGAGGAAATTTTATTTAAAATTTCCTACTTCATTTTTCATATAGAATCACTACCCTTTCGATTGAACCATTTATTACGAATCACCATGTATACACGTGTAGGGGTGCACGCCAGTGTATGCGCTGAGTTGGCCAAAAAGTATTTTCGTTTCTCCAATACAACATTTTGTTTGCGACACGTGAGGACAGTTTCCTTCAGTTTCATATTCACTAATAAAATAATATATCAAAACCCAATGACATACATCCAAAGTTTTCTGAATTTTGAATTTTTTAAAAAAAAAGATAAGGAAGCTTTTTGACCAATCCAACACTGCGATTTCTTAGGTAATAGGCATTAATAGTGTCTTCTGGTTGTAGCATTAATAATTAATTTATTAAAACTTTCTATATCATCTTAATTCTCATAGTCTCTTTAATAATTGCCTATACATTCCATCTCACTTTTTCTCTTTCTCTCCCTCTCTCTCATACTCTCTCTTTCTCTCTCTCTCTCTCTCTCTCTCTCTCTCTCTCTCTCTCTCTCTCTCTCTCTCTCTCTCTCTCTCGCTATCTCCTTCTCAAGTACGCTTCCTTTACAATATCTCGTAAGTAGCTGCCTTCATTTTAAACTCTCGACTGTTTCAATTTAAATTCATTTTTAAAAAGATTCCCGTGCGCACGATCGTCGAACAGCTCGAGGCATCCCGGTTTTTATTGTAACGACGCAATCGCATGATATCCTTTGCTGCTCTCATCGAATATTCGGCATCGATGCGCTACATCAAACAAACCGAAACGTCATTACAGCTAAGTGAAAATTCATCCGATACTTCGAGTCATTCGAACGTAATAAGCAGAAGATTGGCGTAGGGGAAATGTTTCATAGAACGAGCAAAGAATATCGCATCGTTATGTCGACGTTGAATGTCGTCGAGAATGAAAAGAATAGGATAAAAGTTACCTACAAATTGAAATTTCAGCGCTCGGATACATCAGGCGTTTTCTCACTCAGGCTGTTAGTAGCCTACACGCAGAATTTCCCCTACGACTGTGCTGGAAACGTTCCTAAATTGTCCGAAATCATTGTTGAATTTTTGCACGATTCATCTCGAGCGTTCGACATTGTGGATAATCGAAGGGTTGAAGGGACAAAGTGTCGTTGCCACGTTTTCCCATTTCAGATCGAAAGATGAAGATGCTAGCTTCTGAAGCCTGGGAATGGAGAATATTTACTTCATCCCCTATTTACTTTCTTAAACTAAAACGCTCGTCAAAATCTTTTTAATCCCACTCTTTCGACGCGACTTAGGAATAGGGTATGCGAAATTCGCTGACTGAAAATCATGAAACTGTTATTAGGTCGGTGGGAAAATTAGTTCGCTCCCTGTCGGGTGATGTAATGTGTACGGAGATGTAGGAATAGGTTTTCTAGTTCGGGAGTTACGGAAAAAACGGGCTCGGGCGACGGAAAATGAAGAGGTAGTTTACTAAAAACTGGCTAAGTGCATAGAAATTACAGAAAAAATATAGTGTTTAGATAAAATCATAATTTTTGTTGGAAAATTGGGCCTTAGGGGGCCTTAGCAGGGGCCCATTTTTCGCGACAACGAAGAGGTAGTTTACTAAAAACCAGGTAAGTGTAGTAGTGCAGAAAAAATGGTGTTTGTATAAAAACAATTTTTTTTGATGATGGGGCCTTATGGGGGCCTTCTGAGCAGGGGCCCATTATTCGGGAGAATGAAGAGGTACTTTACTAAAAAAGGGCTAATTGCAGTCGTACCAAAAAAGAATGGTGTTTAAATAAAAATATCATTTTTTTAGGATGAGGCCCTGGGGGCCTTCTGAGCAGGGGCTCATTTGGGGGGGGGGGGCGGATGAAACCTGAAATTCGGAAGAGGTACTTTACTAAAAAAGGCTAACTGCAGTTGTACCGAAAAAGAATGGTGTTTAAATAAAAGCACAATTTTTTTGAGGATGAGGCCCTGGGGGCCTTCTGGGTAGGGGCCCACGCGGCAACTGCTCATTGTCCGCCCGTTAAATCCGCCACTACAGAAATGTATTCTTTTACTACAGCTACTTGTACTTCTACCAGAAAACTGGAGAAAGGTCGTAGATATCCTAGGAAAATACACGTAATTTACGTTTACTCTTAATAAACACCTTGATTCAATAAAGCGAACGAACTTTTGCACCGACCTAAGAGAATGGACGTTCGACGGCGCACTGGTGAAACGAGATTACATAACGGGAGATCGACAACTTTATCCATTTATCCCTTCGATGTATTGGCTACTAAACTCTGGCTTTACCACGAACGATCGCAAGTCTGATGCTTTCGAGGAATAAAGTGAAAAATCCTAGCCATGATCAGACAGAAACGGCTTCGAGTGCCCTCGAGCTTTACTTTCGAGACTGCTCTCATCTCTCATCTCCCTGTTATATACATTGTGGATTACACGTCGATATATTCTATTTACATGCGCGTGTCTCGTCTTGCCAAACTTGCCTTTTTGTGCGTTTGGACATATCGGTTGTAATTGTATATAATATAGTAAGTTATAATATTATTAATCTGAGTTTCTAGGCAGTTGTGTGTTGTTTATGTTATGTACGTTAAGATTTATCTCTAAGGTCTCTCGCTCTCTCTCATACACATCCTGTCGCTCAAACGCACCAACTTTCATCCATTACAAGAATTTCTTTGGCCTCTGTGTTCTCGCTAAGTCGGTTCAGAAAAGAATCTCCAACTACGCATGCGATCGTGTTTACTACATTTAGTTCATAGAAAATGAACACGTCCAACTGATATCCCTGAACGTTCGAGCTTCCCAAGAAGATAGATAAACGGCTGCTACCGATCTCAGTTTACCGGGAGGAAATCTAGGAATCGAGATACCAGATCGAAATAAATTAGAAGCTTGGAGGTTTCTGAAAACGCATCTGTACACTGGAAAAATAAAACGAATGCGGGGGCATTCTTCTATCTTGGAGTGCTCGAGAATTCAGAGTCCCTTTGAAACTTTCGCGTTCTTCGATCAGTCGCGCGCAACGATTTACTTAGATCGCATTTGTTTACCATTCTTTCCCTTGCACGCGTACCCATGCACCCACGAAATGATTATCTAGAGTTCCTCTTCACGAGTCGATTCGAAATACTTCTTTTTCGGCATCTCATGCGGCTTCGAGACCCATTCCCGGCGATTTTCGCCCGAAGGAAAAATTGGATGCTTCCTCTCGCTCATTCCCCTTATACAAAGAATATACCGTTGCGGCCTATACGAAACTAGAACGGTATCGGTTTTGTCTACACGTGAGTAATTTCGTGAGTCGTTCGGTTCTTTTTTTTTGTAACGCTACCGTAAACGCAAGAGTGAGTCTTGTTTTCATTATCCGTGTCCCGATCAATGGTATTGAGCAATGTACCGCCATTGGATCGATTATTTCAGGAGTACCTTATATCAGTAATTAAAAATAAAGGATTGAATGAATTATTCTAAATTCTTGCTTGGTAAAAAATTCCACTTGATTGCGAATTATATCTATTAGAAATTGAAAATAGTAATTGAAACTTATGGAGAAAAAAAATAGCAATACTGTGATAACTTGCTAGTGCGAAGTAGTTTTACGTGATTGTTTAATCGAAGATGCGGATTCGAGGGAGGCTTCACTCTTCTTCTCTCTATCTAGAAGACGTAGAATCTTCGACGCAAGGTATTCCCTAAACAATCCATCCAATCGATATTTTAACATGCTAGACTTACTCTTTATGAATTAGAAATCGTGAATATCATCCTATTGGTCTTTTACGCTACTTAATCGTTCGCTACGTGGCGGTTATCAGTGCTATTGCTGCTAAGAGTTCATTCAACAGGCTCCTGCAGTCTCGCTAAGGTTACATTATCGGTAGACAATTAATTCTGCTTGTCGGTTCGCACGTTATCCTTGCTAACGTCGAGGAAAACGCAAGCGTATGTATTTTTACTTCGAGGAAAAAAGCTTCCACTAACGATCGTGCTCAAGACCTTTTCGCTCCGTGATGAATTATTAACAATCCCGCGCACCCGTAAACTGACGCCTCGCGACGTACACCTATCGTCCTCGACGCTCTGAGCGCGCTGTAGCGAGGGTCGCCACGCCTCAGCTTACGAGGACCCAATTTCGCTAATCATTTTCCACGGGATAATCTGCTATCGAAGGTTCGTAGAATGGTGTTGCGAGTCGTCGAAGGCGCCTTGGTTTCATTTATATATAATATATGTATATAATATATATGTATAGTCGTTAACAATATTTAATTACAGGTACCTAAAAATTTCTCGCACGCGTTCCCTACGTCGGAAAAAAAGTAAGAAAAGTCGAGATGTTCATTATAAGTTTGGGACAGACTACGCTAGTTTTCTCGGTCTCATTCAATTTCCTTCCTCTCTCGATCGGCGTTAAAGTGTGCATTTTAAATCGGGCGCCCTTTTACTACCTACTCGTGTTACATATCGTGATATTGCGAGTCGAAATGGAAAAACGTCGTTACGTAAAAACAAAGACGCTGCGAGAATGTGTCCTCGTCGAGTAAACGCTGGGTAAATCGGTGCAATACTTGCTGCACGCCAGCGTGAAATATACTGGTCGTTCCAAATTATGCGACACGAGGAAAATATGGAAATGTATGGCAAAAGAAATCGAAAAATCTTTTAACATTTTGCAATCTGAGATACAGGCGAGTCAAATTTTTGGGACCATTTTTTTAGCGCGTTTTTTTAGATGCGAGACAATTAAAAACGAGAGGTATTGAGCAGTAGTGAGGTGTTCAGTGCGCATGCCCAAACAGAGTCTGGTAATTTATTTAAAACGAACCTTTTTCTAACTCCACCTCTAAACCTCGTCATTGCTTGATACCAGAGTTGGGCATTAACTAAATAAATAATTATTTAAGTATCGGATCGAATAAAAGTTACTTTAAATTTATTCGACACATGACGAATAATTTTTTTTAACTTTTATTCGGTATTCGAAATTTTTATTTAAATGAAAATTTTGCCCATCTCTGCTTGGTACATACACTTATAATTATTGTTATTAGTAACCCAACGCTAGGACACTAGAATTTTCATCTGGAATATATTTATGTTTGCCAACATTTTTACCCTCGCCTCACTGACACGATTTGTTTTTAATATTTTCCGTATCCTTAGTGTACATATTTGTGTTATCTTTAATTTCGACTTATTTAGATATTTATAGTCCATTGACGATGTCAAGGAACAGTTTATTACGTCTTATTCCAAAACAAATGGCAGAATTCCAAAGGAAGGCACGAAATTCGAATATTTACTCGCATAAAAGATGTCCCTACTTTATTTATGTACTATTGCAAGTGGTAGTTGTGGTAGCCGTATAATTTATCTTGATGCGCTCCAGAATATTATAACAAAAATGATATGGTCCCATTAAAAAAATTCAAATTTTTTAAATTCAAATCCTAGATTTTTTAAAAATTTTCAAACGTCTAGGAAAATGGTACAAAGTGTACGATGTATACCTTGTCTTATATCTTCAAGGGTATTAACAGTGTTTCATGCTCTAAACACACACGTTTCCTTTACTCTTATGACTTCGAGTACATTTGTTATTCCAACCATAGCAGAATAAAAATTCAACTCCACGAAATTCCACGCACTGTGAGTTAGAGCATTCGCAATTCAATGATATGCTGGCGAAAGTTTCCTTCTCTTTTGAAATAAATTGCGTAAAACCAGGAACTCTTTTTGCTACAGTTGCAATAATCAATTTTCTTTCGAAACCATAAGGACAAACATAGCGTATGTTTGCGTTGCATGAAATATTGTTATTACTCAAAATATGAATAAAAACCGTAGAGAATATATCAAACTATTTGCTATTACAGTGAATATGAACATCCTTTTATGCGTGTTTCTCGTTTCTGTGCGCGCCCTTTTGTCATCTCGTATTTAAACAGCGCGCCAAAATTGGAATCCTTAAATTTCGGTTGTTTATACCTCGAAAAGGAAGCCTCGGACAGCAAAATGGTAAATAACTGTTCGATTTCTTTTGATGCAACATGCAAGTTTCGGCTCGTGACATGATTCTGGTACAGCCTGTATAGTTGCAGCGTTCGCGACAGTAATTGATCCGATATTACTCCCCAATGTCTACAGCCTGAGCTTTTTGCCTCTTTCCTTGTCCCTTCTCCCGTGTAATCGGAATCCGCCCCCGCGTCTCGCGCATTGCATCTGTAGATCTAGGATGACTTATTGTTAGGACAACGTCCAAAAGCGATTGGCAAACAAGATGAAATTGTCAGTACATACTCGTCGACTGTCTAATAAGATAACATCTCGTTGAGATCCCTCTCCTAGGTATATAATAAGTATTTCCTACGCGTCTCTTCGTCCTCGAATCTTCGGTTTCATTGACGATTCGCCGACTAATGTTTATTGCTACGTCTCGGCTATTATATGGAAAAGGGATTGGCGATTACAATCTCTCGTGTTGGAAATCATTCAATACAAAGTGGCTTGGCAGTGTTTGACATTGATGGCCATAATAAACGAGTCTGCCAATTTTACCGGGATTTTTAATTCTCTATTGCGATCTGTATCCAAGTGATATTCGAATATCCATGACCAAAATTGGAAACATTGGATATGCGTGTAATGAAGGTTAATGAGAAATTTATTATTGGAACTCTCTAATATTCTCAAACTAATGTTCTCTTGAGGAAGAATACAGTTTGGTATTTTTGCAATTTGTTGCGCCTTGTGGTGCAAGTTGTATTTTTATCGAATTTAGAGCTATTTAGAAATAGAATGCTGGTGTATGTAGTGATTTTAATTTACAAAGTATAATTTAACATATTGTGTATGTATATTTTTTAACGAAACTTGATGGTAGATATAACTATTAACAGTAATTAGTAATTTCAGTACAGAAGATTGTTTGAATAGTGGAAGGAAAGAAAAGTTACGTATACTTCTCAGATTTCATAATTCATTATTTAGAATTTAGATTGAACAATTTATAGAGAGTGCCTTTTCATTTGACGTTAGCGTTTTAGGTAGTTAATCTAGACTAAAAATAAGAAATAAGAAAAAAGTTTTGAACTTGAACTTGAAAAGTTGAACGCACGTTATCCAAGCTTTATTTCCCGAATTCTGAAAAGTTTGATGTGTTTAGTGTACCATACAGAGTTGAGCATTATCCGAATAATTCTTATCAATACCAAGATTTGAATTAACACTTACGATTAGTCAAATAAATTTTCTTCAAGTGTATAAACGAAAACGAATATTTTTTTTTAACTTTACCAATGAAGAATGATGTTAATGGAAAAAAGGATATAATTGACAACGACTTTCTTTATTCTTCAATTTGATATAATCACCAAAAAAAAAAAACACCAAAAATGATTTCCTCGAAAGCAAGTAAACATTAAAATATACAAATATAAAAGTACAGACAAATTCGTAACTAACAAATAAATTATGTATTTCAAACAAACATTTATTCCCTTTCGCAAATAAATCTCTAAGCTATATTTTTCATTTTTCATAAATTGTTTGAAACAAATTTTTCTCAACTCTGGTACCAACACGTCCCCATCGTTTTCTGTAACTCTTGTCTTCCGTTAACTCGACGTAGCTAAGCAAATGAAACCTGAACATCCTGCTTAGTTCTGCAGAGTTGCCTCTTCAACTAATGACACGCAATTACGAATCACTCGGTGAACGCACGAAAGGCAATTGTTTCATCGATAGTTTCATTGGATATTCGAATATAAATGATATCCGTGTGGTCGCAGTTCTGATAGGGTGTTTCGCATGGGAATTAACAAGCAGCGTCTCGAAACAATAGCATCATGCATGCCTAGTACAAGCCCTCTCACAATAAACGCTTCGAGCCGATAATTCTGAGGATTTCAGTCGAATGGTCGGAAATATTTGGCGATACGTGCGCGGTATCAAGCGATGGAGCGAGTCTCTTCTTTCGTGCGATGATGAGCTCTACAGATTATTTATTAGACTGCTGCTGCAAATCTAGAAACCTCGGAAGCTTGAAGCAATTTCAACGTACGCAAGCAGCGAATCGTTACGAGCTGTCTTCGAACGTTTAATTTACTATTGCAAATTTTATTTCCTCGTCGTCTTATAGTTATCATCTGTTTCCCCTTCTCTCTGCTTTTGGATGTAATTCCTTGGTCCTAAGCGCACTTATTAATTTGACACTATTCCGGTGCAAGCATTCAAACGAAGATTGATCGCATTTTATAAATGTAGAATTTTTATAATACTCCTTGCGGCTTTATCGATTATTAATTATCGACGATTAACTATTAGAAACGGAAAAAGGAAGGGGATATATTCATCCGAGAGAAACCTAACGACAGTGGTTTTAGAAGGTCCGTCTATTTTAGCGTAATTAGTCTTAATTAGTTTAATTCCTTGTTGCGTTAATTCCCTACTGATCTCGGTTGTAACTCATGCAGTAAATTACGAAAGTAAAGAAATACGAAGGTGTCGCGTTGTTAAACTCGTGGTTAATGTAGCTTCTCGTTTCTCTGATTCGCATTCGAACGCGTGCTGCTTAGTATTCCAACGCTTCAGATCTTACAGAATTATTCGAAGATAGATGTATCGAAAAAACACTTATTGGATTCTGTCAACTGGGAGAACCAATTCTGGAAGAAAATATTCTTCACGAATATTCTCGCTTCGAAATGAATGTTTCCTCTCTCGCGCGAGCATTTTGGCTGCCTCGATTGTCCGCGTCAATATGAGTTATTCATTTAGGAACGCTTTTCTTACGTTTATGATTATTCATTGTCACGTCTTCAGGACCAGTTCAGACATCCGTGTGAAATTTTCAATTAAACAAATGGTTCAAAAAAACAACTGCCGCTTCGTTTCCCTGTCTTTGACAATTAAAATTAGCTTTTTAAACTGGAGAAAATTCAATGGACGCTCAAGTTTCATCAAGTTTCGAGGACGTAGTCTTGAGTAGTCATTTAATTTAATTTCTACAGGTGCAGTCAAAATTAAAGACTCAATTAAATCGTGAAAACCATACTGTAACAATTTCGAAACGTAGACGAATGTATTGAATTTTTTAAAATAGTGGAAAGTGATCACAAGTATTCGCAAGAATTTCACCTTCACTGAATTTCTCACGTATTGAAAAACTTTTCAAAATTTTTTCAGTACGTCATTGATAAATTATTTTTCTATATTTATTAATACCAGAAATTTCCGTTTGCAATGAGTTGCAATTGTATCTAGAAAATAGGAGATTCATTTCTATGCGCGGCTAAAAATGCGACACGAGAAAAACGTTGGGATTTGCGAGGAACCGGTTGGAAGCGATGAAGAAAATTGAACTTGCCCTGAAGGCGATCATTCTTATTACGGGTCTCGCCGCTTGTCAGTTTCACAGATCTCACAGTCCCGCTCGATTTTTCATCTTTCATAAGGCCCGATTGAACTTCCCCTGGGAAAGTCGGAAAGATTTTATCAAGGGGAGAGTGATCATTCGGTTGATTCCGTCTGCACGTTTACAGGGTCCTATAGTTCCGTGAGACGTGTCGAATCTTCGGCGATCGTGCAAAATCGAGGAATCCCGCTGCGAATGTCCTCAAAGAAGATCAGGACGCTCCGTAGACGCATGCAGAGTTGTCAGGTGGACTGATCTTTTCCACTGGCAAAACTGCTGCTCTGTGCCACTCGTCGCGTACCTAGAATCCAAAAAATTCATTGTCTTAAACGTGAAAACCTGCGAACAAGAGGATAAAGGGAATGGAAATGGAACATCTGAACATCTGTTTTTCATTTGAAAAGATAAGAAAGTGTATATATATAATAATATTAAGGGTTCTTCCAGTCTAACGTCATAAAAAATTACCGTTATTTGGTACTTTTTTTTTGCCACAAAAGAAATGTGTTTACTAAATTGAAGTTTTTTTTATTTATTGATACGTGTTTTGGGAGCACATTTTCAATAATTTTTTGTTCATATTTTTCTAATGCCTGCTTTCGCTAAAATAGGTGAGCGTAAAATGCGCTGTAAATAAAAAAGACGCCTCGATTGCGCGGCTTATTTTGGAGAAACCATGTAGGTAAAAGAGGCGGGGGAAGCAGGGAGGTTTTTAATTAGTATGATTGTCGTTTTGAGCCCGGACTAGAAGCATACATTTTCGTTGCGTTTTATTTGTCGCAAAATGATTAAAAAAATTGGCTAATTTCGATATGTCAACTTTGGATGTCCGCCATTTTGTTAATTCTTCATCAATTCAATCAAATCGTGTTCGGGATGTAACGGCAGTCATGCTGATTACAAATCTTGATGCCTTTTTTGTTTCGAATACCGCGCAATCGGGGTGTCTTTTTTACAGCGCATATTACACCCACCTATAAGTATGAAAATTTATTTTTTGTATGCTCAAAACACGTATTAATAAATAGAAAAAAAATTCAATTTAGAAAACACATTCTTTTTGTGACAAAAAACGGTAATTTTTAGAATGTTACAGTGGAAAGATGTTTTGAAGGGGCAAATATAGTGATCAGAACGTTTCTCAGATTTTTTCGGAGGCGTCAAGTTCGTGAGTGTTTTTTTGTTTAGTGGAACCACATATTGCCACATCTTAGATATCGTAGCTGGCGTTAAAATGAGTCAAACCATTTCTACAGTTTATTAAAAATATTAAATTGCACATTTAAAGATAAATAAAACTTAGAAATTAACATATAAATATGTCCATACAGTGCAGCCTGACCTTTATATTTTCGTAATGAATTTGATTTCTCTCAAAGCAAGGTTATAAACTAATTGAGTGCCGTTTAAATGAATTTGCAGTTTAAACGTTGCTTCAAACAGACCAGTGAGCATGCTCTTGTTCAGAACATCTCGTTATTCCTCTTTCCAACAAACCCTTCAGGTCACGTTATATCTCCTCACTCGTAACGAAGAATACACAGGGCCCTTTTTGTTTGCAATTGAATTAAATCGAATAGCAGAAGGATCTTTCTGTAATTAATTGAAAGCGCAAAACTCACCTGCTCTACCTTAGCAAATACCCTCAGTAAATTGAGGCCAGCTAATTTTTTAATATCGTTCTCCGTCCATGTTGGATCCTCCAGCAGGGTAGCCAACAGTTGAGGATACCTCGAAACATCCTCCAATCCAGTAGGAGTACTGGAAAACGACATTGTTGCTGATACCGTTCCTTTAATCGGACGCGCAATTTATTTTGCCCATTCAGAGAATAAAAGGCGAATTGGAATTTATTCCAATGGCTTGCATGAATGACAGCAATTCTATAATTTACGTGCCCGCCTACATGGTTCGTCGTGTATCTCACGAATTGTTGCAAATCCCTTTATAGATGTGGCCGTTAATGCCTCATTGAACCCTGCATCGATAATGATGATTCTCTGAATGCGCAACGCAACGGCTGATACTCAAAAGATAATTACAAATTTATCCCGTCGAAGCCAGCTCCTATCCCAACGTGATCGATCCCCGCCACCTTTCGAATGTGATTGATGTGTGCTGAAACAGCATCGCCTTTTAATAAAGTCGATCGTTTTAACGATACGAGTTTTGTGACAAGAGAACGCTTGAATCACCAAGATCAACAGTTTTATATCTCGGCAAATGGAAAGCTGCAGGTGTCAATAAAAATTGAATAATAATAATAATAGAATTGCAGTTCGAAAAACACTTCTAAGGTAATAAAATAGATTGAAACGATTTCTATGTGCCAAGGAATATCCAATTGGGACCACAGTCATGTGAAAAAAACTTCTATTTTCTCTTTTATCAATCGTACTTATAAGCAGTGATCCAATACTTTTGTGTATAAGTATATATGTATATATCACCGTTGACGTATATAAAATTCCTGTATACTTTGTACTGTCTTGCAGAGAGATAGGTGATGCCGTGAAAGCAGCAAGGTGCAAAATCTGTAGGACCCTTCAGTGTGTTGCAGAAAGGTTCGAAGGCTCAAAGGGGTGTAAGAATTAGAGGTGTGCGAGAACTCGAAAATGTGGGGAACCCGAGGTCGGGTTGGGTCGGGTCGGGTTCTCGAAAATTTCGGGATTCCCGAGACTGTCTGGGATTCTCGAGAGAGTCGGGATTCTCGAGAGAGTCGGGACTCCCGAAAGTGCCGGGATTCTCGGAAGTGTCGGGACTCCCGAAAATTTCGAGGATCCGTTTAATGAATACGACAGCACACCTTCAACGCATCGTAAGAAAAAGTATAGAGGCATTATTGATTTTCCGAATTACAAAAATCAATCAATCCTAATGATACGAATCCCGACACTTTTGGGGATCCCGACACTTTTGGGGATCCCGGCACTTTTGGGAATCCCGGCACTTTTGGGAATCCTGTCACTTTTGGAAATCTCGGCACTTTTGGGAATCCCGACACTTTTGGGAATCCTGGCACTATTGGGAATCCCGGCACTTTTGGGATTCCCGACATTCCCGGAAACCTGTCCCGATCCCGAGAAAAATTATCATCCCGACCCGACATTTTCGGGTTCTCGCACACTTCTAGTCGGAATGCGATAAAATAAATTGAAGCCTGTAATAAGTGTCGAATAACAGATTTGATTGGATGAATCGTTACATATAACTTTGCAAGGCACAGTACACAGACGAACCGAAGGAACAAAACGTTTTACCTGACAATGAGTGAAGCATGCTTTCATGTTTACTAGCTTTCATCAATAACAGAAATAAGATGAAGATTGTGTGTATTTAATTTGTGGTTGAAGGAAACGTTATCTCGTTTTAAAAGCACTGAATCCAAATGCCAAGTACCAGTGTTTGCCGAAGCTGAGTTTTATTAAATCGTGTGTATGAAAATTCATCGAAAGACAGCTTTCAACGCGACACTGCTAATTTAGCATTGTAGATTGTCCCAAGTTGCCCGAATAAATTCACATATTCGGTGATAGGTCTCGATCATTAACATTTGTACATATTCATCAAGTAATTGTAAGATTTCTGTACGCGCGAGTGATTGGCGCAATTAGTTCAGTACTGTTTTAATTTGCAGCATTATGGATAGAATTTTCAATCGCGAATATATCGGACAATTAATGAAGCACCAAATATATGTTCATCGATGTCTGCCAGGTACAAAAATTAATCATTTTACGGATTGTCATGTGTTGCAGTGTTGTTAGCTTCAAATACTACAAAGTCCCGTGAAAACAAGAAGTAAAAGTATTAATGAATTTGAGTAATCACTTTTATTGTAGTAATAATCTTGACCTTAGTGATAGTTTTCAAATGGACTCATTCCTTTTTTAGTAAATATATCTATTTACTAAATCAAATTATCATTGAGTTGGTGATTATGAAAGTGGTGTAAGTAAGAAATCTATAAAAAATAGAATTCACCACTTACTTTGTTCTACACCACTTTACATTTCAAAATAAGTGATAAATTCAATTTTTTTAAGTTTTTGAGTTATACCACTTTCATAATTATCGGCACAATTATTAACATAGATAATCCTTTCGAAGTGTCTTGTTTGAAATACCACATTTCATACGCTGTTATTATTAGTTTACTACAATTTTTTTTCTTCAAATCACGCGAATCCTTATTCGCGTAAGCAGATCAGTAAGGGTTAAAACAAACAATAAGGGGAGAACCTGATTTAGAACGTCGAAAAAAGAAGATATTCCCGATTTTTTTTAAAAAAGAAAAACAAATTGGATCTTTCCAAAACTGTAGGGGTATTTTAATATATATTTGCACAATACAAAAAAGAATTTTAATTGGAAAATTTAAAGTTTGTCACACCGAAATTGATTAATCACTTATGGCTATTCATGACGGGAAAAATGGAGCTGTTAATTCTGGCCAGAAATGAAAAAACCGATGTTTTTCTCAATTTCCATGAACTTACATCATGGGTGAACTTAAAAAATGAGACAAAAGTCTAAAATTGACAAAATTGTTGGACATTAAAGAAGTAGTGCCGATTTTGACCGAAAAGATTCGATGTTTGATCCAAAAAACATGGTTTAATTAATTTTTTCATAAACGTTTTTAGTTCATCGACGATGGTTGGTCATTATTTAACTAAAAAGCCCCGGGAAAAGTGGATCGGCCAAATAGATTTGGTGATATCTTTCCCGCCATTTCACAATTCCTGTGGCGAGGCGCATCAATGATTAATCAATTTCGACCTGACAAACTTAATTTTTTTGAAATATGTATCAAAATACCCCCAAAGTTTTGGAAAAATCGAATTTAGTTTTCATTGTTAAAAAACTTCGCAAAAGTTCCCATTTTTTCAGCGCCCTAAACCAGGTTCTCCCCTTAAAGCAAACATTCTTTTACATGGGGGAGGTTGCGGACCCGTAATAATCGTTTTCCAGTCTTTGCTATCGCGAAACATTGCACTTTATATAGCTAACAGCAAAATGACACATGAGTGATGGCGTTCTACGTACCAATAACGTCTTTTATGGTGGCGGTGCTGTTGCACGTTATGAAGTATGTATAAAACGGGACCATTGCCACTCCGCCATTTTTAGCCTGTGAACAGATGCATTAACTTATTTTACTATGTGTGTTTAGTATTGAATATACGTACATACGTATGTACAAAGTTCCAGCAAACTGCTGGTATCATCTGAAAGGGTGTGATTCTATATGGAAATATAAATTAAAATTCTTTGGCAAGGCAGACACTTATTCTCTCCTGCAACAAATTCTCAGCCTAAAGGAAAAATTGCGAGATTGATTCCTGTATACGGAAAAACGTCAGCGATCAAAAGAAGATAAAACAGCTGCTGAGATTCCTTAAAAATACCAATCTTCTTCAAGAGTTGTGAATGTCGTTTCTAAGGATCGAGTCGCTAATAAACCAACTTAACAAAAAATTCTTTGATCTAGAGCTTCGTTCGCGAAAAAAATTATTGAACATTTGTTAAGTACCTTTTATTTAAAATTAGAATTTAAAATGTATTATGTTCTACAACACAAGTCGTGAAACTTCATGTAATTAATAAAAGTAAGTATTCTGCTGAAGCAGATTTTACTGATTTTACAGGGTTGTTGATTGATAGCTGTTCTACACTTTAGTACTAAAATAATCATGCTTCGAAGGCTTGAATTATTTCTACAATTAATCCTCGATAAAGTCAAGAGATTGTATAGTAAGCTTACAAAATTTGGAAAATATTTCACCTTCTTATCAAAGTTTCCATTTCATTGAATTTTGTGCAGGCGTGTATTAACATTACAATATCGCGAATTCAATTGTAAATATGGAAATTATTAATTTCGTTATCATTATTCGGCCAGTAGAATTATTTAAAAAAACGGTCATACTTTGTTTTACAATGAATTGCATTAAATCAACAGCTCTGATGCTTCATTTATGTTTTATATCCAGTCGGGCGTTGCTCCGCGACCTTTTATCGCGTTTTCGAATTGCAACAAAGGGCAACGTAAGAAACGCAAAAGTGGCTTGCAACGAACGCGTTACGAAGCCCATAGAGATTGTACGGTTCGCTTTCCTGGAGTTGAACGCATAGTTTACGATTCCTCGTGTTTAATCCATGGCCCGAGCGCACCGGGTCTACGGAGGATATTAAAAAAGTTGCGATTCGAGATGGCGCACTTCGCAAATGCATCCGCTACTGGAAAACGCGCATTAAAATTCGATGAGGAAGCTTGCTCGAACCAACGGCGCATTCGTAGCTGTCCATATTGATTTCCAACGTCGTTTTTCGAAAGACAACCGAAAACAACCGCGGTATTATACATTGCGTTTCGGAACTATGAAATAGAACCGTCCTAAAGTACCCCGATTTTTGTATAACACGATTAAGGGTCTATTTTACTTTTCCGGTCGAAAAAGTGGCCTATTTTTTTTTTTTTTTTTCAAAAACTAATGTATGGATTTTAATCTTTTTTCTCGTTAAATGTTTAATATTCCTTGCTGTATAGAATCGTATTTTTCATGTTTCCATAATATAACTAACGACTACCTATTTAGTAGCTCCATGATAATTACCCAAACTCTCCTCATATCGCATAACGTGTTCCAAGAGTGACAGCCACTCAAATTGCATAAAATCGATAATGTACTCTACAATAATTACAGGTATACCAGACGTTAGGTTTACAATTGAGTCACATTATGAAGGCAATTAACAAAACAAGGCGCGAAACATTTGCATTTCAGCTGATCAATTTGAAACTTGCAGAGACACTTGTGAAGTACACGTGTAATTAAACTGACTTTTCACTTGTATTTTATATTAAACTGTATATAAAGGCAAACGCACCATTAAAATATTTATTTCAAATTTTCCTTATCTACCCAACTGCCAATTGTAAACACTTTGAGGCAGAAGTATTATTATTATATGATATCAAGTGTTTTTTAAATGTAAATTTTCCTAAGCTGATGTTAGGGGGAGATTAAAAAGTTGAAAGGCCTGCTGTTTGAATCAGAACCATGCTAGAAATTTTCCTTTATGCATCCTCGGCCGAGTCTTGAAGCTTTGGTCAATAAAATTTAAAGAAATCGTAAAGTTGCTACGTGGGAATGGAATTTTACTCTCGCGCAGCAGTATATATCGCGATGAAACTTTAATATCGCCAAATGCTATAAATATTTCTCGTTCGCTAGGATTTTTAAACGATTGATTCGGGATCCCATGAAACATTCAGTGTCGAAGGTTTCGCGCTGAAATCTCCCGAAACGGAGGTAGAATTTTTTGTCCAATGTTTTTCATAGAATTGTAGTGGAATAATGGCATTTTGAGCAGGTCAGTCAATTTATATTTTTAGTATAATATATGTCGAGTTTAAAATAAAGGTCTCGATCAGAGTTGGGCATTAACTAAATAAAAAATTATTTGAATAACGGATCGAATAAAAGTTAACTTTAACTTTATTCGTTTCGATATTCCTTTATCTCCAACTTAAAATAAAACAGTGAACTAGTTTGGTTAATATAAACAAGGTGAGGTGTATAAATTGTGTAAACTTTAATTTTGTGAAATTGAATTACACCAGACTATTTCAAAATGCTAGTTGGTTCAAATCTTGTGACATAATGATACTAAATTTTTATTATTTATTTATATACGGGACAAGTCACATTGTACAATTCTTTATAAGAATAAATTGTGGCGAATATACAAGTGCAGTGAAGCTTGACAGTTCTTCTGCTATGGCCTCGGTCTTTTTTTAAACTGAAAATGTTGAAAATACAGCTGAATATGTTTGCACAATTATACGATCTGCGCCTAGGATTTACATATTGCATATATCATTATATTTATTTATATTACTACTCCACGCCAAATTGATGACTCTTACTTGCTGGTAGGAATTTTAATAAAATTCAAATATAGGTAGCGTAGCCCATTAGAATTGAAATAGGATTTAAGTCGTCACTTTATTGGTTTCGAGTTTTCTTCAAACATATTTTCCAGTTTTCCCCATTTTCAGGAAAACAGGCTCCAAAAATTAATTTCCATTTCCAAGGCTGTCAATCACACGAATTTCGTTCTGCTTCAATTTTAATTACAAAGGATTGACATTTCCGAAGAAATTTAATTTCGCACCGAAAATGGCCTTTCCAGCTTAAAAATTATAAACAAATTCATACTTATCAAACATGTGTACCTATAGACTTTATGTTTAAATATTCTTTTACTGTTTAAATTATGATAAATCCGTCTTAATTTCCATGGCTGATTTTATTTATCCTACACAGTTCCCTGCATTCTCCCTTAATTTTATAACCCCGTTTGCAACGCCTGTGCAGCTGCTCTCGGGCAATTCATCAATGCCCGAATTCTGGATAAAAATCTAAAGCACTCCGAGAGCACCAGGGCGATCTTTATCGGCAGCCTGGAATGGTCCCAGCCACTGCGCGGTGGGTGCCCACTTTTATCTGGTCCTTTTTATCTTTTGCTTCCTATCGAAAAGTACTGAATGAGCCAATCTAGGAAAGACAATGCCTCGCTGTCTATCCGATACCTGACCTGACTTAAACTATGAGGTAGCCGGCATTAATTGGGGCAGCAGTGTGGCACGGCTAATAACATGTTACTAGACAGCCCCATCGTTCCGGTTCTGATTGGTGTAACTCATCCCCCTTGTTGCCTCGTCATGATCGAGCTGCTATTGATTCTGCTGGGGAAGCAAATAAGAAACAATCTCGGCTCCCTGTTGCAAAGAATCTTCTGCACAGCTCATAATTAAGACAATTGTTTCGTAAGGAGAGGCTTCATTTAATTTGCTTCAGGGAGAGGCAACTCCTGACACAACGCGATCCTCAACACTTGCACATTGGACACCAAGTCTATTTCCACCCAGAATTTCATTCATATATGTACATCCCAGAGTAGGATTTTTTTATTAAATTTTCACACTCTTGTGATTTAAAATTCTCATCTTTTTTTAGAGAAGTGGTGCTGATAAGTGACATGTAACGTAAATAGCTTGATATACATGCAGGAGGGGTCAAAGTGGACCCTGTATTCGTCAAGTGGGGATTCGTTATTGGTTGGTGATTTAATTACTTGTTCGGCGAGGAATAAGTGTTTGATTAAGTATAAAAAAAGAAGAAAAATATTGTTTTGAAATGGGTCCTACTTGTCGAGTTGTGAATTGGTGAAGGAGGATAATATTTGTTATTTTACTATTAACAGATATTTATAATTATAGGGAGGCGTAGAATTATTGGTGTAGGCAGGGATTTTGCAAAGAAGATTGAAATGGAAAATGAACGGAAATGTGTTTAATATTTTTGTGTTTTGAAATGTATAGCTCATACAAAGTGTTAATGGTATAGTAAAACCGAAAAATAACGGTTTACATTCATAAATTATTAAATTTAGTGATCTAAGGTGTGTTTTTATTATTTTGGACATTTATATGCTCATAACTTGATTTATTAATTCATAATAATTTGAAAAACGATGCCTGAGAAATACATGTTTATGTAACATTTCTATCCTTTCTCTGCAATGTAGATTTACCTCGTGAAGTATTGACATGAAAATAAGAAGCATCTTGCAAAGTAAACATCTATATTTACCATCCAATTTTATATTTTAATTTTAATTTATAATATCACATTATAAGTAATGCTCGTGCCATGCTCGACTGATCAAGTTAAAAGCGAGAATTAATGCATTATAAATTGGATGATACGGCGTTAATCATTCACATTGGAGTTCACGAGCGCATATTTCAATCGCATTGTTCTCGGTTCAAATTTAATCCCCGAGATTAGTTTCAAGCATCGATGGAAAGTAATTGTCATTTCGGCATCTATGATTGGCAGGTGCAGAGCCCCGATAGGATTACATTTTAATCGAGCTTCACGCGCCAGGCTTGAGCACTTAGTTTATCTAGCATTGTGCCATTGCTTTGAGATCAGCTACGAATCGAATAGAAACTTGTCTAATCTCAATACTTCAAAGAAATGTTAGCGGTTGTATGAATTTAGTTGCTGCTGAAGGTAATTGAATATCAATACCTTCTAACTCATTTTATACAAAATGATTCTTAACCCCACGTGAATAATTTAAAGAACAAATCAAGCTTACAAACGTTTAAGATGGGCGTGACGGAACAGCGCATTCGGCATGTTATGTCATATAAGTTTAATAAAGAACACAATATGATTTTAACGGTGAAAAATATTTAACAAATAACACGAACATGTAATCGACGAATTTATTTCAAAGACAATCAAATGAATTTTCTTGAAAGGGAATAGAAAACTTATTGTTAGTAAAAAGATGGGATAGGATTGTAGAAAATGGAGGAAAATAAAATATTTGTATATTGTTGATAATTGATCGATAACAGAAGGTTGTTTATTCAAATGTGTTACCTTTTGGAAAAATGATAAAAACCGTGTTAACTGTTTTAATAATCCCAACCCCTAAGTGGGTCACGGAATGTTTTCTGGGGGTCGCCGCGGTTTTTTGTTTCTTTTTATTATTAATAAATATTAAGTTAGAATTATATTCTAAATTACCTATTTTTAATGTTTTCTTTACCTTATTAAATTTGCCTTGCTTTATATTATAAAAGGGGATACCAACTAAAAAAAGACTGGGGAACACTGGGCTCACAAAAAGTTTAAAAAACGACCATTACTATTTTTTTTGCTATTCCGACCAAGTGCATTTTTTTCAAACCGACGAATCACATTATTTAGCAAACTAATCCCTCTAGCTTCTCAAAAAAACTCAAGTCGTTTGGATTAATTTTAAAAAAGTTATGCGATTTTAAATGGTGGCCGAATACTTTTGCACGCCACTGCATTAACAAAACATTTAGTAATACTATTAAGCAAAAATATCTTCTCCCTATGCTGGGGTGAATTTTCAGGAGCTGCTCCACTTTTGCACAGAATTGTATAAAAATCCACTTCTCTCGGGTTAACAATTAAATTAAATACCGTTATTATGTTCTATTGTCTTATATAGTACATGGAAACATATTAGAAAATATCAATCTACACAATTCTAGAAAAATTATACTGAAATATGCCCCCTCTTTTACCAAATACAAACATCCTTATAATTTAGGACTGAATTATCGAAACTGCCTCTTTCTTGCACCAGTCTATCCAGAATTCTTTTTTACATTCACTGCTAAGTATAACTGAATATCATCAAATTACGGAGCCGCCTCCTTTTTCTCAGCAGAGTCTTCGATTACTTTTAGTCTACCATAAAACGCACATCACGTGCATTTCTCATAACTTGAAGCATAAAGGCTGCATATGCCCTGATAAAATTCTCTTTTTGCCCCATGCTCCAGATTTACCCCTTGGAGTATCGACATACAATTACGAATCACCCTGCGCTCGCCTGTTTCCAGGCCATGCACCGTCTCCCATGAAAATTGGAAAGTACCGTACTCCAGGTCGGAAGTTCCACGTTCGGGGAGCCGTAAATATTTAGATAATTGTTTTTTCCAAGTGTCCACGGTACGCGGGGGCACTGCGAAACGGGCCGCGTACTCTCATCGGGCAGCTGACTTCTCTGTCGCATAAATCACGCCGATTCACGTATCGCGATCCCAATTTAATCCTACAGAATTCTCTGCAGAACTATTTTTTGCCGACCTCATTGACCCAGGCCATTTGTTATTTAATACAACCGCAACGACTATCCCCCCTTGACTTCTCCCCCATTATTCCCAGCGTAAATTCCACGCCCCGTTGAGCACGTACTTTCTGGCTTGAATAATATCTCTTACCAGGGAACATTGGTAACCCGAAAATTCCGATTTTTTTGAAACTTTCCTGGTTTGTAGAGGACCACAATAGAAATGTCGGAGAATATTTTTCGCCGGATATATTTTGGTTCTTCGGGGTGAAAACTACCCTTAATGATTTATGTGCTTATCTATTTTTTTTTGTATATTGTGAAAACTATAGTGGATATAAAAGCACTGTCTTACTGTAGGTATTTGTTTATATGATATTACGAAGTATAATGAAAAGGTGATGAACACAAGTACAATGATGAAACAGAGACTTGAGATACGAATTTATTGTTCGCAGTGATGGAATAAATGTGCTTCTTCATGCGGTTGTTTACGTTTTTCCACGGTTTTTTCTTGACAGTTACACTTCTTAAGTGGACCCTTCGGTCAAACCCCTTAAAGAATAGGTGATCTGTATGAATTTGTTACAAGAAGAGATTATAATATATCCTAAAAAATATATTTGCCATTTATTGATACACTCGTTACGGTGCAAAAAAAGCTAGGTGGCGCTTAGTGGAGGTGCTGCCAAAACGGTAACCACGAAATTTACTCACAGGATCGTCCAAAATCGAAAATACAATTTATATCTTAAAATTTATTTTTAGTTAATTTAGTTAATAATACCAAAATTTGTATATATAATATGCATTATATATGTATAACGATTCACATGGATCATTAAAGAGGCTTTTTAAAAAAGTTTCTTTTCTACCCTTTCTTACCTTTAACATACTTGATGACGCAGTACTTGAAAATAGTTAGTTAAATCAGCCACGATCATTTAAGATGCATATATCTGCTAAAATGATTGAAATAACGGTTTAATAAATATCTTTATTTTTAAAATGACATTTTGCACACTTTTTGACTTCACAAATAGATCAAAATTTAAAAGCATACAGTTGATGGCAAACGTTTTTTATTTAAATTACAGATATTAATAAATTCTGTTGTAGTTTTACAGCCCGATGAATCATTAAATTTTTATTTTAATTACCTGTCGATCATAATCATGAAAATATACAAAATAGGGAAATAGGAGACCACGCGTTACATTTTAAGGGATGTCTTCACCCTGCGGAATCAAAAAGTAGCAGAAAGAATTGCCCCTTACTATTGAGACCCTTTACGAACTGTCAAGTTTCAAAGTTTCAAAGAAATCGGAACATTCAGGTTACAGAAGTTCCCTCCTTTGTAGCATCGAGTGGATTTCGAATCTCCGCCCTTGAACGCGATGCCTTCTTCTCCGTCGCCTTAACAGAGGGCATACACTGAACGAGAACGTACTGTGCTTTGCTGAGAAGATGTCTAGCGCATTCCTTCCGCTTGTCATCTTCTCAGCAAGGGTAGGTCCTCAAATCCCTTCCCTCCCACAGTACAAAAATTCGTGAGATTCTATATTTCAACCACCACCCCCCTTCTTTACGTAATACTTTCCACACAGTATTTTCTTTAGTTATTAAAATTCTCTTAAAGGTTTATATAATTTATTTAACTCGATTTCGCATGTGCGATGAAACATCGTTTTTTTTGGCCACCCACATTGAAAATTGGGTTAAAAAATATTGACGTCACGTGACGTCCTCCTTCCTTTCTAGGAAATAGTAAAAAAATCGAGACACCTCCCCTCTTCCGAAAAGCCTTAGGTAATTTAAGGACTCCTTCCCCTATTCCGCCGATATCAAGAGAGAAAAGAACGGCAGGAAGCGGCACAACACGTAACGCTCGTGTTTCTCCGCATGTTTTCATCAAATCCTGCCAACGAGGTTGGCCCCGGACGAATCCTGAACTTCCCGAAACACACGACCTGGTTCTGCCCGCGTGTTTGCTGACCTAAAACCAAATAATCTCTTCGTTGGCCAACGGCGCGCTGGCGTTCCGGGCGAAAAGGGTGGGCCGATCAGAAACTTTCACGTGCGCTGTTTTACATTTTCCGCGTCCTCGCCGGACTGGCAGCCGTTTGGAACTTGGACACCATGCGGATCATGCTACAGCAGCCTGTTCACCTTTGTGGCATCAATTCTGGGAATCAAGCGAACTAGTTTTATTGGCTGGATTAATTCTCCGGATGGAATGTGGATTTACTTATAATTCGATGACAGTAGGGGGGACGTCTTAGAATTTAGTGTGATTCCATCCAGCTTCAAAATAGCGGGCAGAGAACTGCAAGGGAAACGTTAAAATTTATCGAGCGCCCCAAAAAAGATACACTGGCGGTCAGTGGGTCAAGCATGGATTACAAATGCTCCATAACAACTTTATCCGTTGGAGTGTTTACCTTTATGAGAATTTTATTTAAGAACCCTTTACCTTTTGCCATCCTTAAAACCCAAAAAACAAAATTGAAGCGTCCTTGTAGAAAACACTGTCAAATTTTTAAAAATATTTATCGGTATAGAATTTTATTTTTGGCACTTACAGTGTTTTCTACGAGAATTTTTTGTTTGAATTTACTCGTCTAACAGTGTCGTGTTCGTGGAAACCTTTGGCTACACGAGTATAAGACTAATATTCTTACTTGCACTTCAACATTAATGAATTTCAAATTATTCTATAAAAATGTATGATGCCTTTGAAATAAATGTTCTAAAATACGTGTACTCGATGAATTTTAAAGCTCAATTTTCTCCAAATCAAAGCCCAACGTTAAAAACTTTAATAAATATTTTTGACATAAAGCACCATATTTTATATTATTTAGAAAATTCATACACTTTCGTCGATTGCAACTCCACTCAATTTTATAGCTCTTTTTTCTGTTATTCCATCTTTTATTACAATTCCCTTCCATCTAAAATTCGTTCTCTAACCACTCTCTTACCTTTCAAACCTGCAGTGACATTACTCTTTGCTAAGTATCAACAATAGCAATTAATTCTTACTCTTGCTATTTTCGACGTCACACAAATGGCTTTAGTACTCGCGATTATGTTATTTGGCTTTTGTTAGTTTTTAGTGGTTAAGTGGTTAGGATAACAACAGCTGACAGCTGACAGCTGGACGTCACCTTTTGTATCCTACTTCTACTTTTTACATATCCCTACTAATATATAAAAGTGAAACGTTGTCTTTTGTTTGTCCTTCTTTCATGCCTAAACAGCTGAACGGATTTCAATGGAATTTGGAATATACATTACATACGCCCTACATTAGATTATAGGCTATTTATTTTTTTTGTGTAGGCTTTTTTAATTTTTAAACATCATAAATAAGTCCCGGGTGAAACCGTGTAACGGGTCAGCTAATACTATGTAGTTTATAACTCTACTATTTTTCTCTTGCTTGTTTTCTTATATGTATATGTTTTTACTTTTTAACTTCTGGTTATTTTCGTAATGTCCACTGGTGCAATAAAGAATTATTATTATTATTAATAGTCAGTGAATAGTTGTTATAGAATTAAAACTAATACTTATTCATCCTTTAGAATTTTAGATTACATGGAAAATGCAAATGATATTTACAATATCGAGGATCTTTCTAACAAATTAGCGAACAATCTAAACATTGACGTATCCTTTCCGTTTGGAAATAACCACCCAAACTAATAATTGTAATTTTTGAAATATTAATTAACTAATTTCATTCCGACCTTGAAATCCTCTTCACAAGTTTTTCTTCAGCTTTGACCACGTTTTTCGCATTTTTCTACCAACTTCATCTCACATCACAATCAGGTTACATGTACACGTTAACAATTTTATATTAAAGTAATAATCCCCGCCAAGTAAATACCACACACCGAGATAATAAAATCACTGCAGTAAGCGGTATCTCCGCCAGCTTTTATTTTCGCAAAATAACCAAATGTCCAGTAACTTATGGACGACTGCACAAGGATTTCCTTCCCCCGTAGTTCCACCATATTCGTAAATTCTGCTGACTTTCGGTCAGGTGCACGTATACCTCACGAATTTACAAAATCGATCCACTCGAAAACGGAGGTTGATAGGAAAAATATCATTCTACATTTTTATACATTTTTGTCCAAGGGATCACCGTGTGCCCTTCCCAACCCTCCCTACACCAAACAGATAAGTGACGATCGCGGCGAGTTTCATTGTTTTAAACTCGGCTGCCAGAAAAACCGCATTACTTATGAGATGACCGCTGTAAGTAAACCCCAGAAAGCGTTCCCAACGATCAAGATCTAAAGAATCCAGTAAGGGTCGTATTTCTCGGGATCCACTTTGGTCCCCGTACAATACGGCGACTCGTAACCGTAAAGTCGGAATTTTTACATTTACTATCGCCCACCTACATCTGTCTGCCCCAAGCGAGCGTACACGAAAGATTCATACGGATGCATGCATGCATGTACATAGGGCGTGTAACGCTGATCCAGGGAGCGGATCAAGGGGATCTTGGAAGGTAGAAAGTAAAAAGTTTTTCGCCCGTTGTTCTCCCATTTTCCGCATCTGGTCAAGCCGTGGTAGCTCGCCCGGTATACGCAGCAGCTGGCTGCACTCACGGCATTAACTTGCGCGGGGGCGATGAGTGCACTCCTGCCGGATGCACTTTTGCACTGCGCGCTGTGGCGCCTCCAGATGAGCTCGCGAGCCGCGCGCGTCGATTCTCCTCCTTTCATTTTAATTCCTTCCTGCCTTTATCCCTCAGTTTACGGCGTGTCCTTTGGCTCTCCTCTGAAAAAGACCTTGCGGGCGCGTGCTTCCGCGGCCCTCCTCGCCAAGGTTTTTGCGACAACGTCCCTTTTTCTTCCTGACCCTTCCCAAGCCTGGTTCTTTTGCACAGTGTCTTCTATAAGCTGCTCTTTTATGCGAGCTTAGTTCGTTTGCTAATTGAGAACCTGCTTGCTGGTTGATCGTTTTGTCTGTTGTTTCTGTACTTGCAGCGGTGGAAATAGATAAGGAAAGTTTGGTCAGACATCATCGGTGGACTCGACGGTGATTTAATGCGGGGGACAAATTGAGGACTTTAAGGGGGGACACCACGGTAATGGATCGAAAAGTAAAGGCAGCTTTGGAAATTTATTAAAGGCGAACTACGTAATGAATCCTTTTTAAACTTTCAGGACTTTTTATTGGATATTTAAGTTATATGAATATATTTTTTTTAATTTATTTAAAGTAGAATTATAAGTTGTACGGGACAAGTAATTTGGGGCTGCAAAAAAATTCCGCTGACAGGGTTGACAGTTTTCCGACGAAACGGTTTTTCGAAAATCAAAAAACTTGAAAGTTTTAGAAACTATATGCGCACGGCTATGGCACGACGGGTTCGATTTTAAAAATTTTGAAAAATGACAAAATGGCGAACCTGTGAAAAAAATTGTAAAATTTGGTTCTAGGAAAATAACCTCTTTCGTTGAAAAAGAAATAGAATGAAACGACCAATCAAAAAAATCTCTCGGCGTGCCATAGCTATCCGTATATAGGTTTTAAAACATTTTGCTTTGTTGATTTTAGAAGCACCGTTTCGTCAGAAAACTGTCAACCAGATTTGTTGCAGGGCAATGTTACTGGTCCTGTACAGCTTAGAAATCTACTTTAAATAAATTTGGAAAAAGATATTCGTATAACTAAAATATCCAATAAAAAGGCCTGAAAGTTTAAGAAAGATTCATTACGTAGTTTACTTTTAATAAATTTCCAAAGATACCTTTACTTTTCGGGCCATTACCCTAGTGTGGCGGCTGAAAAATATAGGGTTCTTTTCGGAATTTATTTATGACAAATCACTTTGTTTATCAACTTAAAACTTTGTTCATTGCTTGTACTGTGTTTGGAGAATGTTACCTTTTTTTTTTAAAAGTAAAAATAACGATTTTATTAAAAGTTATAAATGAAAGATTTTACTCCAGAAGTTTTTCTTTGCAACATCGAGATTGTGTTATTTTTAGTGGCTTAGTTTTCCAGAAATTCTATTTTCAAAAATTGTTAGAAAGAAGCATAATTTATCAGAAACTATGGTACAATTGCAAATGGAATGAATCCTCGCGTACAAGTAATTCGCAATCGTTTAATGTGCAACCGAATTTCAGATCTTCAAACTCGATTTCTTTTACAACTTTGACTTATTTCTGCTCACAGATTCAGTTCATAGGCAGTTGTGCCATATTTCCTGATGCATTATACACTTTTGATTTATTTTTGCATAAGGTATCACCCCCTGCGCGCTCGTACCATCATTTCGGGCCGCACCCTGTATATCGAGAGTCAAGAGAAGACAAAACATGGAAATTGATTTCCTTGCAAGCTTTTGAGCAATATGCTCCATGCTTTTATTAATATTATTATACACGCTGCGCGGTAACTATGAAAAATTGTAAACAACATCAGTGACTGAACCATTTTGCACCCCCTTGTAAAGCCTCCTGTTTAAGAATTTGTTAATTTCTGTCGCAATGTCGCATAAAGATGAAGGGCTTCGCACGTTTCATTTGAATTTCGATGTGGAGACAGTGATCCCGTCCATTCTACGATTTATTAGATAAATTTAAATTGAAATCACCTAGGGAGACATAAACTGAATAGAGGCCGGGCATTTATATCGTGGCAATTCGAGGAGCCAGAAGCCGCGCAATGTTCGCCTGATCGAATATCGAAATTGGTTTAACCTTCCCACACGTACGATCGCATTTCCATGCTAACTTTTGCGTGTCGGCGTGGTTATATGGAAACTCACCAGATTTCTAAGCACGTCGTCTGGCACGTTTCTAGTGGAATTGCAGAGTGCCCTGGCAGCACTGTGAGAGAAAATCACCGGTGCCCTCGTCGTCTGCAGGGCCGCCCTCATGGTCCTCGTCGAGACATGAGAGAGGTCCACTAGCATTCCCAGTCTGTTTAGTTCCCTGACAACTGCCTGAAAAATAATAAGAAATGTGCATAGTTCCTGCTTCTTTCCCCTTTTAAAAAAATACCACATCTTCTTTTAGACAAAAAATCGACCGGTGTTTATTATCCGTGTAGAAATGAAAGGAGTCTGAGATAGAGGCAGAGCTTCTTCATGTTTAATAAGCTCCAACGATTTACATCTTTCTTAAATTGTAGCCTATGAAGAATAGACCAATGGATGCTTAATGTTTTCGTGGAAAAAAGCTGCCCTTCATCCCCCAAAAGCTAAGTTGACTAGAATGAATAAAAAATATTGAAAAACACAAAAATGAAAGTTTTCATTTCTCGGAAAAGAATTAGTTAGTTGTCTGTGTTGCGAAACTTGAATTTTGCAAATAATGACTTCATCACAGTTCACGCGATAACCGCACTCATATAGATTAAGAAAAATATTTCGCCTTTTGTTTCAGATGACTACGACAGCCAGAATCATGTTCGTCAGCAAGAAAATTTTTTCAAACTCCTCATACTACTACAACTGTAACTTACAACAAGATTATTATTATTGCATAACAAAATTTGAGTACATTCTTCGAATGCCAATTCATAAACCTTGCAAGGTTTGGAATTATAATACTCGCTACTTTTCTTTTAAAAAATTCCCCAAAATTTGCCTCATTTTCAGAGCGTTAAACTAAGTAGACCTAAGTAGATCTCTGCCAAAAAATCTACAAACAGTAGACACATTTGAGAAAAAAAACACCCTAAAACCTTACCACAATAAACACATTGCATATTTCAGCCGATCATGCGGCTGCCACAAAACATTGAACCCTCCCGGCACCTTTGTCCGGACCGAAATAAATTCCGTTTGCCGCTGAACGCGTGGCAAATAATTGTCACGTAGTTAAGGATCGATAGGGGAGGGTCGATTCGCGGATTCGATTGACCGCGCGTAATTTCGTAGACGCCGCTCGAATTGCAAATTTTCATAGGGGCAAGGGGGGGGGGGGGGGTGGGAGGTTAACGGCAACAAAGAGATTACGTGATTTCGCAGCTTGAATCGCGATTACTGGCCGACAACTTTATCCCCGGGCGCGAAACGACACAAATCTCGTTTCGGTAGCTGGGTTTCAGGGCCAAGCGCCCGCGTTATGCATTCGTCGCTGTCATGGGCATTATACAAATAAACGGACGTAACAAATTGCCGCGGGTCCTGTCGAGGCGCGGCCGTGTATACGCTCTTTAATTAATAGAACCTAAACACACCGTGCAGGACTGTACAAGCGAGGGTTGTTACCTATTTCGCCCACACCCCCGGCCCTCAACCCCCTTGGCGCCACCCTTCTTCCTTCCATGTACTGAATTTTTACTTCGTACCGTATTCTGGTTGGCGCGCGAGACTTAACTGCCTGTGAATTTGTGCGCGACTCATGGAAACGGAAACGGATACGCACCCAGCATATCGGGTCGTTGCTGACAGTGTACATTTTCGTGCACTATTTCTGGACTGCGCTTTTTCTTCTAACCTCTGTACCGTACGTGGTTTGGGGGGGCACATTCTCTGGGCAAACCCGCGCGGGAATGAAAGCAGGTTTACCAATGCATTACCCAAGAATCCCGTTTGTTTTGAATTTTTAACGGGATGAATTGCTCGCACGTGGAACGCGTGGCGAAAGACTTTCCCGGGGATTCTTCGTACTTTTCAATGGTCGCGTTGTTCCCACGTTCCTTTAATTCCTTCGTGTGCAATTCGTGTTTTCCAGGAATTAGGGGTAGTTGAGGAGGGGTTAGCATTATTGTTTTAAAGGGTTGGGATAGAAAGGTGGAAGTGGCTAATCTGTGATTACAAACTGCTTTCAGTATGGTAGCTGTTTTTAATATATTCTTGAGCGCTGAATTTGGAAAACCCAGTGAATGTTTTATACTACATCGGTTACGGATTGCTTCGGAGTTGTCATAACGGCAGGCGCAGGTTCAGGGTGTATGAAAAGTGATGGTCACAGCTTTCAGGGGTGAATCAACACGTTTTGGTCGATTCACGGTGGACATTTGTAAAAGAAACTTGCTGGAAAATTGTTTATAACATTGAAAATTAATGTAAAACTTTTTTTCTTACATCAACGTGCTCTGTTCAATGAGAAGGACAAAAGTTCAAAAGAAATCATGTGCTGCAAACGTACCGTTTCGACGCTAAAAATGGCAGTGGCCATTACTTTTTTTGGCAAGGGAACATCCTGAACCTGGAAATTCAAAAAAATTTTAAACTTTGTGAATATGTAGGGAATTTCCTCTCGATTATAACGCAATTTTTGTTTGCCGCCCAAATTCACTCTAAGGGTGTGTAATTGACCCCTGAAAATCCAGTTATTTTCCGATTTTGTGTTTTAATTCTTGAACTGTAAAATGATTTTTTACCAAATGGTAGATCTAATTAAAAGAAGTAAGTTTTGTCTTGAAACTTTTTTTCTATCTCTTACAGGTCGTGAGTTATAACAGAAAATCGGAAAATAGCCGAATTTTCAGGGGTTAATTTCACCCCGTTCGAGTGAATTTGGGCAGCAGACAAAAATTTCGTGGTAATCAGGAGGAAATACCCATATTTACAAAGTTTCGGAATTTTTTTAATTTTCGGGTTCGGGATCATCCCTTGTGGTTTCGACTACAGGTGGGCAGCCTTTGGGGGTGATTCTACAGGCCGAAATAACACGGAAATTAAGAATGTCAAAATTGCGTTTGAGGCTTCGTTTCCGAGTTATTAATTGTTGAAAATATGGGTAAGGAGCGTCTGAGGCGAGGGACTTATACTACTGCAGGCGCGCGTTGGCAGGTTTAAGTAGTCTAACACTAAGTCCCTGACGTCAGACGATTTTTCAGCGTATGTTTAAAACTCAATAACTCGAAAACGAAGCCTCAAACGTAATTTCGACATTCTTGATTCTCTTCTTATTTTTGCCTGTAGAATCACTTCCTAAAAGGATTTTAATTTCGAAAATCGATATTTTCTTCAAACTGTCGCCATTTTGTCAAGTTTGCAGTTTTCCCTGCAAATTGAGGTTCATCACTTGCGCGATTTCCTAAAAATGCAAAATCTTTTTATTTTTTTTTTTGTTTCAGACAAGTAGAACAGCCGCTATGCTGCACGCCGCACAGAAAGGAAGCGCCTGACAATTGTAAACATAATCCTTTGAAGTATGTAATATTGTTTTGCTAACTAATGGTTTCTTCTTTCGTTCATAAGTGTAAAAAAATACCCTCACAATTTGAAATGAATCCTCTCCTCAGTTTCCCAAAAAAGCACTCACAAATTTTCATATGAATTTGCGTTCGTCGATTGGGGTTCCCCCTTAACATGAAAATAACTGAGTCTTATACTTTTCATAAACAAATATGTACAGAACTGGCCCCAAAATACACGTACTTTCATTCAATCCCATATTACAACATAAAAATGACGAAGCAATTTGTGGGAAATCTGTACAGCATGGATTGAATCTGAGGTTATTCGTACGTTTAAAAATGCAAATTCCTATAAAACCAGCATTCATTTTTTTTTTAAAAATATGACTCAATCTTACAGTCCTGATTATAATCAATGGAATATAAACTACGTGTTACAGCTTGTAATTTACAAGTGTGGTACATTGTTCTTTGAAAATCTTTGCTACTTATGAATCCAATAGAGATCTTTCAACACAAAGTACAATTTTCTCGGTGGTATGTATGAAGTAAGATCGAACTCTCGGGCTTACACGCTGTAATGGATCTAAATCGTGAACTGACGCGTACGTGACTGCGGCCGATAAAATATTAACACTCCGTCTACACTCTCGGAGCGCTTTCGACAATTTCGTGCAATTAAACCGCCGTTACACGATGATCACTTTCTCACTAGCTAGAACAGCTGGCACATGTGTATGGACTTACGAGGTAGCCCTAATTCAGCACGATTCCGCAGGGCCTTGATTAAGAGGGATGAGCACAGGGAGGGTTGTGTGTAACGCGCGAGAGGAGCACGAGGTATTATCCTGGAGGAAGAAAATGCTGTGGGGGAGAGAGTGAAAAAGAGGAGGAATCAGAGATCGCGTAGGAAGGAAGGGGGGGGGGGAGGGTGGGTAGAGAGAGGAGAATAGTAGAGAAAACGAAGAAAACGCGGATGTTTCGACCAGTGAACATTAGTCGAAGGCGTAAGCAACAGCCGCCTCTTCTATCACTCGAAAATAGAAGAGAAAAAGGCATACGGTGCACACGACCGGGACGTCGATGCGAGAGAAAGGAAAAGAAGGAACACAATGGGCACCGTCTTTTTTGCAACCGCATCCTTTGCTCTAACGAGAAGCCAGGTGATATTCGTTTTTCTCGACAGGCGCGATTTCCCAGAGACAACGGGGGACTAGGTGTTTCCGCTAGTTTAAGGCGCTTTTGTCATGTGCATCTGTGTGCAGTTCTTGACAATGAATAACCCGAATGTGTGACCCGAGAACCAACTAATGAAAAGCATGTAATATTCACCTACACCAGCTGTATCTGTATTATTTAAATGGCGGAAATATATAAATAATTTCTTATTTAAATAGTAATATTTGAATATTGAAAGTTAATTCCCACCATTCGCAATACACCTATAAAAATATTTCAATACTTAAGCATCCGAAATTAATTTCTAGTATTCGAATACTATAATCGTATAAAATATTTGGTAAATCTTTACACTAGGGGAGGATTCTTCGATGTCAATGACATATGTTGTCAACATTTCCCTCTAAATTTTATGATCGTTCGCTTTAGTTTCAGAGATAGTAACAAAAAACTTACGGCATAATATATTGAAATCAGTTTCATAACTGACGGTATTAATATTGGTTGTGGCTAGATTGGGGTGGGGAGCGCGTAAAGCATGGTAGCGAACCGATGTGAGTATGTGTTAAACTCGGTAATTCTAGTGTTAACTGTGGGTGACGGGAAAGTGAATTGACTCCTTGCTTTACGCGCCCGCAAGCGGGCGCGCGCCCCCCGCGCTTGCCTAGCCCCAACCAATTCTAATACCGTCGGCAGTTCTGGTGTTAAGTAAAGTTTTTTGTGAATATCTCGTAAATTAAAGCCGAGCGCCAAAAAGTTTAAAGGGAAATGTTGTTCAGAATGACGACCTTGACAACATATGTCAAGATCATTGAAATCGGAGAATCCTCCCTTAATGTAAACATTTACCAAATATTTGAATACTCAAGAATTTGAAATAATTCGTAGGATTCGAATAGTTACAAAATATACAAATATTCAAATCTTCGAAGTTAATTCGTAGCATTCACATATTTATAAAATATTTGAATACTTAAATATTGAAAATTATATCGTAGCATTCGAATACTTACAAAATATACGAATATTTGATATTCGACGTTAATTCGTAGCATTCGAATACATATAAAATATTCGAATATCAAAATTACTCGAATAGTCTCAGCCCTAGCAGCATGCACGCACACGCTTGCGTATTGTGCGGAATCACTTTTTCAAATATATTTCGTCCATTAGGAGAGGCGAGGTTTATGACGCAAAAACGTATCGCGCGAAAGTTTTGCGGCTCTGAGGGACGCATGCAAAGGCAGTCGCGGGATTTTTAGCAGTTAACTTCCTTTATTTTTCGACCGGGTACAGGACCATTTTTCAAACGGAATGTGGGACTTGCCGCGTCCACCTTTTTTCTCCGCCCCTCCTCCGCCGCCCCCCCCCCCCCCCCCCCCCCCCGATGGAGGAATTACGGACTAGCCGGCGCTGTATTTAATGGTGTCTGGCTTTACTCAACGGCTTCTGCAGCTTTTCGATATTCGACACCTTATTTATTGGGTGTAGACTGGGGATGTTTGTTGAGTCGCTCAAAGTTCTTCCCTCGATTTATATTAATTCAAACTAAAAGTCGCTAATTTTTCGGGGGCGGGGGGGGGGGGGAGCTTCTTCGACAAGAGGAACTTTTTAGAAGGGTGTAAATTATCGGGGTCTGTACATTGTGTCTTCTTCAAATGGAGGTATATTTTTGTTGATTTTCCGATTTTTATGCCATCTGGTGATTTTAAAGGAAGTACTTTAATGTGACATAGTTGAAATGGGGAACAAACCTCCAAGTCCAAAGATACAAGCCTTTTAGAAATACGTGTGCAGGGAAATAATATGACAAGTGAAACAGGGGGATGATTTGATAAGTCTACGAAAAATTCGATTTTAAATATTGAGCTACTGGAAAGGTTTGAATCAATTGGAGAAGTTAAATGAAAATTTAAGGGCTACCTAAGAAGTTGTTATTTGAGAAAATAATTATTCACAGGGGAAAAGATAGGTCCACGTTGTTTTGTAAACAACCAAAGGCATAACTACTGTTATATCAATCAATATTTTTGGAATGTTTAAGAGGATGACAAAATCCCATATTTAATCCCAAAACAAAATAGAAACACAGTTTCGGTAATATGGGATTGGTCGAGAGATTTTTGAACTTTGAAATTGTTTCCCTATAAAAACGGAAAATGTGACTATCATGTGTTTACCCTGTGGTTTTCAAATGATAACACAGGGCTCCAAAATTAAGCGTCGTAAAAACTTTCTTAAACATGCATGCTAGTTTTATACGAATTTGACCTTCTGAATGCAAAAATAGTTTTTATTTATTTTTTTACGCAGAGCCAACGCACCGAATATCTCGAAAACTATTAGGCGTGACAATTTTTTTTTAATCCGTGAGTTTTTTAAAATTAAATCCAGTCCCCTGCTCAGTTTTTAGAAAATGCAAAATATATTTTGGACCCCAACTTCTGGGGCTCTTTTCACCCCTTCAACATGGATGATTGCCGATAAAAAAAAAAATACGAGTAAAATATTTTTCACTATTCTGCAAATCTGCAGAGTCCCATCAAAATCGACGCGTGCGAGATTCGACGTGTTCCCTTTACCTTTCACAAGAAATAACCAGACATTAATTTTGACTGCCTTCGCAATATTTCTGTGCAACGACTTTAATAACACAAAGTAAATTTAAACAAAGCCCTTGAAGATTCTTAAATCTGCCACCGTCCTTTCACCGGCCCGTTATTTTCCGCCAGCGTCTCGATCTATTAAACCGCGTGGACATTAAAATCGCGTTCAAGACGAGGAGGACGAAATGTCAGATTATTTTTCGAACGATTTATTCGAGCCGTTCACGATTCACTTGGTCGTTACGTAATGCCGTACAACGGCATTGAAAGCCGCATGAATTCAATATCGAGAACAATACGAACACGGGGGAAAATCCTTTCGGAGGAGGGGGGCTCGGTTACATCACGAAATTATTTTCAGTCTCTATCGTAACAGCGTAGACAAGGGCGCAGGATACAGTCGAGTGGGAGGAAGGGCGGTTGGGGGAGCCGTGGGTGGAAGAGGAGGAGGAGGAAAGGAGACAGCTGGAATAGCTTCGAAATCCTCAGATTAGTGGAATTTTGTAGTAAATCGTCTGGCAGCGTCCGCTGTACCCTCCGCAATAACGATTTTGTACCGACGTTGTTTCGATATAGTCAACGCTTGCGGTTGAACAATCGAGGCATGTCTAGCAATGTGGCTTCGTGCTTCCACACAAACACAATGGGGCTAGGGTTGAAGGGGTGGGGGGGGGGGGGGGGGTGGCGATGGTGTATGTAAATGAGAGAGTGAAAGAGAGGGAAGAGGGTGACGGGGAGGGGGTGGGAAAAAGAATGCGGAGAAACGGAAAGGAAATGAGGGAAAGGGTGGCATCGGAAGAGAAGGAGGGAGAATAAGAGACAGAGGAGGTTTTCGAAGAGGAAAGATTAGAGAAAGAGAGAGGAAGAGAGAGGATGGGGTGGGAAACTGGGGGATGGGGAAGATAACAGAGATGGCTTATTTGATTTACGTTCCCGTTTGCATCTCTTCTTTCTCTAACTTGTACTCCCCCTTCCCCGCTGTTCCTCTCTTCCGCCTTTCTCTCTCACTCTCTTTCCGCTCTCCTGTTTGCAACGACCGTTCCTTTTTTGTCATGCGACAGAAACTACCGCCGAGAGACTGCAAATTTCACGCGATCGATAAAAAAAAAAGCTCGGCTCCCCTCCTCCCCCCCCCCCCCCACAAAAAGATTCGACGGTGTAATTTTTTTGTGCTCCTTTTTCGGGTTCTTTTTATCACCGGTATATCGGAGCCTGTGCAACGAACGCCAGAAATTCGGCCGGTAAATTTGTCGATTTTGTTTTAACGCCTCGAAACTTTTCCACGAAATTCCATTGAAGCTGCTCATAACTTTGCGGTAGAACGAAGAGGTGTCGGTATAAATGGAGCGTGCAGCATCATTGATTGCATTCCATTGATTGCTACTCTTCGTTCCCCGGGAATAGCGTGGTCACTTTTGAATATAACGTTTGCGGCGGAAAATAATTCGCCGTTAATTCTTCGACACCTGTTTACCTGCTTCGTTGGAACTTGGTTTATCTTGTTAATAATTTTATTGTTTACAGCGTGCGTATTACAGAAGTTCGCGTACCGACAGTCGTGGATAGGAGAAGGAGAAACAGGAAGAGTTTAAGAGTCCTAGCATAAAAAACAAAATACTAACAAACCATGTTAGTTACGCAGCGCGTATACCTTATAAACTTAAGGAATAAATGTTAGAGGTTAATAATAATAATAATATTAATAATAACAATAATGATAATAGCACACTTCGTTAATTTAGTTTAATGTTAATTCGAATATAAACGTGGGTAGGTGTCAAATTGTTGAAAGTACGAAAAAGTTGTTCAACTTGAAGGGATTAGTATAATATTGAATTTGAATTCCCTGTGAAATTATCATCTGTAATGTTAGCATTGTTTTCTTATCATCTTATTTTACACTTTAATATGCATAAGGTGGATGCATTTAACGAGGTGAACAAACTATATCCATCATTGGTTATTTATTGTTACAGATATTCCCATGAATATATGTGACCTATTTAGTCACAGATAGAACACAATTATTCTTCCGTTAGGAACTAAACTTGATACTTGTCGATATTCATAAGAATATTTAATAAAGAATAGATTAAAGGTAAAATATTTACCTCGGTGACTGAGTCTTTAAAAGTACAATAAACCGTAAAAATTTAAATTCACTATTACATTTCCCTTTTTTATTCAAACTTTTACATGAACCACTTTTGTGCATCTTCAAAAACTTGAGAAATAATTGAGCGTAAATTTTTAAATCGAGCATGCTGCATAGGCAGAAAGTATGCTGCGTAAGTCAAACGTATTTAATCATCTTGACCAATTCAAATTAATGTCGTGTTGCATAATTTGATTCTGAGAGACCAACGAGTTAATTATAGTATACTTTTTATAAAGGTTTTTTTTTAAATAGAATTTTTTAAATTTATTTTCTAGTAATTATAGAGATGAAGCAAGCATTATAAAATATTGCTTTTCACCCTTAGAATTAAGGATGACGTGAAAAATAATATTTAACGATCTCTCACTTTTGTAGAGTGCGTTTACAATGTCATGTGTCAACTTTAATACGCTTCTGCAGGCTATAATTTGCAATTTCGAGGGAGCTAACTTGTGCATCATTGGTCATGGCAGTTAAACTGGAACACTCAATAGCATCACACGAGTTGGTTTCTGCACTATTTTGTTTCTGCCAATTTCAACGTCCATATCCTTCAAGCGATTTAAGCTTTAACTACTCCTCACTGATCAAAACAATTCCCAGTTTATTTTCTTTATTATATTTTAGAATTGCGAACACGTCATTCGAAAAATAGGCCACAGGCGATTGGTAGCTTGTGTACACGAATCTAATTTCCAGTTTTAAAGCGCAGAAAAAAATGCAAAAAGTACATAGTATTGCAGTATACTTATTAAACAACTTTGTACATTGTATTTTCATTCTTAAACATGAAACAAATATCTTGTGGTTTTTTAATTCTCTGTACTCATTAAAAGATAAATAATAAATTTTGGGGTTCAATGTTTCGAGTTTCAATTTTATAATCTAGGAACATGTGTTTATTTTACACATTTTTTTTAAGTTGTATGCCTATGCCAAAAGGCCCAATTAAATAGTAGATAATGAGCTGGATAACTGTGAAAAAGAATGATTTACAAAAGGTGAACTGAAATGAATTTGTAGGTTCTGAGTCGAACTATCAAAATAAATAGTTAATAATGTTTGAATCAGTCCACTAATAATGAAAATAATCAGTGCCTGTATTCAAAGGGACGTTTCTAGAAATATGAAAGCACTATTTAGTAGTTCATATTAAGTATTTCTTCGTGAGAAAATAGCTATCGTGGCACGATTAGTTTGCAGTTACAGTAACTGCACTATTTGCAGCGTGCTATTTCAAATGTACAAGATAAAGAAATTAAGAAGTGAGGTAAAATAATGATCGCGGGTAAGTGAGGGATGATGGTCACGTTTCTTAACTCACCTTTCCAAACTCGCTGAGGCCTGGCGTCGAGTCCTGGGTATTGTTCGTCTCGCCAACTGAACAGACTGCCCTGCCAAGAAAATGTCTGTTAGAACTTCTTTCTTCTCGCGCGTACAACCACCGGAAAATTCAATAATTTTTCAATACTCATGCTCTTTTCTTTTCCACCTCCCGGGGAAACATCAATAACATTTTTCAACCGAGCGATGTCACGCTGGCATGCTCTTTTTCTTTTCGTAGTATTTACAGGCTCGCGTGGATCACTCGCCAGAAATTTCAGACCGCTGTTTAGAAAAGTAGACTTCTTACAGGAATTTATATAGGGGGTAATTTTTAATTCGACGTTGACACTTTGAGCGTAAATCTCTTCCACAAAATGAGAAGAAAATATTATGTGAACGTGAATAAATATTATATCTACTGTTTTCTACTGTCCATCAATTAATTTCCAAACAGGCCAGGTAAAAATAAAGTAATTTATGGAAATGCAGCTGACATATTTTACCGTTTAATAAAACTCGTTACTACAAAAGAACATTTGTACAAACAGCTTTGTAACATTTCTTACAGTTTGTGAGGAATTTATGTGAAGCTCGAATGTATCAAGTTACCTTTAAAGGGGTTTCCCCCACAAAAATCGATTTTTTGCAAAAATAAGATACCACCTTTTATCTGAAAATTAAAATGTTCCAGTTACCGTCTTTTCCTCGTAAGATCCTTTTTCGTTCAATTAAAGTTACACCCAGTCAGCACATTTGTCGCATCATTTACATTCGAATTCAATAACGACTATTGACGTGTTCCCTTAACTGAAGTTTAATTTAGTCCTTCGTTTACAATGAATGACAAATTAATATCTGCTTGTCGTCGAGGCATGGAGAAGATGAAAAAATGTATTCATACGTCAACGACTGTCTTTTCGTTTTCTAGAAGGGGGATTTAATCCAGTGGATGGCAGAAGGAGGGTGATTCAAGGGCTTAATCTTCTGGATCGCTTTAAAATCGAAAGATAACACAGGTCTGCGATGAAAACACTTTTTTCAATATTTAAGCTGTTGTTCGAATATTTTATGGTACGTACTGAATCCGAGATACACATTAAAAATTTCACACCACAATTCCTTTTTTACTACTACTTTCATTCGATCGCATATTACAACACAAAAATGTCAAAGCAATTTGTGAAAAAAAATTGTATTTTGCAGAGGTAGGTACTTTTATATTTAAAAGTCCAAATTCCTATAAAACCAGCATACATTTTTTAAAAAAGTTTTTATGACATTTAGCAGTCCTGTATTATCGTTTGAAGACCACAGGGGAAAAACATGATAGTCATGTTTTCAAAACGCTCTCGACCAATCCCATATTACCTACACTGTGATTTGATTTGGTTTTGGGATTAAATGTTTCTGTCACTCTCTGGATCATTAAAAAAATATTGTATCGTCATAACATTAGCTGTGCCCTTGATTTTTTACAAAACATCGTGGACTTATCTTTTTCCCCCGTTAATAATTTTTTTTCTTCGAATAATCACTTCTTAGGTTACCTTCAAATTGTCATTTAACTCCTCAAATTGATTCAAATCTTCCCAGTAGCTCAATATTTAAAATTGATTTTTCGTAGACTTATCAAATCATCCCTGCTTCACTTGTCATATTATTTCCCTATTTTTAAAAGGCTTATACCTTTGGACAGCTTTTTCCCCCGTTAATAATTATTTTCTCAAATCACCCTTTCTTAAGTCACCCATAAATTGTCATTCACCTATTTATATTAACTCAAACCTTGTCAATAGCTCGATATATAATATTGAATTTTCCCTAAACTTGTCGTGTAATTTTCCTGCACATCTAGTCTTAAAATTCTTACGTATATCTTTGGACTTGAAAGGCCCTTTTCAACTCTGTCACATGAAAGTACTCCCATTAAAACCGCCAGATGGCATGAAAACCAGAAAATCAACAAAAATGAAGTTATCATGTTTTCCCCCGTGGTCTTCATTTGTAAAGATGTGTAATTGCGCGCAGATTAGAGCGAGCACACTACAGTAACAGTGCAGTATGTGAGCCTTTTACCGTCGTGGATGGCCGCGGTTCAAAAGGTAAAAGGCCGTAGGATCGACTCGCGAAGCCCTAGAAAATTTAATCCGCCCCGGCGAGAGCCGGTAATCTTTCTTCCCCGGTCGATTTTCGCCCCAATGCCGTCGTCGCCACTACGGGAACGCTTCAGAGGGACGTTAGGAGAGGTCGACAGCTCGTCGTCATCGAGAATTGCGGAAAATGCAATCGTCTCGACGATTCCCCGCACCGTTCCCACAGGGGAACTGAGCGTGGAGACAAAGAGCCGTATGAAAAAGGGCGGAGGGGCAGAGAGGGGGAGGATAGAGATTGACGTTAGTTCTGGGGGAACACTTTCTCCAAAGCGACTCGGGTATTGTCGTAATAAAGGAAGTTTTTTTGACGGTGACCGCCAACGGAATGGTATTCGATTTCTCTCTTGGAGGTCGTCCAGCTACGGAACAAATTTCCAAGGAAATACACGCTGCTGCTTATAAATTTAATAGCATTGTGTATCTTTACAAAAAGACGAAATCAATGTGCCATATAAGGGAAATTGTAGAATAAGATATTTTACATTTGCTTGAGGAGAAATTTTAGTCAACGATGTCTTTATTTCGCTGGAAACTTATGTTCTTCTATTTTTAATGGTAGGGAAGTAGAATCTTTTCAAATTGGTTGTTTTAAAAAAAATTGATTGCTTAAGAAATTTACAAAAAATTAACCTCTTAATTTCCCTTCACGAGAAACACTCTCTGCTCGCCATTGAGAATAATTCTTATTAAAGTACAAAAATGGCTATAACTTAAGGACTTAAGGTGACCATTTTTTCTTTGGGATTCCCGGGGACATGAGATATTTTTTTTTAGGAACTCCCTCTACGCCACGAAGAACTAGTAACATTAATAATAATATTTAACACACAATACTAATCAAGTTATTTAATAACACAGTGAACTCACAAAGTGTTCAACCCTTACGAAAATAACTACGAAAAACCTCGTTCATCACTGACCACAGCGTAGGGCCGAATATTCGAGATGAAACCTTGGAGTTGCCAAATTAGCAGAATTTTAATAGCAAACTCGTGGCTTCGGTTTCATTTCGATTATTTTATAACTTTAAAGGAAAAATACAGAATGGGGGGCTATTACCGAAAATCGGGGACAAATGATTACCTTAAATTCAGAATTGGGGACAAAGCCGGGGACACAAATTACCGGGGACACAAATCCTGTTCCGGGGACCGTCCCCGGGGACGAGGTTACCTTACTATAACTCGGGAACGACGTTAAATGGGGCACACGTATACATAAACTTCTTCCATCGCTTTTGCGTCCCACCGCTGAAATGAGTCCCTCATCTTAAGGAATGCCCTGTGTAACAGATATTCCGATAATAAATGCCCCAGTATGCACGCCTATTTCCTTTAGCCGTGGCACCTTAGAACAAAGCAGCATGCATCAGGCTGGTCGCCGGGAAGAAAAATATCTGCCCGTCGAACGAGAGATTTGCTCCGGAGCAACGTGACTCAAGGTTCTTATTTACGGCGCCAGGAGGCACGACGCTCGGGGGACGCATAAACCAGGGAAGGATTGAAAACCTGGCCGAATCGGGTCGGTGGCCATTGTCGTGTAATACTTCCGACTGGAATTGTTAGTTACGGCCAGCAATATCAGTAACGGTGCCGGGCTTCGCGTTTCCGAAAGATACCGGGGTTATCCCACGGAGCTCTTTAAGGATATAAATTCCGCGGTTGGGGCAAGGTTCGCGGAATTATTCCGGCTTAATGGCGAGCTCTCGATGCGGAAAGTATGTGCAGGTCGTTCTGCGGACATGCTTTAAGGCTACCGTACCAGCGAGGAGATGGGTAGCGAGATGCTGCCTGTAAAATTCATGCTTAACTATAACAACGGCGAAACGGAAAGAGATCGTTACTTGGTTCCTGCTGGTCGATAAAGAGTGACCCAAGAATTCGTCTATTTTTGGTCCTGCGATTTTGGAACTGAATAAGGTACCAAATGGTACCTTATGATGAGTCTTCATAATCTGCAAAATCATATCTTAAAAGTTTTCGGGTACCTGAAAACCCGAAAACTCGAAAACTTTTAAGTTGTGCTTTTGCAGATGTAAGAATTTTTAGCAAAAAGATCGGCTCCCGAATCACAAATCGAGTACCGTAAATTCGGGTACTTGCACACCCCTAATGATGGGACATTAATCATGGCCGTATATCGAAGCGTATGGGCTGACGCGATAATGAATTCCCACTTCTTTGATCTCCCATATCTCAGAAACTAATTTTCACCTCAGCTTGAAAATTTCTTGTGATTGTAGAGAATCTACTCACGGTCATATGACGAAGTATTCCAAGCTAATATTCAGCATCCATGACCACAATTTATATTTCAGAATTGGACTACAGATTGTCACTAATTTAACAGTAATCACCATTCCCGCAACTCCGTAAATACTTGGAACTTTTCCGAAAAATACATCTCCTTCTAAGGAAAATACATCTTTTGGTAATTCGTTTGATCTAAACTCAAAATTTGGAATTTTGCAATAGACAAGCATCATATATCTACTCCCAAACCACTGCAATAGAATACAGAAGTCTCTCTTTATTAACGTTATACATTTTATTAAAATTCGACACCTGAAATTACGAATGCAACCCGAATGAAAGCGTGCTCACAGTTTTATTCATCACTGTAACGCTATAGACTCTTCTCAATTACACCTGAATAAAACATATTTATTTCATTTTTAAACCGCATGGTTTGTCCGGATAAAAGATTCAACGCATTCCCCGGTGCACTTTTATGCTGGAATACAACAGAACTGAAGAAACGCACAACACGAAGCTCTATTTACAACTGGCGTGGTACACGCGGTGCCATGGGTCCCATAAAACTTGCCCCAAGGATTGATGTCCTCAAGGAGCTCACATTTCTGCCGCGTTTCGACATTATTCCACTGACAGTCCTATGTTTCTCGGTGGCCCACGCGCGACAATTTCGGTGCCCCCTGCCGCGGCGGAGAGAAAATAATAAGAAACTTTGCAAGCCATAAATGTTGGAGTTTTGGATCACGTCCCCGGAGATTGAATCGTATAGCGAGCCTGAGGAATTTTCCAGAAATATAGCGAGTGAAACGGAAGCCACAGGAACTTACGCGATGCAAGCGAGACCATGGATGAAAGAAATTCTGATGGAGGATCAACTCCTCGTAGAAGGGATTGGTTATAGGACGTGGAGGAATCCGTTGGCTCTTTGAAAGATCTTTCAGGCCATTCACTGATCGAGCACGATCAAGAGGATCTAGGGAAACTTTTCTATGGATTTCGGTTACCGAACGTCTTCCTCAGAATGAGTAATGGGAACCTCCTTGTCCAAAAATCTTTCAAATTTGATCGGTACCGGTCCGAGCAGAAAATCGATAGTAAGATTTGCTTGGAACGGTATTGAGCGCGGTCGCTGGCCAAGGAGGGTGCAAGGAGCTTCCCATTTCCTTCCCTTTCGAAACAAAGTTCTTTGGCGCGTTCGCGTTCTTCGAATGTAAGACGCAAGTGTGGGTCCTGTCAGGGCACTGAAATCGTTGAAATTGAAGAAATTTCTGCGCGCCACGGTTTTAGATTGCTTCGAGCTCTTTCAAGCTGATCGGTAGCGGGATAGGTTTTTCTCCGACGATGGATCGCGGCACAAAGCGGGGCAGGCAGACCAGGAAAAAGCAGGTACTCGTTTCGGGGAAAGATCGAACCGTAGGAAGTTTCGTTCGTCCATTAATTGAAATGGAAAGGGGGGTCATTTAGCGACGGAGTGTTTTACATGTATGAAATCAAGCAAATGCACAACGTTGGCGCATGATGTTCGAATGGGAAGGAATTTTGAAACTTATTCTTTCATTTTTTGTAAACAAACCTTCCATTTTTAGATAAATATTTTCAGTCTGTAATATTCGAATAATCTAAGTATTCGAATACCAGAGAATTCGAATTATTCGAAGAAGGTATTGGTATTCGAAATTATTCGAATATTTGAATATTCAAATACTGTCAGCTCTACTTCACATTGATAGTGGCATAACTAAAAAATATATCAATTTCTTTTGTTGCACAAATAGACTCCATAGGTACCTACAATATTTTTATCATATCAAATGGCACATTTCGAACTTCATTGTTTTTGCAACAACACCTACTCATTTTCAATTGTTGTTTGTAGCTGTAAGTGGAAGGTTATACTGTTTTCTCGAATAGTGGCATATTTCGTGTTGTGTCAGTGTTTGCGATCAAGTTATTTCGTTGATAATGTTTCCGTTAATTTTGGTCGATAATAAATGGATCACGTTCGTACTCGATTAATATTGAAACTCGATAAAACGAGAACAGCAGGGAATATAGATAAAGATGCTGTACATGCGGACGATATACGGAAAGTAGTGGTGTGCGAGTAGCCGATATTTCGGGCTCGGGTCGGGTCGAGAATTTTTTTCGGGTTCGGGTCGGGATCCCGAAAGTTTGTCGAAACAAACATATTCGGGTACCCGTCATTTTGTGACCCGATTTGCGATTCGGCACCCGATTTTCTTGCTTGAAAATCCTTACATCTGATCACATTACAAAACAGGGATTGAAAACAGTTATGGTATCAGTTTCGGTTCCCGAAACAGTTATAAGAACCGAAATAATCTTGAAACAGTTACGAGTGAAAAAGGTCTACATCGGTTTCGGTTCTGGTTACAGTAAACTCTCGGTTCCGATACATACACGACTGTTATAAAACCGATATATCACTGTTATTGAACCGATATAATATCGGTTCTGTAGAACCGTAACCGAAATCGATATAGTCCGAAATTTCGGTTCCTTAATTATAACAGATATTCAGAATATTGGTTCTTTATAGCTGTTTCAGTCAGATCCGATAGGTTTGTAACAATTTGAAACAGTTATTTTCGGAACCGTTTCAACCTCTGCTACAAAATCACAACTGAAGAGTTTAAATACAAGACCAGACGAAAAAATTATGTTCTGAATCGAGGGTCGGGTCCCGAATCGAAAATCGGGTTCCGAAATAACGGGAACCCGGATATATTTATGTGTCGACAAACTTTCGGGTTCTTGGCTCGACTCATACCGACCGCTACCCGACCCGACCGAGGCTCGGGTACCCGTAATTTCGTGTACCCGCACAACGCTAATGGAAAGCAGTTACCAGATCCCGATTTAAGGAGGCGTAAACAGGGCACTTGCTCAGAGCGGCAAATTTGGGGCGGTAAAATTGGTTAATTGGTAATTTATGAATATGATATTTTTTATAAAACAAAAGGCTCTTGTTATTCAGCAAATACCCACGAAACATTTAACTCACTGTAAAAAATTATATTTTAAAATAATTATTTAGAATTAAATATAAAGTGCGGCAAAAATTATTTTTGCCCAGAGTGGCGGAAAGCTAGATCAGACCCTGGCAGTTACACCTTGAAAAGTTAGAATTGCTTTTTCTTTAACAACGGCAAAACTCAAAAGACGGTGTAAAATATAGGGTTGATTTGATATTCGGTAGAATTTCTCGGCAAATATGCTATCTGCGATGCTTAATCTGCATAGATGCAAAAGTAGAGTGAATTTAAACAAATTATACGATCAATATTCAACTATTAATTAAAAGCAATTCCTGCGTTTCCTGCCTCTTCGTTTTTTCAGTTATGCTATTAGCAATGCCAAGCAGCGTTATGTGAAGTGGGAAAATATATTTTCTCCAATTATCACATTGTATAAGTGCATCGCGCACCATATTTTAATTCGAATATTCTGATTCAAGGATTATTCATGAAATCAAAATTCATAATCGAATTCATTGATTTATTTGAAATTTAATATATTACTTTCTACTCGCGTGAATTCCATTCGGCGTTCGGTGTAGTAATTTTGGTCCTCTGATATTTCGAAAGTGGTATGAAATGTACTCACCAGGAAGTATCGCAGGCATGCGTCAAGGTAAGGTATCTCGCGCCCAGGCCGTAAAATGTCCTGAGAACACCCAAGGAATTCCCTAGGGAGTGACCACCTTCGACCCCGATAAGACTCGCGATTTTCCCCTCTCGATGCGCCTCGATAAGACCTGTGCACGCGAAAAAATGTTCCTAATTTTAATCCCTTCTTCCTTATCTAAATGACAGGCTAATGTAGTTTAATAAGAAATGCAGTTAATGGGAGACATTAAATGAACAAAATTGTTTTCTTTTTGCCTCGGTTCTGCTTTTAACATTTACGTAGCACGCAGTAACATAGTTTGAAGGTGTTGGACGAAAATATTTGCACAGTATTTCTTCTGTATGAATCTTTACTTACAATGCCTCACTTATTTATTATATGAAAAAATAAATAGATAACAAAACTGGTAAAACAGTGTTTTACTTGTGAAAACAGTGAAAACTTGTTTGAAAAGGTTAATTCAACCGCTGAGAATCAGGACTGCCCTGAAATATTGCTTGTAACTTAAGTGTTTAATAGTTTCCTTATTTGTTATATCTTTTTATATATTTTTTATGTATAATATCCAGATGAAAGAAATACATAGTGGCAGCATTTAAATGGTTTCAAATATTTGTATACTTAATTGTGTGTTGTGTCAATACTCTCGTTCTAACAGGGTGAACAAGAGTTAGGAATGAAAAAACTTATTTGTTTGAAATTAAAAAATATTTATATCACTCGAACTAAATAACGAATTGAACTGCTCAACTCGTATAAGATGAGAGTTCTGGTGCTATAAGTACTCAAATCGAGAGAGCAATATGTATACCTAATATATTTCCTGTAGTTACTCCTTCACCTTCGAAAATTTGTTGGAATATTTTTATACACCTTAGGTTAAGTAAAATATTATTAAAGGTTTCTCATAGTAATTCTAGTTTGAAGCCACGAAATATGAAGTGAATGTGAAGTTTTGTTTGAATTGCCCTTTTCAGTACAATATGTGTATTTGTTAGAAATATTTTAAAACACACGGTTCGCCATAGTCCTCTTATCAGAAAGCATCCTCGCCTTCCTCACTTCGTGGCTAGATTCTTTTAAGGAACAGAGTCCTTATTCTTTAGCAACATAGTGTCAGACCACTTGCCATCTCCAAACTCTCTCTGACTCTTCATTCAAACAGTCAATTCTATAACACCCGATAGCTGGGAGACCCAATGCGGTCAAAGCTTGGCTCAATGTGGTGATGGTCAACCGAATACATATACAGTTCGCCCTTCCGAGTCATCCTATTTTCCAAATACATTTTCCGATAACTTTCACCTACATTAGTCATCTGCGCATTTGTCACTCGAGAACCTCTTTCAACCGTTGTACCCTTACGCATCGACCCCTTTAGTTAATACCTTAGGCCTTACACCGTAAGATGTATACATAAGTCAGTAAGCAGCATCTTTAGTTTTAGTCTTTGTACCACCGACGAATCTCTCCTTACATTAAGGCGGCATAGTACTTTCTTTGCCCGAAAATTAAGTCCCCATCTTTTTAGCTTTTCAAATTCATATAGAAAAAGCATCATAAAGAATGCCTAATTTTTGGGCAAAAATAGTACTATGCCCCCTTAAGCGTAATACATTTTAGCGTGTTGTCTTTTGGCATAATATAATCCCTCAACTAAACAGTATACTTGTGCGACGGTGTCAAAACATATCACGAGATTCGAAGAGTGCTCAATCATAAAATCCTCGAAGACAGAACAGCATGAGGCTATCCGGCCTCGACCCCACTAAAAAGCACATTGCCGCTGACATATTAAATACATTGTGTCGCAATGGATCTGTGAAATCTAAAGCGGAGTTCAACATTAATGAGGGATGTCTCGGATTGAACTCGTAAACTTTTATAGCTCTGTTACTTTTCATTCGTTTGGTAATAAAAGTTTTTGCAGTGCACGTTTTATTGTGTACCGATTACTTGTGAAGTCTTGTTGCTCCGTGAAAGATCTATTATCTAGGTAATGAAACTCCTGCTTTGTACTACGGTGTATCCATCACGTTCAGTTCACAAGTTCTGATCGATTACGAACGCAAAAGAACAGAGATACTTATGTTCCTATGACGAACGAAAAATAATTACAGTTAATCGACAAATTCTCGTTTATTTTTAAAACGATATTGTCCTTCGGAGTTAGTTAACTTGTGAAATGTCGCAATCATTTTGTTAAAAAATGGAACGAATATTAGTTCATAAGTTGGACGAAATAGACAAAAGTAGGGAATCTATTAGATTGTTGTTCAGTTAATAAATTTTCAAGTAATTTATACTTTTCTTTTCCTATTCCGTAATATCCTCTGCAAAATTATTGCAATTTAATAGATCTAAGTATTAGATTTATTAACTGAACAACAATTATTGGAAGACAAACGACAACCCTAAGAATAAATAGATTGAAAGTTCCATAATTTTGAGTAGTATTATTCTATTTCGCACTTGTACGACCCAATTTTATTATATCAAACTATACTTTTAGATTATAGTAATCGTAACACTCTGTACTACTGTAACCCTTGCTTTGGTGTTCTCCATACCGCTAATTATAAAAACATCAAATCACACAGCTCCTTTTAAGAAATTAAAGACAGTCTTGATTATTTCAAGAAAAAAAGTCTTTCAAGCTTTCTAAAATTTCAAATTACTAGTGGTCAAGACTTGATTAATACTTTAACGACCGCTGTAACGTGGTAGTGATTTTACCATTTTCGCCACTGTGTAACGATTCACTCAAATTCCCTCACATTTATTTCGTTTTCGAATCTTACGTAATTTTTTTTATAATATTTACATTCATATCTTCTTCTAATAACATTGCCCGCATTTTTACATGCCTTACTAAAACGCAATTCACAATTCATACAGATTCGAGATTCTAGAGTGTTTTCCAACGAAAGCATAAAAGTACTGACGGATTTGTTCGTTTTGCGAGGTTCAAGAAATGTAATATCAAGCCAACATGTCGGTGTGGATAAATGAATAAGCAAAGCTAATTAAATATGATTAATAACAGAATGTGGTACCAAAGGCGAATTTACACGGTTCACTTTGGATGTAAAATGCGGTTGATTCAACAAAATTGAAAGCCAAGCGAACCGCGTTAATTCGCCTTAATATTTAGTTGCTGGCGAAATAATAAATGTTGAATTTAAATTTGAATTTATCCAGCCAGTAAATGGTTTCGAAGCTTTTGCTCCGAATCGTGCAACCGCGAATATCCACAAGTAGCACTGCCAGCGCAATTCGTTAAGAAATCATCGACACCTCGGAACGAATATCTTGTACGAGCGTAACCTCATAAAATACTGTCTGTTTTCGTTCCATTCCGCAGCTTCTGCTTCGATTGGACGTAGGATGGTTCAAAGGTCTCGGCCGGCGGTTTCCTGCGCGAACCAGAACCTTTCCCACCTAGTGTACCCTTTTCTTCCGCGACCTCGTTTCGGTTTCCCACTTGGCGGAGTTTCTCGAGCTTATGAAAATGGCTGACAGCATTCTGGAGCTGGTTACTTGTCGCGCGAAGTTTCACTACAGGGCGTTCCTTATACTTCCTGGTGCACGGCTCCCCCAGTTATCACACTCGTTACGTGTCTTCCCCCCAGTTTTCTGCAGCGACGCGTGCATAACACCATCTTTCCTTCACGCTCGTGTCACCGCGCGAACGCACTCGGAATTCCAGTCGAAAACCTGTCTGGCATGTTAGAGCTGTAAATATTCGAATAATTAGGTGTATTCGAATAATTAATAGTTATTCGAATATTTGAATATCATTCGAATTATTAAGAGTACTCGAATATTTGAATAGTTAGGAGTATTCAGATATTCAAACATTATTGGAATGATTAGGAGTATTCGAATATTTTAACGTAATTCGAATAATTAGGGGTATTCGAATATTCGGGGTGATCGAATTTCAGATTGTACTGAATAGGAATCTGAACATGAAATAATTTGTTTTCCAAACGATAAATTTGAAACTTTATTAATCTTTGGTAAATTTATAAATTTTGAATCGAAAACAACCATCAGTTATTAGTATTATTATTTTACTTATTTTACAATCGTTATTCGAAAACCCAGCTTCAAAAAAATAAAATTGCACTTAAGAATAAAAATAATTTTTTTCCTTATTTAATCCACGACTCTCATATTTTTTAAGTCAGCGCCAGATTTACACAGTGCAAATGGTGGGGCACCGACTTAAAAAATATGAGAGTCGTAGATTAAATAGGGGAAAAAATTATTCTTTACTTTTTAGTGCAATTTTATTTTTTTGAAGCCGGTTTTGTTTAAAACTTTTTTTTTTTAACTTTTTAGTGTTATATATATTGTCACCACATGCTGAGGAGATATGTGCGTACGTACATAAAATAATAATAATTAGGTGACAATAGTCTTTATTATTAACCAGAACTGGCAAAATATTGGGCCAATATTGATTCAGTGTAGGATGGGACCACTGGGGCATCGCCCTCTTTTGAATAAAAAAAACATTATCAAAATCGGTCCATGTGCTGTGGAGTTATGCGGAGACAAACATAAAAAAAATACAAACGGGTCGAATCTATAACCTTCTCCTTTTCGAAGTCGGTTAACAAATTATTCAAATAAATAATGATGAATTTTAGGATAGAGATTAATAAAGTCTCAAATTTATCCTTTAGAAAATAAATAAATGTATAGGTCAATGTGAAAAGAATTTCACGATAAAGTATGAAAAAATATTTCATGTTCAGATTCCTTTTCGGTCCAATCCGAAATTCGATCACTCCGAATATTCGAATACTCCTAATTAATCTAATACTCAGAATATTCGAATACTCCTAATTATTCAAATACTCAGAATATTCGAATACTCCTAATTATTCGAATACTCAGAATATTCGATTACTCCTAATTATTCGAATACTCAGAATATTCGAATACTCCTAATTAATCTAATACTCAGAATATTCGAATACTCCTAATTATTCAAATACTCAGAATATTCGAATACTCCTAATTATTCGAATACTCAGAATATTCGATTACTCCTAATTATTCGAATACTCGGAATATTCGAATACTCCTAATTATTCGAATACTTAGAATATTCGAATACTCCCAATTATTCGAATACTTAGAATATTCGAATACTCCTAATTATTCGAATACTGAGAATATTCGAATACTCCTAATTATTCGAATACTTAAAATATTCGAATATTCGTAACAGCCCTAAGCCATGTCAATGATTATCTGCATTCTCCGTTTCGCCCTGACATTATTACGGTGTCTTTTATTCTATAGAGTCCTAAATGGAGTCTTCGAATAGGGATGAGCGAGATGAGGGAGTATAAATACTGGGGGAGATAGGTAGAAGGAATTGTAGGATACGTGGAAGAGAGAAGGGGACGTGGGAACATGTTTTGGGCAGATATGGGGGATCAAGGGATGAGAGAGCAATTGGAGCGAGGTTGAGGGAAATTCTAGAGGACAGTGGGACTGGAGAAAAATGAATGGAGGAGTTAGAAAGGATGGGGAAGAGCAGTGAAGTGGGGGTATGGTAGGAATGAGAAGAGATAAGGAGATAACAGAAATAAGTAAATAAGAATGAGCTAATTGGAACTAGGCAGATGGGACACCAGAAGAGAGAGAAAACAGCAGCAGATTAGAGTAAAGCTAGAAGTCAGTTAGAATTGGAAAATTGTAGTAGCAGATGTAAGATAGCAGATAAAGGATGCAATGATGTACTATATATAATTGCTACTATAGGATAGGAAGTTGTAATCTGTAAGATAAAAGTCAATTGGGGTAAATAATTCATTAAACAGAAATAATAGTAGTTTATAAATAACAAATTACAATTAGAGCACTAAAGTTATTATTAGGTTCCCTCAGAGACCCCATATTGTTTTCCGATACGCTATAGTAAATGTAGGTAAAGCAGTTAAACAAATGGAAAATGGGGCAGTTCGAATGGAATGTATTCCAGAAACACAGTTTGTATTCATTGAAATATAAAATAAATTCGAGAAAAAAATCTGAGTAAATAATTTATGCATCCTTTTGTCCATCGGATGTGCACATTATTAATTATAAAACTCTGCAGTACAACGGGGGGCCTTCTAAAGATGGTAGCCGTTTTTTTATAGAAAAAAAAATATATGAACACTTTTGAAAACAGTAAGATACAAATGTATATCTATGAAAATCGGTCGAAGAAATGGAGGTATGGAACAAGAGCAGATTAATGGATTTTACCAAAAATATGCAACGACTTGGGACACTCAAAGTCTACGTGCTTTGAGGGTTAAAATTGAAGGACTCAGTGGAAAACAGGCATGCCAATGTCACAATACTATAAATTTACTGGGAAACAGGTATTAGGAGAAATAATTTTCTCCGGAAATTTGGTACTACAGTTGTAATTAGTATAACTGATAATTGAATTAGATGATAAATAGCAACTAATATCACATTTTTGCTCCAAAATTCATTATCTTTGACACCTTCCATTACATCTCACTTTGAATAAATCGTTGATTGATCAGCTCCTGTTATTTTGATATTCTCAATCAGTTTGAAATATTATATTATATTACCACATATGTATATTTGCTAAATAACAAAGAAATAACTTAAATGACACTAATAATCACAGCATAAGTACGTACAATACCTGTATGAGGGGATACTTTTAAATTGTATCTCAAGTGTACAACAAATTTTTATCCAATCTAACTCTTCGTCGATCAAGCTTTTCTTTCTTCACTTTCACCACACCTCGTTGAAAACATGGAGCACACACAGAGTGGCATGTGCCTCTTTTCCACTACGTATTCGTTTCCTTTCGATATCAAGGAATTTTAATATGCTTCTGTTCAGGCAAGTGTGCATGCCACAGTGCTAGAATTTGGTGGAATGAGCAATAACTTGACAGTAGAAAAAACAAAATGTCTATATATTTAGATGTGACATGTGCCCCTTTTGCACTGAGCTCCTCAATTATTCCAATTTAGGGAAACAGATGACACAGTTGTCCCTAGATTCCTTTAAGGAGCCAACTCCAACTGATCCAACTTCCAAGTTATTGAAAAGAACCGTTCATGTTTTGAGCGCAAAGTGCCACGATTTCCGTGGCAAACTTCAAAGTTCGTATGTAACTCACACTGGTGTTCGTGTTTTGTTATGTCTTCACAGATAGCAGACGGAATAACGAGACTACACGTTACATCTTATCGCTGTGTTTACGTAGCTGCGAGTAACGTAACTTGTAAGGACACCAGGAGCTTGAGAACTTGGAGTCTAACTGCAAGTGATAGTTATCCTGCGATTAACTGTAGCTGCCTTGGCGATTGACTCAGACAGAGTTTAGAGTTTGCTTTTGTGTACATTTTATGCGAATGGAATAGTTTTACTATATATAATAACAAGGGACATTATCGACGTGTCCAGCGCCGATTTCTTTCTCTTTCAAATATGTTGTTAAACACAAAAATGTAAGAGGCAGGTATTTTTTTATTTTTGCCCAATCTAAATTTTATAAATATATAAACGCCAAATGTTAAAAAAATTAGTGTGTATTTTAGAATAAAATGCTAGCTATGTGTTGACAATTGCAAAAATGGCAACCGGAAGAGTTTGAGGGCTAGAGAAACTCGAAAGCGTAAAGAGGGTGAAGCAGTACAGCTTTTGATTTTCTTGCGAATGAAATGAGGATGATAATTAATATTGGACATGGTGTTATTTAATTACAGTTATTCTATTATGCAAGGTGTATTTGCGAAATTATTAATTATGCAACCTGTTATACATAATATCTTGCATTGTCCATATACTTTACTCTTGTAGGATGTATGTTGACTCAGCATGTTTTACTCCTTTAGGTGAGAACTTACTATAAGCGGCTAAAGTCTTAGGACTCCTTTTTTTAACACACTGCTAATGACATCAAAGAGGAAACGTGTAGTATTAACTGTTGTAACGAAACAAGAGGGTGGAAAGTAGAAAGTTTCAGAAGCTAGAAAGAGTGCGGCAAAATTAGCAAGGATATATGTAGAATACACAACGTTGGAGTATCTGTGGTAGTAGCTACATTAATATTCATTTTTATTTTTGGTATTTTTACTTGTATCTTCCTTTCTGAAATATGTATAGAACAACCACCATGAGGCAAGTGTGTCCCACTATACGATTTTTTTTTTATCCGAATGTGTCCCTCTCATTATCTAGAAATGTAGATAGTATCTAATTGTTTGCAATTTTCTATAAAAGCAAACTTTGAAGAAGTTAAGAGAACATATCTGACGCTTTACGTTTCCTCAAAAACGATCTCCGGCTTGAGCTGTATTATTCAAAAGACGTTTCGTGCAGTATTCAAAGAAATCCATGCAGTGACTCAAGAGACAAGTAAACAATACTTTTCTCGAGTTTCCACAGTACATATTCCTTTCGCCATCCCGATTGGGTTCCTTATCCGACAGAGTTCTTTGACCCCACGAAAATGGCCGATAGCTTTCTGACGCTGGTTATTTATCGTCAAAACTTGTACAAGTTTTCGTGCATGTCACGAACTCCTTCGTCTTTTTATTCGCCTTGTTCGTTCTGTTTTCTCTGGCAAAATATCCGAATTTTTAGCTGAGTTCTAATTTTCTGTGAAATTCGGACTTATTGATCTTATTTATTTTTCTAGCATATCTGTAAGTATTTCTTTGGTAGATAGTAGGGGGAGTTGACCTAGTGCCGGACGCTTAAGGTTTTTCTTTTAAGTAAGAAGAAAAATAATGTATTATTGTTTTAGCATCTTCCATTCCAACTGCTTTAGAAGAAAAATCTCTGCCTATATTCTTGCATAATTCCTTACAAATCAGCGCGTAACGAAGTTAGGAAAGAAGCCTGCAATAGAAAACTGCATGAACATTAAGATTTCCATGATGACCGTTTTATCGATTAACGCGCCACCGGTAAGCAAACATTTTTCTCAGCCGCTGGTGACCCTTCTGACAATGTGAAACGGTTTTGTCAAGTTGGAACCAATAATTACTTTCCTCTTGAACGATACTACTCGAGAGAAATCGAGCAATTAATACTAGTCTCCTTTGTCCCCTCGAGTTTCCTCGAGAGCAAACTTCCTGTCAAGCTCTGCCGTTTCTGCTGTATCTATTGTTACGTGCAGTTGGTACGCGTTTCTAGCAATCTAATTACCACTGGGACAAGTAGTAACGTTTAAAACTCGAAAATCTATTTTACTCCTAGCTACCTAACTCACGTTACAATGGGTTCTTCAAGGCTACCAATTTTCATTAGCCTACATGCAGCTTTTACAAAATGGAAAGAAATAACATAATTTTATTCGGTCGGTGCATAAGCAATTTCGTTTTTCATCATTAAGTGAAAAAATAAATATGAATCCTCGAATATTTAATTTTGCAAGTAACAAACAATATAGTAATATTAACAGAGTTGGGTCTAATTTTCTGTTTTGGTCTGCAAAGGTTAAATTACATCACTTTGGTCTTCATGTCTGCATATTCTGTTTTGGTTGAATTTGTTTAAATTTCTACAACGAATTACGCCCACAGTTAATAATTAATAGAACGAGAAATATGGCTTATTGCATCTCGCGGAAAAATTTTCGCTTCGGCGAGGCGCAGTGGAATAAATCGTAGGTAGTACAGCCTCGAAATCCGTGGTAACGTGCTGTTCCTTTTCAGAACGTAAGTCTTTCTTCTTTTTTCGTTTCGCGGTACCATCAGATTACATTTTTTATTTTCAGAGGAGCCCAGGAGAATCGTGGCTGATAAATATTGCCCGAGCCATTACATCCGCCTTGATCCTTTATGTTGCAATCTCCCCCGGAACTCTTTCTTCTTTTCTGTTCCACTCAGCTTTAAATCTCTTACGAGCTTGCTTTCATAGCCATCCCGAAATTGTAAAGGGGAGATCCCAGTATTTATTTAATTATTGAGTGGGGCTTTTTCGAGTACTATACGCCGCTAGGTTCTTCCACCCCTTTTTCAGATCTCCTTATTCAGAAAGTAGTACTCGTGGGCTACCACTAATAAGTGGTTTCTGTTCTACCATTTTTACCATTATCGTTTACCATTGAATCAAGTCAAGACAACGTACGTCAACTAATCAACATTACAGCACAAAGAGTATTACGTTTATTTAGAAACCTGTTAACGATCTAGTTCTATGCTTTATAGAGTACGTACTTCCATTTACAATCTACGTCATAGATTTTTTTTTCAACAGTTGAGAAGTATGATCCTTTCGATATTATTTTTCATCTTGTTAGTATTTTTATTATTATTATTATTATTGAAGAATAATGAAGTAAGTAGTCATTAGGAGAATTTAAGGCAATTGCTGAAACCTTTTTGTACAAACAATAAGCAAAGTAAATAAAAAATGAAAAAGATCACTGGCAATATTTCAAAGCAAAACAATTACTACTTAGTATAATACTTTAGTTACAATAACTGTCTTAATTATAGCTTTGATACGTCGTGCCTATTAATTAGCACTGGCACAATTATTTTCTTCATTTTGGTTATAAACTTCTGGTATTAACCATTTATTACCAACTGTTACTCACATTCACTTCAGTTTTCGTAACCTACCTCACATAGGGAGTATAAAATTCTACAAGGTGTTTGATGTAGATACCTGGGATAATGTAACAAAATAAGTTATAAATAAAACTTGGTCTGTTTTGAAGGAGAAATGAATGAAAAAGCAGAGGTTAAGTTTTTTTAAATGGAACCGTGTTATTTTCCTTTTTTAAAATTCTACTATCACTGAAACCACTAAGTAGTTTTATCCATACATGAATAAAATAGGGAATATGGTTTATGCATAAATGTTTGAACTACATGGTTTGTAACGTAAAATTTTTCTCTTTATTATTATTAAGCCATTTTGAAATTATTGTTCCATTGATGAATTTTGAATTTATTACTCTATTCACATTTTATACTTATATACAGAAAGCAGGTGGAGGTAGGTCCAAGAATCTATTGCATTTATATTGCACATAAACTCTGGTCCTGCATTTTTTATGTGAAAATACATTTTCGTTGCTCTAAGAATTCTAATTCATTACTTCTTCCAAACAGGCGAAAATTCGTGTATAACTTTTTCTTTACATTGTCAGAAGTGTTTAACGTT